>OX381712.1:56734885-57392723 GCA_947462335.1 Harmothoe impar | reverse complement strand
CCTGAACTACAGGAAAGATTCTGGAAGTTATTACCAGCTGGTTATTACGTAATATGAAATCACCCATCAGAGCCCTTGGGGAGTGATCGATGACTTGACAAAATGCAGATTACATGACCGGGCCAGTTAGAGCAACATAGCCTTCTCATAGAGGCTGCCATTTTTGTTGTTTTTGGTATTCATGTGGGTAGCTAAAAATATTTAAAAAAACAAAAAAAACAGAGACTTACCTATCCCAGAGTGCCTTACAGTCATGGGGGTCTATGGTGAGGGTGATACGGCTTAGAGCGTCTACCTCAGACGGAGGGGTGTACGACAACTCTACCGGCTTGGCACGCGTCTCTGTGAATAAAAGAATATCATATTCATGTAATTGTGTTTTTTTTTGCTGGGCCATATATGAGAACGTAAAAATATTCAATTCAAATTCAACGATAATGCTATAATTCACACAGAATTTCGAAATGCACAACATACTACATTACCGGTAAATTAATACATATTTGTATCTACCTTTCAGTTTTATAAATACAATCACAAAAAGTATTAATTTTCTGTCATTCTCGTTCATAGATATTCATTTTGTCTTGTCTATCTCTTCTTTAATCTTCAGAGATGCCATTCAGTCATGGACAAAAAGTAGGAAATCTTACAATAGTGTTCAATTTTCTGAAGAAAATTAATGTGATTTAATACAGTAATCCCAGCCAAAATGTAGGAATTCCTGCAAAAGTATGAAAAGTGGCATCTCTGAATCTTCTATTTCTTTATTGGCTATTGTATAAAAAGTTTTTAAATTTTACCTGGTACGTCGCCGGCCCACATGGCGACCATCCAGTGGAGGTTGACGGAGGGCACGATCAGCGGACTGATACTGCAGTCAAACTGTACCTACAACATAACGAGTCGGACGTCAAGTACCGTAAACTCCTGACCTGTGTATATGGGATTGTTCATTTTTTAACAACAACAATTCTACCCCTTTTTAGCGAAAAAGCCTGCACAGGTAGCTCAAAGGGGTTGGCCACATTCAATTTCAACCTGCCTGGGGGACCAACATTTTCGACCTCTCCTGTAGGAGGGGACCAAAAAAACTTTACTAGCTGTTTGGAAAATCCTTAACCCCCCCCCCCCCCCCCCCCCCCCCCATCTGGTAATAATTAACTCAAGCCCTCCAACGTTTAGGTTACGGAAGTAAGAAAACGTTCAATGTTTGGTTGGATATTGCACCTAAAAAGGTACCAATTTTACACCAATATGACCAGGAAATCGGCCCTAATGCGTACAAAATGCTTATGCCAAAATGGGCCTTGTGATGGGATGCGTATGTAATTAATGGACGGCCCCACACCACTTTGATGAACGGTTAATGATATCACATTTAAAACTTTTGACCCAGGAATTCTGCAGTCCGCAGAAGATGGCTGAATAAAATGCTTAGGTAATTATAAGAGATATTTATGGAGCCTATAACTACTATAAGGGAACATGCATTGAATATTCTCTATGTTGTCAGGGTGTCACCCCCCCCCCCCAAATACCGTTTAATAGGTGCCACGCCCACCTCTATCTCTGTACATGTATTATATGAGTTTGCATTTGTATACCTACATCGTCAATGTACAACCCCCCCCCCCCCCTGTTTATGACAACATGACGGACACATGAGAGCATGGCAGACACATGCATCACAACATGATGGATATGTTTGCGTTTGTAGACCTACATCTTCAAGGTACACCCCCCCCCCTCCATGTATACAACAACAGGGCGAATACATGCATGACAACATGGCAAACACATGCATGACAATCCCGTTTGACAGGTGCCACGCCCACTTTTATCCCTGTACATGTATCATATGTGTTTGCATTGGTAGACCTGTATTTTCAAGGTACAGCCCCCTCCTTATATACATGACATCACAGACACATGCATGACAACATGGCAGACACATGCATAACGATGCCATTTGATGGGTTTCCATCCTTTGTTACAGTTCCATAGACGTTTTATCCGCTAAATTAAGCTAATTGTAGGTCAAATATAACCTTATTTTAAATACTTATTAGACCCAATCTCAAAAAATGCCCCCTCCTGTCAGAGGTGTGCCCTTGATGTCGAACCTAAAGGGCAGGATTAGTGTGGGACATCACTTTGATATAGTGACCAGTGCCACACCAAGCTCAGAGGTGTGAAGGAAGGTGGGGACATGCATGTGTGACAGGAGCATCTCACAGGTACATCACACCTGGAGGTGTGGAGGCTGACTGCCACACCTGTAGCCTTAGGGGGGGGGGGGATGGGGTGGCATCAAGAAAGCCAAAGCTAGTATTCATGTGCAGGGTCTTCAGTCAGTTGGTCCTGTAAGCTGGGTGGAGAATGACACACTGTCAGAGACAAGCCTTAGAGATATCATTATTATCGACATGGATTATTGGCATGGATTATTCAAAATACGATGTTACACATGGAATTTGCAGATGTATTATTTTGTATTTACCCAATATCACTGGAGGTGATTGGAAGTAAGGTTTGTTATTTTGCCATTTTTGTGTACATATATGCGTAGCCTATCTCAATTCCAAAAACGCTATCGTTCCTTATGTTCATCTCCCAATAAAGCTGTGTTACAGATTTTATATATTATTCAAAGTTATATACGTGGATAGGTCGAAAAAATGCCTTTCCAATAAGGTTTTATTCAAGTCTGTGTGACGATTTAAGCCAACGAATATTAATTTCTTAAGCATAGGCATGTGTTTAGTGTAACACAGTGAGACAGTGGAGTGAGGGAGTGCAGGCTGGACCGGAAACTACCTGAGCGCGGGCATTATGGGAAACCTGAATAGGGAGAATGCGAAAATCCACCATCAAGGTGGGGCTTATATGCGAGTTTTTGCTCGTATAATACAGTGCTAAAATAACAATTTCCAGGCCCCCTTTTAGGCTTGTGTGATTCCTCAAAGTGAGAGGGGCAGCTTATACGCGAGGTTTTACAGCAGGAATATAGATATTTTCGAGGTTTTATGGCATTTTGGATTTATGGTACCCTAAACCCTTTTATGTTTTGGTGCTTGACTGGGCGTGACAAAAAAATACCTACCTCTAGCCAGTTAGTGAGTAGTCTGGCGAGTGTGATGGGGCCGCGGATTATGATGACGGGTAGCGGGGTGAAGGCGGGATTCACTGTGTCCGCTATGTCCTTATCCATGTCAACGCTGACCAACAACGCTACCAGCACCGGCACCCGCGTACCGTCTGGAACAAGTAACCACAACCATGAATAATCAAAGACCAGGAGTGACTGAAATCACAGGAGACTCAGGGTCCATAGGTAGGGAGGGGTTCTTGTATATCTAGTAGGGTGAGAGAAAGGACAGGGTTGGGGAAGAGACACAGGGCTGTGGCAGGAGTTGCAGCAAAAACTGCAAAATTTGCCAACAGAAAAAAGATCTTTTGATACTTATGAAGCTTTTTCTAAAGATCAATAATCAGTTCTTTCCCTTAAGAGGCTCACTTACGAGTAACTATTATTTATTAGAGTCCTCACATATGACCTCAATGTTATAGATATTTCTGTTTACAAAATACTACCCCTGATGTTGTTACCACCTTATTACAATTTTTAACTGTACTGTTCACTTACTTAATTGCTGGATCGGTGACGTAATTGCATTATACTTTACAACTTGATTTTCATTGACTCCGTTTTTTCACATACACTGAATGAACTGCCATAATGTGCAAAACCGCCTTTACATCCTTATACAAGCACAAAACCACAGGCCCAAACTGGAGCCAGGTGAAAAGGGAACCATAGGACCCACCCTGTGCATTCGCCAGTATAAAGAAAATGATTAAAAAACCCCATTGGCAACATCAGCGGGACCCTGCGTCAACTATTAAGGAGAGTGCCGTAAATACCGGTGCTTGTGTATTACTATAAGCTGCACCCCTATTTCTGACAAACTCTAAAGCCTCTTTTTAAAAGTAGGGGATCGACTATATCATTGAAACGAAATGCAATGTTTTACATATCTTAGTTTGTTTAGGGCTTTGTGGGTGACTACAGATAAACTATGTCTCTAGCATAAACAAAACTGCAAAAACTCGTAACTCAAAAACCTACCTTTTTTGGATCGTGTTTTCAAAGTGATCTGCACTGCTTTATGGTCGTCTGAAATCAATTGAACACACAAGTCAAGTCATTATGTCATGATGTTGCCATAATTAAACACACACATCAAGTTATTGTTCCATAATTAAATACACAGCTCAAGTTATTTTTGCATAATTTAACACACTGTGACATAGCTCAAGTTATTGTGCCCAGGGTTCTCCACCCGGGGGTTATATGGGTTATTTGCTATGCTCAAAGTGCGGGTAATAACTTGCAGAGACGTAATTTGGGTATTGACAAAATCTCTGAAAAGGTACTGAATTGCCCATAAACCGCTATTTTCAGTGTATATTTAAACAGGGGAGAGATCTTTGAAATCCCTATTTTCAGGACAATCCCTGACTAATTACATCCCTATGTAATACGCGGGGTATTGGAGGTATACCGTAAAACTTCTCTGATAAGTCGACCTCCCTTATAAGTCGAAGGAAACTTATAGGCCGAATCTGAGTCTATTTAAACATGATTAAACTTTAGTTTACTAGATTAAAAACCTCCCTTATAAGCCGACCCCGCACTCTGAGAAGATGCAATAAGATGAATTTGGTCACAAATGCCAAAAAAAGGTTGGCTTATCAGAGAGGGTTTAAAGTACTAAAATAACAACTTCAGACCCCAGATGCAAGTTATAGGTTTTTCCAAATGTCTGAGTGCGGGTTATACGAGAGAATTCACGGAAGTGTGTTACTTACGCGGGTTGACGTCCAGCCCCTTGTACTCTTCTATGTCGGCAGCGTCAGGATGTTCCGCCGCATCAATGGCCACCCCTTTACGGATCTCCTAAAAACAAATTTATTACTTTAGGGAGTGCTCATTTTTTAACAACAGGGGGGGGGGGGTGGTGGATTTGGGGGGGGGGGGGTAAAAAATTTGGACCCCTTGACCGGGGGGGGGGTAAAAAATTTGGACCCCTCTTGGGGGGGGGGGGTGAAAAAAATTCAACCTGTTTTGAGGGAAAAAGCCTGCGCGTTACTATGCTACAAAGGGGCGCGAACGCGCGCGATTTTCGGCCTGCAGGGGGTGGGGTAAAAAATGTCGACCCCTCTAGCGGGGCGGGGGGTGAAAAAATTTCGCGCGCTACGCGCGAAATCTCACCGCCCCCCCCCTGTTGTTAAAAAATGAGCACTCCCTTAAATGAGGGGCCAGAGTGAGTATTATTATATCAATGCATACTGACAGCGTCGGCTGCATCTCACGGTTGTATTAATCACAAACATGTACAAATCTATGCCCTATGCAAAGCATAAATAGTGCACATCTTTGATTTAGCAAGACTCTATCATAACATTTGATGTTGTTTATAGTTATACATACATATGGCTCTCGCATATATATCGTATCAAAGTTGAGTCAATTTGTTTAAAGTCAAAGAAGCTAACAAACACAGGCATTACAAGTTAAACCTTATGGGGTCCTCACTTGCATTTATGCATCATACCGACTAATGGGGTTGAGTTGATACACTACCGAAGGGTCCGCACGCCTGGCAAGTAGAGTTGCCAGGGCTGTATTCATACATCATGCCTCAAAGCTTTATGTTAGTTTGTCATCATTATGGATCAGCGCTGGTGTGTAACTCGCAGTGTGTTACTAGCTCGAGAAACCGCCCCAGTGCCCGACAACAACAAATGAGCATGAAGCCTTAAAGAGTTATTCTGTCTTTAAATAAAGGGTTAAGTATAATTGTATAACGTACAGCTTCCATGTATGCACCCAGGAGACGTGCGTAGCGGCGCAGTGTGGCCCCGTGGTAGCTGAACGAGTAGAGGGGAGTCGCTTTGTACATCCGCCACGTCTTACCCACTATACCTACAAGCAGAAAAAAAGATTAATATATCACATTTCCATAACGGGGATGTTTTAAATGATTTAATTTAACTCCATTTCATTCACGACTAGAGGGGAAAGTCCTACTGAGCAACATTGTAGTCTTACCGCTTCTTGGGGCAGACACAAATCTAAAACCAAAGTACCGTAAAACCTCGCGTATAAGCCTAACTCGTGTATTAGCCGTACCAAGACTTTGTACCGATCCTATAAGCCTCACCAGCGATCTGCTTATGGTGACTTTAGTATTGTACCATGGTAGCAAAAACCCTCGTATAAGCCGCACCCTGGGCCGATCCTATAAGCCGCACCAGCGATTTGATTCGCGTACTAGCCGCGGCTTATACACAAGGTTTTACGGTACTGGCAATATTGATTAAATTCTTTGCAGTTGATACTTTTAAAATTCTTTATTCATGTACACGATGTCACGTAGTTGATATTTAGGCCTTGGCTAACTAGTAGAGCCTTTTCTTTCCTAAATCACCACTTCCTCAAGTCAAACTCAAACCATTGTTATCACATTCCATACTTTACAAAACATAGATTATTGTGACTTACCGCTAAAGTCGGCAGGCTCTCTGTCATGAGATCTGCGGCGTACACCTTGAGCTGAAACTGGACAAACATAACGATTCTTTTATTGTTGGTGTTTTGTGCATAATTGTATGGATTTTTTTAATGTGTTTACTACCAGCCTTCAGACAGTGTCTGCAGAAACTGACTAGACAATTTATAAAAAAGTTTTTGAAATTTGACAATTATTTTCATCAACAGCTTTAATCCCACGTGGAGTAGAGGATGCTAACAACATGGTTATATACTTTATAGACTATTACAAACACAATTTTATTTGTTATGAGGGGTCTTAATCATACAGGGATGCACATTTACAATCAGGCAAACAAACTATAGCTTTACGATTAGAATAACCAAATAAATATCATATAAATTGACCTACGCCCGAGTCGCCGGCTGCCTGGAGTTCTGCGGTAAGGAGTAAACTGCCGCTGAAATGGCGTCCTGTGAGAGCGGGGAGCGCTGCCGATCCCGCTCTCTCGCCACCGCACTCTCTGCTGGGTCTGCTTTACTGTGGAGGTCACCATGGCTGCTTGGGGACAGGCGGTCGGTACCACGCCGGTCAAATTTCAGAATAATGTGTTTACTTTTTGGCCTGCGAGTGAAAGAAAGTAGTGTTTTTAGTGCTAGTCTTTAATAGGTTGACTGTAGTCTGATTCTATTGATTCAATCAATAACATAATGTATAACAGGGTTGCCACCGAAAGGTTATTCTCTGACATCTCCCTGACATCATACCAAATTTAATGTGACATACCGGTAAAGCTAATGTTTTTAAATGGCCTCCAACTATGAATAGATCTATGCAATCAAATGCAATCTTTATATATTATGGAGTGGTCATTATTAAACAAGAGGGATTCTGATTTCCTTGTGTGACACTACGCAGTACAATGTTATGTACACGTACATGTGGTACACTACACTACAGACTTACTGACTAGTACTGGTACTACTACCCGGTACTAGTATTACAGTGACTACCCAGTACGAACGTAGTATGGTGAGTACAGGTAGGCCTACTGCCACAGCAAAGGTGGTGATCCACTGCCGGGAATTTGCTGCGCTTTTGCTGCGAGTGACACTCGTGCGAGTACACACGGAGAGAACATTCTATCAGTTGATCAGCTGCTGCGAGTCCCTACGACAACGACAGCGAGTAAATTTGCAGAAACCTAAAAGTTTTGATTGTTTTTGTAAGTTTCTCTCGTACAACATTCACAGCAAACTCGCGGCAGTGGATCACCGGCTTAACACTTTAATACCGGTACTAGCGGTAGTGACTTAGGGGGTATTCATTTACTGATTTTTATGGGGGGATGGGGGGTAGGTGAGATCTTGCGGAGACCTGTGCGAAAAAGTTTTAGGCCTCTCCCTCGATAGCACATCATGACATGGAACATTTTCTGCCCCCCCCCCCTGCCGAAAATGTGTTGCCCCCACCCGCCCTTTTGAACTGGATTTTTTTTGCTAAAAAGGGGTAAAATATTTCACACCACCCCCTGAAAAGGGCTCAAAATATTTTACGCCCCTCCAGAGCAGAGGGGTCAAAAATGAGTAGATCTACGCCGCAGATCCCCCCCCCCCGGACCAAATAAATGAACAAAAAAGATATACCGGTAGACTCTTATAGAGTGGGGTTCCATCTACTAGTATGGAGTTAGGGAGGATGCATTATTTATGGCAGGGGTGGGGGTGAGCGTTTGGCAAAACCAATACGTCAAAAATAATTGGGCCCCACTCGGAATAGGTTGAAAAAAAGGCCCCCCCCCTCGGAATAGGTTAAAAAAAAAGCGCCCCCCCCCCCCACCCTACATCATTTTAAACTTTATAACAAAAACGACATTTAGCGTATACTAATTGTATGCATGTAATCCTGGGCACTTTTTACCTACAATTTACTAACTTGCAATAAATACATACATTTGTAAGGTGTTTTAGTGTAAAAGTCTCGTGATACTTGCTGGTGAGTGATAATAGTCAAACCTCTATACTTCAGACACTCAATCACCGTTTTTCGACTTACATACCGTTGAGTTTAAGGGCCCCAGCGCTTATAAGGGAGTGCTCATTATTTAACAACAGGGGGGGGGGGGGCGGTGAGATTTCGCGGGGAGCGCGCGAAATATTTTCACCCCCCCCCGCTAGAGGGGTCGAAATTTTTTACCCCGCCCCCGGCAGGCCGAAAAGCGCGCGCGTTCGCGCCCCTTTGTAGCATAGTAACGCACAGGCTTTTTCCCTCAAAACAGGTTGAATTTTTTTCACCCCCCCCCCCAAGAGGGGTCTAAATTTTTTACCCCCCCCCCGGTCAAGGGGTCCAAATTTTTTACCCCCCTCCCAAATCCACCACCCCCCCCTGTTGTTAAAAAATGAGCACTCCCTAAATTCGAAGTTCCGATTCAGATTGTGAAACGCGATGCAGTGAGAAATTTGCTGGGAGTTTGAGGATATTTTTGAAAATTTTGAAAATATTGATGTAATTTGGTAGAATATATTAAACACAGTGACAGGCTCTTACCAAAATTCATGACATTTCAACGTTCTAAATTCGCGACATTTTAAAGGCGCATTGAACCCATGACGTCATTTGCGTACAAAACTCGGCAGGGTTAGGTCCTGGGTTCAGTGCGCCTTCAAGGAATACCCCTAAAAAAAAAAAAAGCCCCCCCTAAGAATAGGGTAAAAAAAAAAGGCCTCCCCCCTATGAATACCCCTTAAAAAAATTGCCCCCCCCCCTCAAATGCTCACCCCCCACCCAGGCCATAATTAATGAACCCTCCCGGGCCTTAGTAGAACTTCTAGCTAGTCCCAGCTGAGACTCTCACTCTGCTGGGATACTGATGAATACTGAGGTCATACTGTATTGATGGGGGTTACAGATGTGCATCAAATATTGAACATCCTCTTCTATGTACCAGGAACACCGACGTTTGTATTCCAAGATTTATTGTACACCTATAACTCTGAGACAATAAAAGATTAGGGAGGGTTCATTATTTATGGCAGGGGGGGGGGTGAGCATTTGAGGGGGGGGGGGCAAATTTTTTTAGGGGTATTCAAAGGGGGGGGGGCCTTTTTTTTTTACCCTATTCTTAGGGGGGGGGGCCTTTTTTTTTAGGGGTATTCCTAAAAATGTCGCGAATTTAGTACATTGAAATGTCGCGAATTTTGGTAACAGCCTGTGTTATATTTTACCAAATTATGTCAATATTTTCAAAATTTTCTAGCAAATTTCTCACTGCATCACTTTTGACACTCAGAATAGCCCACTGTTTTGTCAGTCTTCAAAAAAGTGCCGGCCTCATGTAAGCACTGAGGGTAAGGGAGCTTCCAATTTATAAGCACTGGGGCCCTTAAACTCAACGGTATGTAAGTCAAGTGTCTGAGGTTTGACTATTATCACTCACCAGCTAGTATCTGAGGTGCGAGTATCATGAGATGTTTACACTAAAACACCTTACGAATGGATGTATTTGTTGCAAGGTAGTAAATTGTAGGTAAAAAAGTGCCCAGGATTAAATGCATACAATTAGTAGACACCAACATCGTTTTTGTAATAACGTTGAAAACGATCCAGGGTGAGGGGGGGGGGGCGCTTTTTTTTCAAGCTATTTCGAGGGGGGGGGCCTTCTTTTTTCAACCTATTCCGAGGGGGGGGGGCCAATTATTTTTGACGTATTCGATTTGCCAAACGCTCACCCCCTCCCTGCCATAAATAATGAACCCTCCCTTAATGAACTCAAAAAAAAGGAGGGCACCTATCACTGTATCAGAATTTATGCGATCAGTTGTGTTGCCAACACTGTTGGGCACGTTCAATTACTTCTACAAGGGATATACAGTACTATACCCCATGCTTCTACAAGTTCTAGCCCCTGCTTTCAATCATTGAATCAATAAACACTGAATAATGAATTGAATTGACTCATTAACTGATTGAGTGAAACTGAAACTAAAAGTGCCACTGCCAGTGGCACTGGCACTGCCAGTGCTTTCCACATAAATGCCGGTTCATAGTCATATTGCAGTTGTAAATCACCGACATTTTACTCTTGGAAATGTTATATACATTATGCGATAGATAGATATACTTAACAGAGTTAATTTAATGGGATATATCCTACAAACCTTGAGTTTTGCGATCAAAACAGCATCAAAACATTTCAAAACTCCGCGCCCTATTCGCTGGTCCAAATTGTGCTGACCAGCTTCATCATTTTAGTCCCGCGCTTACGATTTTGGATTTCTTTAAAATTCGATTTAAAGAAAACTACGTCACGGATAAAATATAGAGACACAACAAATTGTAGGTTTTAATTCACAGCATTTTTTAGGGTGAGAAATAAAGTGAAAATCGTGTTTTCAAGATCATCCAACGCTTTTCGTCTGCCGCCAGTCGCTGTTCGCGCGAAAAATGGCGGAGGAGTCAATCAAATTTAGTGGCAAAGATCCTGCAAAGATATTAAAATGGAAAGTTCGACACGGATCCGAGATACAGAAAGGCAGTATATTGTGTTTATATAAAACGGAGAACTCGGAATTGACATCCAAATTCAAGGCAACAAAGGGAGGGACGATTCTGAAATGTCTGATAGAAGAAGGTTGCAGCGTAAATACTGGGTGTGTATTCGTGTTCAAAACTCAAAATTTAATCATATTTTGACAGCTGTCACTTGACTAAATATCACTTGACAGGCAGTAACAAGATACCATATGAACAAAAAGATACAATTCTATTTGTTTATCTACTGAATGTAATACATCGTTGATAATTACTCGTTTAGATTGTAAATGTGGATGATTTACCCACAACTGTCGATGCATGTTTATTGAGCGATAATAGAGGCAGTTGTATGAAGTGTGCATGGTTTATTCTGGCCTGTGCTGTCAACAATTAATACTGGTGTAGGCCTATATGTAATAAATAATGATCACATCTGTCCTTCCGTAATAGACATAATCGATTAAGTCGACCTGTTATTTTATAAATCCTAGTATGAGTTAGTGAGTCACATCTGAGTTCTGAGACTGAGATATGAAAGACAAATGCAATTTGTTGCCTGACCCTGATTTATACAATTATAGAGACGAGCCAGCTTCTTTTTTTTTGGGGGGGGGGGGGGGGAGTACCCTCTATAAGCAGCTCTGTCTACTCGTCCGATCCTCTCTTGAAAAGTGCCCTCGGTTGGTGGGACACCACGCCCACGGTCCACCCATCATTGATTCAGTCCACCTGTTGATGCAATTTTTGGGGGAGCCATTTATCAAAAGCAGAACTTTGTGAGTGTGTGGGGATGGGGGATGTGGCTAATTTCTGGGAGTTGGTGAGAGATCGGGAAAGGCATTGTAGATGTGGAAAAAGAAAAATGCCTCAATTAATATGCTCCAAGATACTGGTCGAAGATGAAGGCCAGCCCTTATCAGTGGCAATCAAATGGACCTACCTGGTTACCAGACAGGTCTGTACCCGGTGTACCGGGTAGCCTATATCATTTGTTTCTATATCTATTTGCAGGGAGGATCTTGTCCGTCTCCAAGGATGTACGCACGCTACTGTCATGAAGGACCTCTGTGCCTTATGTGGCGCCAATCTGAGGAAGTAAGTACTTCTCTTCCTTAAAATTTAGAAATATACCCTGAACTTTGTCCAATATTGAAATTCCAAGTATCTTAGTAAGCTACACATGTGGTCTGCAGATGTGTATACATTTTGTACTAAACATGTCTGGGTATTTATCGAGAAGCAATGAAACTATAAGTTACTAAACGCGATTGAGATTCAGTTACGGATCATTTGGCATGAGATATATACATTTTTTGTAATGGGAACATTATGGAAACATTACATTAATGCCTGGGGGGCGAAAGTCTGGGGGCTGAGATATTAGGGGCTTATGACCCCGGAAGTTTCTGGTCCGCAACCCTTCTACATCTCCCATAATAATACAATTTTCAAAGAATTGCAGCAAAAAATTTAATCAGATGATTATATAACCATGTGCAAATGACAAGACAAATTAACAATACCTGATGGTACATGTAACAAGTATTCATGCATAATTGTATTTTCAGTGAATCGGGAAGGCCGGGGGACCGGATTGAGAATGTGTCGGCTTCAGTCGCCATGGTGCATTCTGTACCTGAGTTGATAGTCAGCGAAGCGGTGAGTTGCACTAAATATTTAGATTTCTCCATTAAGTTTAATAAAATTGTAATGTATAAAGGATTTATGATTTGAATTCCAAGATTCCTTGTTGAAATGATATAAAACCACCATTTACGGGTAGTTTTTACACATCAATATATCTATCAGTGAAAAAGTGGTAATTAAAACACTGATACAATATTATCACACCTTTCAATATCCTGTGTTTTATTTGGATACATTAGGAGGCTAAGAAGATTGGCCGTGAGGACGAGAGTCGCCTACTCCGCGACAGGAAGTTGGTCCTACTGGTCGACCTGGACCAAACGCTGCTCCACACAACCAACGACCAGGTCCCTGTCAACCTCAAGGTAAGGCTGTTTGTCGTTGTAATAATAGTTTTTCTCCATAAATGATTTTTGCCATTTTTTCCCAGATTTTACCAATTATATTGATATAAAGAAAGAAAATTTGAATTACTGTGTGAGATTCAACAATACTTCATTAAAAGAAAGAAACTTCTTATTCAAAATGCTCTACTTTTAACCTTTTGAAATTGTGAAACTCCAGGTAAATTCCTATTTGTCAGTTTTTACGGCATATAAATCGGACCGTTATTTAAGATTTTAGGTAGTAAAAGGTACTTGAGAGATTTTTCAAGGTGTCCGTAACCCAAAGAATTAAAAACAAGTATGGCCTAAAAGGTTTTATTCATTAACCAAGTTGTATTTCCCGTTGTAGGACGTGCACCACTTCCAGATGTGGCACGGACCTAACTTGATGTGGTACCACACCAAGTTCCGGCCCAACATCGAGGCCTTCCTCGCCAACATCTCCAAGATGTACGAGCTACACATCTGCACGTTCGGTGTTCGTGTCTACGCTCACATCATCGCAAAGCTGCTCGATCCCGAGGGACAGTACTTCAGTCACCGGATTCTGTCGCGAGACGAATGCTTCAACCCAACCTCAAAAACAGCCAATTTGAGGTAGATATTACCTTGTGTTTGTTTCATGATGTATCCATATATGCGGTATATTGTAGTTTTACATGTACTAATTATTTTGTGTTTTCATAGTTTCAAGCAATTGTTAATCATAAAATTCAGGCAAAATGTAGATTCATGTATACATAGACTTATGTATAAGCCGCACCCCGAGTTTGGGCAGATCCTATAAGCCGCACTGGCGATCTGATTCGTGTACTAGCCGCGGCTTCTACACAAGGTTTTATGGTACACACTTCGTGCAACTTGAATCAAAAGCTCCCTATAATATTGTTACAACAAATTAATAAAATGACAATTTTTCTAAATTTCAGAGCGCTGTTCCCATGTGGTGACTCGATGGTTGCCATAATCGACGATCGGGAGGATGTGTGGAACTTCTCGCCAAACCTGATTCACGTCAAACCCTATGGTTTCTTCACCGGCACTGCCGACATCAATGCCCCGCCCGGCATGGACAAAAGTACCACCGACGGGCAAAACCCTGATCTCAGACGACGCAAGTCCCGCATCGTAAAAGTGCCAAAATACAAAGACAGTACTGCTAATGCTACCGATAATACGCCGCAAAGTGATTCACCGGCGGAGGAAGCTTGCTCAATTAACAATGAAAGTGGTTCTGTGGAGAAAAGCTCTATAGAGATAGGGAAAAGTTCCGAAGTGCTGATAGATGAAAGGACTGGTGCAAACACAGTGGATGAAAAGATGCAACTTGATGAGGGAGAAACGCCTAGTAAGGAGGAAACAGAGGGAGATCGGTTAAAGCCAAGTGAGAAACCTGTCGAGAAAAAAGATGCGCCCAGTCAAAGTAAAGACGCTGATGAGGAAAGCAGCGTGGTACCAGATGTCACGGAAAAACTACAAAAAATGGAGGATGAAGTCACTAAACCAGAAGACACCGGAGAACCAGTTAAAACTGATGGTACAGTAGAGTCAAAGGAGGATAACCAAACAAAGGCAAAGGAGGACGGACAACCAGAGTCCAAGAAGGTCAGCGTAATAGAGGCGAACAAAGACGGACAACCGGAGTGCAAGGAGGAACCACAACTGGAGTCCAAAAAGGATGCACAGCCGGAGTCCAAAGAGGACGATGATCTCTCGGTTTCCTCATCTTCCGAGGAAGAAGGAGAGATAACCAGCAAAGACCAAACAGACTCTGAGAGTAAAACAGAGGCTACTGACAAACCTGTCTCTCCCAGTCAGGAGGGTGACTCAGCAAAAAGTGAAACTAGTGAGAACCAGAAAACTGGAGAATCAGAAGCAGCCATTACAAAAGATAGTGCGAAGGGAGAAGGGAAAGTAGAGACGAGTGGCATGGACAACCCAGCGGACTATGATGAGATGGTGGAGTGGGATGACGCTGACGACTACTTATTGTACCTCGAGGATATCCTAACCCGCATCCATACCGCCTTCTATGAGTGTTACGACCAGACGAAAAACCGTGACAGTAACGTAGAACTACCAAGTCTCAAGAAGATCATTCCCTATGTGCATAAAAAGGTGTTAAAGGATACCAATATTGTGTTCAGCGGAGTCTTCCCTACTAACATGCCGGCCGAGAAGAGCAGGGCGTACATCGTGGCCAAGGCGCTTGGGGCGGAGATTCAGCCTGCGTTTGTCGCGCCAGAGAAGGATGGTGATAATAGCAAAGCTACGACGCATGTCGTGGCTGCGCGGCCGGGCACCCAGAAAGTGAAACAAGGCCGGAAGCATAAGAAGGTGCATGTGGTGTCTGCAGAGTGGCTGTGGACCTGCTCGGACCGGTGGGAGCGGGTCGACGAGCGGCTCTATCTGCTCAAGGAGGATCCGCTAAACGCCCCTCCCAGAGACTCGCCCGATCCGAGTCAATCCCGCACAGACTCTCGCTACAAGAAGCGAAAATCTGATGAGGACTCTGCTTTTTTAGACGGCTCACAAGTCCCGAGACCAGCTAAAGTGGCTCGGGTAGAAGAGGGAGGTGATGCAAAGGGCGAACCTCAGCCTTCCACCTCCACAGCCGGCAGTCTCCGGGTGAATCCTCCGCTAGAACGCCGCTTCTCAGAGAGCTACAACCCCATGTTGACCTTCTCGCGAGACGACATTGATGATATGGACAAGGAAGTGGGAGATATACTAGACGGTTCAGACAGCGAATCGGATGATGATGATGACGAGGAAAAACAGGAGAAAAAACAGGAGGAAAGTCTCCGCATCAAAGTTCTCAAAGCGAGCGATGACAGTTCGAGCGATGCAGACTCGCTCAGCGGAGATTTTCCACGGGGCTGGAAGCGAAAGTTCAGGAAAAATTGCTCACCCAAAAATGCAAAACCAGAGTCGAAAGACGAGGAAGGAGGAGAGGAGGAACAAATGGATGGGGAGCCTGCGGACCAACCCAACCGCATCCTACGCCACAGCTCGGACAGTGACTCTGAGGAGTCGGACCGCGAGAGTTTTGACGACTCAATCGGATCGGCGGATGATGAAATGGCAGCAGCAGTGGAGAAGGAGTTCTTAAACTTTTAGAGGTGTAGGCTACAGGGCATCTATCAGCTGGTTATTTAGGTTATCGGTTCAGACAATCGCTGATAACATGTTGTACACTAGTGGCGCCATCAGGCGTAAAAGGCTGATAGATGCCGTCCGTAGTTTTCAAGCTGGCAAGCTCCGACTGCTTCTGGGCGAATCATCGATAGAAAGTAGAGCTACCAAGTAGGATGCCGGAAAAGCTTTCTGTAATGCACAATCCATCATGAGGATGTAGGAATGACCGTTCAGATTGCTTCCATCCCAGGAGCCCCATGGGTCAGTGATGATTTGCGATCAGACAGATGTCAGCTTGGACAGTTTTTGCATGCTAACAGACTTCTAATCGGCAGCCAGGTGCTTAATCCCTGAACAGGTCTTTCGTATGCAAAGTGTTAATCCTTTATGGGCCGCATAGTGCTTTAATACGCTCTGCCCTTTGTCGACATGATGCTGCCCTGGTGACTAGTCTCACCAGGGCTTCATGAATGCATCATATCGACCCTTTGAGAGTGTATCGATCCCTTAAGGTCTGCATGATGTTTGAAATCAGCACTGGTGAGTTATTCGCCAGAGTTGCATTCATGCGCTATGATGACAAAAAGCATTAAAGCACCATGTGGCCCTTAAAAGGCTAATTGCAGTGTACAGTAGTGTATGATGTACATAGTCATTTCATCATATTTACTCTCAGGGTTCCCACCGTTTAGTTATAAGTGGATTTCCTTTTCTTTTCAAATAAAATTATTCATGACTTTATATTTGAAAAATTGCTCCACCCCCCAGGAAATGAAATGGCATAAAGACTGGGGTTTTCCTATTTAAGTACATTAAAGGTATGTTTCTCTTTGTGACAAATATCACAAGATCGTACCAATGGGTACAGCACTTAATATGACTAAAATATCAAGTCTCTTGAAATACACAAATGTACCTCCTCCCTGTTAAAGTCAACCAATATTATAATTATTCTTAGCATGTAGAAATGAATTGTCAATGTTGACACCGGTTTAATTGTACACCACGTGGGAACCCTGTTGGTTATGGTCGCGGTCGGCAGCAGTTTTTGACGTAGATGACTCCTCTTCTACTTGAATGTTCTACTCTGGGATGTTGTTGTGTCCTTTGTCTCCAGAGGCAGCTTGTTACAACACAGTCACCTACACTTTAAGGGCTGCATGATTCTTTAATGCAGCATGCCCATTGTCGTCATGATGCATGAATGCAGCCCTGGCGAGTCCGATACACTCACAAAGGATCGACTTAATGATGCATGCAACCATGGGGAGTAGTCTCTGTAGGGATGCATGTATGCATCATGACGATAACAAGCACAGTGCATTAACTCACTGTGGTCTTTAAAGAGTTAAGGACAATTATTTGTGGGACTGTGGGAAATTTTCACCAAAATTATAATCATGAATTCACTGAAGAAAGCACTGATATTCAGAATGCTTCTTATTTTTTTGTTTTGTTTATATGCAAATGCCAAAAATAAAGGATGTACAACCCGTTCTGATTACTTCATTTAGAGAATGCTCGCGTTGTTTTAACTTTTTGAAGATAGCTTAACTGAGTGCAGATTTATATTGAGACTTTGGTACCATATTATCATACCACATAGACTGGGGTCCCACAACTCTTTCAGTTCCTGAAACTCGTCCAGATCCAATGAGAAAACTATTTCCCTTTATGTAGGGAGCAGGGGGCTTAGAAGTATCACACCAGAACACCTAAATACATGAAATCGCACCATTTGGCTTCTAGATTTTCAAAAATTTCTTGGGGAGACATGCCCCCAAATCACTTACGATTGTTAAAATATGAAATTTGCAAGGGATTGGAGTAGATGGGCCCGTCCCACACACAGCCTTGCTACTTCATATGCCATATTCAGAGGATTTTCTTTTTTTCACTTTACACCCCTGTACATGGAAATAGCTAAATGGCCATTTGACTCAAGGGGCATACCTGTTCTACAGGGGAGACTATCTGTGCCATTCTGTGGACCATAATGATGGACATGGCACCATTTCAAAACCTGTCAGAAGGTGTTCCATGGTTATGGCATTTCAACCAACAACAAGATCCCTCCCCAATCACTCTATGGACATTACATAAAAATGGTCCGGCCACCCAGATGACAGCCTATGTTCTCAGTCTAATAGATACTGAAATTAGGTCCTATGATGAGCTATCTGTGTATTGTAGACCTGTGAAAGCGATTTCATTTGACTCGTGCAAAACTGCATATATTCTGGATTTTTCATTTTCTATAATGAGGGAAGATTTATCACTTTAACGTTGAGTACAGAAATGACAAAATATTCCAAATTTGTAGGTTTTTAAAGACCTGAAAACTAGAATAAAGCACTGTTCTGGGGGTTGCCTCACTTCCAAGGTGTCGGGTCAGAATCTGTGACTGAGTTATCACCCACTGATAGGCCGTACACATGGCTATATCATACTAATATTGCAGATCTCCAGCTCTCCCTATATGGAAAGGAGAAAGGGAAATGATAATTGTCATTTATTGTAAAAAATGTAAAGTTGCCATGGAAACCAGCATTTTACTCTATGTGTCTGTAGGGTTACAGGGTCATACATACTCTCAGCCTAGAAATTCCCCTTTCGTATGATACTACGTTATGCCTGTTCCGTCTGGGCTGCAACGAAATCCTATTTCTAAGCCCCTTTTGTCACATTGGACCCCAGTCTATTTATTAAAATGTGTGGCAACAGAGTGACGACACTTCCCATGGAGAGACTACCTCCCTGACCTTGTGTTTTATCTTTGACGATATGGAAATAATACTGATCCAATATATTATGTCATATGCAATCGAATATCTAATGAAAATAAAACCAATAAATAATTAAGCTTATATCATTTTTATTCACATATATATCAAAGATACCATTCACAACGCCACATCATACATCCTAGTAAATAAATCCGCTAAAGTTCAGCATCACACAGTCCCATATTTACACGCGCTTCACTCTTCACAATACTAGTCATGATCTCTCCTTAGTTCCATCTATTCCTGTTGGCAGTGTCTTATGCGGTCCGAACCTCCGTAACTCTTCGTTAATGAACTCTGGTCCCCGACAGCGACGTCCGGTGACGGGGTCGATCACACGGCCGACGGAGAAGACGACTTCGCGCACCTCGTGTTGTACACGGTCCGACTGTGGCTCCTCCTGGACCTTTATCCGCACCATGTCGCCGACCATGGGGTCGGTGCCTGCATTAGCTGCCCAGACCTTGTTGTGACGCTCGTAGTACTGAAGTCAAAAGGGCATTTGACAGAATTAGTACAATTATTCTTTACAAACAATTACCGTACCGAACTTGCTGTCATATGACAGCTCATACATAGGCTATTACTGGTAGTGCATTTCTTTTCAATTATGACTTAGTCTATAACTTGCAAGATATTTAGAGGTAAACCAACAACATCCTTTAAATTGTTTTCTAATAATGAGTTTTGTGTCCAAATCAATGAGTGGTAAAGCATGTGCCAATAGCAGGGGGGGGGGGGGGGCTTAGTGGATTTTCCCAAAACGGCAATCTTTATTACGACCCCCCCCCCCCAATTAGCCGAAAACAATCTTGACCCCCCCCCCCCCTTTATGTTAGGATTTTGAGAAATGCCCCCCCCCCCCCCCCCCGCCCCCCACAAAAGAAAAATCATATGTGCCTTTGGCTTTGCTTTGGAATCAGGCAAGGTTGCAGTTATCGTTTTTAATTTTGCCCCCCCCCCCCCCCCAACATTGAGGCTTTTCCACGTTTGCCCCCCGCCCCCCCCCCCCCACCGAGGGGGCGGGGCGCAAACGAGCCTATCATGTATAAAGTAATGAAACAAGCCTTACCAGATTGAGGTAGGGGTCTCTGAGTTGGTCAGGCACTTGGACTCGGACCGCATTCCACAACGCGTTGGTCTGTATGACTTGGCCGATGGAGTGAGTCAGTTTTAACGCTTTCCTCAATCTCCCCATCTTGGAAACAACTTGTGCCTGATGTCACCTCAAATATACAGGCAAATCACCCAGAATATAGACTTATAGCCAGTTTTTTTCTCTCAGCTGACACAAAGTTTCACGCTTGCAGAAGGTTACCGGATGTGCCGGATGTGGATCCCTTTCCGCCCTCCGTTTGGAAAAGGGAGAGTTCTAATGTTAGTTAGTTAAATGCATGATAGAGGGCGCCACTATTTTGCCGCGCTCCATAAGCATGGATTTCTTCAATTGCTTGTACCGGGTAGCTTTTGTTGAAAATATGCGTTGTCCTCAGAGGTGTTGGAAGAGTATGGGGGGGGGGGGGGGGTTAAGTAACGCTAGTTTACCCCCACCCCTCCATATTAAACCTAGGTTAATCATTGATTCCATTAGCCTAAATTAAGAAATGGCTATGTCGCCATGTATACATCACTGTCATCACTTTCTATTTTTTCTCCTCTCCCATATCACTACGCCCCAAAATGGCCCATATCGCCGTGTAAAATTTAGAGGTCTATATTATATAGGGCTATATTTCAGGTATCTGGAGCACACGAAGAGGTGGTGGGGGGGTATAGAGAGTCACAAGAAAATCGCAACATTGGTGACAGAAACATTTTATTCCAAAAATGCTCTTGAATTTCAAATTAAGATAAATATCCTGCAAATAACGAACAATATCCATTGAACAAGTCTGTAATGCCTGGACTCTAAAGGTACACTAGGATCTGGGAGTCGACTGACTTGACTGACCATGCACTACTACGTTGATGTGATTGTAACCTATAGTATAGGATGAAGCCCACTACCCAGGCTGCATGGTGAATGATCCAATATAAACCTATTTGGATATTGGAACCTGTTTGGTGTTGTTTATCATTTGTCGCGAAGATTGGAGACAAATGCATCGATATGGGGTCACTACAAAGAATATGAATGAAATATCATGAATTGGAAACACATTTTCAACAAATATAAGATATATACCATACGAGATTTATTAATCTAAAATCACCTACGGGTATTCTTAGAGATAAAAATGTGTCTGAGAATACTAAGGCTTCTACTTTTGATTAGGGCAGAGTATATCAAGTTGTTATTTCAAGCAAGTATAGTCATTATATGACTTAATCATTAATGTTTATCTTTGTACACCAATGCCACTGACCAATAAAGCCAAAATGTCTGTTATAAATATAATTTAAATAAAGTGTCAAAAAAATAAAAGGGTAGGTAGGTCAATTCTTTTTTAAAGATATTTCTTTCTAGGATTATGAGTTATCTAAATTTTCTCATCAATCAGTAAAAAAAATCAAGGTCATCTAAATAGTTAAAAATAATAGGTTATTTTCTAAATCTTGTGAATATGAACGCCACCATATTGGCATACTCAAAATATTGGTTAAACACAAGTTCCATTAGTTTCCAGGGGTTGCATCTCACAACACAAGTCCAAATTACATTGCCATGAAAATAATATATGTTGTTAATTGTTAAATTCTAAATTGATAACCTTTTCCTAAATATAGAGCTACCTAGTATCTTGGATACATAACATTGGTTTTAACATACACCATATTATACTCTGTGTTATAACAATGTACAACCAACAGTCCTGCTGTATCATATCCTGTCCACTGGGCGTGGCCACTATAATTTAACAATGCCTCTCTCAAAGTTGGTCAACTATTGTCTTTAGAAGTTCATGGTCATTGGTACAATGTTAATCCAAATTTTACTTCTGGGCAGTGATTCAACATTATACCATCCCAAGATTGATGTGTTTGAATCAAAATCAATATATTTACATCAACATAGGCCTGTTGCATTTGTTGATATGTTATAATTGAGTGAGGCTTTTTGTCAGATTGATCAATATTGACAATATCCTTAATGTTAATGTAATGCATACATTCTGTGAGACATTTGTGGAGCCTACTGGCAGTCCAACAGGCCTATGGGTGATTTCAATGTTCAGGTCATCCTTATCCTTCCTGTCATTAAACCCTTAAGGACAGCATCTGCCCTCTAAAGCAACATTTGTTGTCATGATGCACCAATGCAATCCCAGCTAACAAAGAAACGTTATTTTACGTCAAAATAACGTTTTAAAACTTTATATAACGTTATGCCATAGTAAGGAGCCGTAGAGAAACGCTATATAACGTTATAAAATGTTTTTTGTTACTGGGGTGCTGGCATGAATGCAACACTGGCGTGTTATACTCACCAGGGGTTCATTCATGTGTCATATGACTACAAAGGGAATATGGTCATTGGAACATTATGTCATCCTGAACATGTTAATATGGCCTATGTACATTGTGTATCTATACATGTATCCGGCAATAGAGTGACTCTATTCTGTCTTATACAGTCACCCCAAGGTCCTCCAGTAGGTGCAGGGTTACCATCCTTTACTTATCCTACTCTTTCCTCTCCTTAAGGTAACACCTGAATGCAGGAGACAAGCCCTTCTCAGCATAGATGTACTCCTCCTCCTGAAGCTGCCCTGGAGGCGGGGGTGGGGGTAGTACTGCCTGCCCAACACCAGCCCTAGTGGCGGCCGCCCCAAAGGCCAGATTGGCCTGCATATGGCCCCCATAGACCTCCTCCTGTGGGTCTCCTCCAGTAGCCCTAGGGGCCCCGAATGCCTGCCTGGCCGGCTGGGGGCCTCCATAGACCTCCTCCAGTGCCTGCCCTGGAGGAGGAGGTGGTGGGGCTGGGAGTGTGGTAACCTGGGCAGGGGCAGCCCTGGTAGCAGCCCCAAATGCCTGCCGTGGAGCCTGGTGGGCCCCATAGATGTCCTCCTTAAGCTGCTGGTTGACATAGGTCCCACTGGAGGAGGAGGCTCCTGGAGGAGTGGAGGCTGGGGGTCTGATGCCATCTGCTGGAGGCAGTGCTTCATTAGGACGTTTGAGGGAGAGGTAATGTCCTCCATGGCGGTCCTTAAATGAGACGTAGTCATCCCGGTCCAGGTCCCCGGTCATTGGGAGATAGCCTGCAGGGAGAAAGGGAGAAAGGTGGTGGAATTAATAGTTATAATACTGAGTATGTTATTATATTAACCCTCTTAATGGTAGCATTGCACTGTAATGCGCAATATCCTTTTATTTTTTGTAAATACAAGATCTCCTATGCTAAAGCACTGGAAGGCCCTATTCAATGCTCCCCTATTGAATACAGTGTGGCCGTATTCAATGGGCTAAGAAAAAGTTGTTTTCCTTTATTAAATGGCTTCAAATAAAAAAATAAACACAAATGCCAACTATATTGATACCGCTCTGATGTATTTCACTTGTGGGGGCTGGGGCGCATCCCACTCAGTCTGCGGCTTCGTGGGATACTGCCCCAGCCCACACTCGTGAAATACAACCGCGACGATATCAATATGCCTCTACATGGGTACCCACACTTTTGACCATGCCGCCGTGTCGAATTTTAGCAAAAGGGCCGTGTCGATTTGTCGATTTTTATGCATATAGAATATAGTAGAGCCTTATAAAAATCTCTGTGTCCGTCGATTTTTAGAAGGGCCGTGTCGCCCGTGTCGGATTTTAAAAGGGCCGTGTCGCACGTGTCGGATTTTTCCAATGTAGAGGCACATCAATGGGCGTTGGCATTTGTCTATATATTGTCATGACAGCATGGGTGAATAACTCACTAATGCTGTATTCATACATCATGCTTACCCTATGGGGTTGGCAAACTCCTGAATGATTTCAATGGTACACCAATGTATGAATAGATCTATGTGTCTGTAGGCTGGGTTGATATATAAGGTATAAGATATGAGGTATATATACATATACATGTATATATATATAAACATATATATATATATATATATATATATATATATATATATATATATATATATATATATACCGTATTCGACGTAATAAGCGCCCTGGGCGCTTAAAAGATTATTTTAAAGGGAAAAATCAGCCTCCAATAATCATTCTAATAAGCGCCCCCCATGGCTGTTGTATACAGGCCTCAGTGGCCTACAAGGCTTCTACACACCCCTATCACTTCACACTAAGCTTGGCCTTAACACCTGCACAGGTGTGAAGTGCTCCATGTTACATACAGGTTTGAAAATCAGTAACAAAATCGGAGGAACACATTAAAAATCTGGGGAAAAATCTGAAAAAAGGGGGGGGCGCTTATTAGGGGGAGGGCGCTTATAACGTCGAATACGGTATATATATTCAAGATCGGAGAATTTGGCGAAACTCCCCACTGGGAGGTCGTTATCCCCAATTTTAGGTGTTAGCTCATTAACATCAGATACCATCACCGCACACCATTGAAACAACCCATTTAAATGGCAGTTTAGGAGCAGCTCACCCTTTTATAATAGTCACACTTTTAGACTTCAGAGGCTTATGGTTGTCATTTATGATGGACAGACAACCCTGGAGGTGATAAACCCAACCACAGAACATTTAGGGGGGGCTTCCCCCTGAGAGATGTCCATCCTCCTAATGACCCCCTACAGTTTTATCAATTAAATTTCTCTTTGGCGGCTTCGCCAAATACTCCGGTATTAACTATATATATAGTGTAGCGGCGATGGAGGGGGGGGCTGTGGGTTCACAGACCCCCTCCGCCGCCCCGGCGTGGGTTGTATATAAGTTAATAGTTACTACGCCGGACGGGGAGGAGAAGGTTGGCTCCGCCAATAAATAACGGCGGAGTCGGCGGAATCCTCTCCGACGTGGAGACGTTCGAAATGGGGGCGTCGGCGAAGTTCGCCGGCGCCCAGGACGGAACGTCTCCGGCGTCAGAGAAACGTCATCAAGCTATATAAAGAAGGGGGGACGGAGGGTTCAGTCAGTCTGGTTTGAGGCTTGAAGCAGAGAGGATCTCCGACAAGACTTAGCTGGTGTGGCCAAGGAGAGCCAGGGAAATAAAGTATCTCCAGTTCAACTGTACTTAACGAGTTCTGTCTCCTTCCTAATTACGGCGGATGCTACAATATATATATATATAATCACATACACATTGGACAGTGGAAGTAGGGACAATTAAAAATGAAGTGTGTAGAAATGATCCTGGTGTGGGTATCATGGTGCAGCAACCACATTATGTATAGCTGTTGTTTGCCCACATGGCAATGTAAACTGTAACCTTCCCTTTATGGGGAGACAGGTTACAAAATTATTGGCCAAAAGACCCCCGACGTCCACCTGACATTCTGGGTAATCTGGATGGTCCTAATCAGGCTAATACCCTCTCTTCACACTAAGACAATAGTGAGGAGATTGAGAAAGGGGTGGGTTGCAGGGTATCACCCCTATCAGTCTTATCAGTGACCATTGTTCCGTGTAGACCTGAAGATGGCAGATAACAGATTACCCATGGTCCTATGGAAAATCCAAATGGCCATCGGGGGTCTTTTAAGCAATATGGCAGCGCCCATGGTACAATATGTCTAAGCCGTATGTATAAGTATAGACATACCTGCGGGGTGGTTGCTGGGTAGAGGGGGTGCCATCTCTTTAGGAGGAGGTAGGTCTGTGTCATGGTACTCTCCTGCCCCTGCAGTCAGGTACTCCCCTGTTTGTATTGGATGTGGCTTAAGGAGGTCGGCAAAGGGTACTGGAGGAAGCGACAGGTCCAACGCAGAACTTAGTTTGCGCCCTCGCTGCTGATCTAAGGCTCCCAGCGGCCGAGGGGGTGGCTCTGGTCCTGAAAACAGTCTTCAGAATGATTATTTGTGGATGTGTGTTATGACATACTACTAGAATTGGGTTGGAATAGGAAGTGTATGCTGACAGTTAGTGATTGGTAATTTACAACAATCAACTGGCAATTTGCAATGATCAACTGGCAATTTGCAATGATCAACTGGCAATTTGCAGTGATCAACTGGTAATTTGCAATGATCAACTGGCAGTTTGCAATGATCAACTGGTAATTGTCAACAATCAACTGGCAATTGGTAACAACTAGCTCACACTTGCCAATAATCAACTGACAATTAGCAACAACCAACCACATTGTAGAAACTAGCAATTATCATTATCAGCTGGCAATGGCCAATTGTCAGGCAATTGACAATAAGCAATTGGTAGGGAGAAGAATTGGAATAGCCATGGCAGGTCCTGTACAGTCTGATGACAATAAGTAGCTTGCAATGGTAATAGCCATTGGCAGCCTCCGATATTGAGCTTGTTATATATGCTAATTGTTAACTGCCAATTCATGATTGCGAAATTGCAATTAACATTAAGCAGCTGCCAATTTAAAGGAGACTTATTGTGATAATGCCTTACCTTGTGGGTTGGGGACGGGTGAGCTGATGCTGCGTACAGGACCTGGAGGTCTGTCATGTTGAACTCCAGGCACGGACTGTGTACGGGACTGGACAGGGTAAAGTACACGTCTTAAGTCTGAGGCATCATGCTATTTTAATAACTGTGAGAGAGTAAATACTTGTGCAATACTCATAGATCCTGGTGTTAACATGTCCTATAAGATCGTATGCAAATCTCTCACTCTCTCTCTTTCTTGTCAGATAACATGGATATGCGTTTTGTTCTAGCAGTGAAATGACTTATTGACTGAGGTTGCTTAACCTATATATATATGGGTTAAGCAACACGAAGGCATAATACATTTATGCATCATGCCCTTGATCTTCATGATGCATGAATGCAGCCCTGGCAAGTCACTCGCCAATGCTGCATTCAAGCATCATACCGACCCTACGGGGATGTGGCACTCTCAAAGGGTCGGATGCACTAATGCAGCAGCGGCGAGTTACTCGACGGGACTGCATTGTTGCACCAGGATAACAAACATCATCTTTTAGCAACATATGCTATCCTCAAAGGGTTAGTTATGTTCCAAGTGGTACTCACAGCATTGTGTTTGTGCATGAGGCGGTGCATCTCGGCGATGGCTAAGGCTGCAGTGTGCACCTTCTTGTAGATGGCATCAGCGTCCTTAGTGGTTAGGATGAAGATTCCCTCTCCAGTGTCACAGAACCTGACAAGACATCCATAGTGTAAATTACCCACCACTGCATGAAGGTTGGCATTTAATGCAAATATTAAGCAATTGCTTAAAGTCACTATTTTAACCCTTTAAGGACTCATGTCGCTAAAACTTAAAAGATGACATGTGTCGACATTATGCATGAATGCAGCCCCGACGACTAAATCGCCGCTGATCTCAAATACTTGCTGGCTTCTCTAGTACGAGTAAAATGGTTTTAAAATTCAAAAGTCATGCTAGGGCTATCACTATGTGTCAACATCATACCCGATATGAATAATTGCAGTTATATAACATATGTCAGTGCAGCACTCACCTCCCTGACTCAAACGTAAACTTGGTTTCGTCACTGCCGTACCTCCTCAGTGCGTTAAGTGGCCAGCTGATGAGACGTTTCCCGGGGTTGTTGGACTCCAGGAGGTGCATGTACTCCTGGGTGACCTGCAACATGCACTCCCCATAGAAGGACAGGTTCAGGGAGGGCAGCAGGTACACATTGAACACCTCTGTAATCAGAAACAACAGGTTCAGGGAGGGCAGCAGGTACACATTGAACACCTCTGTAATCAGAAACAACAGGTTCAGGGAGGGCAGCAGGTACACATTGAACACCTCTGTAATCAGAAACAACAGGTTCAGGGAGGGCAGCAGGTACACATTGAACACCTCTGTAATCAGAAACAACAGGTTCAGGGAGGGCAGCAGGTACACATTGAACACCTCTGTAATCAGAAACAACAGGTTCAGGGAGGGCAGCAGGTACACATTGAACACCTCTGTAATCAGAAACAACAGGTTCAGGGAGGGCAGCAGGTACACATTGAACACCTCTGTAATCAGAAACAACAGGTTCAGGGAGAGCAGAAGGAACACATTGAACACCTCTATCAGAAACAACAGGTTTAGGGAGGGCAGATGAAATAACAAACAGTATAAGGTCAGGTGTAAGGAGGGTAGCAGCTAGATATTAAACACTTCTGTAATTAGAAATAACTGGTTCAGGGATTCTAAATTATTGTCCCGGTTAAATTGTGCATGTATCCTTAGAAAAAACTCTCTTATAATCTAACCAAACTTTGTGATTTTTGGACTAATTCAGCTTGGAGCATTTTCTGAAAGTGGGGGGTTGGCTTAATTATAGTAAAAAGCACCCTGTTTGGAGGGAGGGGGGGTGGGGGTAGAAGGGAGGATTGCATCTGAGGAGAGGGCAGTAACAACAAACAGTAGAAGGTAATACAAACGTCTGAAATCATATGTTCAGTCTCCACAATGGGCCATTGTTCCTTGCTGCATGGATAATGAAATTTAAATCAAAACCACTAACCTGTGAGTTCCTTCTGGGAGGGGCCTGACTGTAGCAGGTCTATGCCGCCCATACTGCTGGTGACTGCGGCCGGCGTTTCCTTACGTAGACACAGCTGTTGTAGTGCTGCCTGCCACGCCGCAGCCTCCATAGCTGCAACAAGGGTGAACAGCCAACAGGTTATGGGCCCAGTCTTTAACTATCATATTTGGCAGGGAGAAGTAAGGGGTGGGGGGTGGGTGTGTGAGCGTATAATTAAATTTGGTGCGAAATTAAAGCTTTTACTGTCAGTAATACAATGGGTTAGAAGATCAATAAACTCGTACCTAACTTAACTCTTAGTAAACTCTTAGTAAAAGTTTCCATATGGCTCCTTTGATATCATGGCCAAACGTTGTGATTATAGCACAAAACACGTTATTTTGACGTAAAATAACATTTTTGTTAGCTGGGTATATTATATCTTACCTGAGTCACAGCAGAATGTCTTGGTAGGGGTGTCCCTATCAGTGAATGTAATAGCCAGGGCATGTTTCTTGATGTCAGGTGGCAGCTGCTGTATGGATGCAACTCCCTCCAGGATGATAGCACTGTCAGCCGGGTTATTGTTGATTGACGACTTCTGGTCAGAGTAACGCTCCAGCCGACGTCCGCCCTTACTGGACTTCTTCTTCAATACAACCCATTGCTTCTGCCACATCTTAAATATAAGGAACAACAGCTGTGAGCAGCCAAGCAAATTTATCTGCATGAGCAACCCAGTCAACATTACTTAATGGGACCCATATATATGTGTTTTTACCTGGGCAAGCTGAGTTGCCCACCCTGGATTTTGGTCCTTTTTTTCCAGGGCTACCAGTGGGAGCCCAGATGGGTCAGCCCAGATTCAAAGTGCCTAGCCCTAGCTGGTATTTAGCACACACTATAAAAAAGTATAATAGATCGTAATTTCTGGAGGGAAATCAGATGTCAGTATGTTTTGAAACATTTACAATGTATCTAGGCTCCCACTGGTAGCCCTGGACAAAAAGGACCATAACCCAGATATGGGAAAGCCCAGCTGGCCCAAGTAAAACACATATTGGCCCAGGGACCAATGCTGACTGGGAAGGGTACGCAGAACATCCCTTTTTGCTTGGCCGTTCATGTCATTGGAAAACGATTTAGTAGATTTAAAAAAAAGGCATAGTTAAAAGAAAGAGAATTATAATGGACCTTAGACCTATGCTCTAAGAAAATGCGACTTTTTCATGAATAATAAGGGGTTGTGCAGAATGGAAGTATCTTTGCTTGTGATATCAACGCACACAGTTATCCTAAATGAAGATATTCCTAGACTTTAAATGATGCATGTTGTTTGACACTTAATTTCACATCAGATTATTTTGTTCTTCAGAAAGGTGCAGAGATGTTATACATTGTATTTTCCGATATATAATATAGAAACATCAACATTTTTATCTAAAATTCACTAATGCAATTCACCTATTGCATTAGATTAGACTGTGTATAAAAGGGGACCTACATAAACACAAATCCAATCCATAAAAATGCTTAAAGACGAAATGGAAGTTTATTTTAAATCCTCAAAATACATCAAAACTGTCTTAACAATATGAACCACATCGGATCCACATTCCTAAATGGCTAAATTACTCTGGATGTAAAAATGGATGAAATGCCGATTCATTTCAGTTAAAAGAACGAATAAATCTCATGTCAAAACTTACTCCCAATTTACCCTTGAACTTGATGTAACCCTGCTTGGTGACGTCATGTGCAGGGAGCTCCATGATGACGTGATGTGTGACGTGACGTCAGACGCTGGATTGTGTAACGTCAGACGTACGGTAAGCACGTAAGAGACCGAGTTACATCTCTACATGCTGATGGCCGACTGCAACAGAAAGACATCCAACTTAGCACATTGCTGTTATCTTGTACACTTTAGACATTTACTACATTTATTAACACCCATATTGAATTCCCGTGCTAAGTGTGAATGGTGAAACCAGGGAGAGTCAAAGGGAGGGGGATAGGGGGAGGAAATTAAATGAGTGAATAAGAGAGTGAAAGAGAACGAGACTCATGGGACAGGGAAAGGTTGAGACAGAGAGCGAGAGACAGAGAGACAGGGAGAGTGTGATAGGGATAGAGAGATAGGGAGAGACAGAGAGACATAGAGGGGGAAGCAGTAAGGGAAGGCAGAGAGACAGAGACAGGGAAGAGAAAGACAAGGTCAAGGAGCTAGAGAGATAAGGAATACAGGTTTAATAGCGGGTAAAGGCCACCCATATTTTTAATTTAAGATTCGTTTCTCATCACCAAGGACTGGGAAATGTGACGAGGGATGTTTTTTCTTTTACTCACGGGCTAAAATGTATAGGTAAATATGTGTTTTCACGACCAAAATTTACAATTTAGTACATGTAGTCGAGACTTTATTATCATAATGATCTGCTCACGAAAAGCACATAATTCTTTTTCTATACATTTTAGCCCTCGAGTAAAATAAACATAAAAATGATCAATCGTTATACTCTTCAGTACTTGATTATGAGAATCCTTTTTTTTCTAATCTTTTATTAGAGTGGCCTAAGTATGATACTGTATAGGGTACATCCACCTTAAATCGAACACATACCTTGAGACGAACTCTTAAATGTGTACTTATTCAAGCATTATAATCTCTATACATGTATTTGTGAATAACTGTAACATATAAGTGCATTTCTTTCCAATAAATCCCCACAAGAAGTCTTATCACACATGAATCATTAGAAATATCAGTGTCCGTCTCAGGGTATATATGTGTCCGGCTCATGGTAAATCTACCCTACATATATCACCCACACAGCAGGAAAGTCCTACTTCCCGGGCCTTCCCTTATTTACTTCCTTGATCTCAGTGATGTATTCTGTGTACAGATATCAACATAAATGCCCACATTCTGTACACACAGCAAATAATACTACATTTTGTATGTCACTCTGCAGACTAGTATCATTAGTTATCTTTAGACACACTCAAAAAATAAAGTCGTCTGCAGACTATTCTATGTGACAAGGTAGCGGGTGTTCTAACCATAGTTGTCAGATAAAGCACCTATTTGGCATGTGCCAGCCAAAAGCCTGGCGTATTCCAGCCCTAGACACGTCAACCAGGGCCTGATTCAGGATTCCCCCTGTAGGTGGTATCAGTATAGCATTCATTATGTATAAAGTGAGGGAATGAATTGCATAAATTCTATGTTGATCTTAACCATAATTCTGGAAATACACATTCATGCTTTGGAGAATCTTGAGAATTATCTATTGGGGATGCTAGAAAAGCTAAAAGATTCAATGTTTTGATATAATTAAGACAAAACAAATATGTGTAGGGCATAGACACCTCTTTTGTGTTTATTTCAATACCGTAGTACAATAGCTGCAAGGAAACACTCATTGGTATGGCACCTACATATAGCCTATGTGTTAACAGTCTGTCACTGAGGACTAGAAATACCCTCATACAGACTTTCAGGACATGACAGGGTATCCCTTAACCTACATACCTCTATGAGTTAGCTATTACAAATCTGAGAATTAGAGACATGGACAGTAATTATGCCTAGGCTCAGAACCCAGCCAATAAAGGGAATAAACTATTCTAGGGTTGTGAATTTGATGACCCTAGACTCGTCATTTGGAGTGGGCCACCACCTAGGCTAACATTGTCAGTTAGATGAGTCTAGTGTTGTCTTGTGGGAAGGTTACTTGGTAGGTCCTCAGGTAGACAACCTTTAACTAGTTTATTTCATTATCTTCACTTTAAAGACCCTAAACTCTTCTTATAAGACGACCATTTGACAAGTTTGGATCCCTTCATTTTATCAGTGCAGCTTAATTGATAAGTTGAACAAAGAGAGAACAGTACATTGTGCTAATAAACTAATTGTATTTAGCACGCCCACTGTTTCACCAAACCATGATAAGTCCACTACTATACGCATCCCAAATACAATTATCCTTTATATGATTCATCTATGGATGGCGATTTAACAATTTCGCGGGCTCTGCTGGTAATACACCTATTCATAAACTTGTCTGAAAAGAATAGTTGCTTTTGAGACTATTATTGTCCTGTGCACTTCCCACATCTGTTTGAACATTATTAACACGCCAGTGGAAATTATAATACCTCATATTCATGCATATTATTATTATTGCTTTAATAGATAATTCACCATTATTAAAGAAGGAAAAAAAGGAAAAAGAATAACGGGGATTATTAAGATTACGGGAAAAGTGGGGTTTCCTTATTAAGATTACCGGAAAAGTGGGCTTTTTAAGATTATGCACAGAATGGGCGGCGTCTAATGACTCCGCAGGTTTGTCGCCACGTGCATATAATATAGGGAGGGGGTGGGTCGGACTTTCTAAAGCATGTATAGACATATGGGGCATGGTGGTAGTTTCATTTTGATTTACTAACTCATAGTAGCCTGCATATTATGACCCTTTTGGGATGCACAGGAAATGGTGACTGTGAAAAAGTCTAGATCGGCTTACTTCAACTATTGGACCATGGGAGGGAATGTCCGGGCCCCGTTCAGGCGGCACGACACTGGTCTAATTTAGGAAGCAGGTGTACAGGTTGTACTGATCAATGTTGGAAATGGTGGATTCCAAACACTGAGAATGTACTCACTGAAACCCATTTTAAGTAGGTAACTCCTAGCGTTTGGGTTCATGATATATGTATAGATCCCTGGGCCAACCCCTTCACACAAGGACCATACCAACCCTATCCCCACCCCGCACCCCACCCCACCCCACCCCACCCCACCAAATCTCTATTCTATTCTCTGGGCTATATAGCTGCTGGGTACTATACTGAACACTGAATGGTATTATTACCCATAAAAATCATCATATATTATACGTCAGGCGTCATTGCCTGCCCTACCCCTTCCCTCCTCTCCCATAAATTGATTATTCAAATTCAAAGCACTATACTCAAGGATCGTATCCATGATGCACCACATGAATTGTCAGTGATAACAACCCACAGTATGGATCACACGTCAGTGCCGTGTACAGGTGTGTGTCCGGACACATCTATACACCAATTGTATGCACCTACAGCCTACAGGACACCCGTCACACCCCACCACACACACAACCGGAACATTATTAAATAAGGCTATTTCTATGCAAAAAATAATTTGAAAAAATACATTATCACCTTTTAGTCTAGTTTTCCTCAACCTTAGTCTTAAGCCTACCTTTGCTCTGCTTTAACACATCTTTCTATTTTACTCAACGCGATATGAAAAGTAGTACAAAATGATTCTCTACTAGAACTAAGGCTGATTTTGAATTGAATTGTGTTAATGGGTATACAATATATAGTGGTATGTAATTGTGTGTATAGTATATCGTTTTTAGTATAAGCTAAACACCTACGGTGATCTATCGTATAGGGAAATGGGGTGGATGGCCATGAAACCTTAATACATTTGGGACATGAGGAAAACCCTGGGAACGTGATATGATCAGATCTATCATCCATATAGTATCCCACAAGGCAATGACATCGTGCATTTCCGGTCACCTAACCATGCTAAACAAAAAGGATCCAACATTTTCCTGTGGAATATTGAAGGCATTTCTATTGTGTTTAGCATAATGAATATGATCATGTTTTTATTTTGATACACCAATTCCTGAAAATATCAAGAAAACAATGGTAGCCTACACCAAACACACCCTTCAGTGGCGTAGGAAAGGGGGGGCAGCCCCCCCCCCCCAAATCACAGAGGTGGAGGGGCCTGAATATGTTTGGGCCCCCTCCCCCCCAAAAGAAAAAAGATTTTGTCAGGACCCTATACTATAATACACATAATTCCCAAATCTTTCCTCTCCAACATAGAAAAAAGTAGCTAAAAGTGGGGTACAGGAGTCTGGGCCCCTACTAATCAGAATTAACGAGGGCTCAAATACTACTTTTCTATATAACTCCTATATGAAGCGTGTACATGCGCTATCATGCATAAAAGCAGCCACTTAAAACTGGTTAGAGTGGCCCCCATGACCCCCCCCCCCCCATGAAGATTTGCTTCCTACGCCGCTGCCCTTCCTTTCGCCCACAAGGTAATTCGCATTGAATGGTGAGGAAGTTCGTTTTTCTATCAACATTTGGGAGAGGGGAGGGTTGGACTGCTCTAGGGGAATGGCAGAATAAATTTAACCTTACATAGATGGGATGGGGGGGGGGTTGTAATTTTAACCTCTTTTCAGCAACGTTTAATAGCACACAAGATGAACGTATTACAATTTGCTCTATTAGTAATTTAGTATTAGGCCGATGCTGGGGCTGCCCTCTCCCAACACCTCAGAGGCAGAGCATCAAGAGTTCTTTCCCGTTTGATTAGTATATGATTGTTATCATCTATTTTTGACTAGACTTTTATGTACACACATAGGCCAAACATTATGTGCGTCAGTTGGGACACAAGTTTGATATATGTTTAGTAAGAGGATTCTAGTAGAATCCAGTATTTGTATAGCCAATTTACTCTGCTGGTGGGCCAATACTACTATGGTAGATACGCAGTTTATATCACAGTGTCAGCAAGACTGAATGTAGTTGTTTCTTTCAATATATTGAGCTTACTGATGAAAAGATATTGAGCTTGAACCTGACTGGAAATGTTCCCTCTCCCGTAGACACCCTCCTATGAAGCAACCCCATGCAGAGAGCCATGGTGACTCCCTTAGGTCAGCCAGAGAGTCACCTGGATTCCCTTTTGACGCTGTTTATTTTCTCTGTGCATTCAGTATAACTGTTGCCGTCATGATGCATGAATGCGCCCTGCGAGTCTAATATCTAGGGCCGTATGCATTCCGATCCGATGACACAATCCCAAAGGATCTATATGATGTATACATGTAGCTCTGACAATTCTACTCGTATTTAATCATCAATGATCAATTCATGTGGTCCCCAGATGATTAACTCAAGTGTATACATTTACATAGTTCTGTTCTGTTAAAGTGGCATGTTCACCATCCCATTCACATTTCTGGTACTGTTCTAGTCTACTATGTGGTTAAGTGCGAGTGGTGATAGAGCTTTTGACTCCCTCACCCCCCCCCCCACACACACACATACACACATAACGGCACCCTTAATACCACCACTTGTATATGTACACACATTTGCCCTCAATTCACTGACGGACCCCCAGACCAAAAGAACCATGACCACATTCCCTATATATGCTACAGTAACTCATGGGGTCCAAACTGGGGCTGCTAAGTTCGGCCACTTCCCCCTTCTGCATTTAGATCCCAACAAGGTATACATAATATATATGGAGCACCCCCTCTACTTCCCCTGGGTACCCCTCCCCCTCCTCTGTGATATCATGTTTGTATATAGGTCTATATTATACAGTGAGGGATTTGCTGTCAAATATAGGAATATCTAACTAGAATAAGGACACAACCTCCAGTCCAGGGCCATATACCGATGCAAATGAGACCAATAGCAATAGTCCCCACCCCTCTATTTGATAGCATGTGCCAACATGTATACAGCTATGGTAGCATGTGCTGTAATACACAACAGAAATAGGGGGAGGCTATTAAGGGTAGAACTCACCTTATTTCACCACCTCCCAGTGGTTTCCTCCTGTACTGCACGTACTCCAGTACCTGTCTGGATGCCCTGTATGGTGTGTGGTATGGTGGGAGGGGGTGAGGAGGTCCTGAGAGTGGAGCAGGCGTTCTGCATGGATGACCAGCCTTAAGGTGACGGTGCTGCCACCATGCAGGGGTTGTGCTAACTAACAAGTGCTATGTCATCATAGTATAATTTATAATGGCAAGTTTCTATATTATTTACTTGCTATGCGGTCTATTTCAAATCCTACTTAAATGTGTTCTAAATGGCTGTTATTACAATATCATAATTTCAGGGGTGAGGGACAATACCATATAAGTAATAGGAGCCTAAATAGAGAGTTCCACCAATAGTATTTTTTAATGGGTGGGCTAAGAGAAATAAATCGTGCCTAAAACTCATGATTAGTTGAATATACAGATCACCTTACAACAAAGTGATATAAACACAGTGTCAGCAGCCTTTTGTCAATTGGAGCATTAGAATCTGACTGGTTTTGTAACTCTTTATGGACTAGATCTTGCCTCAAGGGTAATGATGCACCGATGAAGCACAGGCGAGTAACCCACTGGCACTGCACTAGTGCATCATGCCGACCCTTAGGAAGTGCATAATTTCCAAAGAGTCAGCATGATGCATTAATGCAGCCCAGACAGATTGCTCATGATTACAAAGGCCATAGCACATTATAGCAGTATGCATCTCTTAAAGGGTTAACATATGACTGACTAGTTTCATGAGGATATGGCACGGATGAAATCCTCCCCTCTACATCCTGTCTCAGAGAGGCACCGGAGGTACAGCATAACACACTGTGAACAAAGTGTGAAATCATCAGTTCAAGATGGGTCCTCCTCCTGTACGTGTGGTGTTAATGTGGCTCCAGAGGGGTCAAAAGCGACCTGGCGACTTGGGCCGTTTTGGAGGCGACTTTCGACCTAACGCAATAATAAAAGTGACCTGGCGACTTTTAGACAAAATTGACAATACTTAAGGGGGTCCAAAAAAGCGACTTTGTGACCTGGACCCCTTAATTTCGGCGACTTCCCGACCTCAGGGGGGGACCCCTCTGCACCCCCGTTAATGGTAGTACTGGGTGTGACTGCTGCCCTGCCTGCTACGGTCAGCTCAGTCCTGGCAGTGGGTCGCAGTGCACCTGGTGCAGGTACCGCTATCACCAACACAACCAGAGCAGATAACCAATGTTCTCTTAGACAAAACCTACTGGACGCCCGGATGAATGAGAGAGACACCAGACTGAATGCACTGGACACAAACCTCAGGACACAACTGAATGGACTGCAGACTCAGCTGAATGGACTGAATGTTCACCTGAACGCCCGGCAAAGTGGAGTGGACAAACGATTGAACAAGTTAGACAGTAGGCTGGATGGGATAGAGACTGCAATATCTGTGAGTGTTTGGGATATTTTCTTTATACATAACGCAATATGGTGGTCTCATTCAGAGCTTAATTGGTTATCAGCTTGATGAATAATCCTGAGGCTTACACATGGTTTTTATTTTATGTTTTTTGGTGGTGGTTAGGGGGGGGGACTGAAGAGTTTATGCCCACTGAACTGAGGAGGGAGGACTGTTCAGTATTGCCTCTCTCCCCTATCGGGTTGAAACACTCCCGGAGGTTCGGCATGTGTAGCTGCATAGTGCAATAAGCGGGAGGTGGAGGTTGTATCCGGTGGTGTCACTCTTAGTTCATGTATGATTGTAACGGAATAGTATGATGGGGCTGGGTACATGAGATTGGCACTACATTCTCTGTGTGCTTCCGGGAGATAAGAGTACCGAGCCACCTCTACTGTTCCTGATGTTCCACTCAAACATAATTATAGATGCAACAGAAATAACATTAAAATTCATTTTGGACTAAGATGGTGGGGGTTCTTTGTAGCAGGTAAAAACATCAATTTTCCGAATCACTCCACAAGAGCAGCCATTTTAAAAGCTTTTCTAAATGGGAATCTATGAATGAATAACACAAATAACCATTGAGTTTTTCCTATAGGATATGGAAGACTTCCTCCAACAACAGATGGCAGCCATCAACAAAAAAGTAGAGTGGGCTCTGGCAGACACTAAGTCCCGACCTGATGACACTCTCACAACAGTAAGTATTCAACTTTAAAAAAGAAAAAGAAAAGGGGGGGGGGCGGGTCCGGCAAGCATATCAACTGTGGTTATTCCAATCTAGCCGTCGTAACATTTGTAGTGATGATTATTATTTTTGTACCACCTGAAGAAGGCACCCCCCTTTGCCGAAACGTTGTGATAACATCATACTGCGTGTACTTTTTAAAGGTAATAAAAGCCACTTGAAATGTTATGTCTGAAGTTGTAATTATGTTTGTTATATCATTTATTATATAATATTAAACAATTTTTTTTGTAGCTGTAAATATCTGTAGCTTTCTATTAGATTGAACTATGTCAACCCAATGCCTTGTTACGAGATGAAAGAAATTGAGATGTGAGTAGATGTGTAGAGAGTGAACTTGTATTTTCTCACTGAATGTTCTCATATTTTGCTTTTGTCTCTTTTTTTAGAGGCAGAAAGGTATGTACCACTTAAGTCTCAGCTATAGGCTACAGTTCCCAGCAAATACCACTATGTATTTATTGCTATATGTGGGCAGCTGAAGAGAAAGGTACATCCAGGAGGGATTTCTAGTACTGGGGTTTGGCCACTAGGGGCATCACAATGACTAAAAATGTGAAAATTGGCCAAAATTTCCTCTAAGGTGATTTTTTACATAGAAAATGATGGTTTTCTCCAAAACATTCTATTTTGGGGTAATCCTTCCATATTAGGAATGTAAATGGAACGCTTTGAAGCCAATATGAGGCCTTAATAAGGCTTTCTGCCTAAAACGTGTTGCCATGGCAACCACAATTTCCTTCCGAGTAGAAAAAGAATAATTACAATCAATAGAGAAATTCATAGGGATTACTGCACTGAAAACAGAGTGTAAATATCATTTCTATATCCAGATTTATGATAAAAAATATGAAAAATAGTGGTCAGGTAATACATGAAATTTTGCAAAATCATGATAATTAGATATAGGAAAATAATTAAAACAACAAGAGATAGAGCCTATTGGCTGTTTGCCAAGGGTAGCACCATCTCAGATTCATGAAGCTATTCCTCAAAAACTAGAAGGGATATCTCCATCTATGATACCTCTTTTGAAAGCTTATGACTTGACAGCTCCTCATCTGTCCACATAATGTACACTTCACGATGATTGACCACGATCATAATACACAAACAAATTATATGCTTTTTATAAACTGTGACCTCAATTGAATTTGAGCCAAATTAATCATAGGCAATAACGATGAATCACCGGCAACTTTTGGGACATAACTTTCACCGTTTTTTTAACGGTGACTGTCAACGTCAAATTTACGTATAATCACTGTTCATTTTACGTATAATCACCGTTAATTTTACATCGAATCACCGTCAACTTTATGTAGAATCACCATTAATAGATTCCCTGATTACAGCACATGATGCATAGTGCACATGTGAATACTTCTTCTGTAAGGCATAAAATGTGATTTATTTATTTCCTATGATTTAGCACTGGTGAGCCGTATTCAATACCCCCCATTGATTATGATGTGGCCATATTCAATAGACTAAGAAAAAGTTGTTTTTCCTTCATTAAATGTCTTCAAATCAAAAGATAAATGCAAATGCCAACTACATTCTGAGGTATTTCCCTCGTTGGGGCTGGGGCGCATCCCACAAAGCTGCAGGCTGAGTGGGATACCGCCCCAGGCCCCACTCGTGAAATACATCAGAGACTGTATCAATGGGTGTTGGCATTTGTCTATTCATTATTTGAACAAAGACTTTCCTAAATCATATCTTTGCGGGTTATTTTTCTGAAAAAAAAGTTGGTTCAAACTTTGGTAAATACAATTATCTTGATTGATTGCAGTATACAGCGGCTGTGAGGATGCCCTGACACACGGACTGAACACTTCAGGGGTCTATACCATAACTCCTGACAGCAACAACACCTTCAACGTTTACTGCGAACAGAGGCTGGATGGGGGAGGGTGGACGGTGTGTATTCCCATCCAATTACATCTACAATTCTTACAAGTGGAATATTGAGATAGTCTATGGTATGGGAAGTTTATACGTCCTGTACAGCTTCTCTTGTAGCATTTCTACAAGAGAAGTAATAATGCTTAATAATTATACTTAACATATGAAATTAAACTGATTATATACCAACATAATTCCACTTTTTGAAACAGCTGTGAAATAATTGTTTCTCTTGTTGCTGAGGTTAAACATAGCCAATATAATCTTCATAAATAAGTGTTATGCACAGTATCTAAAGCTACCTTCCTCATCAATATAGGTATTCCAGGCTCGGTCCAATGGTGATGTTGACTTCTACAATGATTGGGACACATACAAGGCTGGTTTTGGGGAGTTGGTGACCGAGTTTTGGCTTGGCAACGATAAAATTCACACCCTGACAAAACAGCACAACATGCAACTCAAGATAGAACTGACGAGTCCTGCAGGAGAGGTGACATATGCAGACTATAGTCAGTTTTGGATTGAAAATGAGGCCCTTAAGTACGTTCTTACAGTTTCTGGATACACTGGAAGTCGGGTCCCTGGTATGTTCATCTTTTAAACATGTAACTTAGGGATAAAGAATAGCATGATGAGAAATGAAATACCTCCTTTTCATTTATTCAAAATCAATTCAAAACGAAGACTTTGTTTGTGTATGAGTCCATAGTAATGATATTTTGTATGCATCTGTGATAGGTATGATATATGTAGGCTACCCTATGTGTTTTATAAGCCAATGACTAGATGATCACTTCAGACATTAAGCCCTTTATGTCCCTTATGAGGGTGATACACTTCTAAAGGGTTGGCATGATACAAACATATAAACCCGCGAGGTAGACCTGCCAGGTTGCGTTCAGGCATCATACCAACAAAAGTCATCAAAACGCTGTGCGATTTAATTTTAAATAGACAGAGCTGCACGCTAAAGTGGCTGAGTCACTGGTTACTGCACGAGTGGTCCTTGGGCTGTATTGCACGCTGGCCGTAGGCCTAGTGCAATACAGCCCAAGGACCACAAGTGCAGTAACCAGTGAAGAGGGCACTTTAAAGTGACGCTCTGTATTTATTTCATGTTTTTTTCGATGGAAAATAGATATCCAGTCTATGTATGCTTACTTCCGAGATGTTTGATTACTTCCGCGGTGTTTGTTTACGTCCGTCGGCCGCCATTTTGAATTCCGCGCAAGTCACGTGACTCTCGGTAGCCTAGCGACCCCATGGAGACCTCATAGCGACCCCATAGCGACCCCTAGCAGCGTGAAATACGGCCACAGCGTGAAATACGACATAGGGTTATTTCATGCTGCACTCGCATACGGCACTCCCATAGGTTTAACCATGATAGATCGTATTCACCATGAAATAAGGTTTTTTATTTCATATGTATTTTTTAGGAGACTCCTTGACCAAGCACAATGGCAAGAAATTCAGTACCAAAGACGAGGACAATGATACCTCTTCAACATCTTGTGCCACACGGTACGTGGGAAGCTGGTGGTACTACGCCTGTCATAAGTCAAACTTAAATGGACTCTATGGCGGCACACATGGTAAAGGCATGAGGTGGAGCACGTGGAAAGGTGGTCTGTCCATGAAAGCCACACGCATGATGATAAGAAGGCGCCCCTGAATAAAAACTATATATCTATGTTTTGTCAGTACATCAAGATAGTTTTCCCTATGTGATATGAAATATAAAATGATAAAGTAATAGTGCAACAAGATAATACAGTAAGTTTCAACTTGGCAGTTTCCTAAAGCAGATGCTTGTGTTTATAATATAGCAGCCAGGGTTCTTAGCTTATTCCACTGCCTGACTGCCCTGTTACAAATATAGTCCTGGAAAATCTTAGAATGTATCTCAGTAAATATATATTGTGTTTAGATTTCTCATGTGAATTATATTACCGTTAGCTTTAACTATATCTATATAAAACAAGTAGATATCCCTGTATAGTAGAGAGGCAGAGTCTTGAGATTTTAACCCTGGTGGTTACGGAATGTTAGAGGGGGGCATCCAGGCTGAATTTGAAGTTTGACCTATACTGATTAAGTTTAGGGTGGATGCCACGCTCAAAAAGCTTTTTTATCTGAAATAGGGCCCGATAAAGGTAGCCATTACCGAAATTCACTATTTCTGCAATAGCTTTGCAAATAATAGTGTTAGAAATTCATTTAAAGTGACTAAACCCACATTATCAGGGTCTAGCATCACAATGAAGTCATCACAGTTGGTCTCCAATGTATATTATGCTGTATAGAGGCCTAATAGAAGTAGCCATTACTGAAATTTACCATTTTTGCCATTGCTCTACAAATATGGGAGATAGACATTCATTTGAAGTTACTACACCCACATTTTCAGGGTCTAGCAACATAATGAAGACATCACAGATTATCTCCAATGCATACTTTGGCCACTAGATGCCTAATGGAGGTAGCCATTAGCGAAATCCACCCTTCCTGCCATAGCATTACAAATAAGGGTTAAAGACATTTTATTGAAGTGCCCCTATCCATATTTCCAGGACCCAGGGATACAATGCAAACATTTTGTTGTTTTCCCCATGCATCTCTTACCTATTATAGACCTAGTAAAGACCTAATTTCACCTAATTCTCTCCATGGAAAGTACTTCTCAAACCATGTTATTATAGGTAGATCTACTCTCCAGACAGATGTCCAGGAATCACCTGTTTAAAAGAATATGCACTCTTTTCCGAAGATATATCTCAGAGTCTATAAAAGTTAGGCCCATAGATCTACAGGTGTTAAAACACTAGTATGCCTATATATGATTGTAGATATACACTACTGTAAAACCTCACGCATAAGCTGCGACTAGTACACGAGTCAGATCACCAGTGCGGCTCATACGATCAGCCCAGGGTCAGGGTGCGGCTTATACATGAGTTTTTGCTACTATGGTACATTACCAGAAGTCACCATAATCAGATCTCTGGTGTGGCTTATAGGATCGGCCCAAAGTAGGGGTGCAGCTTGTTAGGCTTATATGCATGGTTTTACCGTATACAGTTACAGTGAAGTCTTGAGATATTGGACCCCTCCATTTTCTAACCAAAATGGCTGGCTATATAAAGCAATATTATGTACAAACAGAATGGATGTGATCAGTACTATTGCCATCAATTTATGACTGATAAGTGAGACAACTGACTTACCAATGACAGATTTATCAAGGGTTTACTGTTTGTAAATAAGTATAGAATAGGATACAATGTATCATAAGGGGACAAATTTAAGAATTTTATGGCAAAGTCGTAGTGGCTTTGGGATTATAGGATTATTATAAACTGGAACGTGGAGGGGAGAGGGGAATGAGGAGGAAGGGACACAGGGAGGACCTTTGATGGCCTTCCCTCAAGGATGGCAAAAATGTTATTTTGAGGATCAGGGTTGTTGCATGTTTGTGTGTGTGGGAGACGGGTAATTATGTAGGAGTTCACAATTTGTCTTTTGGCAGGCATGAGTGATTTCAAGAGCCACCCTGGACCACTCAACCTCTAGTATAGGTCCTGCCTGTGCATAGTATGGGGATTGGCATTGACATTGACAGCTTGGCTTGACATGGTAGTCACTGGTTATTAGGCTGGAACCTATCCTTGCCATTGACAGCCACATTCAATTACTCAAAATATGGCTGTGCACTAGGTGTCTAGGCCTTACCACAATGTATACTGGTTCTACATTTAGTAACTGAAAACCAGATCTAGAGTAAGTTAATCTTGCACACACCTGTATGGACATATGTGGATACCAGACCTGGGCAAGGTTGAAGAGCCAACTAGGCCTTTATCTAACAATGAACAAGGGGATCTATGCTAGTTTTTTCTAGACTAGGATAAGTCTGGGTCTAAGCTTTACATTCCTCATCCATTTACATAGAAGTGTACCATCATTAAGGTGACCACTATCTTGACTCGAGGAGGGCAAGAATGAAGCCTAACAGAGTGGGACTTGTGACTCAGACTAGACCTGTCTAAGGTAGTGTGTGTTATCACAATTACAAATATTAAGAATTAAGATGATTATATATATAGCACCTGAGATGTAGATGAGTAGATATAGTAAACCAGATACCTTTGTTGCCTAGGTATTTGCCTCAGCCAATTCAAGTATTCCAAATTTGGGGGAAAAATTGGCTTTAAAGCTTCTAACATTTCGTGACCACCAAAATTGATTTCTGGGCCTCTTTTGAAATTCTGCCTCTCTACTAGTAGTCCTGTGGTGATTCACAGTGACTAGCCGGGACTAGCTTTATGTAATAATCAGTGTGTACAGTTGAGGTAAAAGGGTCCTCCAGAGTGAAAACTCAATTATGAAATTCATGTCATCAGCTTTCCAGTGATATATTTCATTAGCATGTACCACTTCTAGTTTTTGAGAACTGGCTCCTTGGATGTGTGGGCACTGTCCCATCCCAGATACCAATAAGCTCTATCTCACTTTGTTTCAGAGATATCTCTATCTGGTTAGCATAAAATATTTTTGCATATTGCCAAATATCCAAACTTTTTCAAACATTTGGCCACATCTTTTGCTCTTAAAATGGTATTTACACTTTGTTTTCAGCATTCTGTTTTTGACATTCTACCAAATGATTTTTTAAAGTTTTTCGATTGATAATCAAAATCATGTTTCCCTGGCAACCAAAATGTGCAATGATACCAATTTCCCAGTGGGCAAACTTCATTTGATTCAATGTTGATTCAATGGGTGTCGCGCCATAATATCAACAGTTGAATGGGTTGTCATTTTGTTGATATTGATGAGGTCATCAACGTTGATCATTCATCAGTGATTCAACATTGGTATGACCATTGTAAATCAACAACAAATAAACATAATAAAAGGATCACATTGATTTGATATTGACTGCTGATGCATAATTTGAGATTCAGTATATTAGATACAGTATTCTTATGTAGACTCATTCCTTCAATTTATATATTTTCATTTTAACATCCCCCCCCCCCCATCTCTCCAGGATATCCAGGATAGGGGTACATGAATGACCTCTGATGATCACGCTAAGAGGCATTCACATCCATTTCAAACTGATCCGGTCATGACTGAGGCCTTATCTATCATTCTTAGCAACATAAAGGGTGTCTTACTGAAACCATGCATGTATTCTTGTCATTTAATTCCAAATGTCAACCAAATGCACACACCATAGTTGTCAATGAAAATGAATGACATTTTGATCAATTGTATACATTGATGAGAAAATAAGAGCTTACAATTAGGGAAAATTGATGTAGCATGGAGATAGAAATGCTAAGGAGTAGGTTGTGGAGGCACCTACCCAGTGGGCACAAAATGAAATAAAATGTTGAATCAACATTGGATCAACATCAAATCAACATTGACAACCATTTATCAATGTTGATTCAATGTTCTGTGCCCATTGGGTAGTGGGAAACCCAGTGGGCACAGAACATTGAATCAACATTGAAAACTGGTTGACAATTTTGATTCAATGTTGTTTCAACGTTGACTCAACATTGAACTGCCTTTTGTGCCCACTGGGAAGGTGGGGAAACCCATGGTTGATTCAAAGTTGATATCCAAACATTGCATCACTGTTGAAACAGGTGTTGGTTGACAACGTTGAAATTGCAACATTGCATCAATGTTGAAAACAGGTTGATCTACCCTGTAAACCTAAATCTACCAATTTTCAACGTTGAATCAAGGTTTTGTACCCACTGGGTTAGGCCCCAAAAACGTTGTTTTCCATTTCAAATATGGAAGGTTTTCACCAAAAATGGAATTTTCTAAAGTGGCCTGTTATATCTTACATGAAAAAGCGGTCTAGATCGATTTTTGCTACATTTTGAACATTTTTGGCTATATGGAGCCCCCTGGTGGCCAAAGTTGGTACTAAAAATCCTGCACGGAGGTCCCTTTTCCCTTGTTGATCCATATTATTGGGCTTATTCATCAGTGGATCGGTTCCAAGCCTTAAATTAAAATGCCTTACTCTGTTACATTTGAAACCTATTTTGATAAGGCTACTGTGTGATTGTCTCATGCAATATCCATCTAATCCACCAAGGGGTTTTATGTAATTTAACAGCGTCCTCAGTTTCCAAGTAAATTCTTATGTTTATCTTCTCTCATTCTTGGCTTTGTACCAGCCCGAATGCTTTGTGGAAACGGACTCTAAATAACCTATGCTGTCTTCTTTTTCCTTTGGATAATTAATGAAAAACTCACTGTACTTTTGAAGATTTTTCAGCCAATAAATATTGCAAATACAATACAAGAAGGACCTTAGCACATCAAATTCAGTGTGCCAAAATAACTCCAGAAACTCAACTCAAGCTTATGGCATATGAAAAGGTTCACAACTTATACCCATTCCAGCAGCAATATCGGTCACTATATCAGCTTTAGTCCTATTGACAGTGTGGACCCCAATCTGTGCCATGTGTGCAACATGTTTGTAATGTTCATCAGCTTCCTGCTGGCAGCATTGCGCATGCGCTGTGGTGTTACACCATTGTGTGCCGTGTGGTCGCCAACGAAACACCATTTCAAAATAATCACAGACTTTGCCATAGTCATGGGTAACATCTTTACAGGATGGTACTGTTTCACCCTGGGCTTTCATTGACCTACAGTAGCCTGCATTTATCCTTTTCATGTCTATGCCTTTGCGATGATGAGCAGGCATGAATGCAGGAATTGTATCCTCTGCTTTAACCTTATGCCCTTCAGGTAACCGACTGTTAATAAATGTCAAGTTATCAATCTTCAGATGCCAATCATAACGCTGCTTTTCATAAAACCATGCATAGTTCAAGTGTCTCTGAACACTAACTGAGGAAAGGTCATCATCCAGTTCACTACGAGGGGCACACCGAGTGCTTTCCGTGTCGACACATCACATGCCTGCACCCATGGACGAAAAGTGCCAAGACCATACACCTTTGGCTTTGTTCCATTGAGCAAGACATCTCTGCTGATTGATGTAACAAATGTGACATCAGTGTCCATATAGCTTATAAGGGTCTCGTTACTGTACAGATCTGAGAAGAATGTGCTCCAATGCTGTCTCTCATAGCTAGGTTTGTTTGCTTTGTGATCAAGTATCTTTGGATTTTTTGGCAATTGTTCATAAAATACCTTCAAGTTATACTCAGGGAAATGCTTCTTGAATTGCTTTAGTAATGAGTCCCCGGCCGCCCTGTTCCCTGGATCCTCATTTAACACTACAGCAATGTCCCCATACATAGCAGGCCAGAAGAGGACAGTTGTCCGGAGGAGACTGCAGATCAAAAACCTCAGAAGGTGTGCCTTTGTTGCAGTTGTCCGCACCATGAGGGTCATGTTGGGGGAGGTCTTGTACATCTCCTTTTTAGAGAAAGGGACTATTTTTGACGCTTTCTTTGACATTAAATTTTCTCCTTTAGTTAGCTTCCTGGTCTGTTCTTGTCTCCATGTGAGGATGATAAGTATTGTGCTGATGATGATCATAATCTGGAGACTTCTCTAAAAGAAATGAGTTTGACATATTATATTCTTGAGCATTATTGATAGTAATAATGATACGTATCCAACAGACAGACACAACTTAACAGGACATTATTACACTACGCGAAAGGGCGACTTCACAATGAGAACAATATTGGCGATGAACAATAGGTATGAGGAACATACAGAACTAGCAAACTTCGAGTCCATATTATATCAATACTCATTATAATTTAACCAGCTTTATTTCCGAGTTCAAGCCACTTTAATCAATGATAACAGTCGTAGAAATGGAAAACCTCATGCACTGCTGGTCACGATACTGACCTATATCATTTATGTAGGGCAACTCGGTTTACTACATTCAGAATTACAATATACAGCAATGAGAGTCAAGGGGTGAAATGCTGTTAACCCCTTGTTTAAAAGGATACATAATTTTGTTCTTTGAAATCTGTATACCTGGATATACGTTTTTGTTAACATAACAAAACACACACCAAAAACACAGAAGAGGAATCAAAATATTGTTGCTCCCCATTGATTGGGTCCCTCCCTTTATGTCATGAAATAACTCCTTAAAGACCACATCATTTCATGTGGCGATTCCGGTGTTATAGACAGGTACATAGAAATAGAAATATAGGGGTTCATATTTATACGTTTATTATTTGGTTAAATTGGGACCACTATCAGTGATTCTCAGGCCCGAAATATTAGTGCTTGTGCTGTCCGCAGTGAGAAGCACATGCACTACAGTACCCAATACCCAATGTGACTGCATATTGGGTGACAACCGACCCAATGGGGGGAGGGGGGGCACTCCCTATTGTCTTTAGTAACCATGTGTATGTGAGAATATCACCTCAAATTAGGCACTTTTAATGCAAGAGGTGGCTCTACAAACTAGGATCCTTTGCATTGGAAATTATGTATGGCCCCTTGCCTATATAGGGCCCCAGTATAGACTATTTCACCTTTAAATCATGTTCATACATGGTAACCAAAGCTAAGAGAGAGTGCCTCCCCCAGCCTCTGCAGTGGTCAGTCTGCTTCAGGGGCCTACCTCCCACTGGGTGGATCAGGACAGCGCACTGCAAGTGGGTAGGGGAGGGGGTGTCTGATTGCCAGCACAGAAACGTCCTCTACCCCCGTCCTATGCAGTAGGGTGGCCGGACCATTTTTATATAATCATACAAAACATACGTTATTTGTATGTACTTATAGCCTTATTCTTCACATTTTATAAACTTGTTGTGCCATGTCCATAGAGTGAATAGGGAAAAAGATCTTGGTCATTGAAATACCCTCACCCTGCTACACCTTCTGACAGGTTTTGAACGTAGCCATTCCTCAATAAGTTCTTTACATACAGTGTCCCTACTGTACTAGTATGCCACCTGGGTTAAGAACATTGAACTAATGACCTCAGGCCTTATCATGCACCATTGACTTCAATAGAAATCTATGGCCTATCAGTGCTGCCATCTAGCATCAGAATATGTCCTAACTGATTAGAATCTACACCTTACACCCAGGAGATTGCCTGACGCTGGCTGGCGGTAGGCTGTTTTATTTTCATTCCAAATGCATAATTTTCAGTTGATTTAGCTCTATTTTCAGTAGTCTACCGTGAATTACCAATTAAAGGTTTCTAGAAAAATAATTGAGCTAAAAATAATGATTTTTAGGTGGCTTATCTATAAAGATAAAATGTTATCATGTAATCCTAGGACCACCCATGGGGTACCTGCATACAATACACTTAAAACAAAAAAAGAATTTTGTTGATACATGGATTTGCCATCAGGCAGTGCAAATCCTCCCAAAGGACAGGTTCAAGAGATCACCCAGTTACAGAGCTCAAACAGACTTAAAATATGAAGGTCTGTCAACATTGCCCCTTAATTATATTATGTAATACAATTCATTATGCTTAATTCAGCAAATGTATGATGCATCCAATCCAGATCTCTTGATATCAATTCATAAGACGTCTCTACCCGTCCTGTAGACAAAAGGAGAGTGCATCATAAAAGGGTCATTTAACATAGGATCAGATATACACTGCGGGGTTGGGCAGACCCTCCGGCCACCCTATATGCAGTGAAGGTGTGTGGTACGGGGGTTATAGTGGGGAGCTTCGAGTTGTAGATTGAACATACTAATAGAACTGTTGGGGGCATACAAAGGCCACGTGAGTTCTACTTTATAGGGTATAAACCATATCTCGGCCAATTACAATGAATGCATGCATCAGTATCAATATAACATAGACATATCTTTCTGAATAAGATTGATACGGTTGTATACATGTAACATGTATAATTGTTGTAAAAACTGCAGACTGTTACAACCTTGTTATAATAAAATAAAAAACAGTGTCAGAGGGGTAATCATACTATCATGGTAGACCTACCCAGCGATGTGGTGGACTGTGTTTGTCCACAGATCAGCTCTAGGAGAAGAGGCTATTGGCATATGAGTAATCACCTCCACACGGGGCCCTGTGCATTGCCCATTGCCACTAGAGCTCGAGGCTGTTCATGATGAGGTGGGGTGGTGGTTAAAAGGGACAATTCCTTTGATACAGTTGTATTGGAGTATTCTGGGATATTCTAAGTCTACTGTCATGTGACAGGTACCGCCAACGGCAGTAGACGCTACCCCCGCCGCCTACCCACACCGGGGGGCCGCCGCGCGGCCTAGAGGGCCGCGCACGGCCCGCAGGGGCGCTCCTGGCTGCCGCACACGACCGGCATCCTACTGTTAGATAGGGGTGTATTGTTCTCCGCCTGAGAGAACGATAATTGTATTGTACTATGCCTGAGAGAACGCCAATTGTATTGTCCTCATCCACATGCCCATAGGGGTGCAGTGTTAACTGACACTAACATGTGGATGCCAACTCCCAAGCCATGCTGGTGGCCTACCCACCATAAAAAGGGTCAGGTCCCAGCACTGGGTATCTCCATCCTCACTCTACACATGGACTCCACTGAGCAAGGACCTCTCCACTGACTGAGAACAAGGCTATAGGCTATGCCCTACGAGGCCCAACAATCAGACATGATGCAGGACCCCCTTGGCTCTAGTCCATCTTCACTTCACCTCAGGATTCTTGGGTATACTTACCAAGACCTATTCTATTGTGTGGATAGGTGTAACTGAGTGGAACCTACTTATACTTACTGTACTGTTGCTGTCAACTTGTAATAAATACCAACTATACTACAAGACCTCAAGACTTACTCAACTTCATACTATTAAAGGAGTCTCCCAACTAAGGGGATTCCTTCTATGACACTACAATGATATTGGAGGGGCCCAAACATTCTTAGGCCCACCTGTGATTACTGCCCCTCTCCCAACCTAACCTATATACTTAAGCAGTATTATATGTATCGGAACGGGACTATACTAAGTACTGGATATTACTCAATCGACATGCAGCCAATCACAGGCCTCCATTTGGTCACGTGACAGGAAGTGACGTCACATGACCTAATTAGGGGATTAGCGGTGACCGGAAGTGACGTCAAGTGACCTACTTAAGGGTCAAGTGACCGGAAGTGACCTGATTAACTCGACATGCAACCAATCAGCGACCTCCATTTGGTCACGTGACCGGAAGTGACGTCACGTGACCTACTTAGGGGATAAGCGATGACCGGAAGTGACGTCACTTGACGTCCTTAAGGGTTCGCGTGACCGGAAGTGACCTAATTATGGGTCACGTGACTGTAAGCGACCTACTTAAGGTGTCATGCGGACTGATGTGATCGGAAGTGACATAATTAATGTGACACACCCTCTTAGCCAATGAGAGCCTCCCATTTACACTCACGTGACCTCACATTTTGCATAACGGTTGTTTAGGCCACTTGACCACTATTATACAAATAACATCACATCAATTTTGAATAGACTTAATCAGAGGCGAGCGACTCTTTTTTTGGCGGGAAATAAAAAAAATTTGTTTTATATATTTTTTGATTAATAATATTTTCGAGGAGGCGAGTCTCTTAATTTTTTTGTTTTTTGTTTTTGTAATCAACTGCCGCCTTGTTGAAGGTGCGTGACGACGACGATGAGTCGATTAGTCTAAATAAAGAGCACGTATGAAAATAAAAACACAACAATATAAGTTATTTTTATTTTTATTTTTTTTATTTTTTCATTCCAATCAAGCATTTTTTTTAACACTCGATCAGACCGCAAAAAAAGTCTCACCTTGTCAGTCTCACATGCATTGATAATATACTAAACACTCTTTGAAAACACGCACTCAATGAATCAAACCGTCTTAAAGAACAATAACAATAACAACACACACCTATTAATTTCCAAGTGAAAAATAGAGATCGCAAGCAAGCAAGCAAGCAAGTGTAGGGGTTGTGGAAGTATCACACGAACACAGGTTCCAAATTCGGTTTGAATGCAATAGGTTTTATTCAGTCACGATCACAGCCTCAAAGTAACACTAAGGTTTGCTCGGTTCAGTTAGATAACCAACTCGAAGATGTACAGCGTTCTACCTTTAGTTCGAAGTCAGCAAAGCTGGATGATCTGGTCCTGAGCCAGCATGGCTGGTGCAGGAGCCAGAGAGTGGGAGGGGTGTAGGTGCCCAGTAATCGAAAAGGTAACGAAGGTATCGAAAGGTGTGGGTCTGAGCTCGTCCTGGGACGAACTCCCTGAGGTAGCCAACCTCGGCCTCTTATATACCCTGAGCGCGGACCAAGCAGTGTCGACGTGGCACTCCACCGGCGCGCCGTCTGGAGTGCCCTGCCTGGCTCCGCTACCGGATAATCAAAGGGACATGGCGTAGGTGTTGCCACCTAGGGTCCGAAGGAGGCATTTCCCGCGTTGACTCCACGAACCCATATATACACGTATTATTAGTGCCCCTACACAAGCAAGCAAGCAACCAACCAACCAACCAACCAAGTATGCGACGTTGTCTTGTTGCGATTTTTTTCCAACACCGATACACCTCTTTTTTCCTTTTCCTTTTCATTTCTCTAAAGGACTCTTGTCACTACGTCAGAATGCACGCGACGCTTAAAATATAAGTATCGCACTCCAGTTTTCTCTATTGTGTAAGTGACCATTTCGTTTCGTACTACTTCGAAATTTCTATTAACAGTAAGGATAGATTTTCGGTTGGAAAGAACATCCAAGAAGTCTTTTGGTTTTTTAAGGTTTTGTTTTTTCTGTATACCTTTTGCACTCCATTTTTTGCATTTTCTTTCACCTGTCGAGTCTTTATCGTAGCAAATGTAAGTCTTAGGGTTGAGACTTAGAATCCCGTCACCTTCCCACTCGGATTTGAAAAGCCCCGAAGTTCTCGGATCGTGAACGTAACGTCTCTCACAACAACCGCCGGGTGGAGGGAGCCATTCTCACACACCTTCGGTTTTTATCTTTACGAAAAGGTCTAAGTGAACGTCGCACCCCGCTGTTGGAATCCACTTTCATTTCTCTCTGAAGTAGGTTTCTCTCAGGTCGGGTTTTACGAGTTCATCCAATGTTTCACCGCTGCGAGCCATGTAAAGACTGTCGGTGTCCATTTGACAACAGCATAATTGCGCCGATCGATGAATCTATCCAAAAAGTCGTACGTGAACTCTAACATTTTCAACTTAGCGTACTGGTACACCATGAACCCTATTTGAATAGGGAGGTTGTTCTTGACCGTTTTTGGTTGCAGTTTGACTTCAAAGAGATCGGAGGTCAACTCGGCCCCCTTTTTGAAGCGCCACGAATTGGCCAATAATTCGAACTTTTGGCCGTTAGTGTATTTCACAGCGGTGTGTTTTTCTTTGTTGCAAATTGTTTTACCGTACGCGGCATTTCCCATTAACTTGTAACAGTCTGACAGAATTTTCTCGTTGGCGTTCACGTCGCCACGTCTTCGCGCTGCCGTTACTTTGTCTGCGAAACCGGCAAAGGGTTGTCTAGGAAGGTATTCTACGAACAGCTGTACTTGGATGACTATCAAACCGTGATCCAAATACCACTTAAGAAGCGGCATTCCCTAGAGAATATTTTTTCCGTGGTAACTCCCTATCAGACATCTCTGAGATGTGTTCAACAACTTTTCTTCCTTCGCAAAGTCTGACATGTGAGTTCCTATGTCGCATTTCGAAACGGATACGTTCTTGAAAACGGGGGTCATTTCTCCGAAGTATTCTCGTAGGTGAGGTGGTGTAGTGATGTCCACCTGAATTAAACCGAACATTTTCCCGTCTTTGACAGCGGAAAGGATGTCGCTCTCGGTCATGGCATTTCGAGACACTTTCAAAGCGTCAACCTGCCAGTGTTGTTTGGATGCCTTAACCTGTGGATCTCGACGTTTCATCCGCCTCCATTCACACTCCCACACGACGATCAGCTTGTAACCTAGTGCTTTGAAGTAAGCGGTTACTCTAGCCGTTCTGTTGCATCTCTCGTCCCTGAGTGAAGCGCACGGATATCGGTGCAGCGGTATGCACTCGTGAGCGTGGAACCAACACCCGTGAAACTGGAATACCGTATTAGAGGTCAGGTGAAACCCGTCGACGCAAATTCTTCGGCAAACTAGAACCATCTCGCCGCCGTTGAAAGCGTGGCACAGTTTCATGTCGCGGGCGTGCTCTACGAAGCGTAACCACTCCAAAGACTCTGAGAGTGTTTTTGCCTAATTTCAGGTTTGAACTCGGTCTCAGGTCGTCTCAACACGTAATAACCCGTGCAGTGCGCTTCGCTCATGCAGCGCAAGCACAGAGAGTTAGCGTCTACTCCTAGGATGTGCTCGCACGTTCTCGCTTCTTCGCCGTACTTGTGCTCCCTTATCCGCGTGGCACCCTTCTCGTGAAATCTATGAAAGATTATCGAAGGACCGCCGACTAGATTTTCTTTGATCAGAGAGTGGAGGCGGGCGTCGAACTGTGGAAAGGTTACGAACGGCGCCTCTGTGTTTTGGAAGAGGAACCATGAAGTCAACCCGGGAAGGGAGATTTCGTCTTTGAACATATCAATGTCAAAAAATTTAGCGTGATTGTTCAGAGCCTCTTTGAAAGGTTTCACGTCTTTGTTGTTGTAGTAGATCAAGTAATCTCTCACAGTTTGCATGTTCTGTTCGGACCAAACTTTTCCACATTTGGCGTAGTCGGATTCGGTCATCTTGGTGCTGGTCAATCTCGGTGGTAGTGTTCTGTTTTCCAGTTTCCTGGTAGACGTCATCCATTCATAAGGAAAGTGACCTTTCTCTTGATTTCTGGTGAAAGCTAGCAAATAATTCGCATAGTTGTAACCGGTTGCCAAATAGTTTACTATGTCCAAGAAAACCGTGTGCCGTGTGTAAACTGCCAAGTAATGGTTACTTCTCTTTATGACGCTGAATTCTTCGTTATTTCGGTCTTTGGAGGCAAAGAACGAGTGAAGCTGTATTTTGATCAGGTTCAAGTCGTAACGCTCCGAGTTGAAACCTAAGACTGGAACTTGACGGAGATATCTTAAAAGCCTCTTCTTCAGTTCAACTAACGGGTGTCTCCTCAGAGTTTCAGTGAAGTCGTCGCCGCCACCCGCCACCTCTACCGGGAGAAAGTCTGAACACCGCCTCCTCTAGCAGGAGAGCTTCACCTATGGCTGCATCTAACTTCGCTAACGTCGGTCGGTAAACTTCTAGCACCGCTTCCCCGATGACTTTGGCGGTGTCGTTTATGTGATTTAAAACTCTGTAGCAGTGGAGGAGGCGCCGTAAGTCGGGGAGAGGGGACGAGAAAACACACTCTGACTCTCCTCCTCAACCTCCTCCTCTTCCTCCTCAGCCTCCTCCTCCTCCTCAGCCTCCTCCTCCTCCTCCTCCTCCTCCTCTGCCTCGTCCTCGTCTTCGTCCTCCTCCTCCTCAGCCTCCACTCCTCCGCCTCCTCCCTCTATGTACACCACGTGCTCGGTCTGAGTGTCCAAATAAATGTAAGTCTCAGCGCATTCGGCGACGGTTGAGGATGATGTAGTGGGGCCTTCTCCAACGTGCTGCGGTTGATGGTGCTCATCCAAATCAGCAACAGTAGTGGGGAGGTAAAAAGCAGCAGGTGCAGCAGCAGGTGCAGCAGCAGGTGCAGCAGCAAGTGCAGCAGCAGCAGTAGCAGCAGCAGGTGTACCCGCGGTAAGCGTAGCATGTGCAGCAGCGACCGTCGCAGCAGTAGCAGCAAGCGACGCAGCAGCAGTAGGTGCAACAGTGGCAAGCGGGACATGCGCAGTAACGGTCAGTGTCGTAGCAGTAGCAGCATGCATAGCATGTGCAAGGACGGCGGTATTAGTACCAGTTGCAGCAGCAGCAGCAGCAGCAGCGTGTGTAGCAACAGCATGCGTAGCAGGTGCAGGGGTGCTAGTATAACTACCAGTAGCAGTAGCAGTAGCAGTAGCAGCAGCAGGAGGTGTAGTAACACTGCTACTACTAGTACTAGTACTACTACTAGTACTACTACTACTACTACTACCACTAGTACTCGCTACACCGCGAGGATCATAAGTCCAAGAGGACGCGGTGGTAGCACCATCTTCAGTAGCAAGAGAAGTCGCTAAACGACCACTCTTCCTCGTCTTCTTGGGTAGCTGTAGCTTACACGGTTGTCTTCTGCTCATGTTGGCATCTGTAGAGAAAGAGTGAGTGAATGGTAGTTTCTACCTCCCTTATATACGCCTGCTTCTGGAGATAAGCTGCTTACAGCAGTTGAATAGATGCCAGCTGGTTTTGCCGCAGCATACTCCTCCTCATAAGCTCTTAATGAGCGGATGAAAGGTCTCATGTGGATAAGTTGCTAGACAGTCGGGTATGCAGTTGGAAATAGGTTTAAAATCCTCTGTATAAAAGCTCTGATTTCTGTTGGAAAACCCATATCACGTCTGACCGCTACGCCTACCACATCTACCACCACCACCACCACCACCACCAGCACCAGCAGCAGCAGCACCACCACCACCAGCAGCAGCAGCAGCAGCAGCACCACCAGCAGCACCAGCAGCAGCAGCAGCGGCAGCAGCAGCACCACCACCACCACCATCACCACTACCTCCGCCATCAGCAGCACCACCACACTGTTTACCCGTTCTTCATAGAGTGCTTTTTTGCAGACGAGATGAGTTGTGAAACAGTTGCACACTCGCTCTCTCCCTCTCAAGAGCAGCGTGACGCGCGTGTGGAGACTGATGGTAATGGTGTGACAAGAGAGGTGCGCTTCGCATATAGCGATCAGTTGCTTCATGAAATAGGTCAGCGGTCAGTTGGATCTTGGAGATGGTTGGGAGGCTGCTTGGGGATTACTGCCACCCATATGGACACCCTAGGGGGCACTGTCAAGACGACGGAGGAGATGTGTATGGAGATGTTCAGAGCTTGATGGAGTATAACTACACCTCATGCGAGATGGCAAGAGGTCTGCCTCGCCTTCATCGGCAGTCATCGACCTGATCTGTTGCTTAAGACGCTGAACTTTTTCAACATGTGTGAGTTGGATTACGATAATCCCGACTTGCCCACAATGGGGAGGTACTTTAGCGTCATGGCCGAATCGCTAGGTAGCGACTGGAAAGACCTGGGGCAGTATTTAGCTTTGTCGTCTGACAAGTTAGATAGGATCGCTCAACAATCCAAAGAAGACCCCACTCGCCAGGCCTTCGAAGTGTTGAAAATGTGGCAAGCTGACCGTCACAGTACACATTTTCAACTCATTCGAGTCTTGTTGGAGCACATGGGAAGGTCTGACGTTGTCATCCATATATTACTTCACTTTCTACACCAAGAAAGGATGCTTTCACGCTCGCTATGATTTTTAAGGGAGTAGTTACATATAACATCGAGCACACCCTTTCTAATACACCTGTGAAAGAAAAAAAAAAGAAAAAAAAGAAAAAAATAGAAGTTGCGCGCCGTCGCGCGATCAAATCTTAAGTCCCTACACAGGAGCGCCTACAGTGCTGTCTTTAGAGGGTGTGCAGCCAGCCGGGGGAAAGGAGTTTAAACACGGCCATATAGAACACTCACTTGCGTCGCGTCTCTAGTGTCTCATTTGCAGCGCAGTCGGAAAAAAAAGTCGCTTAAACACTTAGGTGACGTCTCTGGTGTCTCATTTACTGCCTCGCCGCCGCCGCCTCCACTAGTACGGTCACACTTGCTACAGCTGCCGACCTGCCTGCCTGCCTGCCTGCCTGCCTACCCGACTAACTAACTAACTAACTAACTTTCCCCCTTCCAGCACGTGCGACAACAGGATGGCCAAGTACGTGGGTTTCGCTAGTTTAGCGAGGAGACTGGACACTTTCAACGCCTTTGGGTGGCATAACCCATGCTCTTTCGGAGAGACTCTCGCCGCCCACGTGTTCTTTTACATAGGCGGTAGGGATGTTGTTCAATGCTGGAACATCTCCTACTTGCCAGTTGGCCTCTAAAGTAATGAATCTAAGTCCGCAAAGCAAGGGAAATGCTGAAGAAAATAAACCTGCTGACCGATGAGTTGGCAGTTCTCAGAAGGAGGGGGCAAGTGGAAAATGATAGGTGTTTCCGTTTGGACGAGGACACTGTAGATAGATAAATGAAGAAACGACATATATACGTGTACTAACCAGGCAGGCAGGTAGGCAGGCGTCACCGTAGACGATTCACCGGGGGTCAACATACATTGATCAAGCGATTGAAATGAAAATAAAAAATAAAATGAAAAAAATAGTTTATTTTGCTGTGTTTTATTTCATACGTAATCTTTATTTAAACTAAACAAAAAAAATTAAGAGACTCGCCTCCTCCCCCCAGGGAGAGGAGGCGAGTCTCTTAATTAAATTTAAAAAAATTTCTTTCTTTTCTTTTTTCCTAAAGAGACACTCCTCCCCAAGGGCCCCCCTCCCCCCCCCCCTCCCCATGCACCCGAGAGACCCCCCACCCCAAAGGGCCCCCCCTCCCCCCATGCACCCCCCCCAGAGTACCCCCCTTCTCCCCCAGTTAATTAGGTCACTTCCAGTCATGTGACCCCTTAAGTAAGCCACTTCCGGTCATGTGACCAATTTTTTAAATTGGGTCACTTCTGTCACTTCCGGTCATCGCTAATCCTCTAAGTAGGTCACGTGACGTCACTTCCGGTCATGTGACCAAATGGAGATCACTGATTAGTTCCATGTCGAGTTAATCAGGTCACTTCCGGTCACTTGACCCTTAAGTAGTTCACATGACGTCACTTCCGGTCTCCCCTAAATATGTCATGTGACGTCACTTCCGGTCCAGTGACCAAATGGAGGCCTGTGATTGGCTGCATGTCGAGTGAGTAATATCCAGTACTTAGTATAGTCCTGTTCCGATACATATAATACTACTCACTTAGTATATAGGGTTGAGTAACTGTCCCGGATCCACTAGCAGAGTGGTGTTGGGTGAGGGGGGGGCTTTGTAGTACCCCCCCCCCCCCCCCACACACACACACTCACACACATGCACTTCTGTGCTTAGCAAAGGCCTCACAGATGACAATTCACAGCAGTGCCCGCTTGTGCAAAGTGAGGAAAGCACACATTGATCAATTCAATATCTGGAGAGATTTCCTACTTTTGCTAAAAATACCGCTCTATCCACATAATTATTTAATATCTATCAAATGATTATTAAAACAGTATGTTTACAGTGGCATATTCTGGTTTTCTCATATTATTCAAAACCCCCGGATGTGGTCTTTAACCCTTAATGCCATTGTTCATCATGAGGCATGAATGCAGCCTTGGTGAGTCTTCTTGGCATGATGCTTGTTCATGTTAACTCCTCAGGCCATAGTGTCAGCCAGTTGCTTGTCATTACTGCAGTTAACGCATCATGAGAATAAAGGGGGATAATACATTAGGGGTGATCCATTTAGTATGTCACGCTTTTTTTGACCATTTTGAAGACCCCCCCACCCCCATGTCACACTTTGTCACACTTGCCCAAACAACCCCCCAGAAAAGTTTGTCACAAATCTGCTGAAACCCCCCCCCCTAGTACTGTATCATATAAAAGACCATACACATATTGTGATAAGTAGTGCAATAAGGCCTATCATTATATTGAATATAAATTGTAACCCAGATTTAATACAATTAGATTGGGACTAAAGTGTTGAAAATATGACATCAGATATCTGTCAAATCCTTCAAGTCCTCCTCGGCAGGAAAATAGTGGATTTTATCGACTCGAACCCTTTCAGATTACAACTGTTCAAAGAGGCATTAACAAAATCACACAAGTATCGGTGGCACAATAGATTTTTGTGGCCTCTTTCCATGGATTCTTGTCTGTTTTCACAGGAATATAAGGTGTCCTGGAACTGCTTCCTGAGGAAGGGGCCTCAATTTTATTTCAACATGGGTGTGCGGCTGGCCCTCCAGCTATCCTTTTCCCTGGCGAGGGAGAAAAGCGACCCCTAGTGCACTGTCTCAGTTTAAGAAGATTCTCTGAGGAGTGAGCCTTGGTAAAAGGCATTTTAGTCAAAAGTGACCTTGATTACAAGTTATTTTGGTGAGAACTCCAAAGTGACCTTTGTTTTGACAGGTTTTGTTGAAATCTCCAAAAAAGTGACCCTTGGTGAGGGAGGTTTTGGTGAAAATTGACCCTTAATGATGGGGATTCTGGCGAAAAGTGCTACTTGGTAAGGGGATTCTTGTGAAAATCGGACCCTTGGTAGGCACTAGGGAGGATCTTGCTCAAAATGTAACCTTGCCAGCCGCACACCCATCTATATAAAATATACAACCCCCGGGCACTGCTATCCTCTGATGTTGGAAGACCTAGCTGTGGTACACACATACTGTTTCAAGTACCGTAGCACACATGAGATTATGATGCTGCTTAGTGGCAATGCATATACAGCAGTGCAGCATTTATTTGATATAATATTATGGTCATAAATATTTCTGAAAGTGTGACGTCACACAATCCTATACACCCCCCACCCCCTTGTCACACTTTGTCACAGAAAAAAAAGACCCCCCCACCCCTTCGGGCATGACATACTTAATGGATCGCCCCTTACAGTATGTGACCCATTAATGGCCAAAGTAGGAAATTAAGAATGCTTTACCTTCAATGTAACCTTCATGATGAAGGTGGGTCTGGGTGCTATGTAGGGTACCTAGGATACATTATAAGGTCAGCTCTACTGGGCATGATGCTTGATTATGTTAACCCTTCAAGCCATAGCGTCGGCAGTTGCCCGTCAGCTCGCAGTTGCTGCCAGTATGCATCATGCGGATAAAGGAAATAATTCATTAAAGCACTATGCAACCCATAAAGGGCTAAAGTATGAAACTGAGTATGCTTTACCTTCAATGTAACACTCATAATGAAGGTGAGTCTGGGTGCTATGTAGGGTACCTAGGGTACAATATAAAGGCAGCTCCCACAACGGCTCATTTCTACACTCTCTGACCAAGCAGTACACTTTGTAGTTTACCCTTAGATAGTGTTTAGGGAGTGGTCATTTATTAATGACAAGGGGGGATGTGTAGGTTTTGAGGGTTGAACCCATGCTAAGGGGGGGGGGGGGGGCTGGGGTAACAAACAAGGTTTAGGCACTTTTTGATGTGGAGCCAGTAGGTATGGTAGAGCATCATTAAATGTAGCCAGAGTGCTACAACAGTATTCAAACGGTGAGGAGGAGTCAGCACATTTGATTGGCTGAAAATCCAGACCCTTCTAGATAGGACTGGGAGGGGGGAGGGGGGGTGGAGCAGAAAAGTCTTCCTTGTGCTACTGCAAAAATACTGTCCCCCCAAATGTTGAGTTATGGCCATTCCATTTATGTAGGACATTACTGACGGGCAGTCGAACGTGCCGTTCTGCATTCATTCCCAAGCCATTTGTGATCTAGGTCATGAGGTAATTGGCCTCTTGCCACCAACCTGTAGGGTGTTTACCTGTACCGCTGAGGGCCGAGAAAACGGCCGTTTTTCTACTGCACTTTAGTATTTTACCCTTTTTTGTAAGAAATAAATGGAATATCATAAATATTCTGACACCCCAAGAACACCAAGGCTCTGGGCTATCAGCCCATGCATTGGGCTGCCAGAAAAACTCAACTTTTGATAACATTATTAAAGTCCATCTGAGTATAATCCTGCACACAGCAGTCACTGCATTTAGTGGGCTTATTTGTGGAGTCTCTCAGTTGGACATACCCAGCTAACAAAAAAACGTTTTCCTAACGGTTGGAAAACGTTTGCAGGAGGTTTGCAAACATATTGGAAAAACGTTTATAAAACGTTAAAACGTTGACACAGAAAAACGTTTGCAAGAAAACGTTTTATAAACGTTTGCAAAAGGTTTGAAAAAAACGTTTGCAAAAGGTTTGTTTACAAACCTTTGCAGACGACTTTGGATGACAACCTAAAAGCCAGGCAGAGAATCGAACCCATGACCTATAGATTGGGAGTCCCGGGCTCTCCTTCATGAGCTAACGAGGCTGAGTGCTAAGGGGAACATAATTATAATGCTACATGCTACTCGGAAACTAGAAGGAAATCCAGCTTCCAATATAATGTATGAGTTTTGTATTCTGAGTGAAGAGAGCATTCGTGTTGGCTATGAATTACAAATGAGTGAAAGAGGGTTTTATAATCAGAAGAAAAGATGTAGGCAATATTGCCTTTGTCTACAGGTAGACTACCTACGAGGGACCTTTAGCAACCACATAAAAGCTCAATAAACGCAGACGTAGTCTATCCCTTTAGCACTACTACGTCTGCGTTAAATGAACTACGTCGGGTTTGCTAAAGGTCCCTACTATACTGTTTTGGGCACGATTATGACTTTCTGTTTCCAATGCTCTATAACAACATAGAGATGAATTCAAGTTTCATTTTTAGTGCTTAAGAGTAATTCCATGTAGGCATACCCCTGTCGTCTCATATAAGGACTCAGGGCCTCCAAGGCAAACTCAACGTAGCTCAATAAGCGCAGACATAGACTCTTTTACATGTATTCGTAGCAATGGTAAAGACCTACATTACGTCCACGTTTTATGGGCTTTTACGTGGTTGCTAAAGGTCCCTATTAAAATAGAGGTTCTTATTGCCACACCCAGTAGGGTGGGGGAAATACTAGGGTTGATTCAGGTAAAGTGGGACACCTAAGCCATACTCTGACTTTATGTGCCATTCACACATTTGGTACTTAAAGTAGAAAATGTCAAACACATCAAATAGTTTCAGTATTTATTCCTTTAAACCAAAATATGAAAAATATATGAAATACCTTAGCCAATGTGGCCTAAATAGCCCATTTCTTAGAGATGCCGTTTCAAAATTGAAGAGTCCCACTTTACTTGTATTTTTGGTAAAGTGGGACACTCGCTTCATGTAAAGTGGGACAATTTACAAGAATCTACCCCCATGCTTTATAATCCGTATGACAAAAATGGTCAATATCAATTTTTGAAGGTGAGATATATACTTTGATGGACTACATCTATAACATTGAGGAAATATATGTAGGGTCCTTTACAGGATGAATCAAGTACACAGAGTATTAATGTAAAACTGCCAAAATACTGTGCATCTAGACTTAACTTTGGGCAAGGCTACACTACATTATGTTACATGACAACATATTTGTACCCTAACTGAATCTCTATCCTCAAATTATTTTACATAGTGCTAAATAATGTTATGCACAATTATATAGCTCATACTCTTAATTGTAAGCATCTAAAATGAAATGTTCTGTTAATGAGGTAGTAATGCAAGAGCATTTCAGTGGCATATTAATCACTATGAATAACTGTAAATGGCAATAATTTCTATAAACGTAAGAAAGTAGTATTGGTTAATGATTTCTATGGTTTAAGCCTCAATGTATATCGAATACCAATTCTAAGTGAATTTGCTACAGATTTTACCATTTAACATCAAAATGTATGATTAAAAATCATTAAAGGTAAGAAATCTCACAATAATTATCTAAATTATGATGGAAGTCAATGGTTCGCTGATGGAAGTCAGTGGTTCTCTCATCTAAATAATGATCATCAGTTAAGTCATTTGATAAACCACAATCTGGAGCAATAACAAAGCCCTATTCTGGCTGTTATACTTAATAATTTGGTATGATTTACACAACGAAGTATTGTAATGATATTTGCTATGATATTTCTTCTCCTTATAAATCAAAATATAGGCATATCGGGTAATGCTACTCTGAGAAAGGGGATTAATATAGTGTCCCACTTAACCTGAATCTGCCTGTCCCACTTTATCTAACACCTTCAGCTAAAGTGGGACACTTGCATTTAAGGTCTCAGTGTACTTCATTTCCATATCTGACTAATAAACAAATATCAAGATGTAAAGAAACAATATATGTATCTAATATTTACATACATTTTGAAATATCATGTTACCATTCTTAGTACCACTACTAAAAATTAATTTTACTATTTCTTATGTACTTCCAAATTTATAGCGGCAAAAGCTCTCCACCAATATCAAGCCATAATTAAGAGGGTATAATCACCTCTTAACTTTGGTGAGATAGGTACAATTAAGAGGGGTCAAACATATATTTCTAAGAAAAAAGTAAAATTTTACACCCAGGAAAGAAATCAACCCCTAAAAATGGCCTTAATGTTAATTGTCCCACTTTACCTGATGTCCCACTTTACCTGAATCAACCCTACATGTAAAAGTTAGGGGGCATCACCAAGAACCCCCATGGAGCAGTAGGTAGAGTGTGCACGGGAGGTCTGGGTTCAATTCCTGGACGAATCTCTGGTTTTTCTCTTTTTGCGGTGGGGGGGGGGAGTGGAAGTGTTTTAAAAATCTCCTTAAATTCTTTTGAAATACTAACCTATGCCTACGGCCCCTGTAAGCCCTTATGCCTAAGTGTAGGCTCTCAAAGGTCCGAATCACCCCGGATTCCCTGCAAGCTTAAAGCTAGGTGTGTCAATAACAGATTCTATACACACACCACAGAGTGTGGGAATAAGTTATAAGAGTTCTAATTCGCACCCTCCTAACTGTTTGGATAAGGGTTCTTAATGTATTTAGACTTAGAGGTTAGAGATAAAATATAGCCCTACAAAAGCGTTAGACAAGGTTTGTACAAAAATGTTTGTTTCCAAACGTTTTAAAAATGTTTGGAAACAAACGTTTTCTTACAAACCATATACAAACGTTTTAAAACGTTCTGAAAACGTTTTTTGTTAGCTGGGTACCTCCTGTTATTTCTAAATCTGTGCCTTATGAAATATATCATTCTGATACCCTGAGGGTGTAGGGAAGACATATCCCTACATCTGGCTGTTAGCTCCACTTTTCTATCTTTTTTCTAAGTGTATCAGCTCATGAAAACTATCATTAAGCAGCTCAGATCAGCATGAAAAAAACAGATAATCATAACGGAGCTAGGCACACCTGAAAATACAATGTATTTGCTCTTAAAAAGTTATTGCATGTTAGATTGTATTTCTAGTGGTTACAAGCGGATATTAGGTTATATTAGGACATATACATGACTATATGTGAGCAGGCAAGCAGAAAGGGGTATCCCCGCGGGATTAGTACCAATTTTAGCCACCAGGGGGATCCACTATGACCTAAAATGAAGGAAACAGGCTAATATTTCTTTTTTGGTACTTTTTTCTGGAGAATTTAGTAGTTTTATACAAAACGTTCCATTTTTGGTGAAAAGCTTCCTTATTTGGAATGCAAAAAGAACGTTTTAGAGCCTAAATTGGTGTCTTTATTGATATGTGTTGCCATGGAAACAGGATTTTCATTCCAAATAAAGAAAATAAAGAATACCATTGATAGAATGATTCACGAGGATCACTATGGTCAAAACAGAATAAAATTATCATTTCTAGATCTAAATCTATGGCCTACAGAATGAAAATGTATGATCATTATCTAATTATTCTAATTATGCTAATTAGGTAGAGATATCTTGGAAACTATGAGACTTAGAGCTAATTCAGGTTTTGGTTAGGGCAATGCCCACCAATATTCAAATAGCCATTTCTCAAAAACTAAAAATGATATGTTCTTGTGTAATATATCACTGGAAAGCTTATGATATCAATTTTAAAGTTGACATTTTCGTTGGATATCCCTTTTCCCTTGCCTGTACACATATAATGTATTCCCTGGATGTAAGGGGTAACAGAATATTTACAAAGCCCATAAATACCGATATGGGTTCATGGGCCTATTCTGTGATATCATGGCTTTCACATCCTTTTGGAATTTTTATTTTAGACTGATTATTATGGACATCATGGACCATTAAAGTGGAGTAGAGTAATGGCCCTTTTCGAGCTGCCTAGTGCTACAGTAGGTCTACAGCCTAGTACAGGTACTCACCCTAGCAATGGTCTGCAGTGACCACCTTTCTCTGCTCAAGTGTATGGGAAAATTTTCCTGAAATAGCTCTGACTCTGGCTCACATTCTACTTAATTTCACTGGATCTAAAGCAGATATCTATATACCGTTTTTTTGCATTGCATTCCAGACATATTTCTCTTTCTGGTGATATGTGTCACATTTTTGTAGACATATTATTTATATTTGGGGGTAAACACCCTACAACCTGGAGGCAGAAAACAGTGATAATTTAACAGTGTGCAAAAGGTGTTTCAGAATAATCCTTTTTCCATAATGGTGTTACAGAAAAAACTTGCGCTATTGATTTTACATTGATTAATGTAAGTTTTTATACAAAAATTCGCACCCCCAAGAAACATGGTGCTGATAGATAGTGTAAAACTTTGAGGCATTAGTGTAAATTTGAAGATATTAGCTTAAATTATTTTATATTCGTTAGTATTAGCGTATGTTGTTACATATCATTAAGCATTAGTGTAAGTTTGCTATTTTTACGCTATTTTCATGTTATTTTTTACGCTGTTTACTGTAACAACGCCCTCATGTTTGGCATCATATTGTGTATGACATCATCTGTCACGTCGTACCTTGTACTTATGTCCAACCATAACCATGATAACAAGTTATTTCAAATTCTGGTATTTCTAACAGATGACAGCTATAGTGTGAAATGGGTTTTATTAAAGAGTTGCTATGAGTCTTCACATTACATTGCTATGAATTGACCAAAACGTTTTTTTACAAGTGCTTTTCAAATTTTCAAATTTTAGCAAACATATAAAGAGATCTGGAGAATGATATTTTTGTATCAATGACCTATTTCAAGTTAACCCCAAACCGTGGAACCAACCATTCTCATAGTAGGGATATAAGAACATGAATGATATCATCCCTTGTATGGATAATAGTTATATCATCATAAGGTTTCCTAATGGTCTGTGAGGTTGATATTTACTTAGTAGTCCCTCCCTCTGGCTCAGGTCGCAAGGGTAACAGATCATACATCATGAATAGGGCATCAGCTTCCCTGCCACTCCAATAAATCCTGATCATTTGGTCCTTCCTACACAGTGCCTGATCATTATATTCTACTATTATTGAAACAAGCGTGTCCTTTGTGATCTGAGGCTGAAAAGCGAGCCTTGACAAAAACCATATCCCCCGTCTTAAAAAGCATATCCCTCATAGTATTAAAACTATTATGGGACATATGCATTGTCTGGGAACATCATTACTTGCACCCACCCCATATAGAGACTACTTTTGTACCTCCTCACACACTCCCAGTCCAGACTATAAGTAAGACTTAGATAACAAGGTGCACACAAGGCTGAACGCTGAACTCTCTGACTCACCTAAGGGTGTCACATAACTCCAATTGGAGAGTCAGAGAAGGGAGCCATTCTGGAGGTAGTCAAAACTCCCTTTTGCCTCTTTTTCTGTGTGGTAGTATTTCAGGAAAATACGGGATAGCTCTCCTAGGTGCGCGGACAAACATTTACAGCGTTATCTTAATCTTAAGTCTTAAATCTTAAAATGGGGCAGTGCTGTTTCTGATAGCTCCCACCCAGTGGGCACAAAATTCAGCTCAACGTTGAATCAACGATGAATCAACATTGAATCAACATTGGCAACCAGTTATCAATGTTGATTCAATGTTTTGTGCCCACTGGGCAGTGTATAGACACCTAGTGTCACATACCCACATTATGCTACCTGAGGTTTGCCTTTATAGTAAATACCCTACACCCAGATGAGACAACATACACATCTGAACAGAAAACAAAAAGAAGAAAAAAGACGGGGGTTAGGGGGCAGAGCCCCCCCATTACAGACTAGCTAACTAGCATATCCTACAATTGACTGTGTACACTTACCACTACAAGTGGCACCATCTTCATTTGCTTAGTAATATTTTTAAGATAGTCTAATATAGTTTAAGATAGCTTAACCCATATTATACTCCTACCGTCCTTTATAAAGGACGCCTATAAAATACACTTTGATGATCACTAAAATCATATTTAAATTATAGTTACATTGTTTTAAACTCCCACATATAATGGAACAAGGGTATATGATTCTATTCTGACATTACAAGTATATTGATTCTATTTTTATGTAACCATGGCAACCATTTCGAGAGAGGTCTCTAACCAAATATGGCCATTTTCAAAATTGTGACTCTTAAAAGGCTTACGAATGTGCAATAAATGCATAAATGTTCAACATTTTTGCCTAAAACATGTAAAATTATTGACATAGAGGCTATTTTAGCACTAAAAAGGCCTGTAATTAGTTTAACCCCTATGTTAGGGATGATTGTTTAAAAGCGTCCTTTAAAAAGGACGGTAGGAGAATATGGGGTCAAAATTCAGGGGAAGGTCGTTATTCAATATTTTTCATGTCACAAATAGATGAATGGAAATGAGACGATAACTACCTTAGTGAATAGTTCTCAAAGGATGGTATTGGTATCATTTTCAATTGAAAATAACATTTTTTGAAATGTGAATGAGTGATAATTGCCTAGCAACCACATTAAAAAAAACATCCAATGCCTAGCAACAAGCAAATGAAATGGCAGTTAGCGAGTGTTCAATTCACCCCAGTTTGCACACCCAAAGATATCTGTGATCTGTCTTAATGTTTTTCTAAAGCAATATGTTGCCTTTCCATGACATTCAAAAATGTTCTGTGGCTAGCAATAATCAAGTGGTTTGGCCTTCAGAGCTTAGCAACGACATTCAAAAACATTCAATGCCTAGCAACAAGCTTGTGGAATGGCTTGAAGAGAGCTTTAGATCCACCTTACCCCAGTATGCATACCAAAGGATATGTGTGACACTTTTTATTGTGTTATTCTAAATCAATATTCTGCCCATCCATGACATTCAATAACATTCTGTCCCTAGCAACAAGCATATGGCATGGCCTAAACAGCCTAGCAACAACCAATGAAAACATACTGTGCTTAGCAACGAGCATTTAGAATGGCTTTAAAAGAGACCTACCCTTTAAAAGCGAACAGATCCTAGACTCCATTATATACTGTAGTCAGATGACTTGAAAATAAATGTGCCCTACTTCATGTGCCCTACTTGATATAATAAACTTTATTAACATTCAATCAAATATCGCTACCACCAAAATACTCCCTTAAATATTTCTTTTATGCCCTAAACTGTGTAGCTAAGAAACTCCTGTAGCACTCCCATGGACATGTGAACAGTTAAGCCATATTAGGTCCAGTACTATTTGATGAAAGTCAGTATTTTACATCATTGATAGAGTGGGTTACCACTGAATAATTATGAACACCTTTGGAATGTCCCCTCCATTGATGTTGGAAATACTGTTTTAAATTGGGTTACCATGGCAACCAGAGACATTCATTTCAGTCATCCCTAACAAAACTGCCATCTTTAGGTCAGATTCTGCTGTTTTAGATGGTAATATGATAGCATACTTAGGACGTAAAAGGGTTCTTGTAGAGTTCCAAATGCATGGGGGACCAGACCAATGGTAGGTGTAGAGTAGTCAGACAGAGATCCCTCACTGTTGTACACCACATGTGGCTCCCAGTGACACCAGTGCCCAACTCACTGACCTGAAGCTTTTGATATGGCAGGGACAAACTTCAGTCTAGAGTGGAAACCCACCTTTGCAGTAATTATATAGAGTACTGTGCACAGTATCAATTTAAGTCTTGAGATGTGCTCACTAGAGCAGGGTTCTCCACAGATAGGAAAAATGACGAGTCAACTTTCAGAGACATTGAAGTACAGGGAATCAGTTTCAACTTTTTTACAATTAAATGTCAATGTTGCTATAAAAAAAGAAGATTTTGAAGAAGAAATATTAATCATTCCTAAAAATCATCCTAACTTCTGATCTCATCCAAGAATTTGCACAATTCAAGCACCTATAGAGAGCTTAACGCAAACAGGCTGTTATTCCAATTTCATGGTTGATGGTATTGGTAACTAGGCAAAAAGTGTACTTGCAGTGTGCTACAGGAAGGTATGATTCTGTGCATAATAATCAACATTGCCCGGCACATAATGTTTGTTGATCAATATTATTTCATTCCAGGTTAAATGCAAACATCATCAACGTAATCCTTGGGTCTGTATCTGTAGTCAAATCCCTAATGAGTATCATGTTTACATTATATTATTGTTATGTGCGGTATTATTGTCATTATTATTGTCATTTAGAGCCATTTCATGTGCTCATTGCCAAGCACCTGTAAAATGTTGTACGGTGTTGCAAGACTGTACAAGACATTCCGGATTTTGGGAGCACATAGTGGGCAACATCTCGAAGGTTGAACACACGTTTTGTTTAAAAACAGAGGGAAGCACATTTTCTATGCAAATATGATAATACAGCGGACTGACTAACATGTATATGGTCATGTATCTCTAGTCATCCACTGATATCTGTGGCTGTATTCTTCGGACAAAGGTGGAATGTCTTCCCCATGTACCATCTATAGCTGGACGGTGTGCATTTTCATCAAACTACATCTGCAATTTTGGTGAAATATTGATATAGCCTGTGGTATGGGAAGTTTATACTCCGCTCTGGGTGTTTGGTCTATTGTTCTTACTGTAGGTTATATGGCATATTCTCCTCTCTCAGACCACTCTCAGACCACTATATGTCATTTGAATATTAGAAGCATTTTCTCAGAAGAAACCTTTGACAACTTCAGCATATTTATGCAGAATAAGGCTATTGACTGTCTTACAGTATCTGAAACTTGGCTTAAGGAAAAAGTACCGGACAACCATTTATATATTGAAGGATATAACTTAATACGCTTGGATAGGCAAATTGAAAAGAAGTGTGGTGGCCTAATGGCTTATGTAAGGGATGATATTACTATAGGTCTAAATCTCACAGACATGTACAGCACCAGTGAAGCTGATCTCGAGATGCAGGTCTTTACTATCAAAAAGGGTCAAAATAAAAAACTAACAATTTTTAATGTGTACCGTCCTCCATCGGGAAAAGTCAACGTAGCCATTGACATTATTACGAGAAAACTAACCCATTTCTTTAGATTCTACCAAAATAATGAGGTTATTATGTTGGGTGATTTTAATATCAATTATAAGTTCACAAATGCTGGAGATGGTAAGAAATTAAGGCAGAGTATGGCAACCCTTGGGTTCAAACAACTTATCAAAGGTCACACTCATTTTAACCCTAATGGAGAGCCAACTACCATTGATCTAGTATTCACAAACTCCATGCATGTAAAAGCTAGTGGTATTATCACGCCAGGTCTTAGTGACCATGAGTTAGTATATATGACTCGGGAACATATACACATCCCCCTTGAAAAATTGTCTTTTACTGGTAGAAGTTATATGAACTATGAAAAGTACAGCTTCACAATGGGCATAAAAAACTCCAATTGGGAGGACATGTTAAATTGTCAATGCCCCGAAAAGGCATGGGAGATTTACACAACCCAACTAAGTTTCCTTTTGGATATTACTTGCCCTATAAAAAAACTTTAACTTTAAGCAAAAAATGAAGCCCTGGTTAGACCGACATATCCTGACATTAATAAAGGATAAGAATTATGCAATAAATAAGTTTAGGAAAACTCAGAACATAGATGATGAACGCATCTCAGACTACCTGCAAGGCTTAGCTAGGGATGCATGCAGAGAAGCAAAAAAGGGTTATTTTCAGGAAAAATTTAACAATAATAAAAAAGACCCCAAGGATTATTGGAAAGCTATTAATGAGCTAATAAACCCCCGCCCTAAGAATATAAAATTTAATTTAATTACCGTAAATTCTCGTGTATAAGCCTAACTCGCGTATAAGCCGCACCCCTAGCTTTGACACATTATATAAGCCGCAGAGGGGGTCTGAATATTGCGATTTTGGTACTGTAGTATACTAATAAAAACTCTCGTATAAGCCGCACCCTATATAGGCATGTTTGGTATCAAAAGAAAGCTGAGTCTGACTCGCGTACAAGCCGCGGCTTCTACGCGAGAATTTACGGTAATCATGATGTAGGGGCACGAATAATACGTGTACATATAAGGTCCGTGGAGTCAGAGCGGTAAGTGCCTCCAACGGACACTAGGTGGCAACACCTAAGCCATGTCCTTTCGGTTATCCGGTAGCGGAGCCAGGCAGGGCACTCCAGACGGCGCTACGGAGGAGTGCCACGTCGGCACTGCTTGGTCCGCGCTCAGGGTATATAAGAGGCCGAGGTTGGCTACCTCAGGGAGTTCGTCCCAGGACGAGCTCTGACCCACACCTTTCGTACCTTCGCTTTGATAGGGGCACCTACACCCCTCCCACATTATGGCTCCTGCACCAGCCATGCTGGCTCAGGGCTTGACTGTCCGGTATTGCTAAGACTTCGAACTATCGATAGAATCCTGTGTGTCTTCGAATGGTTGAAAGACCAAGTGAACCGAGTAGAAACCTTCGTGTACTTTTGAGGCTGTGATCGAATAAAAACCTGTTGCATTCAAACCGAATTTGGAACCTGTGTTCGAGTTGTACGCATATGAAACCCCTACATTGGTGCCGTGACCAGTTCGGGTGAAACACAGAATAGCACAGTCGGTTAGGGTGAACATGGCTGAACAGGCAAAGGGTGGAGCGTCCCTTCATCCTATTTCGAGTCCGGATCCGGAGGTGGTAGCAGCCCTTGAGAAACACTATGGGCCAAGCCGTTCGAGTTCGACACCAGAACCAAGGAGAGGCAATCCTGATACTATTCGAAAAGATCTGGGGTCAAACCTAGAGGATTCTTTGTTTGAAACTGGCGGTTCGAAGAGGCACATTGCTCCTATGCCAACACAGGGCATGAGCATGCTGCATGCTGAACGACACCAGCGACAGGAGGTGACGCGTCGTCATTTCGCCGAAGAGAAGAATCGATTCGAGGGAGCAAGGATTGCAGAGATGGACAGGATGAATGAAGAGTTTGAAGCTTTGAGTCATCGGTTGGTACAGCTCCGAAACAAGAATGAAGATTTAGACGGGGCAACAATGGAGAAACAGAACCGCTTAGACACAACGAAAGCGGAACTGGAACATATGGAAAACCAGTTCTCTCATCAGCAGAATGTCTTGCGGCGACGTACAGAGGCTCTTGAACAACGTCAAGATAAGACCATACAAGATTCGGACGAGCTCCATGATACGATCCGAGAGGCAACCAAGGCGATGATGGAAGAAAAGGATCGTCTGATCCGGGAAGTGGAAGATTTACAGAAGAAACGAGAAGAAGAGTCAACTCGAAGTGGCCATTCGGGGTTCGATCATGTCAGTGGTGGCATATACAACTCTGCATCTGGTGGGGGTGGTGCCGCTGCCTCAACCGGAGGGAGACCGAAACGGGTGACCATTGATACAGGTGATTCGGATGGAAGATCTTCACGGCGTGACCAACGCCCAACGTCATATGATGACGACTATTCGAATCCTCCCAGCCGTTCGAGCTCTCGAGAGAGACCAAGCCGTCCGGGTTCGAATGATGGATCTTCGAGATCCGATCCGAACGAGCGTTTGAGTGGGCCCTCAAGGAGGTCAGGGAGATCTCCTACAAATGCAGGTAGACGAGTCTCTCGCCGCGAATCAATGTCCCCTGGGATGAAATTGATTTATGATTCGAACCCCTGCATTGCTGAAATGGGAGTTGACTGTGTTAGCAGACAAGCTGATAATGCTGATATCGTTGACTGGAGCATTGAGCAGTCTTTTCTGTTGCACAGAGACAACCACAACGCTGCTAGACGCACTGCAAGCACTCCGGTTCCGTTCACAGGCAGACAGCCATGGCAGGACTGGTTTGCAGACTTCATGGACGATATGAGGTACAATCGGTGGTCAGAGGAGGAATCGTTGGACGAGCTTCTTCGGGCATTGAGAAATGGCCCCGGCAAGCTAGCTGTTTCGAGATGGAGAACGATGCATGGTGCCGGATCGTTTACCCAATTGGTGGAATGCGCCAGTTATCTGATCGGTAATGTGGGTAATGAGGATCCGCTTCGATTGTTTCGGAAACGGACTCAAAAACCAAACGAGTCGCACCGTGTGTTCGGTCTAGAATTGCAAGCTCTCTTGCAAAGGGCTAGACCAAGATGGCCGTTAGATGACCCACAGTTCCTAGATGATTTGTTCTCGCAATTCATTGAGGGATTAAGGGATTCTGATGAACGGACCGCAGCATGTGATAGTTGGAAGGCTGGAACTTCTCTCACTGATTTGTTCATGGCCATAGAAGACTATGACAGGAAACGGCATCTGCTATCTTCGAGAGTACTTTCGAGAACTTCCAGTATGGTACAAGACCCACCAGCCTCTGATACAGAGGAAGGTGATTCTGGAAGGGAAGAGGAGATTGGCGCAGTTGCTCAAAAGAACAGCGGCAAATCTTATTCCAATTCGAATTCGAAGCGCTATCCGAAGGCTGACAGGAAAACCCCACCTGTGACCCCAGGAGCTACAAGCGCACCTTCGACTACATCCTCAACTCCCAGTTCTATGGAAGAACTTCTGTTAAGGTTGACTGACTTGATGTCTGGAAACCAGCAATCAACAGGGAGGAATTCGAAGCCGAGAGTGGACAAGACCACTAGGAAGTGTTACAGGTGTCAGGCCCTGGGACACTTTGCTGCAGAATGCCCAGCTGAGAAGCCGGTACCAAAGCCTGAGGAGAAGAAAACGGAAAACTAGAGGGGGTTGCTCGGGATGGCAAGGTAGTGACCCCTAAGGTGAATGAAAGCCAGCTTATCGCCAGCGGTGCAAGCGAGGAAGTCCGAGGTGCAGTAGAGATTGGAAGCTTAGAGGAGGGGCCTGATCAGTCCCTTCTAAGTATGTCCAATGAACCCAGAAAAGTAGACGTCCGAGGAGGAAGTACTGGGGAAGCGGCGAATTGGATACAGGAGCTGGAAGTAGTCAGCAGTGCCCGATTGTCCCCGGATCATCCCTGTTTGAAGCACTTGAAACGACGGGGAGTAGATCTTGGTGTCACTGCGTGTTGAGGAAGGTATCTTCTGTAGCCTCGGTGGTACAGACGGTTAAGATACCCCCAGGACAGACATGTGATGTGCTGTTTTCGAGTGACAGTATCTTCCGAGATCAGATGGCGGTGGTTGAACCCGATGTGGTGAGACTTGCATCAATTGGACTCGAGAGTGCAGATACTTTCGTAGGCAGTGGCAGCAGGAATTTAATTCCTATTTCGAATCCTGGTGGTGAAGTCCGTTATCTGATGAAAGGTACTCCCGTGGGGCAGGTGATCGTTGCACAGGCAAGCACCAGTATACTCTCAGAAGATACCAAACTGAACCTTGAAGGGATGTCCGATTTGCGTCCGGAACTTCAGAAGTTGGTGGACGATTCGAGCTTGGTGACAGGGGACCAGAAAGACCAGTTGAGACGGGTATTGGTGGAATATGATGCAGCCTTCGGGGAGCCCACTGGTTTGGGGCGAACTGATAAGGTGCTACATTCCATCACTACAGAGGACGCTGTACCTTTCAAAATCCCTTATAGACGCCTACCTTTGAAGAAGAAATTGATGGCCGAGAAGGAAATCGCTGATCAGCTGAGATTAGGGGTGATTGTTCCCAGCACTAGCCCCTGGTCCAGTCCTGTTCAGATGGTGACTAAGAAAGACGGCACAATTCGCTTCTGCATCGATTATCGAAAATTAAATGGTTGTACTAAGAAAAACTCCTATCCTCTCCCCCGTATAGACGAGACTATTGATTCCCTGGGCGGAAACCAATGGTTCTGTACGCTGGATTTGCAATCCGGATACTGGCAAGTTGGAATGAAGGAAGAGGATCAGGAAAAGACAGCTTTTTCGAGCCATGTCGGTCTTTTCCAGTACAATGTGATGCCGTTCGGATTGTGTAACGCCCCTGCAACATTCGAAGCCATGATGGAATCTCTGTTGAGTGATCTGTTGTGGAAGGAGTGTTTGGTGTACCTGGACGACGTAATTGTCTTTGGGAAGACCTTCGAATCGTGCCTGGCTACTCTAGTCAAAATTTTCGAGAGGTTGATAACCAATGGTTTGAAATTGAAGCCAAAGAAGTGTCACCTATTTAGGACTTCCATTAACTATCTCGGTCGGATCATATCCACTGAGGGAGTTAAAGCGGATCCTGAGAAACTAGATGTTGTGTCGGAATGGGAAAAGCCAGAGGGACCTAAAGACATACGGTCCTTTCTGGGCTTCTGTAGTTACTACAGGGACTTTCTACCGGGGTATGCCAGAATAGCTCAGCCTATGCAGGCTCTAGCTCACTGGACTCCGGGTAGAAGGAAGGAACCTTTCCCATGGGGTCCGGAACAAGATCTAGCATTCGAAGCCGTGAAGAACCTATTTCGAACCACCCCAGTTTTGAAATATCCAACAGCTGATGGACATTTCATACTGGACACAGACGCCAGTAACGACAGTATAGGTGCTGCTCTATCCCAGATGCAAGGGGGGATAGAAGTGCCACTGGCTTTCGCTAGTAACACCCTCAATAAGGCTCAGAGGAATTACTGTACCACTAAGCGCGAATTGTTGGCGGTAGTGGTGTATACGAAGAAGTTTAAGCACTTCCTTTGGGGAGGTGACTTCACTTTACGGACAGATCACTCCTCCTTAAGGTGGCTGTTGAACTTTAAGGAAGCAGAAGGAATGATCGGTCGATGGCTAACCCATTTGTCCGAGTTCGGGTTGGAAAATAGCCAAATCCAACATAGAGCAGGGAGCAAGCATATTAATGCTGACGCCCTTTCGAGAAGACCCATACGGAAATGTTCTAGAATGGATTGTGATGATTGTGGAGCCCATAACGCTGTAATAGCTGGAGTTCAAATGCCGTATGATGTAGGACATTCTAAAGCAATGGAATGGTCCACAGAAACTATCAGGAAATTCCAGAAGGGTGATGCTGTCATGTCAAGACTAATAGAACAGGTCTCCAGTGGTGCCCAACCACAAAGACCAGCCATTTCGATTGAGAACCGGGAAATGAGACAGCTACTTGCTCAATGGTCTGAGCTAACTGTTGTTGACGGTATCTTATGTAGGTGGAAGATAACACCGTACAAGACCAAAATTTGGCAAATCGTGATACCCACAGCTATGCGAAGGGATATCATGTATTTCGTACACGGACACCAGACCAGTGGACATTTTGGAAAGAAGCGCTCCCTTGCGCGACTCTCCAGAAGGTATTACTGGCCTGGCATGAGTAAAGATCTGCTTAGGTGGATCTCTACTTGTCCAGATTGTTGTCTGAGCAAACCAGGTGAAGGCCTGGGGAAGTTGCCACTAACTCAAGAGCTTTGGGGAGTTAGATTTGCACGCATAGCGGTTGATATCATTAGTGGCCTTAAAACCACTCCTGATGGAAACACGTGCATGATGGTGATCTCCGACTACTATTCGAAGTACACTAGAGTGTTTCCTCTGAAAGATCATAAGGCTCATACATGTGCTCGTGCATTTGTAAAGGGTTGGGTGCTTCATCTAGGCGTACCCTTGATGTTGCATAGTGATCAAGGCAGAGAATTCGAATCCGAGTTATGGGCAGCAATGTGCCATAACCTTGCTATATGCAAAACCAGAACGAATCCGTACAGGCCTCAGTCTGATGGTCAAGTAGAAAGGTTCAACAGAACCTTGATACAAGTCCTGAAGCCTTTGGTCAACAGTCAGATGGATGATTGGGACGAGCAATGCGAGTTAGTGGTACATGCTTATAATAGTACGGTGCATGCTTCCACCGGTTGTTCCCCCAATCTGTTAGTATTCGGAGAGGACTTGATTATGCCTGCTGACTTGGTGTTTGGCGTAGCTGGGATAAACGCTGAAATACCCTGTCAGGTGATGTTCGTGGAGGCATTGAGGGATCAATTCAAGTCCGCATACGAGATGGTTCGATGTGAGCTAAGCAAATCTGCTTCATGGCAAAAAGTGGGCTATGACGTAGGTTTGAAACTTAGGTCCTTTCGAGTAGGGGATGAAGTAGTTAGGCTACATGACCCCCTACAGCAGTTGAAGTTGTCACCCAACTGGGACGGTCCATTTACTGTGGTTCGGATTGTTTCAGAATCTACAGTGGTGATCAAATCCTTGTTGGGACGCTTGTATAAATCCAATGTAGCTCGTCTACGTCGGTGGCAAGGTGATGCTTCAGCGCATTCGAAGTCAGGAGAGCATTCGAAGTCAGAGGACACTGAGCGGAGAGCGACCACCCCGGAACGACGTGGTCCTGGTAGACCTAGGAAACTAGTGATACCCTCAGATGAGAAGAAACCTATGCCTCCTGGTATTGGTAAATTAAAGCGGGGCCGGGGTAGGCCTAAAAAAAATTTACCAATTCGAGCTTCTAGCAAGAAGGATAAAAAGTGCGGAAAAAAAATCTCGGCAAATGAAGGTCTGAAGGGGAGGAGGGCTGTCCAATTGACTACTGGACATCCTGTCGAATCTTCCCGGACGACCAGGTCTAAAGAACCCAAGGTAGGGTTAAGGCGCAGTCCACGGCATAACCGGGGGACTGCTGTGACCTAATTTGTATACAAAACAAAATGTTTCGATCCCATGATGGTAGTACAGACCTAATTGCTGTCGAGTGAGCAGAACTAGGGTGGGTGTTGATCATGAACGTCCCTGAGGGTGGCAGACGGATCTATCCGGCGGGTATTCTTATGTTACCCGTAATGACATTTGCCTACACTCCTGAAGAATTCATGATTAGTGGTACCCCTGGTCCTGTGGAACTGACTCAATAAGGATTACACTCCGGTGAGCTACCCATTCGATTAGTGGCGGGAAACGCGAGCGTCTCCCGCCGCGTTATCCGTTAGAAAAGGGCTATCCGGTGAAGCGTGAACGCTGATTGGTTGACCTTCGCTCCCGCGGCGGGCGTGGCATCACGAGACAAGAAGGGCGGTCGCCATATTGGATCAGTGCCAAGAAGACGCGCGGACGCTGCAGGGCAAAGGAGGAGGAAGAAGGGTCTTGTTATCAACCAAAAGTCTCCAAAACCACATCATAATACGCGCCAACCTGGTTAGTTCCCGCTCATAGTGTCATTAGGACACGCGGAGCTTCATACTCCGCAAATCTTCGATTTTAAACTTCCTTTTCGTTGAAAACATTCGACTTCGATGGAGGAGCAGTACACCCCCGGTGAGGGCCTCCAGTCCGACGAGCTAGATCTGTTCGGGATGGATGATGGCCAATTCGACAATGCTCAGGAATCGGATTATGAATCCGCCTCCGAATCCACCGGGAGTGCAGTTACCGTCCGTGTGGCGGGGATCGGCTCCTATTCGATGGCTGAGCGGGACAGCATGGCCATGCCACCCCCGGCTACAGTCAACCTGGGGTCGTTGCCGTGGCGCAATACCCCAAAACGTGTTGCTTCGAAGGACATTGACAATTCCACACCAACCCGGCTCAACGCAGCAGGTGATGAGGAGGAAGACGAGATGCCGGAGTTAGAGGAGGTAAGTCAGAAATTGCCCATTCAGGCAGTGTCTGACAAAGAGATGGAAGACTTCGTACGAGTTTCGCTAGCCCAGCAACAACTTATGGAAGTGCTGGAGTGCGACCCGCCGTTCGACACCTCGCTGCAGCTCCATCCCACACTCATGACGATGGTGCTGGACAAGCTGGAAGAACACGAGTTCTACCACCACGAGGGAAGTTGGCTAGAGAGTTACGAGGGAGCCATCCGGGGTGCCTACAAAAACGAGATCTTTGGACAGATCCTCCTGCGATGCGGTACGAACTTTCGGAATCTCCAACAAGCCAAACAAATGGAGGAATCAGTGCCCTCAAGTGATGGGAGCACAACAAGTACGAAGGGGAAGAAAAAGAAACTCACCAAAACCAGAGGTAGTCGTAAAACTTCCAAAACTAGTACTCCTCCATCTACTCCGTCCATGTCTGAAGTATCCGAACCTACCCTCGCTCGGTCCGAGTGCTCTTCGAGTACTCCCCATACAACGTCATTCGAAGAACCAACTACTACCACTGGGACTACTGAGTCTCAATCCAAATCTCTTCCGAAAGCCCCGGGACCTTCACCAGTCCCATTCGAGGAGGAACTAGCTGTCGTTGAGTTGACTCCGATGGAGATCAATTCGGATACCTCAGGATCAGTTGAGCAGGAAGCTCGTTATGCTCAGGTGGTCAGAGAATCCGATGAACTCAGGGCAGCCAATGAACAGTTACGGATAACTCTGGAAGCTATGCAAGCTGCCCCCCAGAACTCCAATGACTCGAGCCCAGTCCCGTAAGAACCCCAATCCACAGCAAAAGGGACGGTCCTTGTCCGACGCTTCGGATGTGGAGGAGGTCCTATTCGAACTTCCTAAGAGCCAGAAACGGAAGGCAAAGAAGAGTGAGGCACGACAGCCCTGTCTCCCTCATCCTTCGCCTCCCCAAACTACTGCGATTAATATGTCTCCAATTGTGAGGTTGGTGGATGTGGTATCCAGTACGGCCTCTACTCCTTCGACGCCTCCTAGGGCACCCGCCAGGACGCTTTCGACCCCTCCAACAACTCCGACCAAGACTCCAGTGCAGGTTGCCATGCCTGTATCTCCGTCTACGTCCTCCGAGTCGGGACATTCGAACACGCCACCTGTGGTTTCGTCGCCCCCTCCAGCTGCAGGGGCAAACGCCTCAGCAGACGTTCCGAGTTCTCGGGCGGAAGAGATGATCTGGCGCAATGCCAGCGGGGGCTTCAAGAAATTTAGGCCCGAATGCATGGAACATTGCAAACGATCCAGGGAGATGTATTCCTGTCCCAAAGCAGCAGACTATGAGGGGCTGTCTGATGACGAGGAATGGATGAGGTCCAATATGACTTCACCCAGTACCTTCGCATGGACAGAAAACTGGTTCAATCGGCTGCTGGATCGAAAACAGTCGAGACCTACTACAACCATGAGGGACGCCCCAAAATTCGATGGGCTATGGCCCGGTACAAGGAAGGGGTAAGGGAGGATTGTCCATTCGATTCCTGTCGCAGCTACTTCAAACACGAGAACCGCCCCATGCCTCCTCGTCTTCGATTTATGCGGCATCTGGTTGAATGCCACATGCACCACCGTGCGATGTACATCTGCGCTGATACTGGCAAAGCAAACAAAAGGTGTTCGGGAGAGTGGACCACCCGAAGAGGCAGAATGATCGAACACCTGATACAATGTCATGGCCAAGCCATGATGTACGTTGGCCAGAAAGAACGTAGGAGATCTCCATGCATCGCTGGTGGCAGGCCTAGACAAAGTAAAGTTCGACACCATCACGATTGAGACCTTCCAATTCGGAAAGGTCCAGTTGACCAGGAATTCGAAGCAGTCAGCTGTCTTCCAGCGTACAGATCGACGTGGTCGACTGGACCTGAACAGCACCTTGTACAAGGAGTTGTACGACTGGAGAGCGGCCAACCCCCTTACGGGGAAACGAAGTGAAACCAGGAGTCCGGCCACTTCCGAACCTGACTGTAAAAAGGTCAAATCGGAGGTTCCGGCTCCGAGAGCTCCAACTGCAGCACGAGGGCGCGCGACAACGATTGAGCACCGGTCCCCACTGAAGGACTTGCGTCCTGACTATGGTACAGACTTCTCAGCCCCCAAGGGTCGTTCCCAACTACAAACCCTTCGTCCTCTGACTCCTGGTAACCTGGCTAGCAGGGCTGAGTACCCTTCAATGGACTTTCCTGGTCCGGAAGTACAGACTGAGAGGGATCCGTACAAAAATCTCCCCACGGGTATCTCTGTAGGGGATGCCCTTCACAACCGGACTCCCGGAACGTGGAGATGGGGGATTCGGATCACTTTGTGCTGCCTGGGAAAAAGGACTTGGTGGTGACGACCACCATCCTCACTCCTCGGGCAGTAGATGAGGTGAAACCGAAGGCTGACAGTTCTACAAAGTCGGTGGGGCGTAAAACCCCTGCCACTAGTGCGAATTCATCATTCATGCAGACTGAGCCTGTGGTGGACCCGGTTCCAGTGACCACTTCGAACCCAGTTACCACCACACCAACGACAACTACTGGAGGAGGGAAAGCAGCAACTGTCGCTGACACCGTGCTCACCACCACTACCACCACAGCCACCGTGCCTTTTAGGCCCAACGTTCGTGAAGAACCGGCAGTTGATCCGAATAGGTGGTATGACCTGATGATAAGTGGTGAGAACATTCGTCCGAGGGTACAGTTTCCAAAGGACTACTTAGAGCCTGTGAAGGCTCCGGATGCAGTGTTGCATAAGGAGCTATATGAACGATGGCTGCAGGAACACCTAGCTGGCATGCAGCGATATGCCGCCTGTGTGGCAAGGGCATCAGCCGACTATGCCATCACCATGCAGGGCAAGGAGGTCGAGAGACTGAGGAAGATCTTCGAACAACAACGGATTGACGAGCAGCCGGAGCCAGATAAGGTGATCGAACTCACCAAGCAGCTGGAACAATCAAAGAGGGAACTCTCAACGGCTCGTGCCTTCCAAAAAGCTGCGGAAGACACTTTGGACGATCAGGCCAAAACTCTGAAGGCGCTGAACGTTAAGTTCATTCGAGTATTCGGGATAGGACTCACCCAATGGAGTGGGTCCCTCGAAGAGCTCCAGGGCTTGGTGAAGGACTTATAAGATAATTTTAGTGTTCGGTTGTTCAGTTGTGTTTTTGATGACTTGTGCATATGATGTTTCGATGATATCGTAATAATTGTGTTCGTATTATAAAACGTCCATGATTAAGGTCATGATTCGGGGAAAAAAAAACAAAAAAACATAAACCAGGTGTAAAATGCATAATTGTCAAGAAATGTCTTCGTTGTCTAAAAAAAAAAAAAAAAGAAAAAAAAAAGTGTTCATACTTTAAGGAGTATAACTTATACTATATACTATGATTCGAACCAAAACTGTACATAGTGTTCGATACCTACCTTTATCTCCTAAAATTATCTTTTTGGACATAACAACTGGTATTCGGATTTCGAGAGTATATCTATTTTTAGGATATAGAGTCATATATCGGTTGCCTCATGTGGAGGCTAATATTACTACATTCCTTGGTTATAAGAGTTAATGTCACACCTATGTTGGTTCCATGTATTTCATAATTCCAATAGTTCACGTAATTACCTCTCCAGGGACGGTTCGCCCACATAAATATTTTCGAGCCATTACTTCTGTGTCATTCCGTCCTAAAAAGTCACGTATCGTGCACTCTTAACCTACCTTAATATGATTAATGTAGTAATCAATATTATATCTCAACAAAAACCATACAGATCTGTGATCACTGTAGTTAGAAATAGTATAGAACATATATACTCGTATATATTCATATCTTTATTAAAGATGGATACTCACGTATCTATCTTGTCGTTATGGTGTTGGATCTGTAAGATCCCTGTTATGTACATAGAGATGTAAGTGTTGTTTGGTGTAACAGGTCAGTCTAAATCTAAAATTGTACTTTCTACATGTATGTGTAAAACGTATGTCGTACCTTTGAATGTACCCCGGTATTATCATCATGTACACTGATATTATTCTCCTATATTCGAGTATATTATATTATATCAGATGTATTTAGACCCTTGTTATAATCTGGTGGGGGTGATGTAGGGGCACGAATAATACGTGTACATATAAGGTCCGTGGAGTCAGAGCGGTAAGTGCCTCCAACGGACACTAGGTGGCAACACCTAAGCCATGTCCTTTCGGTTATCCGGTAGCGGAGCCAGGCAGGGCACTCCAGACGGCGCTACGGAGGAGTGCCACGTCGGCACTGCTTGGTCCGCGCTCAGGGTATATAAGAGGCCGAGGTTGGCTACCTCAGGGAGTTCGTCCCAGGACAAGCTCTGACCCGCACCTTTCGTACCTTCGCTTTGATAGGGGCACCTACACCCCTCCCACATTATGGCTCCTGCACCAGCCATGCTGGCTCAGGGCTTGACTGTCCGGTATTGCTAAGACTTCGAACTATCGATAGAATCCTGTGTGTCTTTGAATGGTTGAAAGACCAAGTGAACCGAGTAGAAACCTTCGTGTACTTTTGAGGCTGTGATCGAATAAAAACCTGTTGCATTCAAACCGAATTTGGAACCTGTGTTTGAGTTGTACGCATATGAAACCCCTACAATACTAACAACAGACCAATAGCTGACACTGACACTGCAGACTTCATTAACACTTTTTTCGCAGAAATTGGATCAAACTTAGCTAGAAATATGAATGCACCCTGGACCTACCAAGGCGAACAGCCAGATAGTGTTTTTAGCTTCAGAGTATGTAACACAGAAGACATAATCCCCCTCATTAGGAAAATAAAAATTGACAAATCATCTGGAGTGAAGTATATCTCAACGAAGGCACTTAAAGATGCAATGCTAGCCGTTCCTTATCTAATAACACATATAGTAAATTTAGTTATTATCTTGTACTTTCCCAAAGACATGGAAGAAGGCTTTGGTATCACCCCTACCAAAGGGAGGGGACACGTCCAATGTTAGTAACATACGCCCAATCTCAATACTGCCTCTCCCCTCTAAAATCACAGAAAAAATCATGCATAAACAAATTATAACCTACCTCAATGAAGAAAATATATTAAATGAAAACCAAGATGGATTTAGGCCAAATAGAAGTACACTAAATAGTTTGACAAAATTAACAGACAATATCTATCGGGGACTTAATCTGGATCAGTGCACAACAGCCATATTTTTAGACTTCAAAAAAGCGTTCGATACTTTAGACCACAAAATTTTAGCAAAAAAGGCAGAAAAAATAGGCTTTGATCATAGTGCAGTGGCACTGGTCACGGACTATCTAATGGACAGGAAACAATCCACCAAAGCCAATGGTACAACCTCAAGTGAAAAAATACTAACATGTGGTGTCCCTCAAGGATCTGTACTAGGCCCTCTACTATTCTTGCTATATATCAATGACATGAATTTATCCCTAAATTACCTAAACTGCCAACACTATGCAGATGACACTGTAATTAACCTTAATCACCCCCCTGCAGACCCCACTATTGAAAGAAAAATAAATTCTGATTTAGAAAAAATTTCCACATGGTGCATTGAAAATAAGCTTTCATTGAATACAAAAAAAAAACACCATGAATTTCTCTACAAAACCTTTGGATAATGTTTGGATAAAACCACTTCTAAGGATAAATGGCGACATAGTAGAATTTGCCCCTACATACAAATACCTTGGCATGACGCTAGATAACAAGCTAAACTTCAAGAGACATATTGACATATTAGAGAAAAATATAGACTACAAATCATATTTATTTAGACATTCTAGGAAAAACATGAATGAGAAAGCAGCAGTAGATATCCTCAAAACCATGATTCTTCCGGTAACGGATTATGGGGATATTTGTTATATGACTGCTAACAAGACTCATATTGCCAAGGTGCAAAATGCTATAAACAAATCACTAAGAACTGCACTTTGTCATAGAGGCACGATTAACACAGAAAAACTGTTGAAAGTAGCTGAGTTGAACTACATGGAGGACAGGAGGGAGCAGCATTTATCTCATAAAGCCTTTATCCAATCCTTAAATATCAACCTCATAGACAGGAGACCAATACGAACTAGGGCCCACGATGAAAGGTTATTGAAGGTCACCAGGCCTCTAAATTTACAGGAAAAGCTTAGAGTACAGACTATCTACTAGATGGAACTCTTTTGAGATAGAAACAAGAGCAATTCATATAGAAAACCAATTCCGCCAATGGAATGATGACATTTACAAAGCTAAAGTCAAGGCCTTTCCAAATATCCCAAGGGTTGAGCGTTGAGCCCCCCCCCTCCCCCCATTGGGCCCCCACATCCCCAATTTCGCACACACACACCCAGTACACCCTACCTGAAACATAAGTGCAATAAACCTTCAAGTAAGCCCTTGCATATGTACTCATATGATTATATGGGTGTGTCTCTAATGATACACACCTATATATATAGGGTAATTTATTTTGTCTAGTTAACTATAACTAGATAAACATGATTCTCTAAAAACTCTCACTCATGAACTTTCTTCACTCTACCCATTGCTATTACCTAGCATGGGTCCTATCCCTCTCTTCTACTCCTTCATAAGGAAGTAAAATTATGCATATATGTATTTACTAACCTAATACATGGTTCTGGACCACTAGAGATAGTAAAAAATTCTAACATAAGCATTTATTATACCATGGTTAGGTAAGTTATACATGGCAGGAACAGGCTCCTAAATGAGCCCTTTTCTGCTATAAACATTGAAAAAAGGCTTAGTTGCCTTTATTACCTCCGCCCATTGGAACAAATGCTGGTGTTTGTTTAATACGGTCTTCTAGGCCATGCATTCTTGCCAGGATAAATAAACGAAATTCAAATCAAATCAAATCACTTTGTAATGTTTAACAGCCTGAGGAAATTGACCTAGTTCACATAGCCTCCTGAGGAGGTTATATGAACCTTATTGCTTTTAAGCGAGCAAAATATCCTGCATTTAGAGAAGTGAAGGGGCGAGTTACTCGCCAGTCTTGTGCCCCAACCTTGGCATATTCAACCAAAAAATGTGCATCTTATGAGCACTCTCCAGAGGTAATTTGTGCCCAGGAGTGGAATGCCCTTTTGCCCGAAACGAGAAATATTGACGATTATGAAATCTTCAAAGGCAAAATGAAGCAGAGGTTGTCAAGTACTGTTCCTGTATTGCTCGAGTGATTTAATCCGCTATCTCAGGGAATCTAACAAATGTTTTTCCAAAGTGGGTAGCCATTTTTTGTGGTAAATTTTCAAGGGAGGGATAATTATTATGCTTAATAACTCGTGAATGAAAGCCCCCATGTTCTCAAAATATATTTGTTATTCCAGACACTTTTATATAACGGGTAACTTCTGTGTTCCTTTCGTAGCAACAGCTCGCTGATGACTGGGACACGAACTTATTGGTCGCTATTTACAGAAGTTATTGTGTGTCCCATTTATAAGTTGAATGTCCATGAGGCGAAACTATGAAAGATGTTTGTTATCTTTCTGGTATATGTGATTGAAATCATTATAAAAAACGTTGGACACACTAGTACAAATATATTGTATATTTAAAACTACAGATCAATAAAGTTCAAATTTGTTCAAAAAGGTATCCTCGCCACAATTTATCCATCTTGTGCCCTACACTATGATTGACAGACAAAAGTACCCGCCCACATTTTGTGGTAGGCACTATCCACCAACTGATATCCTTAGGCCACACCAAATAAAAAAGTTGGTTTACGGATTTCTCACACCATATTCTCAAAAATGCAGATTTTAATCCTTTTTTTAAAATTGTGTCTATGGATTGCGTCTGCATCATTTTCTGAGAAATGGGATTTTTTGGGTGGCCTTTTCTGTTATTGTGAGACAGAAATATCAGCTCATGATGGCCCACCCTTGGCAATTCCAATAATGGGCCATTGCTGGGTTGACCGCTGGTCCATGCTTGATATTGCTGATATTGACCCAGTTTTGGCCCAGTGTTAAATAAATTCTAACTACACTTGTCCAATATTGGCTGTGATCTACACCAGGGGGATGCATTGTTGGCTAAGGAATTTCTTAAAGGATGGCTCCTACGTTGCCATCATATTGGGTTATAAATGTGATCCCCAGTGTGCTCTACATGTCTAAAGGTCAGAGGAAGTTCATGTATGGAATTTAATATCTAAAAGTGCAATTTACTGCATGACACAAGTGGGAATTTGTCAAAAGTAACTTGAAGATACCTCATGTGTGGGTATTGGAGTTAGACAAGTCCAAAATGATAATAATACAGTTTGTATGATGTCTAACCATCTTGGGATAGAGTTCTCTATCAAGATGGATTAAAAAGACAGAAATGGCTTTTTCTAAACTGATGATACTTGACCGGCATGTCTTAAGTATGCTCGAAAATAGTATTGTTCAAAATAAGTGATTGTTGACTCAGGGTCACCACCCAGAGTCTTATGCGACGCCTCATGAGGGGTTGCATCAAGATAGTGAAAGTTCAATTTCACATGTCAACTATAACATTAAATATTACATCAATCAATCCAAAAACATAACAATAGACAGATTGGACACTCATGTACACATAACAATGACAAACATTACCAAAATCCTACTACAACTATGTGAAAATTTGAAAATAAAATAAGTCACAAAATAACACAAAAAAGTTCACTTGAAAAATTAAACTCTAGTACTAGAATCGATTTTCGTCTACATTACAGTCTACACAATTTTAGTGCTAAGTCAATGGGAGACATATTGGATTACAGGGTGAGACGTTTTTTGTAAGACCTTTTCTGTGCCATGCTCTGCTATTATCTTGAATTATCTTGAAATATATTATTCTGTGGACAAAAGGAGACATTACAAAGAACACTAGAGTAGAACTCAGGTTGGAGGGAGGAAGGAAGTGTTGGGCTAGGGGGGGTGGAGGGAGAGGAGGGGGGGGGGTAGGGGTATGTGGGGTAGAGGTATGTGGGGTAGGGGTATGTGGGGTAGGGGTATGTGGGGTAGGGGTATGTGGGGTTGGGATATGCGGGGCAGGGGTATGTGTGGTAGGGGTTTATGCGGGGTAGGGGTATGTGGGGTCGGGGTATGTGGGGTAGGGGTATGTGGAGTAGGGATATGTGGGGTAGGGGTATGTGGGGTAGGGGGTATGTGGGGTTGGGGTATGCGGGGTAGGGGGTATGTGGGGTAGGGGGTATGTGGGGTTGGGGTATGTGGGGTAGGGGTATGCGGGGTAGGGGTATGTGTGGTAGGGGTATGTGGGGTAGGGGTATGTGGGGTTGGGGTATGTGGGGTTGGGGTATGTGGGGTAGGGGTATGTGTGGTTGGGGTATGTGGGGTAGGGATATGCAGGGTAGGGGTATGCGGGGTAGGGATATGTCGGGTAGGGGGTATGTGGGTTAGGGGCATATGGTGTAGGGATATGTGGGGTTGGCAGCTTCAATCTTTCAGTCAATCAATTCAATCACTTAATCACCCTGACCCTGAGTCATTTGTGATGTGAATCACACGTTCAATCTTTGCAGTGGTCCTATATTGAAAATTATATGTTGGGGTGACATATGTATTTCAAGGTTGCCCCGATGTTAAATTTCTAACCTTGGAATAATGTAAAAACATTTTAATGTTGGACTCTTTTTGATGTGGCGGGAGGCTTGGAAATATTTCATCTCCAGTAAATGTAGCCAGAGTGGTACTACAGTATTCAAACGGAGAGCCGGATTCATCACTTATGTAGGGCATTACTGATGGGCAGTTGAACGTGCCGTTCTGCACTCATTCCCAAGCCATTTGTGATCTAGTTCATGAGATACTTGGCCTCTTGCCCCCAACCTGGATAGCTGCAAAGAACATTTTTAATTTTTTGGCAAAAATATAAAAAAAATCTGACGGTGAGAGAATCAAAAGCATAACTTTTATTAACTTAACTTTGTATCAATAAAATAACACTATCCCAAGTTAACCCCAAACTTATAAACCCACAGAACACAAAAGTGGAGGGCTATTATAAGCACATGAATGATATTGACTCTTGCATGGATGATGGTGGTATCATAATAAGGTGCACCCATGGTCTGTGAGGTTGATATTTACTTAGTAGTCCCTCCCTCTGGCTCAGGCTGCCAAGGGTATCAGATCACACATCATGTATAGGGCACCAGCCTCCCTGCCACTCCAATACATCCTGCACATTTAGTCGTTCCCACTCGGTGTCTGGACATTATATTTTACTATTATTGACAAAAGCATGTATTTTGTTATCTGAGACTGATGGCGCCCCCTACTACAGTAAAGGCAACTATAGGAACAAACTGAACAGCAAGCCTTGACTTAAAAGCATATCCCTCATACATGTAGTCTTAAAAAGCATATCCCTCGTAGTCTTAAAACAATATGGCCTAGCATCATTTATTGTTTAAGATGTGGGATATGCTTATAGTGTGTAGTATTAAACAGGAAAAGGAGAGGGGGGGGTTCGGGGACAGAGAAATACAGATGATACAAACGTTTCTAGTGTTAATAAAGAAAACCCCAGCATGCGTAGTAATAACACACTGACAGACCCAGCTTGGCTTCACTGCAAATAGATCTCATATAATCATAGAGTGTTATGCATCGGGTTACCAGGCACCACTAGTCTAAGAGTATGAAGGATACGCTCGTTTAATGATTATGGGGGACACTAAGATGTCAGATGGGAAATATGCTTGGTTAAAGAGTATGGGGAATATGCTTTGTCCAGGCACCGGGTGGGATTGTCATTATACTTGCATATTCTTGCACCTACTCCTCACTCACAATGCGTCTCTGACGTAAACTGAACTCCACTGTGCAAAAGTAGATTAGAAAGGAGATAACATAATGACTACTTTTACCTCAGACATTACCAGTCCAGACTATAAGCAAGAATTAGATACATTTAATACAAGGCGAACATTTAGAAAGTGGAGTCAATCCAAAGTGACTCCCTCTGGAGTGCTAAACCGTACGTGGCTCCATTATGAAAGTATTGCTCAACTCTTCCGCTGACTTTCAAAAGGGAGTGATTTTAGGATTCAGTAATGTTATCTCTTTTTACATTGTAATATTTGTAACGTTTTAACTGAACTTTGGTGAGAATTTCAATGTTATATATGAAAAATTAATGGACACAAATTATCTCATCTGAACTGGCAGATGAACATTCTCGTCACCAACCAGAACACAACATAATAGTCTATGGATCTCTTGGCATAGAGTAGCCTATGGCAAGCGATATGTTCACTCCCGATATTGTAGTTTCTAACTTTGATATCACAGTTTCTAACTGTGATATCCGAGTTTCTAACTCTGTTATCAAAGTTTATTACTCCAATATCAAAGTTTAAAACTCTGATGTCGAAGTTTAAAGCTCTGATATCAACGTTTTAACTTCCGATATTGAAGTTTTAAACTCTGATATCAGAGTTTCTTACTCTGATATCAGAGTATCTTACTCTTATATCAGAGTTTAAAACTTTGATACCGAGAGTGAACAAATGGCTTGCCACAGTACACTGTAAAAGAATTTCCGTTGAAATAACAGAGATTCACTGGCAACGCTGGGTGCCGGACTTTCACCGTAAAAATAACGGGCACCGTCATTTCAAATTCTCCGTAATTATAATGGTGAAAGTCCGGCACCCAGTGGTGCCAGTGAATCACTGTTAATCTGACAAAATATGGAACATCACTGTTATTTTAATACAGTGCCTAAACAATAGTTTTAACGATATTTATCTCATTTATCCCAGTATTTTTCCATCCATTTATCCACCAATACCTAACTCTATGCTCAATATGGTTCCATGCCAAATTTGGTACCATGTCCAATCAGCAATAGCATCTTAGTGTCAAGACTTCAGGCCTAATCCTTAGGAATCAGTCTATGAGAGCCTTATAAAATGCTTCATGACACTTTGTAATGCCAGTCCATGAGAAGAAGTCACTCTAGGATGGCTACAGAGCAAACCTTACAGCTGTTTACATATATATTATTCTTATTACCACAAAAATGGTGTTCTTAGCATCCATGAAAATCTCCTCATGAACCAAACTGCCACCTGGTGTGATATAACTAAACGTCAATTAAACGAAGCTTCACCTTAAAATAAATAAACTGTGTTTCACTGTGCTGAATTACGGATATTCAAAGTAAAATTGATCGATTTTACATTGCCCCACTGTAATAATAAATAATGATGATCCACCATAAAATTTTACATTGATTCTCTGTATATTCAATGGAATATTTTTACAAGACATAGCTTCACTGTAAATGAATAAACTGTGTTTCACCATACTGGATTACAGATATTCACAGTAAAATTGGTTGACTTAACATTGCCTCACCATAATCACATTTACGATGATCCACCGTAAAGTTTTGCATTATTTTTACAGTGTAGCCTCACACACCTTATGCTGTACTGCGACCGGTGAGGAACGTTCCATGAAGGCCAGCAGAGGATGTGTGAGGGAGATAGGGGGAGATTATACTGGGTTCTGGTGGTAATGTAATATAATAGCACTGGTAATTGCTGGTCTGCTGGTACACTGGGTTCTAGTGGTAATGTGTTAGAATAACACTGGTAAATGCTGGTCTGCTGGTACACTGGGTTCTGGTGGTAGTGCATTGTAATATCACTTGTAACTGCTGATATGCTGGTATACTGGGTTTTTGTGGTAATGCTTTAGTAATACCGGTAACTGTTGATCTGCTGGTATAGGGTAGATTCACCACTTTCGGACGCTCGTTGTCACTGCCAATGCGACCCCTTTTCCATTGAGTGTAGACAAGGCCCTATTGCACCTACAATTGATTGTGTCATACCAATGGATAGGGGAGGGTTCAGACTTCATGACCTATGTATAGAATAAAGGTTTTAAAGTATTTGTTACCTAAATATTCTCACTCAAAGATCGAAAATTAGAAAGGCTAATTTCACCTGAAGTCGGACACTTTAGTTTTCTTTTCTTTTTGCAAGGAAATAAAAGGTAGAGCACCTAATCAATTGGACAGGGATTGTCCAATAGTCTCAAGGTATGATTCTAATCTAAGATATACAAGATGTTTCCATAGAAAATGTGTGCTTAACTACCTTGAACCTAAATTATACCAGAAAACTGTATATTCTCACTTTACAAATTAATGGATAAGTACATTTTCATATTTCCATGGTAGAACGCCAGATAATATTAATAATATTTGATATATATTGTATTAAAGTCATAAATCTTATTACTCCATTATCTGTAGGATGAAGAAAACCAATTGGTAATTGGTGTCCGACTTAAGGTGAAATTAGAGCACCTCTTATAAAGGGTCTCATATATTTATTTCTTATAGATATTCCTATGTATTTTCTATTATAGAATCCAGAATATATATGGCTTATTGCCTATGTCTTATATAGATAGCCTATCTATACATACTCCTCATAATATAACATGATAGCAATGCTGTCCGACATGTGGTATCAAAGTAATCCAGAGATTGCCCACCAGCTCTTCAATGCAAAACAAGGCCACTTGAGGGTATCATTACATATGTATACATTATGTTTGGATACTTGGTTTCACTTTTATCTTTTAGGAAAACACTTGCATTTTACTTCCCCATTCATACACATACATAGACATATGCATTGTTATGATAATATAGGCCTTAAAGTGTCCGACTTAAGGTGTGTGTCCGTCTTTGGGTGAATCTACCCTACTGGGTTCTGGTGGTAATGCATTTATAATACTGGTAATTGGTGTTCTACTGATACACTGGGTTCTGGTGGTAATCCATTTGTAGCACCGGTAACCACTGAACTGCTGGCACACTGGATTCTTGCGGAAATGCTTTAGTAATACCGGTAACTGCTAATCTGCTGGTACACTGGGTTCTGGTGGTAATGTCTCTATAGTATACTGGTAACTGCTGGTCTGCTGCTAATGGTATACAGTGGGTCCTGGTATCAGCCCAACTGATGCATCTCTAAAATGTACCAGACATATGATAAAGGATGGACTTATTAGTTGCATACCTAGGGAGTCACCAGGCTCACCTAAATTAGTCGCCAAACTCTCTAACTCACATAAGGGAGTCACATAACCTCAATAGGAGAGTCAGAGAAAGGAACCATTCTTGGGGCAGTCAAAACTCCCTCTTTTCTTTTCTCTACAGGTGTGGTAGTATTTCACTCGGGTATGGTGAGCTGGAGAGTTTACTCTCATAATACATGCTTATTATGTAGATAGTCATTATAATAGTTTGACTGTAGCATGCATCAATGCCGTGGGCACATCCTCTGATGGGAACCACATTCAGAGAGGGCAGTGGTGGGTATAGTGCGGTGGGTGGGTGGATAGGGGGAGATAGCACCTCCTCGCATCTTGGCGGCTACCCACCTGGCTCGGAGCTGTACCTAAAGGTTCCTCCTCCTCCCCCTGGACACTGAGAGCTGCTCCCCATGAGCTGCTCACACCCCTAGTTGTCCCTCAGTGGAGGACTCAGACTTATACTCCCAGGCCGCAGGGACAGTGGCAGGAGGAGCAGGAGGACAGCAGGTGGGAGTACTTCTCAGCTGATCCTCAATTTGAGTCGGAGCAGGTTTGCAAACTTCCCGACGAGACATACAAGAATCTATGTGAGCAGATTACAAACTGGGTCAAGCCTACAGACTCCTCGGGTCTGAACAGGTTTTTAATAGCTATCAAACCTAGGGTGACTCCTTGTATTGTATACACATAGAAAGGAGCTCGGGGAAAATGACTGAGTGGCTCTCATACACAGTAGAAGCAAAGCCCTGACTGATGGGGGCAATTGGAGTTACCAAGGATTACATTAAGCCACATTTTGTTGGTCTAGAGGAGAGGAGGGAGAAGCTAAAGAGTGTCCTATGGTGAGCAACAGCTGAGTAACTCAGACATCGTATTACCTGTGCACACACTCAGCACCTCAATCACTACAGGTTATAGCGATAACTCTGGATGGTTGAGTGTGAGCTGCTATTTTGATTAATTCTGATCTTGGATTATCTCGTGATATTGAGGCAGAGTGCTTGAGAACAGAACCAAGATATCAGGAAAGCTGCTGGTGACAGTGTACATGTGTTAATCACAGGAATCAATTGCTTTGAGGTTCATCCATGATACTTTAGCAGCCTGAGTAAATTAACATGAGGACCAGTAGCAGCAGCAGGAAAAGAAGAGCAGGAGGTAGTTAGGGAGTGGTCATTGTTGTGCAGAAATCCCTTCCATGCCCACCCTTCTATAAGGCTCTGAATTATTCAGTCATCCCAATCAAAAGCAACAAATCTACTATTTTACGCTTATCCTTGACTAATGCGGAAAACCGAAATAATGTTTTATACCCTTATCAAAAGGGTTTCTCATGTTTCTGCCCCACCCCTCACAGGAGGAATCGACAATTAGGCCTGTCACCCCCTCCCCTCCTCTATCGACTTAATGACCACTCCCTGACAGTGTACATACACCCACTGGAGAGGGTGCTGACCAGCATAACGGCCTGAGGCGTGCAGCAGGCAGGAGGAGGCTGGTATAGAGGCAGCAGCACCTGGAGGAGATGGGCCCTGGAGGACGGGGCTACTGGAGGAGGATGGCCGGAGGCTGTGTGCTGGCCGGTGTGGGCGCACTGCCCACTCTGCTGCTGGCACTGCTGGTAGGCACACCAGGTAAGGGGTATGCCACAGGGGGAGGAGGGGGGTACACAGGCTAGGGGCTAGCCAGTCAAAAATGCTGGTTTCTGCCGATGGGATATTTCAGTGAACTAATGCTACTTTCACCGTGTTCCCACAGTTATATTTACACCATTTAAGTTACTTTTCCTTGTTAAAAGGCTTTTAACTATATTTAGCTGGACTTTAATTAAGTTTGTGTTTTGCCTCTGGTCGTTGGGATTTCTGAAAATAAAAGAGGGAGGCAAAAAGTAGAATATTGAGCAAAAATGATGTAATACTTGGCTTTTAAGGTTGGTAATATTTCTCAATATATCATTTTAATCCCAAAACGGGGATTAGAATCTACTGTACACAGACAAAAATGGCAACCAACTTTTTACAGTGAAGCTACCAAATAAGGTGATCTAACGGATGGGTATCCGATTTCAGATGGATTTGGTGGATCGCAAGAAAATATTGAACCCACCAGCGTATATTCCACACTGGCCCATACCCCTTTCCAAAATTGTGCCTCGACATGGGTACCCACAATTACGACTGTGTCGCCGTGTCGGATTTTAGCAAAAAGGGCAGTGTCACTGTGTCGAATTATAGGTGCATAGAACATACTGGGGCACATCTCAACCCAAAGCACAAACGGTTGCTCTGGTACCATTCTAGGCCAGCCCCCATATCCCAAGCAAAACCCTGAAATTTAACATGTGGGGCAAATACATTTACAGTCCTAAAAGCTGACTTGAGATCCACCACAGCCATCCAGTCTCCCTTGTTTAATACCTCTACTACATTATTAACAGATTTATAAGTAAAAGGTACAAAGGTCTCTTTCATATAATTATTAATTGAGATTTTATCTGGCATGGAACAGTCGGTGATGGGTCTTAGCTTGCCATTGGACTTTGGTACTCCCCCCATAGCATGAACACACTGGGGCCTGGACGAGACTTTTGATATCAGACCGTCGGCAAGTTCCTCAGTAATCAAAGTACACATTTCTTGGTGGAAGGCTGGCTCCAGGATAGAGCTGTAGTTACTACACGTATAAGAAGTATCACAAGTGTCGTCAACTATTTTAAAACCTTGCAAGACCCCCTCCCAAATATATTTGGCTTTATGGGGCTGGTGTGGAAAGACATTAGCACAACCTGATATAAAACTAGCGAAACGACAAGGTCGCAATTGGGAAATATTCCCACCCACATAGTGATCACAAGTACATGAGCCACTTACACATTTAGCAAATACCGGAATGGTAGGCATATCTCCCACCCCGTCCAGGTAGTACAGTGGTTGGTCATTAACAACAGGATCACATATTAACCGGTCTATAGTAGTATTAGGGTTGTTTTTAATTACATTAAAACACGACAGCCTATCACCCACAGGGGTAGGGGTCGGAGCGCTGGGACTAACCAACAGCTCACCCACTGGAGCAGGAGAGAAAGGGACAGCATCTATATTTAAGAGACCGGTACAACTGCCCCTCCCCTCACTAACAATCTATTTGGCTTGCTTTGTGGTTGAGCAGCTGCTGGAGCCGTGCGAGGTCGAGCCACAAAACATACACTTATGGTAGTATTTACATGGGGAATCTTTGCAGCCCTCTGCTCTATTAAAAGCATAACAAGACCTTTTTGGCTTAGAAGAACCACCTCCTGCTACTGACCTGGAGGATTTCTTAGCTTCTGCTACCACAGTAGAATCGTACGCGAAATAGCGGAGTGCGTCAGCATTATCTACTTCTCCGAAAATTTCAGGCCCTCCCACATCTGCCCTTAACCTTACAGACTGGTCATAGGCTACCAAAGCTGAGAGTTTGTACACTTTAGTCATGCTCTTTTCACATATCATATCACAGTGGCCCAACAGGCCTGAAATGTCATTGCCCTGCTCTGCAACTAATTTAATAGTTCTAATATTGACCAACAACAAGGCTTCAAATGAATCTATCTTAGTGTGACGATCAATAAAATTAGCGTGCTGGTAGGGGTGATTACCTCTGCGCCTTGGTGACCTGGGCGAACGGGATCTTGAAGCTTCATAGGACGAGCTGCTCCTCGAGTCTCTGCGAGGAGAACGCTGGCGGTGCCTGCCCCTGCCGCTGGTCGACCTGTCGTGGTTCAAACGGTCAACTGATGCTTGGACGGCGCCCAATACTGAAGTTATTTGGTGGAAGCCTGCCTCCACCCTCGCCATACGCCTGTCCATCTCGAGGGTCGCCCTCGAGTGATCCGCCCTCGTCCCTGCATCCCCCTCATTCGTCTGGTCAGGGGCCGGGCCCCCCCTTCTCCTTGAAATTATTGGAGAGGACTGGCATCCACCAGCCCCGGAAAAGCCCTCGGCCCCTCGTTCAGTAGTAGCCGCCCTCGGGGTCTTCTTAGGTGATTTCTTCTTCCCCATCTTGTCTCGAGTCCTTTCTTCCCTCGGAATCTTCAAACAAATTCTTCAAAATCCTTCCAAATTCCGTTTAAAATACGGGTAGAGACAGCACAGGGGGTGTGTCTTCTACGGCTGGAGGTGGGCGACTGACGTCCGTTACGGCTACGTGCTCTTATGTAGTATCATGACAACAGATAGAAGTATCTACGGCAACGGCCCGGGGCGCCATCTTACGGCCAGCGGCCGTACTATGGCCAGAGGCGTACAATGCGCCACCTCTCGGGGGAACGGGGAACCACGGCTCGCGAACGACCGGAGAAAACTGCCACGCCCACCTCTTGATTATACATGTATCACCGGGGTGATACACTCTATAAAAATCCCTGTGTCCGTCGATTTTTAAAGGGGCCGTGTCGCACGTGTCGATTTTTAAAGGGGCCGTGTCACCATGTCACACGTGTCGATTTTTACCCATGTAGAGGCACAAAATACTATGATCTATTGAACACACATAATTACACTGGGGAATGCCTACATAACATATATTTGAGAACCAGTGATAATTGCAGTACATAACCAGCAAAACATGTGAAGTACCAGTAACAGTCTTTGCGAAAACATACAGGACAGTGGCATGTCCTGCTGAAATGTCACTGGTCCAGCAGATTAACAAGTGTAGCAGGACCGAATGTTCAGTCACTTGTTGGGATTTTCTGAACTAAAATAATTTAGCAGGGTTTCTAAACCTGAAACATGTTTGTCAATATACTGTGTAAAACAATGTATTTATCCTGATTTGGCAGGTCCTGCAACACTGAAAATCTGCAGGACCAAATGTCCTGTGGGATGAAAAGGTTTTCGCAAAGACTGCAGTAAAACAATAGCAATGACGTCACTGCGGAGATTCCAACAAAAAGTAGCACTTTTTACCCTGAGGATTCTTATCTATTTGGGGAAAGAGGTTCTGGCAGGAATTGGGAACCATATGCCCAGGGGGTATTGGATGCCATGGCGCGGGTGTTGGAACCATATGGCCTCCAGATCTCTACAACACAGTTTGGTGCTGTTAGGTATGGCAGTGGTACATCATGCAGAAGGGAACAACATGCAGGAATGGGTTGATGAGGGGCGGGATGCATGTGGGTGTTCTATCAGTTAACCATTTAGGGGCCGCGTAATGATTTAATACCCTTTTAATGCCATGATGTATGGATGCAGACAAAGTAAGTAAATCTCTATATTCATGCACTATGCCGACCGTAAGGAAGTGTATCAACCCTGTGGGGTCGTCATGATACATACATGCATGCGTGCATCATGACATCAAAAGGGTATATTGCATTAAAGCACTGTATAGCCCTTAATGGGTTAAAGGCCATGGAACCAATGACATTCACCAGCTGATATAGGACCCAAAGACTCCGGCCAATAGCAATAAGTCAATCCTGATGTGCCCTTTAACGCCACGTGGGGGGTTACCAATGTTAAAGCCATGCCACATATCCATAGTATTATCGGAAAAGACAACACTGATATAAGCTGATAAGATGATCGAGGACTTTTCGTTATGGTTCAATTCAGGCAAATAGTTAGATATTTCCTCTTGTTAAGGTAGATAGAGGTTCAGCACAATGGAATACGCTTAGATGGTGTTCTACACTTATGGGGTGCCGAGCTGTATTTCACAAGGATTCCCCCATCGGGAAACACGGCCGGGTACTCAACGCATGAAGAATGATCCACTACATTTTTTTGCATTTTTTGCAACTTAAAATCAATTTTTAAATGCCTTTAAGTTCAGTAAATGTAATGTTTACAAATATCACGGAAACACACTTGAAGTGTCATTTACTGCAATCAAATATGCTTAAAGTGTGACTATCTATAGGAATCTTTGATTTGCTTCAATGCTAACATTCATGCATGCAGTGCACTTACATAACTGCTGGCTTTTTAAGACAAAGTGCAACTTACTGTTATGAAGTATAATTCAAGTTATTACTTGGCCACCAAACTACCCTCGTGCATGATATAGCCTTTCCCATAATTAACTACAGACACTGGCATATTATCAGTGAAACAACCTAAATATTTCCTATCCCTTCTTCTTGCTGAAGACTGCGAAAGTCAATTTGAAGTGCAATTACAGCACTGCTAACCCTTAAAGAACAGCATATTGTTTTGATGCACTATGACATTGATCGTCATGATGCACTTATGAATCTAGGCCTGGCGAGTAACTCGCCAGTGCTGCATTCATGCGCCATCATGACCCTTTGGAGACGACACACTCGACAAGTTACTCAACGGTACTGCATTGGCGTATAATATCGACACATATTATCTTGAGGTATCATGCCATGTTTTAACTCCTCAAGGATATATAGTACAGTAAAACTTCGTTATTACAAACTCTGTTATAACGAATTTTGTTTATAACGAACTAATTCTCAAGGTTGTGACCTTTTCTCTACATTCCTATAGTAAAAAAAACTCTTTTAGAACGAAGTGATGGTGCCTAAATTCGTTTATAACGAAGTAAAATATCAGAAGTTTTACATTAATTATTGTTGTTGGAGTGGGGAGAGAGAGAGAGAGAGGCCACCTCACAGACCTGTCCATGGTCGGGGTGGAGGGAGAGAGAAAGGCCACCTCACAGACCTGTCCATGGTCGGGGTGGAGGGAGAGAGAAAGGCCGTCTCACAGGGCCGATGATATCCGCACGAGGAGCTCGTGCAAATAGCGGCCGTTATTCGCACGAGGAGCTCGTGCGAATAGCGGCCGTTATTCGCACGAGGAACCGGCGAGAAAGGCGACGGCGAGAGAGGCGACCTACACGAGGTACCGGCGAGAGAGGCGACCTGCACGAGGTACCGGAGAGAGAGGCGACCTGCACGAGGTACCGGCGAGAGAGGCGACCTGCACGAGGTACGGCGAGAGAGGTGACCTGCACGAGGTACCGGAGAGAGAGGCGACCCCGTATGTGTATGGTGATGTGTATGATGATGATATGTGAGGATGATGATATAGGAGATAATGATGATGATTCTCCTGATGATGATGACTAATGATGATGATGTCTATCAATATAATATTATCTAACGGTGATAACAAGATGAGCCGACAGATAAGGATAAACTTGCTTCTCTCACATGATAATCATCAGGAGTATAGGCCTAATACCAATCCAGCGACCTGCTTATTTCACTATCACCTCGGCAATCTTGATAACAAGGCTCAATACTGCCACTGTAAAAAGTTGTTGTTTGTGAACAGCAAAATTTGCTGTAAATGTACAGTACTTTAGCTGTAAAGAATAATACAGCAAATTTTACTGTACATGTACAATTCTGTTACTGTAGATGCAGGTTACGGTAGTGACTTGTAGATCTACAGCGATTTCCCCTGTAATATGTACACGAGAGGTCGTGAGATCGATCCTTGGTCTAGCCACCTCTCATTAGGGATCTTTAGCAACAAGGCTGTAGCTCATTTGATACAGACATGGCAGAGGTAGCTTATATCCCAATATGACCACTTGAACACCGGCTCTGTGGCGCAACAGATCAGGGCCCGTCTCCAACACTGCATGTCGTGAGTTCAATCATTGGTCCAGCCACTTCTCTTGTTTTACCTACATCCACCTAAAATTCGTTTTTCCCTCACATGGATGATTAAAAGTATCACCGGCACTGGGAGGCAAACCCAGGACCTTCAGATTTGGTTTTACAATTAATTCTGCTGTACAGTAACAACATATTTTGCTGTTACTGTACAGTATATGTGCTGTAAATATACATAAGCTGACTTGATGTAAGTCTACAGCACAATCTACTGGAACCAAAGTTGCCCTCAGTATTTGCTGTACAGGAACACTGCTTACTTCTAATAGTGTGTGTTACCTGTATACACCTACAGCGTGGTGAGTAACCAGTCTTCCTATGACTATTATTCCCAGCATCATTAGAAAAGTTGTCTCATTGTCAAGTCGCCTCTCTCGTCGTCAAGTCGCCTCTCTCGTCGTCACGTCGCCTCTCTCGTCGTCACGTCGCCTCTCTCGTCGTCATGTCACCTGTCTCGTCACCTCTCTCACCAGCATAATATATTTTTTTAAAAGAGGGCCATTATGGGATTCGAACCCGGCCCTCACATGTGGGAGCGGACACCCTCACCACTACACCATAGTGTTTCTTGCTGAGTTGCATAGAAAATGTATTATATGTCATCATTCTCGTCCATGTCCCCTCTCTCACCATGTTCCCTCTCTCAGCATGTCGCCTATCTCGCCACTGTCTCGTGCAGTCGCCTATCTCGCCACTGCCTCGTGCAGTCGCCTATCTCGCCACTGCCTCGTGCAGTCGCCTATCTCGCCACTGCCTCGTGCAGTCGCCTATCTCGCCACTGCCTCGTGCAGTCGCCTATCTCGCCGTTTCCTCGTGCAAATAGCGGACGTTGTACGCACGAGGTCCTCGTGCGAATATCGCTGGCGGTCTCACAGACCTGCCCATGGTCGGAGGTGAGCGGGGGAGATGCCACATCACACCCTAGACTGGCCCACGTCAGCGGGAACTCCTACTGCGCCACACCTACTCCCCCTCCCCTGCTCTACCCCTCCCTGCCCCTCTTCCCTGATTATATAGTTGAAGAACGTAGATCAGAGAAAACATCCGCTTTTGTCTTTATTTAAAATCAAAGACTTGAGCAAATCACACCCCCGTCCACTGGTCGGAGGTGAGAGGGGGAGATGCCACATCACACCCCTGTCCACTGGTCGGAGGTGAGAGGGGGAGATGCCACATCACACCCCTGTCCACTGGTCGGAGGTGAGAGGGGGAGATGCCACATCACACCCCTGTCCACTGGTCGGAGGTGAGAGGGGCACTTAGTGACATGGGACAGGGGGAAATAGGATAGTGACATGGGACATGTCCCAAATGCTGAATTTGGTTACTACGAAATTCGTTTATAACGAAGTAATCTTACTGGAAACAAGGTGTTTGTAATAACATGTATGTCGTAATGATGCACCAATACAGCTCTGGGAGTAACTCGCCATAAATTGCTCCATTGGTGCATCCTGTCGACCGTTTGGGGGTGTCTCAAAACAGTAGGGTTGGCAAGAGGCGAGTTACTCGCCAGGGCTACATTCATGCATTATGATCAGTCTATACGAAATTCTGCCGGACACCGGCTATAGCCGGCAAAAAGCCTGCCGGGCCGGTAGAAACTTTGCTACTGGCGGCCCGAATGACTGGCGATCATGTGCAGGTCTTTGCCTACATGCCAGTTTTTACGGCTTGTAAATTGGACCAATATTAAGGTTTCCACAGCATAAAATAGAAAGCATGAATATTTACTGTAATCTTTTTCACTGATTTACATATTCAAATGATTTGTATACTTGTAACATACAGGGTAACACTATTCATTATCATCATTAGTGTTAAAAGTTGCCTTTTATTTGATTTTTAAATAATAAGGTTGTACTCTGATATCCGGGCCTGCAAAAGATCAGCCTCGATCACCCAGTCCCTAAACTCCGCCCACTGGGCTGCATTAGCAACCTAGTCCGGCTGGGGTCCGAGGCTGGCAAAAGATAAGCCGGGCCTGCAAAATGAAATATCTGCAGGACTGAATGTCCTGCATGGTGATACTGTTTTCGTATAGACTGATTATGACGACCAAGGGCATGATGCGTTAATGCATAATGCCGCCATTAAGGGTTAAACTATAGACGAGAGAACAGTATTTTGTGTGATCACAATCAGGTTCTACCATAGGGAAGGGCTGCATGTGGTCCCATGGTGGTCCATAACACCAGAATACACAACCATAGATCATCCACTAACAAGCCCCTCTTATCCCTCAACACTACATCCATGCAGCAAAAAGGGGGACTTTTTCAACACCAAAGGATTGTACCTGCATTTCAGCAGAATAATTATATAATTCTTAAAATAAATATGAAAAAAAAAGAGATCAAAACCTAACAACAGATTGAACTTATTGTCATTAAGACCTTAACATTCAATTATCATGCTGTGAATTGCAATATTGTAAGCAAAGATTGCATGAATACCGGTAATGCACCTAAAGGAAATGACCCGTTCTTGCCATGTTTATACCCGTATTTTATACAGTACTGAAGGTCCATCCCCCTTCTCCATTTCGTCTATGCTTAGGGCCTCCATACACCCGGTTTTATATCCTCCTACATTAGATAGCAGGTGCTGTAATGTGCATCTTAGTGGCTATAATCTACGGGGGCAGCTGTACCGAAATTACTGAGAATAAAACACCCATGTTCGCTTGAGGGTATTGGTTGGAGTTTTTCAAAATATCCCCTCCTCAGTCAGTCTCTCTGACCGAGTCTGACTGATTCTGACTGATGACTCCCTTCTGGGAATCAGCCAGCTGGACTCTGTGATGGAGTCCAGCCTGAACCCCAAGAGTCCCAGCATGCCTTACCCTCTCTCTGAAGGGAGTCACTCTGGCAGCGAATGTGGCTTGACTCTAAGGGAGTCACTCTGGCAGACACGATGGCTTGACTTTAAGGGGGACACTGTGGTAGAGACTGTGGCTTAACTCTAAGGGAGTCACTCTGACAGAGACTGTGGCTTAACTCTAAGGGAGTCACTCTGACAGAGACTGGCTTGACTCTGTGCACAGCCAAAAATAATTTTCTTACCCCAAGAAAATACTAGAATCAAGATTAAATTTTCTCGATTCAAGGAATAGACTCATTCTGAGTTTTTACGTTTATCTTGTTTTCAGAAAGGGAAGCTAAAAAAAATATCTTATATTTTTCTAGTATTCTTCTAGAAACAAGTATTCAAGATTATTTTTCTTAAGAAATTTTCTTAAAGCTGGTAATTTGTGCACCCAACAAGATTATATCTTATATTCCTAAAATAAGAAAGTTCTATTTCTAGATTTAAGATTGCTATGTCTTGAAAACCTGAAACCATGCATCCAAAGTGTCAATTAGGGCGAAAAAAATTTGCAAGTATAATCTATTATGTGATGGTTATGACCATGCTTAATGCCTTCATCAAATTCCTTCCATTATTTGGGAATTTTATAGGTCTGGAATGTGAGTTCAGTTAAGTTCTATAGGGATCAAGTATACATACTACTAAATAAGAATTATTTTCTTAAATTAAGAACATTAGTTACATGTTGTGCCACAAGAGGCCACCACTATGCAATACAACAACTTTCTTATCAAACAGGGTATACATTTCTGCCTCAAAATAAGTTTCAAAGAAACAGAAGAGGGTAAAAATATGCGGGAAAAGGGGAAATTTGTTAGGGATTAATTTGATGTAAGAACCCTTGTTCCAGTGAATGAATTATAACAACTATTAGGGAGATATGATAAGAGACACCATTTGTTTGATAATATCATTTAAATAAAGGAAAGGATTACCTGTCTCATTACATGAAGTGGAATGACTTTGAATAAAGGTCTCTTTTCTTAAATTTCTATTGTAGCTATAAAAAGCTGCATTTAATCTGATGAACCTCTTTCTGATGCTCTGGCATCAATTCTTTCTCTCTAAGACTAAAATTAAATATAATCATACCCCTTTCCCAGGCAAGAACATCTAAGTTTATTAAACTCAACCATGCTTTCAAGTAAAATTTTGTTATCCTACAGACAAACTTGTTTTAAGTTTATTTTACTTAAAACAAGAAATATTTTCTGAAAATGAGAAAATTACTTTTGACTCTGTGTGTGTTGTGTGTAGACAGAGAGGCGCTATGTAACGTGTAAGTGGTGCACCTGGGGTGGTACTATCAGTCTGCTGCCTCGAACAATCTGTAAAACAAACAGGGTTATAACGAGCAGCCAATCTACAGGATCTGCAGCCGCTGATAGGGCAAAGAATATATAAAGGTGTGTTTCAGGTTACATGGTCTAAATATCTAGGTTAGGTAGGTCTTTTTTTTCAAAAATTTATTTTTTAGCTTGAAAAGTACCACAAAATTGACTCCTGAACGCCAGTGCCGACTCACTGACCACCGCCTCGACTTGTGGAGCCTCAATTTGTCTCTAAAACAACCCAAAAATGTCTAAAACCGTGGTTTTTTTTAAATTGAATAACAATTTCTAGGATTGGCCCTGTAGGGTTGGGTAACCTGAAACAGACCTTTTTTTTTTGGCCTAGGGAGGGATCTAAGGTTGGATCAAGGGAATATAGCCTGTATAAACATAGACTTTGGCCAAGGTCAAGGTCATTATACTTAAGGCCAAACATGAGATTTTCACAAAATGTCAGGGTGAATATTGGTCAGTTTTAATGCCAAATAAAAAAAACCATCTGGATTGAAGTTAACTGGTAACCATGATGTTATTGTTAAGTTAAGTGTCTGTGTTATCAACACGTTTGTACACACCTCTCCCATCACCACAACTCACATGTTATTAACTTGATGGTGTCGTGGGGAGCCGCTCATCATGGCTATAGGGGGTTCCATTTTACTCACCACGGGGTGCGGCCCCTACTGACAAGAATAATCAGGAAACAGAAAGCTGCATACAGGTTGGACTCTTAGCCCTTTAAGAGCCACATCTCGCTAATGCAACTTTTTTTTTAAATTCAGCCCTGGCTAGTAATCCATCAGGGCTGCATTCAAGCTGCATTCATGCAGGCACCATGCCGATCCTACAGGGATCTCGAGGGATTGGCATGATGCCAGGGCTGCATTTATATATAGATGTATTATGAAGAAAAAAGGCATGGACGAATAGCATACTGCATTAAACCAGTATGCTGTTCTTAAAGGTTTAGAGTCCGGTATAACAGGGTAGGCCAGCTGCTATGGAACAATGTACATTTTTACTGACTAGAACTAGAGAGCTCCATTAAGAAGCACAAAGTGCACATTCCTGCGACCTTTCCCGCTGCGGTTCTAATCTGGGCTGGGTTTACAAACAGGAAGGTTTCCGAAGACTACATTCCCGGTATAATGAAGCGGCATTATGGTAATTAATGTCCCATGTATTGAAGAAGAATTAAACAGGCTTGTTTCTTATCACCAATTAATGAAAATATAAAGGGGTTATCTTAAATTACATTTGTGTTCAAAGGACTAGCAGAGGCGTATGAAGCAAATCTTCATTGGAGGGGCCCAGGGGGCTACCCCAAACAGCCTTTAAGCATCAGCTTTAAGACATGATGCTGCATGTTTTTTTTTCTGGGGGGGGGGGGGGGGGGTCAGGCATATTCAGGCCTCTCTGGTTGGAGCCCATGCCCCCTTTCTGACACGTCAAAGGCTTCTCATAGAAAAGCATAGGGTCACTATTTTCAGGGTCAGGCATATCGTTACACTTAATAGGCCCCTCTAGAGAATAAGCTAGACTCTCAGAAGAGAGCCAGCTGGAATCTGTAGAAGAGTCCAGCCTGGCCGGCCCCATCTTGAAAAGGAGCCAGGCAAGGCCGAACTACTCGAAGTAGATGAGAATCCAACAGTGAACTTTATAAGATGGAGTAGTAGCATCTCTGATAGAAGACTGCTTGACCCTGTACCAGCAATGTAAAATATGGGGTAGGAGATAGAGCGGAGAGGCGAACGGGACGATACATTTAATACTATACATGGGCCTTGGTGAGCGTTGTCATGACGGAAGATCTTTTTCCAACCACCTCACAAATGACTTTGACCAAACCGATAAGAACTGACTTGAAAAAAAAATAGCACGTCACAAATCACGTACTCATGTGGAATAAAAAGCAAATCACAGTGGCAGATTTCCAGGGGGCCCCCACCCGCGCCCTTCTATTTCTGGGGGCAATTTTCGTTTTTCTAATAGAATTTGTTTTCCAAAAGATGTTGAGGAAAGACCTTCACTAAGTTTTACTCCCCTCTTTAATTCTGATCATGCCTCCCACACTATACCCCCCCCCCCACAAGCTACCAATAAATGACCGCCCCTTCCAGTAGGCAGAGCCATGTCCAACAAGGTTTGTCCAGCTGGCGGGCCCGGCTCGCAGGGAATGTCTGACATGGCATTCTGCTTGTGGGGATCTGGTGGGCCAAAGAACGTTATCCAATTTGTACACTCGTCCACTACAGAATCAAGGTGATTTCCCCATTATCCCACCAGTCTTGTCTAATTGGAAGAGCCCATGGATGTATGCCACACATTGTATACATTGTAAAAACACCATGAATCAATTGGATAACCCAGCAAACGTTATGATATGTAAAAATAACGTTTTTTAAACGTCATACCAGCCCCTTCGGGGGCTGGGATTGTCCAGACGTTTAGACAGGTATATCTTGCTAATTACAAAAGGTTTTAAAATGATATTCAAATTGGGTCATGACATGGATATATACTGTGTTATTCCGTTGTATTTGGCCCCCATTTTTCTATAATGATCTTATAAAAGTGCAATTTTAAATGCCAAAATAATGGCGGACATCTCCAAAATTAGTTGCCTCTTGCTGCCAGGCACTCTGTGCGAGAATATGTGTTTTATATGTTTTTTTTTTCTTAAGTACAATTGGATAACGAGAATTCATCTTATAGGGAGAACACTTGTAAAATGTGAGCTCCTCTAAATATTAATTGAAATAAATTAAAGAAGAAAGGCGAGTAAACTTTGAAAAAGATATATACTTTCATCTAGACTCTTTTGGTTTACCTGTTCCTGTCAAGCACCTCAAGCGACGAAATATTGCCGTTTTAAATATAGGGTAATAACGTTGTACAACGTTATGCCACACTAAGGAGCCATAGAGAAACGTTATACAACGTTGTATAACGTTTTTTGTTTACTGGGAATAGAGGTAATCTTTGTTCTAAATATGAACTTTCAAGTTGAACGCGTGCTAAATTAGGCCTTGTGCTACCTGATTTTATAGAGTTTATGTAGTGATAACTAAATAAGAAAGTTTAAAATGTTATTCCCAGTAAAGACTACTAAACATTCAACAGGAGACTGGTAGCTCCAGCGGCATGAATGGCAGGTCATTAAGCTGACCAGCAGTACCAGGTGTGTTTATTTTCACAGGCCACACTCCACTCCCACCAGAGTGTGGAATAGAGTATACTTAAATGAAGTCCGATGTCAACAGGGTTTCAATATTGCACCAATGTGTACACTGGGAAGATGCCAGAGTCGAGATGACTCTTCAATGAATGGAGTTCAAATAATTGGCTCTTCCCCAGAGAAATGTGTGAGAGAGAGGGGAGAGAGACAGAGAGAGAGAGAGAGAGAGAGAGAGAGAGAGAGAGAGAGAGAAGGAGAGAAGGAGAGAAGGAGAGAAGGAGAGAGTCAGTGAGAGGGGCAGAGAGGGAGATACAGTATACAGACACACATCCATACAAGGTGTAGGGTGACGGGAGGGGGAGAGGAGAGGGAGAGAGGTATATGGGAGAGCATAACTTACTACAAAGATCTCAACTCTGCATAGACTGTCAACTTAATATGACTAGGTGATGACATTATAGACGTTGCAAAACATATAACTTGATCCGTCTCAAGCATTGTAAGCTTGATCTATACCATAATATGGGTATCGACCCCTAAAATCGACATGGCGACATGGCCATTTCTTAAGATCGACATGGCGACATGTCCATTTCTTAAAATCGACATGGGACATGGCCAGTTAAGTGACATGTGACATGGGCAATTCTTAAAATCGACATGTGACATGGGGCTTAGTGACATGAATAGAAAAAATTCTCATTTAATGTAACTACTCGAATCTTTCTTCAAATTTCGTCCTTGTGGGGAGTCAAATTCCAAAATTTTGCTGGGGCCTACGGCCCCAAGAGCCTCATAGTTGCCCCCAGATTTTCCCCTTAATAGTGACACTAGTGACATGGCTTTTTCCTTAGTGACACGTGACATGGCCATTTCTTAAAATCGACATGCGACATGGGGACCCCCCCATCTACCCCCCCCATAATGCCACTCGCTTGGCTGCCCATCATGTATGTACATTATGAAGTATGTGCTGTCCATTGTTTGATCTGTGTAAGGAGAATACTGAGATTTCCTGATTCTTTATTTGAATTGTGTTGTCACATATAATGCTCCCAACCTAAATGTTAAAATACCATCTTGCGATGTATTATATATTGAAAATATGTGCGATCCTACATATTGTTAATCAAGGCGGCAAACACTGACCCGCCACCTGGTGTATAAATCATATGTTCACGCATGCGCAAATAAAACAATTAGATCACAAGCTGTGGTCGCCATCATGCATCAAGACGTCCGTCTGGTCTTTCTGTCCGTATTTACCAATTTCTAATAGGCTATGGGCTCAGAATACGATCAGTGGAGAGATTAACATCTGAAGCTGTAAAGTGCGTTCTGCAGAAAAGGTTTGGAGGGTCGGATGGCTGTTTGGAGCTGAGATTGAGAGACGTGAAAGTCGGCGATTTGGCAACGATAGGAATCATCGTGGGTGTTGCTGGCGGGCCAACGTCGGACAAGGTGCCGGGAACCACGTGAGGACGACGTTTGCAGCATCATGGCGAGGTGCCGTGTCGACGTGCATGTTGTATATGGGATCCAAACTGAAGGTACATCTATGTCGACACTGTGGGACATGTAGGCCTATCTGTGTGTGACGTGACATGTGTCTGGGTCAGTTTGGACATTTGGAGATACACGTGAAGACGCAGGGAGGCTGTACTGTAGGAACCACGTGTGTACAGCGTCGGGCGTTGTCGGCAGCAGCTGGCAGCATGAGGCGGCATGGCGAGGTATAGCTGTGCCGATGTCATTGTGAAGTACGTGTTTGGAGCTGTGTGTAGGCCTACAGTGCTTTGTAGGAGAGATGCCATTTGGAGTAGACAGCAAGGTAACACGTTTGTGGACGCTGGTACATGTGTGGACGATGTGGGAAAGTGCTGTGTCAGCAGTGTCAGGAAACAGCTGACGTGGGAAGTCAGCAACAGCGGTCAAGAGGCCATGTACGATGTGCTGTTGTGTATTGTGGACACTAGTATGTGTCATCAGGTTATTCAGGGATGTCTATGTGTTATCAGGGATATCGACTTGGGGTGTGTGTAACTGCAGGTGACGTCAGGAGACTGCAGGTGACGTCAGGAGACTGCAGGTGACGTCAGGAGACTGCAGGTGACGTCAGGAGACTGCAGGTGACGTCAGGACTCTTTTGAGGAAGTAGCAGTGGACTTTGGAGAACACTGTGAGTTGCAGTAGTAAGTTTATGTACTGTGTTGGGAGCACTAACCATGCGTTTGCAGTAGTAAGTTTATGTACTGTGTTTGGACTTTGGTAGCACTAACTGTGCGTTTGCAGTAGTAAGTTTATGTACTGTGTTGGGAGCACTAACCGTGCGTTTGCAGTAGTAAGTTTATGTACTGTGGTTGGACTTTGGTAGCACTAACTGTGCGTTTGCAGTAGTAAGTTTATGTACTGTGTTGGGAGCACTAACCGTGCGTTTGCAGTAGTAAGTTTATGTACTGTGGTTGGACTTTGGTAGCACTAACTGCGTTTGCAGTAGTAAGTTTATGTACTGTGTTGGTAGCACTAACTGTGCGTTTTCAGTAGTAAATTTATGTACTGTGGTTGGACTTTGGTAGCACTGACTGTGCGTTTGCAGTAGTAAGTTTATGTACTGTGTTTGGACTTTGGAGACACTGGAGACGTGTCAGAGGCATTGGTGACGTGTCAGAGACACTGGAGATGTACACTATGAGAAGTGTGTTATTTTTAGTATAGGGAGGTGAGGGCTGAAGCCTCACATGGAAATGAAGTACTGGTGACCTCTCTTTCCAAGTTTTAGGTATTATGTTTTAATTAAATAATGATAGCAGGTGATTGCTATTTGTCTAGTTTGTGTAACTAAATAAGTTAAAGTAACTGATTTATTTTAGTATGTAACTTGACAGTCATTCAAGGACTACCAGTTTACTGGAGGAAACTAAGAACTAACATTTAACACAAGTTTACTGGACAACATTTATAAGTCAAGATAAGGACTTCGAAAATCTGAAGAGACACTGAACATTATTTCTCAAGAACTGAACATTGAACATTCAGAAGGAGTACTGAAACTAAATCTATGTTTGAGAAGGAGCCTTTATGTTTGAATAACATTATCATCAATATGTAAGTCTCGAGAAGGAGTATTGAAAATATGTGCGATCCTACATATTGTTAATCAAGGCGGCAAACACTGACCCGCCACCTGGTGTATAAATCATATGTTCACGCATGCGCAAATAAAACAATTAGATCACAAGCTGTGGTCGCCATCATGCATCAAGACGTCCGTCTGGTCTTTCTGTCCGTATTTACCAATTTCTAATATTATATAAGCTGTTGTGATCCACCAATATAATTATGTACCTCCTTTTCACTGTGATATTGTATATATTGCGACATTGGCTACTTTTGAAAGACTGGACTTGTTAGGAAATGTGTGCAATAAAATCCTTTTTCAAACTGAACTCAAACTATTATCAATGACCTTTCATTGCCCATCCGCTTGTGCTTCCAGTGGCGGGCGTGTCGCACTGTCCGGCTGCTGACGTAGAGGACTGTCTGCGGCCCCTGGACCCCCTCACCACCCAGCACAGGACCATCCTGCCCTCCTACGACACCACCACCCTGGCCAACGTCTGCAGGTAACTAGTATTCTGCAGGTATTTATTTTAGATAATATGATATTGAATAACCAGCATTTAGGATTGTTAGCCTATCTGGCAACCTTGCAGTGAATAGACCGATAGATATGTATATCTTCTGCATTGGTTACTCATATGGAGGTGTAGGGAGCAAATCTTCATTGGTGGGACCCAGGGGGCCCTCACCCAAACCAGCTTTAACTTTCACCACTGGATTTATTGTAACTCAATGCAATTTTGTGCAATATATTGGCTTAAAGGTGTGGAAGGGGTTAAACATCGGATTTTAAGTGTGATAGAGTTTATACATGCTTGTATTGGAATCGTATAATGAGTAGTTTTAATCTCCCTTTAGTTCTGATTGAAGGCCCAAGCAGCGCTGCCCCCACTCTTTTCTATATTCTATATTGGGAGACGTTTGATTTGGGAAATGTGTGTATTCTATGGGGGGGGGGGGGGGACATATTAACCCCCCACCCTTCCTCTGGGATTGGGGGACGGGGCAGCCCCCCCCCCCTTTTCCTATGCCATTGTCATTATTATAGTTCTCACCTTTGACACCGGTGGTTCCCCAAATCAGGGAGCATTGAGGATACTATGCTGATGGTCTGGGGGAAACCTTGGAACCAGAGACATAATATCTATCCCCTGATCTAGGCCTAGAGGCGGGCCTCTATGTCTCTGCTTGGAACACATAACTCAACACATAAACAGTACAATACCACATAAAACACATAACCCACCAATTGTGAGGGTGTGTGGAACAGAATATATTTCCAACTTTAACGTTGTGGTTACAGATCGTTCCGCCAGATGGAGGCGTGCCTGGACCCCCTGAGGGAGGCATGCGGCGTCTCCCAGGCACGCGTCTACTCGGGCGTACAGCGGGCACGTGACTTCCTGTGTGGGCATGGCCTAGAGGGTAAGTGCACCAGGAGACCACTCAAATGTCTCATTTTTGTAGCAATTTACATTTGGCCCCCTCCCCCCAGCGATATAATTAAAGCAGCAACTTGACCTCCTCATACCTTTTCCAAGTTTAGCATGAAGATAACATTTATGGGATTATCTTTTGTTTTTCTTTAAGGCAGAGCAAAAAGATGGATTGTGTGATATACATCACAAGTGACCCAGGGCTTTTCCAAGATTGGCAGTGTCTGAAGTCCCAACTGAGGTCCCAACACTCACGTCTCAACACTTATGTCCCAACTCTCATGTCCCAACACTCAGGTCCCAACACGCAGGTCCCCACACTCATGTCCCCACACTCATGTCCCCACACTCAGGTCCCAACAATCCCAACCCCCTACCACCAATGAACGACGACCAACACCCAACCCTGCAATGGTGAGGCCTTTAAATGTCTGTGGTCACCAATGGAAGACGATCTGTACTACCACAAAGCGTCTCACTTTTTCGTCTCACCCCTGCTATAGCATTGCAGGTATAGGAAGTCTGTGTGAACGTGCATCTTTTAAAGTCTGGATTCAAGGTCACTATCTTCAGCATTAGTTCACACAGACTTGATTTCAGGGCTGTTTTTTACTTTTTTTTCAAGAGCGTTTTTCTACTACAATTTCTTTTTTTACAAACTGAAAAAAAGAGGGAGGTACAGTTTGTTTCAATCTATATGCATGTCTTCATTTCGATCTGATAAATGAAACAACAAATGCAGGGAAACAGTTCAAAGTCAGCTGACCAAACTCCGTTTTTTGCTGGAAAGCCGTCTCACAGAGACCCAGGGTACCCTGGGTCAATAATGTGGCATAGCAGGCCTCTCTATAGTACAAAAATGTACACTGCTAGGGTTGATGATACAGATATTGACCTTTCGCTGCCGGGAGCAGCCATAACTTCATTTTGGCAATAGATAATTGTTTCCTTAAAGTGAAGCAAAGTTCTGCAGGTATCACAAGTAACTAACTCAAGGTCTTCTTATAAATTGCCAGAAGGGACACCTACACATATCCCCATTTCTCGGTAATAGTATTATTAATAGTATTTTCCAAATGAACTTATTCAAAACAGGAAGTCACAAAGTGCACATTATTAGAGCCCGCTTATTTCCCCACACGTGCAGAACAATTATTAGAGATATAGACGTATAGAGAATGTAATGTGTTGATGCTTTTCTCGCAGAATATGGCGACCACAAGGTGTGTATGGCTAAGGACGCTCTGGCCGCAGAGGGAAGGGTCTGTAATATGACGTCATCAGGACAGCAGCAGGAACACACCCACAGGGATAAACGTGGCACCACCTACACAGGACTCTGTCAGTAAGGGAGTGTTCATTTAGTAATTACAGGGTGTGGGGGGGGGGGGGGGCTGGTGAGATTTCACTTTTTTGCTTAAAAGGGGGTGATTTTTTTACGACCCCCCCCCCCCCACAAGAGGGGGGAAATTGACCAAAAAAGGGGGAAAATATGGAAATTTCTGCAGAATTGCATAAGAAAACGTAGAGTCGTCCCTATTTTGATAGAGTCGGTCGGTGACCTGAAACAAACCGTTCTTGTTTTGGCCTTGCTGGAAAGACAGGGCATGCAGTAACCATTCTTATAAGAAATGCCTGTCATCCTGATAAAAATCAACATTTCCCTATACTACTTACCGCGCCGTCTGTGACAGCTGTGTCAATCACTCAATGCTCACTGGCGCGGCACCAAGTAGTATATGGAAATACTGATTTTTATCAGGATTAAAGCCGGGGAAACCCTGATATGTGGCTGACAAAGGGTGCAGGGGGTTCCATTTCTATCACTCCAGTTGAGAGGCCAGTCTTATAGGGCCCAGAGGAATGGACCAATGGACCCACATTGGTGCAGGTCAAGTATAGGGTAGCTTGACCTAGAGTCAGCCAGTACCTTGAGAGGTCTACCTCAAATATGTAGTTCTTCATGCATGATATCCTCTCTGTCCGCCCTTTGCTGGAAAGAGTATCGGTAACACTTAGAGCGTACTGTAATATACAAAAAGAGGGATTTTCATGCATGAATGACTACAAAATTGAGATAGACCTCTCAAGGCACTGGTTGACTCCAGGTCAAGCTACCCTATACTTGACCTTGCACCAATGTCAAAAAGAGGGCTCATCATGCATGAATGGCTACAAAATTGAAGTGGACATCTCAAGGTTCTAGTTGACTCTTGGTCAATCTACTCTAACATGGTTATTTCAGGGACGCTGACCGGTTCATGACGTGTGTGCGGGAGGCGGTACTACGTCACTGCGGGGGTGGCGCCGCCCTGTGGGTGGAGAACGTCAACAGTAAGGTCTTCTCCCCCCTCCTGGAGGGCAGCGGCTGCTACCACAGGCGTAGGTTACCCAGTTACTATAATGTATACTCTACCATGTATAGCTACTTAATTGTTGATTTAGTTGCTAGAATAATTGAATTTAATTTAATTTTTATCTAACTTAATTTAACTAACTTTTCTTAGCTGACCATGATAATTAGACAATCACCATTTGCATTTAAAGTTATTATCAATACAAAGTGGCCTGGTACACAAGCACTTTGTAAATACTTTAAAAAGTACATATGACACTAATGGCAGATGGCCTGGTACACAGGCATCGAACCCAAATGGTTACAATTATTATATGCTATCTATATGTTATTACTAGTATTATTAATCTGTGATTATTTGAACTAGCTTCTTGATTAGCAGCAGTTGCGCTGTACTGCACAATTAGGGACTAAGACCCATTACTCTGGGGGTTGATGGTTTATCGCTGTTTATTATGCACCACCCGTTTTTCTGAACGATTCTTGCACTTATGTATACCACTCAGAAAGAGTACCACTTGAAAAATAAAGGTATGTGTATTGCTCAAATGTTGGTCTTGCCCAAGATTACTGATACAAAAAATGGGTTTGTTGATAGGAGTTATTTAGCGGGTGGGGGATGGTATCAGGGATTGAGCGGGTATGACCCGCCATAGTTAAAGGCGAGGGGCAGCTACCCAAAGGCTTCCAACTCGTCTTCTTGAACGCCAGGAGCATCTACCACAAGCTGTCACAGATAAAGGGGGAGTTCCCTAATGCCAATGTAGTATGTGCTAATGAAACCTGGTTGAACGAAACGCATGATGATGGGGAACTGACCTGGTCAGGTAAATCCATCTTTAGGATGGATAGGGACAGTGATAAAGCAGGCGGGGTAATAATGTTTATGGATCATGAACTAGCCAGCCACAGCACCATATTAGCTAAAGGTACTTTCGTTAATGAAAACACTGAAATGCTAACAGTTATGATTGATAAACCCCAGGTCAAGCGAAAGTTAATCATGTGTGTATACAAGCCACCAAAAGGGGAAGTGGATAAATTCGCTAAGGATATTGACAATGTACTGGATGACCTTGATACATACAATATTAATGTCTGGGTAGGTGGTGACTTTAATGTCAACTTTGCACCGGGAGCTGATGATCGTTTAATACATATAGACAGTATGATGAAGGCTCATAACATGGCTGCTTTAATTGATAAGGTAACCCGCCCAAAGGAAGACAAAGTGAGTATTATTGACAACATTTTATCAAATGCCAATCATGTAATCTACGCTGATGTACTACCATGGCTGATTAGTGATCATTTCCCTGTAATTAGTATACAAAAAAAACCTAGGAATCAATGTAAAGTACAAACTTTTACCGGTCGCAGCTATAGGAAATATGATTGTAACGATCTCCAAGAGCAACTCCTATACAAGGATTGGAAGCCCTTATATTCTAATAACCACACACCTGATGCGCAGTGGAATATGATCATGTCTGCCATATTAGAGTATCTCGATGTCACATGTCCGGTAAAAACAATGGAAACCAAAGGTCTAAACCAAGAATGGCTTAATAGGGAGGCTAAGGAACAGATAGCTGACCGAAACATGTACATGACTCAATTTCTAAAATATAACAATAGTGCAGACCTCAGGGCTGCAAAAAATGTATGTAGAATAAGCAGAACTTGCGACAGTATAAAGAAAAACAAAATTGTTACGGCATTTAATGACGTTAAAAATGGACATCAAGAGTTCTGGAAGGAAATTTCCAACCTTATTAACCCCAAAACAACTGGGACGCGAGCTGAATTTGTACACCACGAAACTGGTTTGAAGGTGAAGTTAACTGAGTCGGCAGACTACTTTAATGAATTTTTTGCAAGTGTTGGTAGCAAAATGTGTGATAATATGAAATTTGTGTACAATGGGGACAGTGTCAATCTAGAGTATGATGTACAGATTGAATGTCCTTCACTAAAAATCCCCTATGTGGAAGTAGAAAAAATGGTAGACAAAATTAATGTTCACAAGTCTAGTGGAATAGACAATATTAGTGCCCGAGTGTTAAAGGACGCATTGTCAGTCCTCATACCACAGTTACACTGTATTTTCCAAAACTCTATAGATAGTGGACTGTTTCCAGACGACTGGGCTGTCAGCACGGTTGTGCCCATACCAAAGGCTGGTGACTTAAAGAACATAAGCAATTGGCGCCCAATTAACCTGCTCCCTATACCGGGTAGAATACTAGAAAAATCTGTTCATAATCACATACTAACCCATCTTAACACTAACAACCTTCTAACTAAATGCCAATATGGCTTTAGACCAGGTATGGGCACATCTGATGCTATTTTTGATTTTGTTAAGGTTCTTTATGATAAATTAGATCAAGGCAGACAACTTAGTGCTTGTTTTATAGATGGCAGTAAAGCCTTTGACTCTGTACACCATGATGTCCTATTGAAAAAGTGTGATGCTCTTAAATTAGACCGAGGCACATTGTCATGGCTAGAATCATATCTTGGTAACAGAAACCAGACCACCTTGCTGAATGGGCTGCGTTCTATCAAGCATCCTGTTAAGTTTGGAGTCCCACAGGGAAGCACTCTAGGGCCTCTCCTCTTCTTGATTTTTGTCAACGATTTTCCACTGTTTATAGATAAATCCACTGTATACATGTATGCCGATGACATTGTGATCCTAGCCGAAGGGGATACCTTTGCTCAAGCTGACAGCCAATTAAACAAGGATATGACAGCGGCTAATAAATGGTGTGTTAATAATTGCTTAACAATAAATAAAAAGAAAACAAAGGTCATGAGGTTCCTGCGGAACAGGCAGAGAGGGGAGGCGCCAGCCCTATCGGTTAAAACTGGTGAATTCCAACTAGATGAAGTTTGTGAATACCGGTATCTCGGGGTAACATTAGATAAGAAAATGACATTTAATGCAAAGGCATTATGGCTGCCATTTTGGCCTCAGACTGGCAGGTCATGTAATACATCCTAGTGAAAAACCTGATGTATGAATATAGTAGGGGAAAGTTGTCATGGACCAGCTACGAAATTGTACATCTCACCTTTTTCAGCCCTCACATTTATTGACTTATAAGCAAATAAAACCCATTCTATTTGAAAGGGTTATGTCATTTTCTGTGGAAAACATTAAACTGTTTTTGTTTGATTGCAGGTTCTAATGTGGGTATTGCCATCATTTTTGGCCTCACCATTGCACTCTTCCTGCTAATGCTGGTCATTATCAGCATTCTACTCGCGCGTCGGCGGAAGCGACACAAAAACAGTTACACCAGAGCATCTCTCAGTATGTTGGCCATGTCGCTGGAGGATCAAACCAACATGGCGTCCAAAGATGAGAGTACGCCGACTCAATGTTCATGTCAAACTTACATCTGCAGCCCGCAATGCGGCAAAACTCAGACGCTCACTAAAATGGCCGACTACCAAAACCACCAACAGAGGACGCCACGAATCCAAGATGGCCGCCACAGTAGTGACGTCATCAGTGATAACAACCACAGCGCCACCTATGAGCTGGGGAGGGTAGTGGTGGGGAGGGAGGAGGTGGTGGAGGAGAGGGAAGAGGTAGAGATTGATCAGTCTTCGCCTCGGTGTGGTTTGGGGGGAAGCGGAAGGAAGCGCCTTGGAGGTTTCCTCCACGGTAGGAAGGAGTATTACCTCCTGACTGCAGGAGAGGTGGACTGGAGGCTGGACGAGGAGGAAGAAGGGGAGGAAGATGAGGAGGACAGAGATATTAGCTCCTGTACCCTGCTAGGTTGTGAGGAGAGTACAGCGGAGGAGAGCGATGGTGGCACATCGGCTGGCTGCAGGCAGCATCAAAAACACATGGTGTAGGCAGTACTCTAGATTATAGTTACAAACACTGAGGAACAAACTGCTCATGCCTTTACAGATGGACATCTGGGTTAACAATTATATATTACCCTGCCATTAAGTGATAATCCATCTTTACATAGCTGTCTCAAAGCCAGCTTAAATCTGGTATAACCTGAGATTTACAGATTTTTCACTTTCTGCATATTATAGTTAACTAATCCCCTTGTTGGAGTCTACAGATGAGTCATGACATATCAACCTATTTTGAGTGTGTTAACCATGCTAAATTCAAGGAGACCGAATTTTGGAAATGTATAATGCTGGAAGCTTTCTGTCCATGTAGACCAGCATAATGCATTACAACAGCCTAGCAGCGCCAGCTGTAATCTTTCTTTCCCTTGGTGCAACAGGGGGTGTAAAGGTAGTTCTTACAGAGTGTGGGTTACACTTCTTTTTTCACTAAGGGGATACAGTTGTGGCTGTTAGTAACGGAATTATGTACCCTAGAGAACACAGATGTACAGAGATTTCATGTTAGGCCAAAAACAAAAGGTGTATTTCAGGCAACATGGTCTGGAAATTGGGGTAGGCAGATCGGATTATCTTTTTTTTAACCTTGAAAGTAGCAGGCATGAGCTGTGAATTAGCACATTGACTCGCGACCCATCAGAATAACTCACTGATTCCTCAAGCATTTAAGAATATCAAGTGTCTGGATATTCCTGTAAAAAGGCAAATTTCTTGAAGTCCGACAATTATTTAAGCCACTGAGATCAGTAAAATCTGTTTAAAATAAAAAATATCAAAATGAAAAATTCCCCAAAATTGGGATACAAATGCTAGGGTCAGCCATGTGCTTTTGAAGCTAGGATCGGGTGGCCTGAAAGATACCTTTAAACCTTTTTATTTGGTTTACATGAAGCTTCACTCTAGGGGAGACTTTTTTTCACAAAATCATGGCCAAGGACTTGCATTCTTCTGGCCTTGTAGGATCGAGTTACATATTGAAAATATTCAAGAGAATTTAGACTGCATTATTATGATTTTCTAACTCAAAACACTGTACTATTATGTGAATTAAAATGTAACAAATTAGTATGTGTTACCTGAGATCATTATTTCCTTTATTGCACAATGTATGTTGAGACCAACATTTCTTTGTAGAAATCAATCTAGAGACACAACTTAACAGTAGCCTTAACATTATGAACCTCATACTAATTTATTATAATTCAACGGTCTAATTGTGAGTGGTAGCAAGTTTCACCGTATATGATACGTAAAAATACTATATTGCACAGACCACAGTCATTTAATATCAGAAAATATATAAAGGCATCTTCAGTCCATGCCATTCGTTACCATACCAACAAACAAAGATAAAAATTGATATGGAGTTTACGCTTTATAAGTAACATGCACAGATGAAATTCCCAAAGCTATTCCATGGGATACAGATTGTCAACAAACTCTAGAACTTTATTGGCGGGGCCAAATTCATCACACGTAAAACTAAAAGTATCGCCTTAATATACCACTTTGTATCTGCAAGATATAGGCTGGTTGGCACTTGAAACACACATCAGGTGTAATATGTAAGATTGTGTTCTGCAAGATAAATAGAAGCATACACCCAATATGATACTGACATAATAAGGTGGCATTACATATGGCGTGTTTTGACAGCTGTGTACGTTGGCGAGTACTCATTTTTAAAAGGAGGGGGGGTATCTGAAAAATCTTGAACCCTTGACCGGTAATCGAGTAAAAATGTTTAACTCCCACTTGGAGCTGGGGGCGGTGGGGTAAAAGATTTCACCTGTTTTCAGTGAAAAAGCCTGCGGACGGCTACCGATAAAAGGACATGCATGTGAACGATTTCGGACCTGTTAGAAATGTGCACCCCTAACTTCTGTAATGGCATTTTTGACTCTGATATGAAACATACATATATACGATGAAAAGTAGAACTGCATTGTAAATACCTTATTTAAGTATTATCATTATAAAAGTATGCATACAAATATACAGCAGTCCAACATTATAGCACTCCAATGCACTATATGGATATATATCTAAAACTGGACATCGACATCCATGTAACAGAAAGCTATATTTATTAGAAGTAGAAATCCATGAATATCTATATGAAGGAGAACACCATGTCCATGCCTATATGTCTGTGTGTATGTTCATTTCGAAATTCAAGATTGCAACCATTGATTGAATGCCACCATGCTTTCAATGTAATCTCGAATTGCAGTTGCAGTAGTTTGATACTAATAAAAAAAATCTATTCTATTTTTCTTTCATGAACAGTTGGCATCCCATAGATTCAAGATGGCTATCACTTATTGAATGTCCCGATGCTTGAAATGCAATCTTGACTTGTAGTTGCATTAATTTGATACTATCAAAAAAACAAATCCTATTTGATTTTTCCTTCATTCAACCCATTCAAGATGGCTACCATTTACTAAATGCCACAATGCTTTCAGTGCAATGAAGAATTGTAGTTGCATTAATTTGATATCTATATAAGAACATTTCTATTTGATACCTTTTTCAAACACAGTTGGCACCCCATAGGTTTAGGATGGCCACCATTCATTGAATGCCACAATGCTTTAAATGCAATCTTGAAATGTAGTTGCATTATTTTTAAACTGTTAAAAACATCCAATTTAGTTGTTTTTTTCATGAAGAGTTGGCACCCCATAGGTTCAAGATGGCCACCAATCATTGAATGCCATAATGCTTAAATGCAATCTTGAGTTGCTGTTGCATTAATTTGATTCTTAAAAAAAAAACTTTCTTTTTTTTCTTTCATGAACAGTTGGCACCCCATACATTCAAGGTGACTACCAGTCATTTCATGCCACTATGCTTTAAGTGCAATCACAAATTGTAGTTGCATTAATCTGATACTAATAAAAAACTAATTCTATTCTTTTTTTTATTTATGAACAGTTGGCACCCCATATATTTAAGATGACTACCATTCATTGAATGCCCCGATGCTTGAAATGCAATCTCGAATTGTAGTTGCATCAATTTAATGCTAATAAAAAACAAATTCTTATCAATTTTTCTTTCATGAATATTTGGCACCCCATAAGGTGGCCACCATTCATATTAATGCAAATAGAATGCTTTAGGTGCTATCACGACTTGTAGTTGCATTAATCTGATACTAAAAAAAAAAAAATCTATTTGAATTTTCTTTCATGAACAGTTGGCACCCCATAAATTAAAAATGCACCCAGCACCCAGGTCAACAGCTATATACAGACACGTGTACCTCCCCTGCCTGTTCTCCTTCAATGCACAGTGAAGAGGGTGGGAGGGGGTGACCATCAACAGTGCATAAACACTTTGATTGGATGACAATGCAGTTTTTATATTACAACCTAAATTTGTGCAACGAAAATCATCAAGAAATACTAAGTATTTTTTCCAAAGAATAGCTTTTCTAGAATGGCTCGGTATTCAGGAATCCTACTGCGAATAAAAAAATGTCAAATTCTAATTCTAAATACCTGAAAATTGAGAAATGCTGACGTTCACGGGTTATGTAGGAAATGTACTAAAAACAGCAAAAAAGGGCAACAAAACCCTAATTTTCTCAAAAACTGTTCAGTAGGATTTTTTCTAACTGAGGTTCCACTGTTTTCTACCCTCATATTACACATTGGCATAGAGAATATATTGACACCTAGTCAGGATTTTGCGCTAGGAGCAATCTGTGAGGCGAAAAACAGCCAAAATGAGCCACTGGTCTGAAGTATAAAACTGGGCATCGATCACTATAGAGCTACAAAGAGACAGAGAATCGATGTCCAGTAAAAATAAAGCATCCACTCATTTATCTGATCAGAATTGTGCTTGGGACGAGATATGATTCTGCTTTATACATGTTTTGTATACCTAGAAATAATCCCTATTCAGGTATTGTGACTTTACTTTTTCTCCAGAACCACAGTGGTCAATTTCTATTCTCATGAAAACTCGTTTGTTAATACTGACCATAAACACAATGGTTAATTAGAATATGATGTGATGTGTTAAACTGCAAATACCTAACAGGATGGCTAATAAACTGATGAACCAGTTATGCTGATTCCCAAGCATGATAGCTGGTAAATACCAGCGCTAAATATTATGCTTGCGGATGGTTCCATGATACATGGCAACGATGTCTCTTACCGTTAGTCTACATAGTGGGCTTAAGACTACATATCACATTCTATTATAGTAGCCTATATTAGATATCTATTGCCCTTATTAAGATGCTAAATGAAGACCTATATATGTAGGCATTGAACATTCATTTTAACCATGACCAATCTGCAAATATTTCCTAGAATTCTCAATCTCATTCTTCAAGTCCACACGGTAGGGCAATGAGTAGGGGTATGCTGGCCAGCTGCACTGGGGGAAAGGTGCATTCATATAGAAACCCTATTGTCCTTGAAATGAAAGGAATTTGAGGGCAGAGGCCCATCTGCCGCCTGAACATACTGTAAACGTAGATATTTCCGCTGGTATATATGATTTGCTAAAAAGTACAATTTTGCGCGGATTTAAATTTGCAGATTTCCGATAGTTGGCACGTTAATTCAATACTGTATAAATATTCACTTTTGTACGTATTTTTTTCGGATTTGTAAACATTGCAAAAATAGGGAAAATATTTACAGCGCGAAAAATATCTATGTTTATAGTAGCCTAATCTAATATAAGCTGTCCACACACAAACCTATAATAATACATGTGATATGGGTAAACCAGTAAGTATTGAAGCCCATGACTTGGTGAAGTTAGGAGATTTTTGTCCTTTTTTTTAAGGACAAAAATATTAATTGTTGCCTTGCAACAACGCAGTGCCCCCGAGTTACATGCCATTGGAGCATTGGTGCATCACGCCAACCCTTTGAGATTGTATCAAACCCATAGTATTGCACATGATGCATGAATGCAGCCTGCACTAATACATGACACCAAATGCACTTTGTGCATTAAAGCACTGTGCAGCCCTTAAAGGGTCAACCCTACTGAAATACACTATACGGCTCTGGAGGGAGGCGCGCTGGCTAGGGCGACACATATTTATAGCTGATAATATTTAGAGCTGATAAAACTGGCACAAGTTTTAAATGGCGGACCCACTGGGTATGGCTCTAGACTCCTACACATGGCTAACATCACAAACAGCCGTACTTGTTGGTCTGACTATGAGTGGTAGCGGTTAGATCGGTTAGTACAGCCTGCGCGGTGGTGACGCCCAGGAGGAAGGCCCCGATGACCAGGTAGACGACCGACATGGCCATGAGGAGGCGGTACACGTGACGTGACGAGGCGTCCATGTGACCCCCCAGCAGCACCTGGAGGAGGCACACACCTGGAGGAACAGGGAGAGGGGATTGAGGTTAAGCCACATCAAAACAAGCTGGTTTATACATTTTGCCTTCCAAAATATTATTTATTCAAGATTTAGTAAGATGGATAAGAAAATATTCCAAAAACCCTCCTTTTAGATGCAGAAACATCACTTATTAAAGATTTATTTACTTCCGGGTGTGAGATAAGGAAAATGAATAAATAAAGGCGCTTACTTCTTATAATCAATATTATTAATATCAGAATGCCTGCTTTCTGGGCGTTTTTCTTAGACTAGAAATGGCATTGACAGTAACTAATTGTGTGGCAGAAACTGGTGCCCAAATGTTGTAAATGCCCCATTTCTTCTAATTAAGACATAGCAATTCTATCTTATATATTTCATATTGGCTATAAATCATTTTAAAACCTATAACAAACATTAAAAAAATGAAATGATAATTTGTAAGACTTACCCGGGAAAAGAAATATGAAGGCGGAGGCGAGGCCGCCTAGCATGGAGATGACGACACCAATATTGGGCACAAAGACAGCGAGGAGGAGAGAGACAGAGAACCAGAGGAGGGTGAGGATAATACGACGTAGACGCTCCCCGCGCTGTTCTGTCTCCGCGTCTAAGCCGCGCAGACGCACCCACAGACCGTCCACCGCAGCCCTGGGGGTAGAAGTACCAGTATTGATTAAATAGGTTGGGACGATGTATTGTCACATGCATACCCTCAGACAGTCCATGACAGCATAATTCAATGTGTTCAATTGCTCGCAAGAACATCTAATACAAAGAATTTTGTTACATTTACCAGGGTATAGGTGTATCTGATCCTTTAACTGTAAAGTCTGTAAACCTTTAGTAACACCTATTTACACCAGAAGCCGCCACTTGTATCAGGTATTAAGCATCCTATCACGGTTACCTGCTGTGGAATATCATAAGCCAGGGATGCCAAGTTACCCCACACCCAAAATCATATTTGTTACGATATTTTGACCCAAAAATCGTAACAATTTCTGCTTGAAATCATAACAAAAATCGTAACCATAATATACTAATTTAGACTAGCATTTTACATAGATGACAGATATGTTTGTATTGATAATATTCTGTAGTGTGTTCATATATCATGTCCTGAAAGGCCAAGATTCAGGTATCATATCTTTGAAGGGTTGATATTGAAGAATCCAATGCCACTATAGAGTTAATGTATATCAAATTTAAAAATTACTAAAAATCGTAATTTGGATTAGAAAATCGGAATGGTCGTACCGGGGTAATAGGGTCTAAAAATCGTAAAATTACGAAAAAATCGTAACACTTGGCATCCCTGATAAGCTATTAACCACCAGAAAACAGAAACAGGCTAAAAAAAAACAACACAAAGATAAAGGTGAAACGGATCAGGGTCCTCACACGTCTTTCCCTGCACACGATCCTCACAATTCTTTCCCTGCACAAAAAAAAATCAAAAAGAAATCACAAAGCATTACATTTTTGTCGAACACAGTATTACCCAAATACTCCACTAACCTGCCTACAAAGAGCAGCAAGGGGTAAGTGGTGTACATCTTCGCTGCTATCAGGATCACAGCGAGGAGGATGTCCGGCGTGGGGCGGTAGGACAGGAGAATGTCCTCGTTCACCCGGGACCCAAAGGTGAGGTAGCCGAAGGATGCTGTGCCAGTGTAGGCGAAGATACAGATGGCGAGCGACACAAAGATGGTCTTAGAGAGGTCTTTGAGGTTCCGCTCCCGCATACACGAGTAGATGGGGATGAAGCTAACGTGGCACTGCAAGTAGAGGCGATAGCGGTTAAAGTTATCATCTAAAAAAGTCTTGAAATCAAAAAAATAAATGTAATAGAAAAAATAAAAAGGGGTTTGCTGGATTTCCAGCTCCATTTATTTTCCAGAAATAAAACTTTATATTTTGTTTGCAATTCACTTATTGTACCTCGGTAATTGATTGATAAGCAAGCTATTGAAAAAAAGAATACTGTTCTAGTATCCTCACTATTAAACAACTGATGTATACCATCAGTCCTTGTATTAGTTTGAACAAGACAGTGTAGATATTTTCTTTTTTTGCAGTGTCTTCGCATAGATCATCAAAATATGTTCTTAAGTTCACTTGTTCAAAAGCACTAACCGCACACTTACCTGGTATCCAAAGCAAATGACGGGTACGACAAGGAAGACGTCCGTCCAACTCGTAGGGCTGTATGAGGGGAATAAGGGATGAAACTTAAAAAGTTTGAGACTTTGTTGAAAGTACATATATTACAAATGTACTATGAATTAGATATAGATAATATGAGTATATTATACAGTTTTGACAGGCACACAGGCAGTCCTGTTTCAATTTGTAAAACAAGTAAATTAACTATTCTTAATTTAGGATATAATTCAACAGAGAAACAAAAGAGTGATTTAAGACATCTTTTGCTAGTAGTGTCAGAAGAAAAAGAGACATATGAAAGCAAAGTTATGAAAATGATCAGGAAACTCTAAAAATGGTGAATGTAAGTATGATGACGACTTACGTTGTCTTGATTGGTCCCGGGTGGATATCACCGATGAAGTATTTCACCGTAACGAGAATCACACAGTACACCACACTGACCACCCCGAGGGCACTGAAGGGGTGAACGGAGAAAAGAGTTAGAAGAGGTGATGGGTATTGGTCGTCAAGGACTACATCAGTGTTTTTCTTTTCATGATGATCTTTGACTGATAATATTCTGTGTTTGCATGTGAGTCTTGGCTGTTGTACAGTATACAAAAGGAGAAATGGTATTGTATAGGTGGCACATAGGTGTTAAGGTTAGCCCTATCATGGGTTACTTATAGGTCCTTTTCTACTTTTTGATTCTAGTCGAAATTATATGTCCTAAATGACCCTAACTGACCTGGCATATTTGAGGAAGTCGATCCTCTTGGGGAAGCAGAGCGGCAGGACCAGCAGGATGCAGGAGGAGGTCATGGTGAAGGAGCGGTTCATGTACCACGTCAGGCAGTAGTCCGGGCCGTGCACGAACGTCAAAACTGACATGGAAGAAATATGTACAAAACCAGTAGTATAAAGCAGTCACCAAATAAATTACTGTAGAAATAATTCCTTAAGCATCTTAAGCACTAATTAGGTCAATTACAGTATTTCCATTAGATAGGAATCCAAATTGTTTCAGCATTACTTGGGTACTTGGTTGCAACTGCTCTGGTACAGGAAACATTGCCTACAAGCGGTACCGACAACCTTCGTAAACAAGAGCTCCGGTCTAGAAGGCCCTGGCTAAAAGGGCATTGGTGCAGACCTGTAATCTTGGTTACAGGAGCTCTGCTCCAGAGGGCTACAAGAAGGTTACAAGGGCATTGGTGCAAACCTGTAACCTTGGTTACAAGAGAACTGGTTCAGGAGGCCTTGGTTACAAGGGCATTGGTGCAGACTTGTAACCTTGGTTACAAGAGCAATGGTCTAGAAGCCCTTGGTTAGAAATGCTGTGGTCCAGGAGGCCCTGGTTCAGGAGAGCTTGGACAAGAACCTTCATCCAGGATACTTTTGTTAAAAGAGCCTCATAAGGATCTCAGCTAAGATGTTCTGAAGGATCACTCCAGGGGGAGGCCTAGGCTACAAAGGATCTGGTTAAAAAAGCCTTGATCAAAAGGGATTTGCTACAGAGACTTTATACCTACACTTATCGAGTTGGTCAGCGATGATGATAAAGAAGGTGATGCATGTGCCGAAGCAGTAGAGGGCTATACAGATGGCACACACAGTCTGCCCGGCCCTGCCACACATGGAGTACACCGTGTCCTGGTAGGTGGCACTGTGCTGCAGGTCTGAGCAGAACGCCAGGATCACCAGCGCACCCACGATGAACACCATCAGTGCCTGTGGAATAGTGGGTACAGATATATAGACACCATTATTCATTATACATCGGAGTACATATATGTTATATACACCATCAGTGCCTGTGGATGGGTTAAACATGGGGTACAGATATATAGACACTACCAGTGCCTGCCAGCAGGGTTAACCATGGGGGACAGACATACAGACACTACCAGTGCCTGCCAGCAGGGTTAACCATGGGTACAGACATACAGACACTACCAGTGCCTGCCAGCAGGGTTAACCATGGGTACAGACATACAGACACTACCAGTGCCTGCCAGCAGGGTTAACCATGGGGGACAGACATACAGACACTACCAGTGCCTGCCAGCAGGGTTAACCATGGGGGACAGACATACAGACACTACCAGTGCCTGCCAGCAGGGTTAACCATGGGGGACAGACATACAGACACTACCAGTGCCTGCCAGCAGGGTTAACCATGGGGGACAGACATACAGACACTACCAGTGCCTGCCAGCAGGGTTAACCATGGGGGACAGACATACAGACACTACCAGTGCCTGCCAGCAGGGTTAACCATGGGGGACAGACATACAGACACTACCAGTGCCTGCCAGCAGGGTTAACCATGGGGGACAGACATACAGACACTACCAGTGCCTGCCAGCAGGGTTAACCATGGGGGACAGACATACAGACACTACCAGTGCCTGCCAGCAGGGTTAACCATGGGGGACAGACATACAGACACTACCAGTGCCTGCCAGCAGGGTTAACCATGGGGGACAGACATACAGACACTACCAGTGCCTGCCCGCAGGTTAAATAATTGTTTACTAATTGTTTTTCTCCACATAACATTACCTTTTTTGTGGTGAATAGGTTTCATGTAGTGTTTAGTATCCAGAAGTTCCTTGAGATTCCCTCTTGAATTCCCACGGAAAAAATACAAGTCCAGACTAATTCATTTTTGTTTAAAAATAAAGAAGGGTTCTTTGGATATTCCAACTGTATACCTTTAAGTGTGAGTTGTACAGATATAAGACTTACCGCTTGTACGAGTATGGCCACCATTAACCCGCCTGACTTATCATAGGCTGCAGGGAAGTTGAGGAGCCCTGCGCCGAGGGCCGCGTTCACCACAAGGAAAACTGAGGCATACCATGACGAACCTGTACCAGTAACAAAGTGACAAAACTAATTACAATGACACTTTTGCAATTTGGTCACCCTAAGTGCAACCTGGTCTCAGATGTGTAGTTTGAGTTCTATTCAATTCAAGTAAACTCTTTATTTAAAACTAGGGACAATGTGGCACGCATGCACTTGGCAGCCAGAAGCTCTGATCAGTTGGTATCCAGGCCTCTGTTATGGCTCTCAGGGATTTCTAATTTGTGTCAGCCATGCTGCTTTAAATAACATTATTTTTGTCTTAGTTTCAAGATTTAAGAGCAAGGTACCAGGAAAGGTGACAAGGACATGTATTCTAAAAAAGATTGCATTATGTCAATTTTCACCAATAATAGACATATTGCACCTCTATGCATTTATATTAAAAAAAAGAGATCTCAGCATATTACTACCGTAAATTCCTGCGTACTACCCGCGGATTGTATGCGAACCAAACTCAGCTTTCATTTGATACCAGACATGCCTATATAGATAGATGCGGGTAGTACGCGGGAATTTACGGTAGTATAAGGCTGTGTCTCACGACCTTGGGCCAATGTTTTTGTCTCTGACTGGGTGCCAGCTCTGACCGGGTGCCAGCTCTGACCGGGTGCCAGCTCTGACCGGCCCGAATAAAAACGGGTTATTTAGGGCAGATATAGATAGAATTTGGCTGAAAAGGTTATTGGATGTTATAACCCTTTAAACTAGTAATTAGTTGCCCATTTTAGTCGTCATCTGCCCTAAATAACCCGTTTTTATTAAGGCCGATCAGAGCTGGCACCCGGTCAGAGCTGGCACCCGGTCAGAGCTGGCACCCGGTCAGAGCTGGCACCCGGTCAGAGCTGGCACCCGTCAGAGCTGGCACCCGGTCAGAGCTGGCACCCGGTCAGAGATGAAAACATTGGCCCAAGGTCGTGAGACACAGCCATAAGTATCTGAACAGATGTGAATTGAAGTATGCAATACCCGGTTTTCAGAGCCCTTGCTCTTGTCCTTAACCATCAGCATTGGGAAAAATGTATTTAGCATTATCCCATCATAGGGATCTACTCTCTTGAAGCATTATCCCTATATAACAAATACCAATCAATGATAAACTGTTACTAGAACTGGAATATGTAAATATGATATGGGAAGTTCCCAAAACCAAATAGATCCTGGTCATAGAGAATTGCCACGTGCTTTAATACTTAGCCTTATCAGTTAAGGCCACACTTTTTTTTAATTTGGGTTACGGACACCTCCGGAAATTTCAAAAGCACGGAGGACGAAATTAAAAAAAAGTGATCATTTTTAATATAAATTTTCTAAAATTAGAGATATGATAGGGTGATTAAAATAAACATACTGGTATTCATGTTATGCATGTATTACTTCATACAGATCTGTGAGATCAAAGATACTTTACACCAATTTGACAATATTTAATGTCTCTATCACATTACCATAAAACCTCGCGTATAAGCCGCACCCTGACTTTGGGCTGATCCTATAAGCTGCTGAGGCCTTCTGAGTGGTCCCTGGGGAAAACTCGCAAATAAGCCACACCCCAAACTTTGGCCTAAGGCTATAAGTCACAGGTATTCACACAGTCCTCCTGGTGGCCCCCGGAGCTTCCTAATGTCCCCTAGAGCCTCCTGGTGGCCCATGAGGCCTCCATTTGTCCCCCTCCCCTCTCTCCTTTTTGTCAGCTTTATCGAGCAGGGTCAATGAGTGGTGCACATAATTATAACAACAGGCCACTAGACTGCGCAGACCATGGCATTAATTTGAAAGGCTCTACTTGTAGATATAATTTATGTCAAATATAAGTTTGCAAAACTCAAAAAAACTGAAGGTGGCCTATTGTTATAATTATCTCTCCCCATACAGAGCCACACTGTACAGCGTATATATATAGGGACAGAGTGTCAGGCCGTAGTCATTTAGGTCATTTCAAGGTATTTTATAAATCAAAATTTAGAAAAACTTGCAAGCATATATATAAGCCGCATCCAGACTTTGAGCCGATCCTGTAAGCCGCACTGGCGATCTGACTAGTACGTGAGATTTTACGGTAGTTTCATTTCGAAAGGTTTTAGAAGCCATGTGTAGAATGCAAATGAATTTCTTTGAACAGCATTATGGAATGGAAAAAGGACATTTTCATCAGTCAGATTTTCTCCATTTTTTTCATGAAAAAATCATTTATCTACAAGTGACTATGCTATGCACACTACTGTCTGTACATATAGTAACAAGCCACTTCCATGAAGGGACACTGTTATGTCACATCATAGAATACCTTCTATCATTCTATCATTGACATTAAAGGCTCAATGCCCCTATATATACGGCTGAGTACCTGTCCCGACTGCGCTCTGACTGTTACTGCACGTGCAGTAAGAACTGCGGGTTTAAGTCAGCCCCCATATTGTACACTATCCATTCAAATGTCTAAACTACCAGTCTGCACCAATGCAGGAGGATAGCAAACAATGCCCCTATCATGCACCCCTTACCCTTTGATATAAAAACAAACATAAAGAGACATTAAGGAAGTGCTCATTTTTTAACAACAGGAGGGGGGGGTGGTGGATTGGGGGGGGGTAAAAAATTTGGACCCCTTGACCGGGGGTGGGGTAAAAAATTTGGACCCCTCTTAGGGGGGGGGGGGGCAAAAAAATTCAACCTGTTTTGGGGGAAAAAGCCAGCGCGTTACTATGCTACAAAGGGGCGCGAACGCGCGCGAAATCTCACCACCCCCCCCCCCCATTTTGTTAAAAAATGAGCACTCCCTAATAAAGATAGCCCACCTGAAGACATAGGGGGAGTGGTGGGTCCACCACCACACCCCCTCTGCCACTAGGGGGCAGATCGCCTATCGGTTAACTGCTAATATCTAATACATTGACAGTATTCAGTTTAACCAATCAGAATACCAGAAGGAATGCTGGCAACCAGGGGGAGACTAAGATATAAGGTCATGTTATCCGAGGTGTCCGGCCAGTATCCTCCAGGTGGTCAACCATTTTACCAATAAACACCAATACTTCAGACCCAAGTTTCCATCTTCATTCCATTTGTCACAATATCAGGGGAAGACATAGCTGTGTGCCACCCGGGCCCGTAGCGCCAGTAAGCTACGGGCCCAGGGCTAGATCTATGGGCCCATGGTTAAAGTTAATGTTTTCTTAAAGAGAAAAACATGTATATTTCTCGTTGGTCCATGATAGAGTGGACCTCTTTCCAACAATATGCTGAATGACTATAGTTGTCAGACAAATTTTCTTTAAATGCCTTCCAAATATCCCCATGGGTCCCCAGGCCTGTGGAAATGTTATTTGGCAGAGAACTACCAGCCCGGACACAAAAGTATAGGGCATTGGCTCCCGGGCCAGCATTAGTGAATTTATTATTTTAAGTGCTACAGTTATTACCTCCTATGTCATAATGTGCACTTACCTGTGACAACGCTGACACTGACTGTGCCGCCAGACACAAGGCGTGCTCTGCCTCCCTGCCCACTCAGCAGGCCCACCCGCTCCGAGTCCTCCATTGAATCGACAGACACGGACGCATACATCCCATCCTCCGCTTCTCCCCGCTGCGCCATCTTATGGAACTACTAGAAGTTCAAAGCAACAAAAAAGATGCATTAGGTACCGTATGCGGGTCCCCTATGCATAGCATGCAGGTCCTAAGGGAGTGTTCATTTATTAGTTAGGCCTAAAAAAAAAGTTGGGTTCTGGTAACATGGCCAAAAAAAAAAAGGGTCAGTAGGTCGCATTTTATTTTAACCATTTTTTTTAATGTAAAAAAAGCCAATTTTAGTAGTAAAATTACCAAAAATGTCCTAAATTGTCTCAAAAATTAAAAAATGGGCCAAAAAAAATTAGGGTCGGCCCCTAAAACTTAGAGTTGGTCGGGATACCGGATTTGACTCCTCTTGAGGGAGGGGGGGGGGCATAAAAAATGATGGCCCTTTTAGCCAAAAAGCCTGCACGTTATTATAAGGGGGAGGCGAAAATATTCCATGTGTTTAGGGAGGCGTAAAAAATTCAACTCCTCTAGAGGGGGGGGGGGGGGGTAAAAAGAAAGTCACCTCTTTTTGGCGAAAAAGGCAGCGCGTCGTTAGGCCTACTATAGTTTAATGAGGGGGGGGGGACAGAGAAATTCTGACACTACTCGAAGGGCGGGGGGCTAGAAAATTTTTGACACGTCCTGAGGGGGGCTGGAAGGAAAACAATTTGCGTGCTCAATCTACCACCCCCCTCTGAAGCATATTCAACATGTAACATGTACCGAATACAGTAGGCCAATATAAATCTATGTTCTAATAACCATTAAAGAGGTGATCATTTTAGAACAACGAGGGAAGGGGGGGGGGGGGAATAAAGTATCAGCCTTACCGAAATAAAGTATAAATCTAGCTTAAATAAAGTATGAATAAAGTATAATCACGGTGCCTGAAAACTTGTATTTCTATGAAATCTTAGTTATGCATTCTTTTTTGAAAATTTCTGGAGCTAGGGGTTGAGGCAAAATCTAGGTTGACATTTTGCGTGCAGCATGAAAAAAATTGCTTCCCTTGAAAGATAAAACTTGCGTGCATGCTTGTTCTGAGGTCCATGCTTATTTGCCCAAAAAACTACTGGTACACATTTGGCCCCTTTTCTTGAAAATAAAGTATTCAAAGTATAAAATGCTGTAAATAATTTAGGGCAAATTTCTCCACTTTTCTTGGACATAAAGTATAAATAAAGTATTTCATATAAATAAAGTAGAGTCTATAAAAAAAGTATAAATTTGGAAAATTGCTGAAATAAAGCATTTACTTTTTGTTTTAAAGTATCAAGTGGCAACACTGGCGGGGGGGGGGGGGGGGTGGCGAGATTTCATCCATCTTCACTTCAGCAAAAAAAACAACAAAAAAAAACAACAAGGCTGCACATGACTATGCTTAAAGTTAAAGAGAGTCTGAGCAGGGACTGGGGGGGGGGGGGGGGGGGCTCAGATGAACTGAACCAGAGAGGTATTCAATTCAATTCAATTCAAATCTTTATTTCAAACTCAATCGTAGTACAAAAGGTCCATAGGCTAAAAAACACACTTGCATATAGATACAGATAAAAGAATACAGTAGCGGTAGAGCTACTAGAAGTGCAGTTGTTTCATATTCAATGCTCACCTTTTTACATACGATTACACGCCCGTCGTCCTTGCCTCTTCCCTTGTGTTTTCTAACATCTCGTGGTTGTCCACAACTCGCGTGATTCGGCACGGAACTGGTATAATGCGTAAAATCAGCTGTTCATAATTCAGATTTGTTTACGTCTCACCCAAGGACGCCGCCATATTGGATTTTAAGACGTCACATGACTGCGTCGCTGATCACATGACTTGCCAAACTAATCGATCACTCTGAGTCAGTGATAAGAGACGGCGGGAGATTTCCATTTCAGTTCTTTGCATTTGATCAAACCCCGGGCATCAAACATTCGCTATTGATTGGAACTATGTTATTTAGGTAGATCTAGCCTACCGTAGGCTTTGTTTTATTAATTGTGGTGGGGTGGTGGTGGAGGCAGGCAGTGGCGGATTTGGAGGGGGGGGGGGGGCGCGCTCCGTCCTTTTGGCCTGTAGGGTTTAGGCCACTCAAAAAAAGAAATTGTTTCTCATCACCGCGCGCATCATAAAAATCATGATCTGAGGAAAACTTTTTTTTTTTTAAACATTTTTGATGAAAAAAATGTTAAAATTGGAAAAATATTTTCAAATTTGGTATCAAATTAAAGCTTAGGGAGCGTTCATTATTTATGGCAGGGGGGGGGATGAGATTCTAGTTCGGCAAATACCCCAAAATGAACCGTCCCCCCCTCGCGAATACCCCAAAATGAACTGCCCCCCCCTCGAAAATAAGCTAAAATGAACCGCCCCCCCCCCCTCGGAAATATGTTAAAATAAACTGCCCCCCCCCCCCAAACTAAAGGAAAGCACTAACAATTATGTAACAAGGTAAACTTAAACAAATGGTCATTACCTACTACAAACATCGTTCATATCCCCCACCCCCAATTGTTTGGAAATCTTTCACGGTGAGCCCTTTAGCACACGCCCTCTATTGGTCTAGTAAGGGAAACAGCAGGCCGAATTGTCTTTAAATACAAATCTTCTCTATGTGACCCTCATACTACTTACTTTCACAGCTACAATACACATCTAGATATAGATACGCTATAGCTACATCAATAAAAGACAAACATGGAAATTCTAAAAAGGAAAAAATCCATGATTTTCTGAAGTTGGTGAATGTATGCCCTTCCGAGCAGTGCAAGCCAAGCACAGCAGTGCAACTTGGGGGTTTGGGGAAAATTTGGAAAGTCTAGACTTGAAATGGTGCATTCAGATTCATTTGGGCACAAAATATATTAAGGATCATATCTGTATTTGCCTTGTCTATTTGGGGGCTGGCTCACAATCTGCTGTTCTGATACTCTATGAATGCACGAAATGTGTAAATGACGTCACTATGTGGTGGTGTTCTTGGAAAATGCCTGTTTACTTTTATGAAACTCTGTTTATGAGCAATTCAGACCGATCATCAGTCAGTTATTTCGGAGACATGAGCTACTATGGCTATAGGTCATTTTGTTAGTGTCACTTTCTTCACATCATCCATTCCCTGCTTGCACCACCATGGCAAGTAAAGCACATCAACATTACATGAGAAATGACAGAATGCATTGGTTTGACAATTATATTGACACAATTCAGAAAAGTTAATTCTCAGAATAACAGAAGTCATAGATGACATATGAGAAAATTTCAGGAGTGCTTAGCAAGAATAAGACAGATGCTTAGAGACATTCCTGATCAGCATCCATGATGTATGACCCTCTAAAACTCATGGGAACCAGCACAACTCAATGACTAATCACAGCAAAGCTATATTCCATGGTCCCTTGCCTTGGTAAGGAGGGGGGCAGTCTTATTCTTCAGCACAGACCAGGCTAGAACTATCATACCATCTCATCACAACTAATTAAATAGGCGTTTACAAATCTTAAATACTCTTTACCACCCACAAGACAGGTGCTTATTCAAGATTTATTTGTTAGTGTTTTTAAGGTGGCTCGATCCCTTAGTGTAAAAGTAGCTAGATTTTCATCAGTTTTTTTCTATAAGACTACGAATAGCATATATACTTTCCAAAGAAGCTGAGAAAATAAGGGGGTCCCAAGCCATTTTCTAAGATATTCAAGCCTTAAGTTATTGTCCCACGTGATAGGAGTATACAGTGTTTGGCCACATATCTATTATTTAATATATTGGAAAGTGGCTAAATTTCTATATAACTCTCTCAGAATACAGGTTCTAATGTTTTCACTCTAGAGAATCTATTTTGAACATATGGTCCGAGGATAATTTCTAAGGTTTATGTCCATTGAAATAAAAAGTTGTAAAGAAATAGAAATATAGCCTACTAAGGGATACTTATGTATGACTTCTAATTGAGAATTGCCAGCACATACTCAATAGCACAGTGGTAGGATACATGCCTTAATATACAAAGGTTGATGGTTCTCACCCCAGTCAGGCAACATCTTTGGCCATTTTATGACAACTTCATATATCAACTTGTTCCAATATGAGACAAAGGTCCCCTGGTGTTCTATGGTCAAACTAGAGAATGCATCTGTGCAGAAAATGGCGCAGTAAATGGAAATGGCATCAGATCGACGCACCTTAAAACAATATTTCAAACCCTCAAAAGTGCTCAATTAAAGGGGGGCTAGCACGGAGCGTACAAAGATGGGTACCTGCCCTCACAGATCGTACAAAAGCGCACGGGTACAGTGTTGCTGAAAGCTTTTTTAGTAAACAGGCCACCGTGGCCTGTGTAGTGAAACCTTACACAGGCCATTTGCCTTCTACACAGACCACATCGAGCCATATATATTCATGGCATATAGCATATCTTATACTATGTTATGTCAATTGATACAAATTGCAATGATTCTCTAATAATGCTACTAAACATGCTTAAATTCAGTGAAAAAATACTTGTAAAACTTGCATGGACCTAGCTCAGCTTCTAATAGGAATATTTGAAAAATTCTTTCACTTTTGGAAAGCTGACAAAAGCCGATGTGCCGATGCCATTTCAGCAACACTGTGGGAACAAGAGGAGCCTTAGCGGCCACCTGATTGGTGAATCAGTGGTCACGTGACTTGCTAAGACTGGCAGTCTTAGTGGTGCTAGCCCCCTTTAAGATCTGCAGTTGACAATGGTTCTTTATAGCTAATAGAGGTAGTGACACACTCTAGTATTTTGGAGTTGAAATCTGAATTGCATATATACCGTATTCGACATAATAAGCGCACAGTGCACTTAAAAAATTACTATCGACACCATTTAGTAGTTAAGAGTCATCTCAATTTTTTAGATATTTCTGGTTATTCTAGTACAAGAATCGGCCAAAAAGGGGGGGGGGTGCGCTTATTAGGGTGTGTGCGCTTATTAGATCGAATACAGTAATTTTGATATTGATGAAGCCTAGGAGTGCAGTTAAGCCCAGGCGACATGCCACTGTCATCAGCGCAGCACCTCAATTACCATAAATTCCCGCGTAGGGCCTCCTTCGCGGGGGTTGTATTTGAATCAAACTCTGCTTTCATTTGATACCAAACATGCCTATATAGGGTGTGGGTCATATGAGGGTTTTTATTACTATAGAACAGTACTAAAATTGAGATTTTCAGATCCAAAAACAATTAGATGATTCTCCTGAGTCGGGGGTGCGGGTTATACACGAGATGCGGGTAATACGTGGGAATCAACGGTACTAAAGGGGGTTGGGGTTTGTACTGGAGTCTCTCAAGAAAATTTTGAAAATCTAGAGAGTCTAGAGGTCATTTGCTGCATTTTATTACATATTGGTACATCAAAATGAAGTGCACTCAACCAAACAAATGTCCAAAAATGAAGTGCCCCCCCCACGTGAATACTCCAAAATGAACTACCCCCCCCTCGGAAATACCCTAAAATGAACCGCCCCCCCCTCGGAAATACCCTAAAATGAACCGCCCCCCCTACGAATAGCTCATCCCCCCCCCCTGCCATAAATAATGAACGCTCCCTTAGGCCACTCAAAAAAAAAGTTGTTTCTCATCACCACGCGCATCATAAAAATCATGATTTGGGGAGATTTTTTTTTTTTTACATTTTTGATGAAAAATATGCTAAAATTGCCAAAATATTGGCAAATTTGGTATCAAATTACAGCTTATGCTGTCAGCAATGCAATCAGCTAGGTGTAACTTGCATTGTTACAACTCTTGCTGATCAATAAACTCCAAGTTACTAAAATGTGAAAATTGATCGCGAAATGTCCAAATTTCCCTATGTAAATTGCCCCGAGTAAAAAAAAATTAAATAAAAAACGCCCTCGTCATATTTTTCATTGCTTGGTGATGAGAAACAATTTTTTTTTTGAGTGGCCTTATGTGGCATGTTGAATTTAAAATTCCCATGTCCCATGTCGTCCCAAGAACCTACCATGTCCCATGTCGATTTTAAGAAATACCCAATAGGCCCCCTATCATGTCACTAAAATGTTCTCTCATGTCACTAAAATGTTCTCTCATGTCACTAAGTTCCATGTTGCATGTCGATTTTAAGAAATGGCCATGTCGCCATGTGATTGTCGAATTTAGGCATCTACCCCCATAGGGAGGGAGGAGATATTTTGATGGGGTGAGGCCAAAAGAAAGGTGTTTCAGGTTACACAGTCTGAAAATCTAGGTAGGGTAGGTTGGATATTTTAAAAGATTTTCTTTTTTTACTTTGGCCTGAAAAGCACCCAAAAACTGACTCGCAAACTTCAGCGCTGACTCGTCGACAACGGCGTTGACTCATGGACTATCAAATTGACTCTGAAATAGCCCCAAAATTGTTTTATAGAGACATTTTGAGTTTATAAAGTGTTTATTTTCATAAGATGATTTTCTAAACACAGTACAATTCAAGGAGATATATACATGATTGATGTTGATATCACATAAAGTCATGATGGTATTTGACATCTCCAAAGCAATTACAGATACAGACAATGGAATTCCATGACTTATAACATAGTTCTCAACATTGACTGAACTGTAGTAACTGGTATAGATTATGATGTTTATATATGCATGAGTCGGATACAACTATAAGGGTGACTTTTCAGTCACACATGAGAACATATCGCTATGTTGAGATAGTTTACGATGTATGATAATACAGACAACAGAGCAATTTCTCAGTTATTACATATAGACACGATAGCAATGAGAGTTACAATAGTGGCAACAGGTAGACAAACGAACGACGGCACTTTTTCAGCCGTTAGTATCAGGTGTGTAGTTGTAACATAATAGATAAGTATATTGATTCCATGGCATGAAAAGTACCTCAAAATTGACTCACAAACTTCAGCGCTGACTCGCCAACACTGGCGTTGACTCAAATTGACTATGAAATAGCCCCCAAATTACTTAAAATATACATACTTTTTTTCAAAATTGGATAAAAATTTCTAGGGTCGGCCCTGTTTTGCTAGGTAGGGTCGGGTAAGCTGAAACACCTTTTTTTTTTGGCCTTAGTATCTGGTATGGGGCTCCCGCTCACACAAACATCCACCAAACCCCCACCCTGTTGTTATACAATCACCACACCCTGCCAAAGCACAATCTGAGAAAACTGAGACGTACATTTTAGGAGCTGGTCAAATTATGGCAACCTTCCCCAGGAGTAGACTCCCAGGCCTAGGAAACTTTCAGAAATCAGTCCTATACTAGCCTATATATAGCCCCTGTCTAAACGCAAGAGGATCATAGGCCTAAAGAAGAAAACTAAATAAAGTGAATATTTTTTTGGTGTAGATAGGCCTACCGTAAACTGGGGTTACTTTGGCCACTTTTGACTAGTTTTGTGAGGCTCATAGAAAAACGCTCTGCATGTGTGGATATATTATGAAATGTAAATGGAGGGTAGGCCTATATATAAAGGAATCTTGAGGCTACATAGTTTGGACCTGCTCCAAATATTAACTGCCCTAAGTGCACAGGAAGTGGGTGGCCAAAGTAACCCTGGCAGTGGGGTTACTTTGGCCACTTGACCTACTTTTCCCCCATTGACCTCCCCAAAAACAGGCAATAATTGAAAATAATTATTTCCATGCTTATTATGTTTTAAATTGCCCACATGTTCAGTAGAAAACTGATATTTACCATGCAAATCTATAGTGAATTGACATCAAATGGGGCTGCCCAGGTATATGGATTGAACAGCTAATTGAATACAGTGCATAATGTATAAATCCCGGGGGGGGCACTTAGTATATTTTGTATACACATGTGTGCGGCTGGGAAGGGTACTTTTTCTACAAAATCGCCCTAACAAGGGTCCACTTTTCAAAGAAAAATCGCCCTAACAAGGGTCCACTTTCATGAAAATTGCCCTAACAAGGGTCTACTTTTCACAAAAATGTCCGGGTTTTCGCCAAGATTTGCCCGTTTTCACAAAAAATGTTGCAGTTTTCAAAAAAAATCTTTACAAGAGGGGAATTTTTTCAGCAGATTTACACAAACATGGGTTATTCTATTGTTTTTTTACCGAAACCTAGGCACTTTTGGTCGAAAATGCCCTAACAAGGGTAACTTTTTGGCATCAAAATCTACCTTTTAACGTTTTTTTACCGAAACCTAGGCACTTTTGACCGAAAATGCCCTAACAAGGGTAACTTTTTGGCATCAAAATCGCCCTAACAAGGGTAAGGGTTGTCAGAGGTCCAGCCGCACACCCCTGTCAAAAAAAATTCAAGTGCCCCCCCGGGGTATAAATGCATCAAAATGTGGGATTTTGCTTATTCTGCAAATTTTGAAAACAGTTAATTATGTAGAAGGAAATGGCAGAAGCTTATGGTTTCTATCAGAGAATGTAGGCCCCTATGTTTGATGCCTATATTAACAATAATGTCAAATAGAAATTCCTTGGTAACTGTACTAGCAGTTTCCATAGCAACCAATGACAGTTCGACGTCAAGTGGCCAAAGTAACCCCGAAATTTGCCAACATTGACCGGGTAACTTTGGCCACCCAGATTTTTGGCACATGGCCTAATTCTTCAATCATCATATCAAAATTGTATTTAAATAGTGTTAATTTAATTAAAAGTTTTTAAGCTCTAGCCTATGCCCTAGATCTAGGCCTAGTGCCCCTGACAGAATGTGAAATCAAAAAAAATTGGAAACAAGAATGACTGAGCGTGTGAGCGTACTCACAGATGACTCAGGGTTAGGTAACAGAGTGTATGAAGATAAATAATTTGTGCTTCTGTGAAAAGCAATTGTACATGGAGAGAAGGTCGACTGGGTTAGCGCTAGGACTTGTATTCTATTAGCCAGTTTGGCGAATTTGTATCCATTTTTATTCGCCAAATTCAAAATTGATTAGCCAAAATTTAGATTAGGTATAAATTCTAATCACTATTTTTGCACCATTGATGATAGATCTACAGTGATTCCAACGACATCTGTTTTGTGGAATACGGGGGAGGGGGGGGGGGAAATTGAGATAAATTATATATTGGAAACATGGGTGGAACTGCTAGCATTCTCCATTGAGAAGTGGTGGGGTTGGGGTTATAGTTTCACTTGATCAAAAATTATCATGGAATATGCAGTGCTTTTGAAAAGCTATTATCCAAACTTATTCTGCCCCTCCCTTAGTTCTCCTCTTTACTCACTCCTGCCTGCAACCCTCCAAAACTTCGCCCGCTGACATGAATTGTGGGTTTGGAAAATAGACCAGAATGCCCTTTCTTCTGTTAGGATTTATAATAAACCTGAGGGTTCATAGACTCTAGACATTCTAGCAGTAGGTTACCTTGGCCCATAGCCCCGGAGAACTTCTAATCAGTCTAAATCTAATGTCTTACAGTGATGATTTTACTTTCTTTTAGAAATATCTATAATGAAGTTTAGTGTATCAAAATATGATAAAACTGACTGGCTTCTCCGTAAAACTCTCTTTCCAATGACATCTTACATGCCCATAGTGAAAAGGCAAACCTGTTCTACAATGGGTGTAGACCCCTAAAATCGACAGGGCGACATGGCCTTTTCTTAAAATCGACAGACGACATGGGGCCTAGTGACAAATGACAGGAGAAATTAAAAGATATTGACAAGGGATATGGCCTTTTCTTAAAATCGACAGGCGACATGAAGCCTAGTGACAAATGACAGGAGAAATACAAAGATACTGACAAATGACATGAGCATTTCTTTAAATCGACAGGCGACATGGGGACCCCCCGATCTAGACCCCCTGTGCAACCGTTATGTGCAGTAACTAACGTTAACTGCAGTACTGCAGATAACAGCAGTCATGCAAACGTTATCTGCATCAAATTAACGTTATCTGCATCAACCATACTCACTTTATCTGCAGTAACTAACGTTATCTGCAGTACCTAGAGTATGGCACATCCAACCGTTATCTGCATCAATTAACGTTATCTGTAGCAGCTGCTATACCTATTTGAATGGTAGTTCTGGTCGCCAGAACTATGTCCCTAGTCCCTATGACTATGTCCCTAGTCCCTTTTGACTATGTCCCTAGTCCTCAGGACTACGTCTCTAGTCCTTGGGACTATGTCTCTAGTCCCAAGGACTACACTGTAAAAATTATGTTAAGAAATAAACACCAAATAATCTGAACATGTTTCAATCCTAAACATATATTATCTGAAGCATGTTTCAATATAGCAGTTTAGACTTTAAACACATTCGATCTAAATCTCTAAACATGTTTAGGTGTTTACTCATTAAACACACCTGTTTAGCTAAATATAAAACACTTCAGACAGTTTCTGATACTACTTTTCGGGAAAATTCACTAATGATTCCGTTGATGCAGATAACGGGTTTTTACAACACATAAGTTGCTGCAGATCACGTTATTTTGATGCAGATAACGTTTGCATGACCTACCGTTATCTGTAGTACTGCAGATAACGTTGGTTACTGCAGATAACGGTTGTACACCCCCTCTACAGCCACAATTAGCCAATTTGGCGAATTCTCAGTGGGTAGCATTAGCCAAATTCAATTTTGATTCGCCATTGGCGCTTTCGCGGGTGGGCTATGGGTGTTCTGAGCCTCTCCCTTTCGCTTTTCGGACATTCTTTGCGGGTCTACCACCTGGAGCGGAGTCCTGAATCGTTCCCCCACTGGCTGTACCTTTTTCTCTACTTTGCTCTTCACTTTTCTGCGATCTCTGCCCATTTTAGTTAGTTCTATTTTACTTCTGCCCTGGAACGCTGCCCACTGGAGGAGGAGTGAAGCAGTGTATTGTGGGAAGGGAAGCTCCGTGGGGCAGTCCTCACTCGCAGGGCCGGGACAGCTCGCGGGGCACATTTTACTCCCCCCGGCACTTCCCCACACCCATGTGCACTTTGGTGGGCCTCTGGTGTACTTTGGTGGACCTCTGGTGCACTTTGGTGGACCTCTGGTGCGCTTTGGTGGACCTCTGGTGTGCTTTGGTGGACCGCTGGTGCACTTTGGTGGACCCCTGGTGCACTTTGGTGCACCCCTGGTGCACTTTGGTGACCCTCTGGTGCACTTTGGTGGGCCTATGGTGCGCTTTGGTGGACCTCTGGTGCGCTTTGGTGGACCGCTGGTGCACTTTGGTGGACCCCTGGTGCACTTTGGTGCACCCCTGGTGCACTTTGGTGACCCTCTGGTGCACTTTGGTGGGCCTATGGTGCGCTTTGGTGGACCTCTGGTGCGCTTTGGTGGACCTCTGGTGCACTTTGGTGCACCCCTGGTGCACTTTGGTGCACCTCTAGTGCACTTGAGTGGACCTCTGGTACGCTTTGGTGGACCTCTGGTGCACTTTGGTGGACCTCTGGTGCACTTTGGTGGACCTATGGTGCATTTTGGTGGACATCTGGTGCACTATGGTGGAGTTATGGTGCACTTTGGTGCACCTCTAGTGCACTTTGGTGGACCTCTGATGCACTTTGGAGGACATCTGGTGCACTTTGGTGGACCTCTGGTGCACTATGGTGGACCTCTGGTGCACTTTGGTAGACCTCTGGTGCACTTTGGTGGACCGCTGGTGCACTTTGGTGGACCGCTGGTGCACTTTGGTGGACCCCTGGTGCACTTTGGTGACCCTCTGGTGCACTTTGGTGGGCCTATGGTGCACTTTGGTGCACTTTGGTGGACCTCTGGTGCACTTTGGTGCACCCCTGGTGCACTTTGGTGCACCTCTAGTGCATTTGAGTGGACCTCTGGTGCGCTTTGGTGGACCTCTGGTGCACTTTGGTGGACCTCTAGTGCGCTTTGGTGGACCTCTGGTGCGCTTTGGTGCACTTTGGTACACCCCTGGTGCACTTTGGTGCACCTCTGGTGCACTTTGGTGGACCTATGGTGCATTTTGGTGGACATCTGGTGCACTTTGGTGGAGTTCTGGTGCACTTTGGTGCACCTCTAGTGCACTTTGGTGGACCTCTGGTGCACTTTGGAGGACATCTGGTGCACTTTGGTGGACCTCTGGTGCACTTTGGTGGACCTCTGGTGCACTTTGGTAGACCTCTGGTGCACTTTGGTGGACCTCTGGTGCACTTTGGTGGACCTCTGGTACACTTTGGTGCACCCCTGGTGCACTTTGGTGCACCTCTGGTGCACTTTGGTGGACCTATGGTGCATTTTGGTGGAGTTCTGGTGCACTTTCGTGCACCTCTAGTGCACTTTGGTGGACCTCTGGTGCACTTTGGTAGACCTCTGGTGCACTTTGGTGGACCTCTGGTGCACTTTGGTGGACCTCTGGTACACTTTGGTGCACCCCTGGTGCACTTTGGTGCACCTCTGGTGCACCTTGATGGACCTCTGGTGGATCCCTGGTGGACCTCTGGTACACTTTGGTGCACCCCTGGTGCACTTTGGTGCACCTCTAGTGCACTTTGGTGGACCTCTGGTGCACTTTGGTAGACCTCTGGTGCACTTTGGTGGACCTCTGGTGCACTTTGGTGGACCTCTGGTACACTTTGGTGCACCCCTGGTGCACCTCTGGTGCACTTTGGTGGACCTCTGGTGCACTTTGGAGGACATCTGGTGCACTTTGGTGGACCTCTGGTGCACTTTGGTGGACCTCTGGTACACTTTGGTGCACCCCTGGTGCACCTCTGGTGCACTTTGGTGGACCTCTGGTGCACTTAGGAGGACATCTGGTGCACTTTGGTGGACCTCTGGTGCACTTTGTTGGACCTCTGGTGCACTTTGGTGGACCTCTGGTGCACTTTGGTGGGCCTCTGGTGCGCTTTGGTGGACCTCTGGTGCGCTTTGGTGGACCTCTGGTGTGCTTTGGTGGACCTCTGGTGCGCTTTGGTGGACCTCTGGTGCGCTTTGGTGCACTTTGCACTCGCCCCCGGCAACTCTTCCAACACCCATGTGCACTTTGGTGGGCCTCTGGTGCACTTTGGTGGACCTCTGGTGCACTTTGGTGGACCTCTGGTGCACTTTGGAGGAACTCTGGTGCACTTTGGTGGACCTCTGGTGCACTCTGTTGGACCTCTGGTGCACTCTGGTGCACCAATGGTGCACTTTGGTGGACCTCTTGTGCACTTTGGTGGACCTCTGGTGCACTTTGGTGGACCTCTGGTGCACTTTGGTGGACCTCTGGTGCACTTTGGTGGACCTCTGGTGCACTTTGGTGGACCTCTGGTGCACTCTGGTGGACCTCTGGTGCACTCTGGTGCACCACTGGTGCACTTTGGTGGACCTCTTGGGCACTTTGGTGCACCTCTGGTGCACTTTGGTGCACCTCTGGTGCGCTTGAGTGGACCTCTGGTGCGCTTTGGTGGAACTCTGGTGCGCTTTGGTGGTGCTCTGGTGCACTTTGGTGGAGCTCTGGTGCACTTTGGTGGAGCTCTGGTGCGCTTTGGTGAAGCTCTGGTGCGCTTTGGTGGAGCTCTGGTGCGCATTGACCTCTGCTGCACTTTGGTGACCCTCTGGTGCACTTTGGTGGACCTCTGGTGCACTTTGGTGCACCCCTGGTGCACTTTGATGGACCTCTGGTGCACTTTGGTGGACCTCTGGTGCACTTTGGTGGACCTCTGGTGCACTTTGATGGGCCTCTGGTGCACTTTGGTGGGCCTCTGGTGCGCTTTGGTGGACCTCTGGTGCGCTTTGGTGGACCTCTGGTGCGCTTTGGTGGACCTCTGGTGCGCTTTGGTGCACCTTGCACTCGCCCCCGGCAACTCTTCCAACACCCATGTGCACTTTGGTGGGCCTCTGGTGTACTTTGGTGGACCTCTTGTGCACTTTGGTGGACCTCTGGTGCACTTTGGTGGACCTCTGGTGCACTTTGGTGGACCTCTGGTGCACTTTGGTGGACCTCTGGTGCACTTTGTTGGACCTCTGGTGCACCAATGGTGGACCTCTTGTGCACTTTGGTGGACCTCTGGTGCACTTTGGTGCACCTCTGGTGCGCTTGAGTGGACCTCTGGAGCACCTGTGGTGGACCTCTGGTGCACCTGTAGTGCACTTTGGTGTCACCCCTGGCGACATTTCTCTTACCCCTGGCGCCTTTCTCCTTACCCCTAGCGACATTTCTGTCACCATGTATCTGGTGCTGGCGGTATAATATGCCCAGTTTTTGCCCGGTTTTGGGGTAGAAGAGAGAAATAGGAGCAGAATGGTGAAAAATTCCATTTCTATCTTCCACCCAAAAACTTAATGCCTTGCAGCCTATGGAGGCCCATGGAGGTGGTAGCTTTTTTTTCCTACATTTACATAATAGCGAAAGAGAGAAATAAATTCGTAAAGATCGCAGTTCAATTTAGTCAAGAAAAATTTAGATTTTTAGAAAAAAATTTGCGCTAGATGCTGTCCCCCGACCTTGCCTGTCTCATGTTTTTGTCGACTTTTGTCTATGTCGGACGATAACCAAAATATAAAGATTCTCCTATGTCACAAAATTGTCTTAAAACGCAAAATTAGTAGGTGTATATTACTCAGGGTTAATACCCTGAGTCAATGAATTTGAGGATGTATTTGAATTTCGTCTATTGGAGACAAGTTTTGTATATGTGTTCATGTCATTTAGTAGGCCCCCATACTGTAGCAAGATAAACCCATCCTTTTCATAAATCTACCTGTGCTGGAGAGATCTGCATGTTGTTATTTGGTCAGTGATCGACTACTCACTCCTTCTCCTATCTCATCCGGCGCGCGGATTGGCCGAGACCCCTATCACATGGTCTGACGTCATCTTTGTATTGGTTCCTGAAGGACAACAAAATGAACATGGCCGAAGATTCCCACCCAGTCACCTAACATGTCCGCTCACGTCAAACGTCCCTATTCGTTTCGCTGACGACTCAGGAGTACAAAACCACCGGATTACAAACAGGCGAAGCTTTGAAGCTTCACAAGCCGTAGAAAATGGGGGCCAAACAGAGTGCCAATCCCCGTGTGAGGACCTATTCCAACGCGGGCCAGGCCTCGGGTGGAGTGACTACGAGTAATGGCGCAGGATTGGCAGTCGGCGGGCCGAGCTCTAGTTCCAACGGGGCCGGGGGCCTGAACGCCCGGGCCCGGACCAGGAGCCTGGGCAGTGTCCAGCACGGCCCCCATGGCCAGCCTCTGGTCATTCCCAATGCCGCCAACGGGGCTGGCTCCCCCGACTCGGACAATAGCACCCCGGAGGAAGGGCCCTTTGCCCGGGGCCTCATCCAGGCCTCCTCCCTGCCCGTGCACCTGCTCTCCTTTCACGGTGAGTGTAGTTCCTTCTCCATTCCGTCTTTCTGTCATCCAAGTCTCTCTCCATGCAGTCCAGGCTCTTGGAAGATCTACACATGTTGATCAACTTGCTTAGGATCAACTACCCATATCTTAATCGAGATCAACCTCTGCTCATGATACTATTACTACGACATTTTCGATTTCAGCTGTCAGAAATTGCCCACACCCATGTAAATGTGTATTTTTGGTGTGTTTACATTTGGTCTACGCCTTGGCTTGTGTGTGGAGCCGTGTGGAGAGGGTTCCAGCAGTGACAGCTGATGGGGCTTGGATCCCTGCAGGTTTGTTGTTGTGACAGCTGGGGCTAGCAGCAGCCTCTGGGCGCTGTCACACTGTCTTCATCACCATCCACACCATGATGACCACCCTGCAGAGAAACAGGGGGTGGTAAATTGTGTCCAGAAGTTAGAACTAAACCCACCTGTAGTCACAATGTTGAAACATGAGATGCTTATGTTTTTAATTTAGTACATGAAATGATGAATCTTAAATATTATATAAACCTACATTGATACTAGTCCAACCCATTGCTTCCAAAGCAAAGGTGTGTTCCCTTTTCAAAAGGCAAAGTAGATTCTAGCAACAGGGTGTGAGAGCTGTCAGACTGGCTTGGTGGTCCCAGATACATTTTAATACAGAGACAACAGAAGATGTCAGTTTGAATTGGGTAGGCCTACTATTAGCCCAAGCTGCCCCTCCCCCATCCGCAATCCACACGTGAGTTGTGACATTGACAGCTTGATTACACAATCTATTCTTATATGATCATAAATTATAGGCGCTACATGCATGGTACATCATGTACCTGTTTATCTCTCTTTAATAGCTTAGCCTTTAATAGGGTAAAGTTAGGCATGTCATTGCCATTGACATCCAATTTGCCAATACCTATTAATTACAGCTTTATACCGGGTCAATATATTGTACATTGATCTTTATTTGTCATAACGAACGTATTACTATTTATTCTTGAAATATTGTTTATTTTCGACACTTCTGGTCTTCATGGTACATTTGTAATGAAGAGTCGGATCTTTGCCTGAGGCTACTATACAGTATCTTACTTTAAACAGAGACATAGATTATTAGCCATGTTACACACACACACACACATATATATACGGTATATATATATATATTTACCGTATATGGGTTGGGCTACTGGAAAAGGAATATATATGTCAATATCATTACCTCATCGAGATAAAGGATGTCTGATTACATGTAGAGTCTATTGAGACATTGTCAATATAGGGCTCAATATAGTGGGTGTAAATATCATTATTTGGTACATTGTATTCTTGATTATTAACCCATTGATGGCCGCATGGTGCTTAATACACATGTGGCCCTTTGTCGTCATGATGCATGAATGCAGCCCTGGTGATAGACTTGCTCAAGTCTTTGATTTTAAATAAAGACAAAAACGGATGTTTTCTGTGATATACTTTCTTCAACTATAGAATCAAACAGCTAGGGGAGGGGAATAGGAGGGCGGGGGAAGTGGGTGGCGGAGTAGAAACTCTCACTGGCGCAGGCCAGTCTACCCTGGCGAGTCTACACAACAGTGCTGCTTTTATGCACCCCTCTGACCATTTGGGAGTGTATCTCGTAAGCTCTTAATACTTCCCGTAAAAATAAAGGAAATTTCAATTCAATTCAATGTAATTCTCGGCATGATGCATCATAACGATGATGCATTCATAAACTAGTTACTCACCCGGGCTCCATTCCTGGATAATCACCACCAAGGACATAACGTTGTCCTTAAAGGGATTAAACACATGTATTTCAACGCAGAGATACTACTTTCCATACGTTTGTATGAATTCCTACTTTGTATTCCTATCTCATTTAATTAAAATGCCATTAATTTCATGTAGAACACATTCCAGAATCGTAAGGTTTCCTTTTACTTAAACGGAAATGGGGCCTTTGGTTATCCGTTAATTTTCCAGCCAGGGACTTCATATTAAAATGAATCAGTACAATTATTAGAAGCTATTTATATTAGAATCATTGGCTGATGTTCAGACATGTCCATAACCTGTTCAGATAGGGGGAACAGTTCTTTTCGACCATGGGAAGACATATATTATAAGGGGAACAGTTCTTTTCGACCATGGGAAGACATATATTATGCACATCTCCCTGTCTCTCTCTCTATATATATATAGAGCAGGAAAAAACAGGAGTTGAATTATTTTAAAAAGGGTAAAAAAAACGACAACCAGACAGCTGTTTTAGTGTATGATTACATCAGGTTTATCCATGCAGCCCGACCTATTTATGTTTGTGCATATGTATATACTGGTAAACTTAGTAAAGGATTGCTTTATTTCCACACACTCTATTAACCCTTCTAAGGACAGCAATAATGCATCATGCTCTTGGTCGTCATGATGCATGAAAGCAGCCTTGGCAAGTAACTCACCAGTTCTGCATTCAAGCATCACTGACTGTACGGGATTGATTGAGACGTGCTACACCAATGCAGCACTGGTGAGTTACTCGCCAGGGCTGCAGTAGTGCATTATGACGACGAATGTCAGCTTTGAGCGACATGCTGTCCTTAGAGGGTTATATTACTCGGAGTATGCCTGTTGTTGGGTTGCTGTGGCCTGTGGTGTATATGCTCTCCTCTACTCCAGGCTGTAGGTTCCTGGCTCCCCTCCAGACCCTCACGGTCATACACCACAAAACAAACTGACTTCTGAAGTAACACAGCAAGCAGATAATATCAACTATAAAAAGGCCCCAGACAGGGGGGGGGGGTGTTGTGTTACTTGTCGATTTTAAGAAATGTCGATGTCCCTTGTCGATTAAAAAAAAGAGAAGTATTTCCCCTTGTCGCCAGCCCTTTATGTCACTTTTTAGAATTTTAAGAAATGCCAATGCCCCTTGTTGATTTTAAGAAATAAGTCTTCTCGCTTCTCGCCAGCCCTTTTGTCACAAGTTTGTCGATTTTAAGAAATGCCAATGTCCCTTGTCGATTATAAGAAATACCTAGGTCTTGGTCCTTTGTTATAATGATGAAACAGGCCCTGTACATTTGTCGATCTTACCCATCTGGTAGTGCATTATAAATAGATCACGTCGTGATAGTGATCGATGCGGCCCTTAAAGGTTCAAAGTGAAACCACTCCCTCCTCCATATCAATTATCATCCACACAACACATTTATACAATAATACATGCACACACATCGTATGTAAGTATACGAATGTATACTTGTAGTAACCTGTAAATATACAAGTGTATATTCAAATTGATACTTGTGGTAACCTGTATAATTCAATGTATATGGGTGAGGCACCGTTACATGAGAGACAGGACTGATTGCAGTATATCCTAGCCCTTTAAAGGTGAAAAGCTTGCTGCCCCTCCAGTATCACTCGGAGCTGAGCGAGGACCGCCACAGTGCATGGGTCGTTATAGAGGAGGTGGGGGTTTACATAAGGGCACCTGAAACCAGTATATGTATCTCTTTAATGGCCACAAGATGACGTCTCAAGGCTTCATGTTCATTTGTTGTCATCATGCACCGAGCTGACCGGCACTGCGTTGGTGTATCATGCAGACAGAGTACATGCTGTAATGTATCAACCCCGTAGGATCAGTATGATGCATGAATGCAACCCTGATGGCCAGCTACTCGCCAGAGCTGCATTCATCCATATTGATGAAAAATTGCATTGTGCATTAATCCACCATGCTGCCCTTATTGCATTTGTAGGGATGAAACTTTCACAGAAAGACTTCAAGATTTTCCCTGATTTTAAGTCTCTTCTTTTTTTGTCGCCAAAACCTGACCTTTATTGAAAGGCCTCAAATTAAACATTTCATTTAAAAAAAGAAGAAAATTGGTTACTCTCATCCCTGGATTTGATAGGGGAAAGAGAAGGGATCTATTATTATGGGTGTTAGTGTTTGGATGAAACCCCTCCCTCCCCAATATACATAGGTCTACTATTATGGGTGTTAGTGTTTGGATGAAACCCCTCCCTCCCCCATATACATAGGTCTACTATTATGGGTGTTAGTGTTTGGATGAAACCCCTCCCTCCCCCATATACATAGGTCTACTATTATGGGTGTTAGTGTTTGGATGAAACCCCTCCCTCCCCCATATACATAGGTCTACTATTATGGGTGTTAGTGTTTGGATGAAACCCCTCCCTCCCCCATATACACGTATCCTGTTATATGGACGTATATACACACAGTGACTGTATCAGGGCTGTCTCTGACGTCACACCATTACAGAAGAGCTTACATCATGTATACACACTTAGTAGTGTGGCCAATGCGCAGTTAACAATAAAGAGAAGGGCACACACAAAAATACATACTAACATAGCCCCTAGTCTTTTTTACTATTAATCATAGTGACCAATATTTAAGCAAATAAGGGTAAATTCCATACTAGATGGGAGAGAAATTATGTGGGAGGACTCATAGTTTACGATGTAACTCCTGGCTACTGGATGCCTGTAGAAAATAACAAAATAGTGGTGAGTTCAATATTATGAGGGTTTATGGGTGTGCGATAGAAAACACCATGAGAGGTCTATATAACCTTTAACACTACTGAGAACTCTGTGTATACGGCCTATATATATGTATATGTATATGTGTATGTATATACATACATATATATATATATATATATATATATATATATATATATATATATATATATATATATATATATATATATATATATATATATATATATATATAACTGCTGTATATTGTGGTAGATGCTGATCTACATTATAAAGGTCACTGTTATTATACCCTATATATAGGATGTCATACTTGGAGTCTGTGAGTAGAGTGGATACAAACACCATGTAAAACCATATACCGTAAATGAGCGCCCCGGTGCTTGTCGACTAACATTTGGAGGCCCAGTGCTTAACAAGACAGGCGCTTATTCAAGATATATTTTAGTGAAGCAGATATATTTCAAGACCCCCTACTCCTGGCACCTATACAAGATTGGCGCTCATCTAAAACCCGGCGCTTAAACGCAACAGTACAGTACAGGCTGTGCCATATCAAATATTAGATTGTTCTCACATCAATCCATATTCCCTAAAATAGCCAATTTCCAAGTAAAGATTATTCCCACTGACAGTTTATTTGCTATTACAAATGAAGTAGTGAAATACCAGATCATGGCTTTTTGTTGTGGCCTTTTATAGATCTATAACATTAGCTGGTTAGTGGGAAGTACATTAGCTGGTACATGTACGTGTATTCTGCAAACGTAGGTATTTTCGCGCATATATATTTTCGCGAATTTGGTATGAAGTACAGTTTTGTGTGTGTTTGAATTCATAAATTTTGAAAGATACCACTATACTAGATAAATATTCACGCTATACATATTTCCGCGGATTTTCATTTCCGCTTAAATCGCGAAAATAAGTACAGCGAGAAATAACATACTTTCACAGTACATACTACACAACATCATCCTACACAACATCATCCACATACCTGATGGGTTTTACCGTCATCACACATTTATATAATGCAATATTGTCAATATTGTCATGTCAGCGTTTTTACTGTGTCTATATTTGATTCATTGAACTGTCTCAGATTTCAACCCCAACCCGTGTATAGATCTACATACAGTAGCCTACATGCAAGTAAAGGGGAGATGTCTAGATATTTGCTCTCATATCGCGTGGCCTAAGTTGGTACTATCCTCCTGCACTGTAACACGGGAGTACCAGCGGCCTACGTGGACAGAGCCAAAGTGCCATAGAGGTCAATCAGTTAAGGACTACTAGAATCATATATACTAGGGTAGACTCACCTAAAGGTAACCACATACCATGAGATGTCCACCTTAATTTTGTAGTCATTCAAACATGATAAGCCCTGTTTTTGTGGATCATAATACACTTTAAGTACCGTAAATTCCCGCGTACTACCCGCGGATTGTACGCGAACCAAACTCAGCTTTCTTTTGATACCAGACATGCCTATACAGGGTGCGGGTTATACGAGGGTTTTTATCACTATAGAACACTACTAAAATATGAATTTTCAGATCCAAAATCGGGTTATAGCATTCTCCTGAGTTGGGGGTGCGGGTTATACGCGAGATGCGGGTAGTACGCGGGAATTTACGGTAATACTCTTTCCAGCAAAGAACAAATAAAGACAATACCATACATAAATAGCTACAAAATTAAGGTGGATATCTCATGGTACGTGGTTACCTTTAGGTCAGTTTACCCTAATCGCGTCTTGTTATTCAGCTTCACCATATTCAACATAATAAGGCCTTTTCCCCTGATAAGCCCCCTGACCTTTAGGGCCTATTCATGAGTGGAAATAGCCTACATTTTTACGTTTAGGGGCATGGGGAATTTTGTCAGGATTTCCCACCCAGTCTAGCTGGCATTGTGCTGTGTTGGTAACAACTTACAGACAGAGCAGATCGAGCAGCGCAACAGATTTATGCAATTTTTAAATTGACCACTGGCTGCTGTTTTCATCGGACATGATATTTACAGGCCGATGTGACGACCGGAGTCTGGCTCGTCCGGCACGCACTGTCAAGGCAGACACCGGTTCCAGTCCATGTCAATACATCACGGTTACACCAAGTTGGACTAATCAACAGTAGGGCAGTCATGGAGTAAGGGAACGGTCACAAATAACATCACCAGGAGGTTGGGTGTGGGGCTGGGTGTCTTTTTGGTTTAATGACATGAACCCAAAGGTATATTATGCACCAATGCAGTGCTGGTGAGTTTGACACTGTTTTGAATGTATAATGACAAAAATTGTTGTCTTTTAAGGGCTCATTAGATGACTCAAAGGTTACCTGCTAATATGAACATGACCCTGTCTAATATGGTCCATAACAAAATAACATCGTCCGAGGTCAGAGATCTACTTAAGGAGTGTATGTACACCTTGATGCCCCCTGAGTTCAACCCTACATATCACTCAGTGATTACCTGTATGTACACACGATCAATAAGTTACCACATATGTCACTAAGGCCAACCTACCCCTGCACAGACTCCTGCTAACACTAGGTAGGAGCCCTTATGGTACCTAGTCCTATACACACTGGTGCTGCAATGTTGTAGGGGTCCTGGTGGTCCTAGACACCAGACTACTGCCACAACTACTGGTAGGTTAGGGTCTTTGTGATACCCAGTGCTGCCTAGACACCCTCTTCTACAATATGTACACAGTCGCTTAGGTACAGCGTACGTCACTTTCATTCTCCGACAAAATGGCGGCAGTGCCTCCCATCCTGTGCAGCAGCAGCAGTAGCAGCAGGTGGGTTGATTGGCTCAGAGTATTAAGTCTTTAAGGACGGTATGGTTCTTCACTGCTATGCGCTATGCCCTTTGACTAATGTTTTGTCGTCAGGATTCTTTAATGCAGCCCTGGTAACTACACACCAGCTCTACATGCAAGCACCGTATAGGGTTGGTACACTCCCAGGGAATCGGCATTATGCATGATCATATACAGCACCGGTCAGTTACTCAACAGGGTCATGATGAATATGGACATAGTGTGTTAAAACACAGTACGGCCCTTAAAGGGCTAAGGTAGATTGATCCCTACACCCTGTACTGTTAAAGCTACAGACTCAGCTCAGTGTGGGTGTGGGTGCAGGTGGGGGGAAGGGGGGTGAAGGTCTTATCTAAACTGGGTCGGCACCAGACAGGTGACATGTACCGTCTCTATTAATATACCTACCGTAAACTCCTGTGTACAATAGGGAAGGGTATATCCTAAAAAAATACACCTGGGGTCTGAAAATTGCAATTTTAGTACATGTACTGTACTATACTTGCTAAACCCTTGTATTACCCCCAACATTGAGAATACAGTTTTGCCCGTGCTAGAGGTTTAATTTGTGTCTTACTAGTGGATTATATCAGGAATTCATGGTACTGTAAATTCTTGCATAGAAGCTACAGCATTTTTTCTGCAGCAGTTCCTGACATAGATTAATGAAAGACCGGCTTAAGGCACTTCTAAGAGACTATAAAACATCTGCATTCCTGCCACTTTATAACAGCTTACATTTAGTTACAACCTGGTGTTGGGATGTATATGCTAACATCCTCCTACCTATATACTGGGGCTATGTATTGTTGATCTAGCTTGCAAAATCAAGGAACCATTGTAAAAAGTTTAGAACCTTCTACTTTTTTTGTCCAACAACTACGCATCAGAAGATGTGGAATGCAATGCAAACCAACACATATTTATTGCAAACCCTTTCCCTCAAGTGAAAGGAATTCCCCACACTCATCCCAATGAATTCCATACTTTTGATCACAACATTATGCTAATACAACCATTGCCTATACATGTGGTTATGTACAGGTATTCCTGAGACTGAATAACAATTGTGACTAAGAAAACAGACTCGCGTCATAGGGTTGTGATTACAACTACGTCAGTGTTGCTAGTCACTTAGGAGGGGTGGGGTGGAGGGGGGGGGGGGAGATGCAACTATAAAAAGGGTTTCAGAGTCAGCGTGCTAAATGTATCTCAGGGTTATACAGTGTGAAGTGAGGTGAAGATAACTCTCTAAGGGCCACAGAGTGCAGTAAGGCCGTTTTATTTTGATAACTTGGATTACGGATCCGCCGCCGAGATTTTTGGCATTTTGCAAAAAAAAAAAGAATTTTTTTTTGTTTTTTTTTCCTTTCCCCTTCGAGATTTTTTGAGAATTTTAGCCCCCCCCCCCCAAAAAAAAAAGTACATGTTGACCAGCAAAAGGTAGAATGAGGCCTTTCAGATTGGGGATAATTCTCAATATTTCTTCATTAGATTGCCCAGAAAAAAGATTTTCCATGCCTTTTTTTTTTTTTTTTTTTTGCCTCTGCCCTTCGGGAAATTTTGTGATCTGGTGCCCCCCATAGGGCAGCTTTTTTTTTTTTTTTTTTGCCTCTGCCCTTCCAAAAATTTGGAGCCAAAAGCCCGTAATCCAAGTTATCAAAAAAAGGTGGCCTAATATTGTAAAACCTAACTTAAAAGCTGCGACATGTACACAAGTCAGAACCACTGACCCAACACAGCTCATATATATGATTCTCCCAGGGTAGGGGGTGGAAGGGTTATCTAGAAGAATACTTGAGTACTAAAGTTGCCGAAACCAAACCCCAGGTGCAGCTTATACGTTTTTCTCAAGTTAGAGCTGTAGCTTATATATACATAGCTTCGACTTCTACGTGAAGTTATACGCTATGCATTTTTATGCATGAATGCAGCCCTGGTGAGTACTTGCCAGGGCTGCATTCATGGATCATGCCGACCCTATGGGGTTTATACACTCCCAGTGTTGATACACCCTGAAAAACCGGCATGATGCATAAATGCAGTCATGGTGAAGTCCTGACTTGACAGGGTTGCATTCATGCATCATCACAATAACAAGCCTAGCAATGTTATGCACTATGCAGCCCTTATAGGGTTAAGAGTTAAGACATCAGAAGACAGCCTACTGATAAAGTAAAGACGTATCAATGTCATGCATTTGTAAGTGTGTCTGCTTATATAAAATTCAATTCAGACATGTAATGTAACAAGTGCATGTCTAGGTACTAGTTGTTAGGTATGTACATGTGCGTCTGTTATTAATATCACTGTAACTGCCATCTATAAAAGAGGCTACTTCACCTATCTATTCAGTATCAGGTTACAGACCTCTCTGGTTTCCCTACTTAAATATAAGCTTATTTTTCGTCCATGAATATCACAAACGTAACAAAGCAACAACATTTTATGCAGCTGTCTAGAGACAATTTTTTTTCGAAACAATGATTGAGGCATAAAAAATACTTAGTGTTGTTATTCTCCCCCTACCAATCACAGAGGAGTTGGAGGGTGCCCCCCCCCCCCCTCCAATAAATAGTTTGCCAACTGGTTGGTAAAAGTCCTGATGGTAGCTAGTTCAATGTACCCTGCCTCTTAGTTACAGAGTGCATGAAGAATGGCTTCCATTCTCCGAAAAAAATTGTAACAGCGCCAACCATCCCGTGCCATGAAATTTGTGAAAATGTGTGAAAATATCTACGTTTACAGTACATGCCAGGACTGTGTATGTATACGCACCAGACCTGTGTTCAAGCGTCATGCAGACCCTACGGGATGATACACTCCCAGCAGATCAGCATGATGCATGAATGCAGCACTGGAAGTTACTTGACGGCTGTATTCATGCATCATGATGATAACGGATATACTGATAAAATCTTTGAAGTGTCTGTGACCCAAAGAATAAAAAAAAAGGGCTGTACTCTTAAAGCTACACACAGATCAGCTCACTGTGACTGCGTTTGAGGGTGAGTGGGGGGGGGGGTCGGGGAGCCGAAGGTCTCATCTAAACTGGACATGTACTGTCTCTATTAATATACCTATGGTAAACTCCTGTGTACAATAGGGTAAATCATACAAACCACACCTGGCGTCTGAAAATCTTAGTACATGTACTGTACTATACTTGCTAAACCCTTGTATTACCTGCACCTGCACTTTGATAACTTTGTTCATACTGGAGATTTGATTTCTGTCTTACCCGTGGATCAAACCGAGGAATTTGCGGTACTGAAAAAAGACTAAATCATACGAGCTGCAGCTTTTCTGCAACAGTACCTGACATTAAATTAAAGACCTGCTTGAGCCACTTAAAAACATCTGCATTCCTGCCACTTAAAACGGTCTACACCCATGATGTACACATCAACATGCTCCTACTCGTATGTGAGGCCCGTTTAGTTCTGATTGCGGGCCCAAGGCCCTCTGCCCTCACCTTTCCCTATGTGGGAGAGGTAAGGTTCGAGAATTGTGTGTACTGTAAAACCTCGCGTAGAAACCGCGGCTAGTACGCAAGTCAGATCGGCTTATAGGTTTGGCCCGGGGTTGGGGTGCGGGAGTTCTTGCCACTATGGTACAGTACTTATGTCACCATAATCAGACCCCTGGTGTTGGCGGAAACATACGCAGACCCCCTCGGCCCCTAGTTTTCCAATGCCACAAGTGGGCCTACCGTAAAACCTCGCGTATAAGCCTAACTCGCGTATAAGCCACACCAAGAGTTACGGCCGATCCTATAAGCCGCACTGGCGATCTGAATGTGCCTATTTTAGTTCTGTATCATAGTGGCAAAAACTCGCGTATAAGCCGCACCCCGACCCTGGGCTGATCCTATAAGCCGCACTGCCGATCTGATTTGCGTACTAGCCGCGGCTTATACGCGAGGTTTTACGGTATGTAGATTTAGTTAAGGAAATCAAGGAATCATTGTAAAAAGTGAAGAACCTTTTTCTCCTTATTCAAGTATGTAAACTAAAACATATTACCATAATTGCAAACCCCCTACCACAAAAGAATTTTCCCATACTCATGCCAATGAATTCCCCACTTTTTGATCACAACCTTATGCTGATAGGACCATTGCATGGTTTATGCATGGTTATGTGTAGGTATTTCTGGGACTGACTGACATTTTCTCTGACTAAGAAAACTGCCTCACGTCAGAGGGTTGTGGTTACACCTACGTCAGTGTTGCTAGTCACGGGGAGTGGGGGGGGGGGGGGGGGGAAGATACAACTATAAATAGTCCTTGTCAGAAAGGTTTCAAAGTCGGCAAGCTAAATAAATCTCAGGGTGATACAGTGTGAAGTGAAGAAAAGATAACTTAACCCTTTCAGGGCCACACAGTGCTAAATGTATGACCGTAAAACCCTTGCGTAGATGCTGCACCGTGTAAGCAAATCAGAACCCCAGTGCGGCTTAGGATTCTCCCAAGGTGGGGTGCGCATTAATATACGGGGGAATTAAAACTATCAGTGGTCATAACCAGACCTCATGTGCGGCTTTTTAGAGCTGTGGCCTATATACATAGGTTTGACTTCTAAGTGAGGTTATACAGTATGCCCTTTGTCATTTTAATGCAATATTAATGCAGTCGTGCTGAGTACTCGCCAGGGCTGCATTCATGTAATATACTGAGCCTATGGCGTTGGTAGATAAGACAAGCTCAGATAGCCGGCATCAGACATAAATGTCATCATGTTTCTGACTCGCCAAGGCTGCAATCATGTACGTATCATAGCGACAACAAACCTAGCGTTCTCAAGAACTATGCAGTCTTTAAAGGCTAAAAGAGTTGAAACAGATCAGAAGACAGCCTTTGTACAATGTATAAAATAAAGATGTGTCAATGACGTGTATCTTAAAGTATGTCTGACTACAGGAAATTCAATTCAGAAATGTAATGTCATTATTGCATGTCTTACTGCTAGATGTTAGATATGTAACATACGTGTGGTTCTGCTATTAATATCACAATAACTACCACCTATCAAAAAGAGGCTCTTTCACCTATCTATCTATTCAGTTTCATTTAACAGACCTCTCTAGTGTCCCTACTTAGTTAAACATACAATGTTATACCAAAACAAATTCTTATTTAAATGTTTATATTTTTATATTTATGGTGCCAGAAAGTATATGTATAAAGCTGGGTAGTACTAATTTGTGTTGGAAATATTATGAGTGAATTTATTCCATGTAAGAAAGCTACAATATTTTCTACAGCTATAGATAGAGAAGACTTTCCAAAACAATGAGGCATGAAAAACACGTTGTTTGTCTACATTGTATGAATCATGCAGACCTAGTGTCTCAGGTATTGGTGTCACATACAGTTACAATGTACTTTATAACCATTCTGTACTAATTAAGAGACTACCGGTACTCTTCTCATTAATGCAGTTAGTCGATATAAAAAATAACCACAGTAGTTTGAATAGTCATTACAGCCACCCATTGTGTTCTCCCCTATATCTACATCATACTTGTAATGTATGCATTGTGACAATGCTACAGGCCTGCATCTTATATGATATTGAATACCTTTGTTAGATAAAATGTATAACAATATAACTGGTTATGCTATATACAGGCTGCCATCATATCCCCCATGTTAATTGCTGGTTGACACACACCAGCATGGGCGGCCATCTTGTCCTCAGTGTCGGCGCTGGTTCCTACACACCAGCACAGGCAGCCATCTTGTCCCCTTGAGTCAGTGCTGGTTCCGACACACCGGCATGGGCAGCCATCTTGTCCCCCCGAGTCAGCGCTGGTTCCCACACACCAGCACAGGCGGCCATCTTGTCCCCCAGAGTCAGTGCTGGTTCCTGCTGTTAGTACAGGAGGCCATCTTATCCCCCTGAGTCAGTGCTGGTTCCTGCCATTAGTAAAGGCGGCTATCTTATCCCCCTGAGTCAGTGCTGGTTCCTGCCATTAGTACAGGCGGCCATCTTGTCCCCCTGAGTCAGTGCTGGTTCCTGCCGTTAGTACAGGCGGCCATCTTATCCCCCTGAGTCAGTGCTGGTTCCTGCCGTTAGCACAGGCGGCCATCTTGTCCCCCTGAGTCAGTGCTGGTTCCTGCCGTTAGTACAGGCGGCCATCTTATCCCCCTGAGTCAGTGCTGGTTCCTGCCGTTAGCACAGGCGGCCATCTTGTCCCCCTGAGTCAGTGCTGGTTCCTGCCGTTAGTACAGGCGGCCATCTTGTCCCCCTGAGTCAGTGCTGGTTCCTGCCGTTAGTACAGGCGGCTATCTTGTCCCCTCGAGTCAGCATTGGTTCCTACACACCAGCACGGAAGGCCATCTTGTCCCCTCGAGTCAGCGCTGGTTCCCACAGCAACATGGGCGGCCATCTTGTCCCCCAGAGTCGGTGCTGGTTCCTTTCTTGCCAGTATTGAGTTGCAATAGACCTGATGCATCCCTATTATATATGTCACAGTAAGAACTTGAACCGAGTAAAAGTTTAATAGAGATACAAATGAAAGGGGATTGTTTGCCACCTTGTTAAAGTGATAAGGGCAGAAGGGGAATGTATAAAGTTAGAATAGACAGTGTAACTGATAGAGTAAGAACCTGCTGCTTTAATTTAATTTGAAGAATTATCAGTCTTAATATACTAAAGCAGATCAACAAGGTACCAGTTGCTTCGGCTATGAATGGTAAGCTCTCAGGCTGTTTGGGATGAGGCGGATCGAAATAGGTGAGACACCCCCCACCCGACCCCCTGTACCACTGGCGCCATGTTGACCGTCTGGGTGGGGTCCTGGGACGCTGGGAGTAGCCGTTACGCTGGTCCCTGACAGGTGAACAGCATGGTCAACACACCGACCGGTAACTAGCGAGCGGGGTGACGCTACTCAGCTGACACTCCCCGCTACCGCCTATCCTACCATGAAGGATAGTCTGGGAGCATCCTGCTAATTGACTTGCAACCTGTCTTTGTTTGCAACTTTTCAATGTACCATCAATTCTTGCCTGTAGCAGCCCGCCCCGTAATTTGATCTATAACCCGCACTGGCGGTTCGAATCATTTATAACCCGCAGGTTGTACACAGGAATTCGCGGTAGGTACTAAAAATGAATAAGGACAATAAGAGGATGTCTTGTATAAGCGTACATAAGCGCCGAAGTAATCTCTTAAGTGTTGGGACGCTTATACACAATGGTATATATGGTACACTGTTGCTTAAGGGTGAATAGCTATATAAACCTCGTTTATAATCTGAGCCTGTGTTACTGCTTAATGGTTTAGCCTCTGCTTGGAGACAGTGCCACGCAGGTGCCCTGAGCAGCTGTGAGTCAAAAGGACGTATGTGGCCAGACCACCAGTGCAGCAGCGACTGGGCTGGTGTGAGTGAGACGGCTCAGCTGAGTGACCACCTGTATCTAAATCCGACAACTTAGTGAACGAGGAAAGGGTCCTGAAGGTCCATGGTACAAATGTAGCAGATTGATACCAGCGACAAGGGGTGGCTCGAAATTGCGGTGTCCAGCAAGCACTGAAGTACTGGAAATTAAAAATAGTTGCATCGTGGGGTGGGGTCTGGAGGAATTATAATTCACAAAATGTCATGACAAAAAAGAACGACCCTGGACCCCTGACAACGTAATGGTTGTGGTCTGAAACAGTTTTACTGCAACATTGCAGAAACCAGTGATCAATGCAGAAATGGAAAAAAACTGCAAATCACCATAGCCGGGCATAGGAGAAACCAAAATAGCTGCCTCAATTACAAGATGACTGCGGTGCAGTGTAGACTGTGCACGTCAGCAGGGTGTGTGCATGCTGCAGGGGGCACTACTGGGTGTACCACGGGGACACCAGGGGCTGCTGTTTAAGCCCTTCAATGATGACATGTCACAAAAAGATGTTTGTCGTCATGATGCATCAATGCAGCTCCGGCAAGTAACTCGCCGATACTGCATTGAGACACTGCCTTTGGGAGAGTCTCAACCCCGTAGGCAGTTGACATGATCTTGAATGCAGCACTGGTGGGTAACTCACCAGGGCTGCATTCATGGATCATGAGGACCAATGGCAGGATGCAGTAAGGCATTATGCCATCATTAAAGGGTTACCGTAGATAGGGTGTTAGCAGCAGTAGCTGTTACCTAGACACCAGCCAATATGGCTCAGTTTACTTTAGTACTTCAGTCATCCATGATGCTGTGCATTAATACTGTGTATTCTCCAGGGCCTAGCTTCAATACTTGACAGGCACAATATTTAATTTCAATATGCCAACAAGGTGCATAAACTACAGTATAATATACTGCGAAAGTGCCCCCTCCCCATTTATTGAATAATGAACTCACCCTAACTTCACATGATCATTTATAAGAGTCTGAAGAGTCTGGTTGTATGTACAGTGTAAATTGAGTGTGTAAATTGTATAGTATAAGCCCGTAATGACAACATATTGCCTCAAGGCTTCATCTTCATATAACGTCTGGCTCTGCATTAGCGCATCATACCAGTCATGCAGAAGTGTTTCGATGTGCCCTATATGGTCGGCATGATGCGCAAATGCCACACCGATGGGTAACTCGCTGGTGCTGCTACTTGCATCATGAAGACAAATGGCTAAGCGTCTTAAAGTACTTTACTGCCCCAAAAGGGTTAAACGGGCCCAATATACTAACAGGAAGGGTGGGGCACTTGTTGGGTGGTATATGTACAATATATTTAGATCTATACCAGGGCAGCTGTTTGGGCGGGGACTATAAGGTCTCAGGTAGCCATAATACAAGCATCAATTATATATATATATACATATACATATACATATACATATACATATACATATACATATACATATACATATACATATATATACACACGCACACACACGCACACACACACTGTCCTGGTAGGAAGCTATAACCATGTCTATTTACATATACGGTATACACTTGTATACATTTAATGTATATTGCGTATAGCCCTACATTTAAGGTATATATATTGCTCACCATAAAAACATCCCCTAAAATACAATGGTTAAATCTGCTCACATTTGACCCATGTACAAAAATACTCCGCCTCCTACCCAATTGAATCAGAAGAAGGCCAGATAATATCTACCCTTTCACATGTGATGATAATAGAACCATACAAGTGCTAGTCTCCTATCTAAATTTGATCAGACATGAACCGTATAATTTACGGGTCGCATGGTGCTTTAATGCATTGTGCCGTTTATCGGCATGATGCATGGATGCATTCCTGCCAATATAACCTCCAGAAGGATTGGCAGGATGCATACATGCAGTAAATTTGCCAAAGGGACGATGGACATTAACCCTATAAGGGCAGCATAATACATTACTGTATTATGCCCTTGGTCGTCACAGTGGTGCCGAAATGACATCGGCACATCGGCTTTTGCCGATGTAGAATCGTAATGGCTGATGTAAGCCCTTCAGACATCGGCCACAATAGCCGGCCATGACCATAGCTTTCCAACAATGAAAGAATTTTTCAGATAGTCCTATTAGAAGCAAAGTTATGGCCATGTAACATAAGTATTTATCAATATATATTAGTATGAAATCCTTTTATATGACATCAATGTATACATGCTGGTTTCATATGGCCTGTGTAGAAGTCAAATGGCCTGTGTAAGGTCTCACTACACAGGCCACAATGGCCTGTGTACATTTCGGCAACACTGGTCGTCATGATGCATGAATGTAGCCCCACAATCAAGCATCATGCCGACCCTATGGAGTTGAGACACTTCCGAAGGGTTGGCATGATGCACCGATGTAGCCCTGGAAAGTTACTCTCTGTGGCTGCATTGGTGGACCATGACGACAAAATGTAATATTCTAATGACCGTCCTTAAAGGGTTAAAACACTATGCGGTTGAGGGGCCTTATCTAGAACCCACCTGAGCCTCAAACAGCAGCCAGATTAGCTGGTTCACTGTGTCAGCCTACCCACACTACTGGTGATACCGCCACAGTGAGGCCAACATAACACAGTTATGATCTATAATTGTTTGAACAGTCCTAGATAAAACCTTATCTATAATCCATCCTGTTTGACCCGGCCAACTAAAGGTTCATTTGTACAAAATACCACGGGAGTCAATCATCACTTTACAATATAACGAGGGAGGAGCTGTTTATAGCGCCGTTTCGCATGGTGTGGGAACGTTCACAAATAATGTCACCTGCAAAGGGATGGGGTGGTCATTGGGTTAATTTAGTGACAAATCGTGACCAGACCCCTACAATTCTAAGTGGTAGATACCCTAAGAATATGTCAAAATAACCACGACAGACTGGCTGGTGTCCTCTGAGATATGAGTGGGGTATCTGACTTAACCTTCGGTTATGTGTTAGATATACTACACCTGCACACGGTTCTTCCATATACCCACTGCCCCACAGGGTCAAGACGAGGCGTTATACGACTCGTGGTGATCTTAAAATCCGCTTTAGCAAAAGGAGGGCCAAAACAAGTTTTTATCAAAAATCCCCTTACTACAGAGGAGTGACCCTCTGGGACACACTAGACAAAGATGTACAGAAAATTAGTACAAGGGATGCCTTTAAGTCAAAAATCGAAACCCTCCCGCTCACCTTACTGCCAGCCTGACACTGCCGCTATAATACGCTGTATCCGCTACCTTGCTCAATCCACTTCACTCATCACATACTCATTGTTATTTTTCTGTTCATCATAATGTCATTTACACCACGGATCGCGATTGTTCAGCAACAGTTGGTAACCCCTTGATGTTTGTGAGGAACCGCTGTGTGCGACGAAAAACGTTCCATCACAGAACGATTCGTACAATAAACTAACCAATCAATCAATCTGACTTAACCCTCGCATATGCAATACAAATGTATAACCAAGATGCGAATCCTTTGTGTTAGCCCTCCCCCGTGGGTTAAGGGGAAATAACCAAGGTGTGAAATGCTTTGTCTTAGCCCACTATATTGTACCATGGGTTAAGCCTATTTACCCAAAAAATTGACAATATGTTAGGGGATGGTCTGTACAAAGGTCTCAGAATAGGCTCCCATCATTTGTGACCGTTCCCCACGGTTTGGCTACTCTACCTCGCTACTACCACTCACCTCAGGTGCAACCCGGTAAGCTATAAGCACCAGCCTATCCGTATCTATATTTGACTAGACACCCTAATCTATAATATACACTTCAGGTATAGACATCTGGCATCCTGTGACAAACAACACTTAACCCTTTCAGGGCCACATTCTGCTTTAAGTACTATGCCCCGGTTTGTAAATTCGCCAAGGATATTACTGTTCTTCTGAGTAAACAGATGATCACTCAAACCGTGGACTATATATCACTGGGTTTCTGTAAGCACAACTTGCGAGCAAACTGGCATTTTTGATAGCTTCTCGTGAACCGCTGTCTAGAGGGTACCTATGTCTTTGTAGCGGGATACCAAAGTTAGGGAATACATATACATCATGTAGAGGTGTACCAGGGGTACAAGTATCATGTAGTGGTGTACCAGGAATACAAGTATCATGTAGTGGTGTACCAGGGGTACTAGTATCATGTAGTGGTGTACCAGGAATACAAGTATCATGTAGTGGTGTACCAGGGGTACTAGTATCATGTAGTGGTGTACCAGGGGTACAAGTATCATGTAGTGGTGTACCAGGGGTACAAGTATCATGTAGTGGTGTACCAGGGGTACAAGTATCATGTAGTGGTGTACCAGGGGTACAAGTATCATGTAGTGGTGTACCAGGAATACAAGTATCATATAGTGGTGTACCAGTGGTACAAGTATCATGTAGTGGTGTACCAGGGGTACAAGTATCATGTAGTGGTGTACCAGGAATACAAGTATCATATAGTGGTGTACCAGTGGTACAAGTATCATGTAGTGGTGTACCAGGGGTACAAGTATCATGTATTATTTTTTATGAAATACCGCAGTCCCATTGACTTAACCAAAGGAAGCCGTATTGCACACCCCCCGTGAAATAACCTATGGCCGTATTTCACAGCCTGTGACGTCATCAAAATGGCGGTTTGTTTACATGTAAATGCCGTAGAAAAAAGCTATTTTAAGCCCTTAACCACCCTATGGGCATTAATAATCTATTTTGAATCGAAAAAGGTAAAAAATAAACACAAAGGCACACTCGTTTTTGGTCTGTTGGGGGATTATTTCACTTGTTGACCCTCGGGCCGCATTTCACTTGGCCTACGGCCTCGTGAAATACGGCCCGAGGGTCAACTCGTGAAATAACCCCCCAACAGACCATAAACTCGTGCACCTTTGTCTATGTGGTGTACCAGGGGTACAAGTATCTTATTTTTTGGAAATACAAGATGTCCAATGCTTTAGCACTGAAGGGCCGTATTCAATGCCCCCATTGAATACAACATGGCAGTATTCAATGGGCAAAGAAAAAGTTGGTTTTCATTCATTAAATGGCTTCGAATAAAAAAATAAACACAAATGCCAACTACATTGATACCGCTCTGATGTATTTCACTCGTGGGGGCTGGGGCGCATCCACTCAGCCTGCGGCTTTGTGGGATGCTGCCCCAGCCCCCACTCGTGAAATACAACAGAGACAGTATCAATGGACGTTGGCATTTGTCTATACATGCACATCATACTTCACGAGTTGAAGCTGGGTCATATCACACGATGCCGAAGGCTGAGTGTGGTATGATCCAGCTTCAACGAGTGATGTATGATGTACACATATGTTGATAAGTAGGGTTTTGTGTTTATTACATGGCCCTACAGTCGTTAAATGAAGAAAATCAACAAATTTAGAGGCCATGGAGCATAGCTACACCATACTCCATGGGGGCATGGAGTACGGACCTCCCATAGGCTTAGCATAGAGATAAACTGGTAGTAGTGTACCAGGGGTACAAGTATCACGTAGTGGTGTACCAGGGGTACAAGTATCATGTAGTGGTGTACCAGGGGTACAAGTATCATATAGCAGGGGTAGGGTACACGTAGCGGTATCACGGTGAGCTCCCTACGTCTAACGCCCACGGACACATACCTGCTACCCCGCCTTCCAGACATAGGGTCCTACCTAAGAGGTCCGACTACACTGAGTCCCTGCCCAGTGGGTCTCTGTCACGCCCTGCTCTGCTCTGGGATGTAACACAGGAATATACCCCAGTGTTTGGGTGCCTCACTCTCCCAGCACTCTCCAGGATGTAACACGCTATTTTAGGACTGGGTGTATGCTTGGAGGGCCGACCGACCTGCTTACCTAGATATGAGTGACCTCCGCCACCAAAATACAAATAAAAACCAGTCCTGCTAGCACTAGCGGGGAAAACACAGAGGAGCAAAAACTGTCTGCCTTCTCTATAGCAGTTAGTGTGCTCTACCCGCCTGCCATCCTTACTCCTATACCCTGAGACTAGAGCCTGTCTGTGGCGAAGGTGAACCCTTTCAATGTGTTTAAAGATAAATTAACATGCATTTTCATTGACATACATTTTCTCTGTCGTCTACCCTAAGATTTATACTCAAGCAGAATATCTGAGTACCTCGCAGATAAAATTACCAGAATGAGTCATTCACAGATGAGCTCGGAGTCCCTCACAAATGAGCTAGGACACCCTCACAGATTAGCTATGAGTCCCTCAGAGCTAAGCTACGAGTCCCTCACAGATACGCTACATGTCTCTCACAGATAAAGCTATGAGTACCTCATAGATAAGCTACGAGTCCCTCACAGTAAGACTACAGAGGGTGCCTTACAGACACAATCAAAGGCCCTGCTACTTCCTCTTTGCCTATACTTCATTTAATTCTTTAAGGAGGGCATGTCGCTAAAAGATGACATTTGTCCTGATGATACACCAATGCATCCCCGGGGAGTAACTCGCATTGGCGCATCATGCGGACCCTTCGGGAGTGTCTCAACCCTATAGGATCGGCCAGATGCATGAATGTAGCACTAGCGAATTACTCACCAGAGCTGCATTCAGGCATCGTGACGACCAAGGGCATGATGCATCAGTGCATTATGCCGTCCCTTAAAGGGTTAATTATACTCACACAGGTGGTATGAACAGAAGGCACGCGTGACGTCATGCCTAATTATTGACGTCATGACTGCTTATTGACACCAGTATAACAGTAGTTATTGACATCAGATTGTCTCGAAATCAAGACCACCTCGTGTAGTCCAGGAGATGAAGGGGTATGACATCAAGGTAGTTAGTATAGTGTCAAGATGTAGGTCCAGATCTGGTGTCGGAATTCAAACTGTCCTATCACAAACTGAAGAACCCTTAATTGTCTACATTTACAATAGGTAGCATCAAAGGGGTGGAGATCACAACAATCGTCGCACAGGTACCCTTAATTTACAATCTAAGGGAGTGCTCATTTTTTAACAACAGGGGGGGGGTGGTGAGATTTCGGGCGGAGCGCGCGAAATTTTTCACCCCCCCCGCTAGAGGGGTCGAAATTTTTTACGCCCCCCCCCCCGGCAGGCCGAAAATCGCGCCCGTTCGTGCCCCTTTGTAGCATAGTAACGCGCGGGCTTTTTCCCTCAAAACAGGTTGAATTTTTTTCACCCCCCCCCCAAGAGGGGTCTAAATTTTTTACCCCCCCCCCCCGGTCAAGGGGTCCAAATTTTTTACCCCCCCCCCCCAAATCCACCACCCCCCCCTGTTGTTAAAAAATGAGCACTCCCTAACCAGCACAAACATCGTCAAGTGTCATCATGATATACAAAAGCTGATTTATTATTTCAAAAATAAATATAAAAACAAGTAAGATAGTCCAGCATAGATGTTACCAGGGTTCCCATCCGTCATTGAAAAGTCTTCTTTTTTTTCCTTTTTTTTTTCTTAAATGTTAAATGTCAGTTCAAAAAAGAATTGTCATATTTGTCGGTTAATTTCTAGATTTCTTGGAGAATGTCAGTTAAAAAAATATGTTCAGCAAAACTTATGGAATGCACTTTTAGATTTAAAAAAAATCTAGGTACAGTTATACGTGAAATGCGAATTATCCCACGGAATTCATGGTACTAAACGTATCAGTTAATGTTTTGTCAGTTAAATGTCAGTGGGAAATAGGTCAGTTAAATAGTGGGAACCCTGTGTTAAGGATAAGGGAACTCTAAACATGTCAAATACAAGCTTATCTATCTATCTCTGCAACATAGCACATCATGTTGGTGTAGAGATATGAGGGCGCACCCTCCATCCCTGCTCGCCCCCAGCTGGATGTGCCATATATCTCACTTAGATCTAGACACCACCTCCTGCTTTTTTAAATGCCCTCATACCTTCCCATTATAAACATGTAAGTATACATAGGTTTGGGAGTGAGTTGTGTAAGTGACTATAGATCTCTGCAGGGGACCTGGAGGAGTTTGTACCCACTCTGGGCTGCCTACCTGACCTAGTACTATAGCCTACTACCGTGAATTCTTGCGTATAAGCCTAACTCGCGTATACGCGGCACCCCTCATTTTGACAAATCATAAAAGCCGCAGAGTTTTTATAATTATTGTGAATTTAGCACTGGAGTATTCATCTAAAAACTTGTGTATAAGTATAAGCCGGCCTGGCTTTCTCCCGATCCTATAAGCCACACTGGCAATCTGACTCGTGTATTAGCCGCGGCTACTACGCGAGGATTTACGGTACCAGGTGTGTGTAGACTCTGCTGTAGAATACTGTAAATGTAGATATTTTCGCTGGTATAAATTTTCGCAGATTTGCTGTAAAGTGCACTTTTGCGTGTATTTAAATTGGCGGATTTTGAAACATGGTAGTTACAGAGTTATATTGGATAAATTTTCGCTCTGTACATGTTTTCGCGGATTTTAAAATCTGCGAAATCCGCGAAAATATGTACAGCGCGAAATAAAGTATGTTTACAGTAGACCATCCACAGTCGGACTGTGGGGCAGTCTATATGACAGCCCCCATCATATTGTCAGCTGTCCAGGTTGCATTGTGCAGCACTGGTTACGGCCTGTTTACCTCAGAGCACCAGCAACCAGCTCCACTGCAGGTAGTTCTTGGCCATTCTCCCAGCAGATTCTATGCCGCAAACTAACGTATCTACCTGGTCATATAATTAATATCGACATGCGACGTCAGGGGATAGCGGTGGGGCAAAATATGAACACTACATACATGGACCTACAGCTCAAGCTATTTGAAATATATTTACACCTACAAGTCGATATATTTATATCTCCTTTTGACTAAATATGAAATGCATTATCAAATTTGTGAAAGTTAAGATATCAGTGGGTTGTTTGCTGCAGGACACAACACTGGGTTATTGGTCCAAAATGTCAACACACCAAATTGAGACATTTTCCGAGCCTCCAAAAGACTGATGTTATACACCGTAAAACCTAGTGTTTAAGCCTAACTCGCATATAGCCTGTACCCTGAACTTGGGCCGATCCTATTAGCCGCACCAGCAATCTGATTATGGTGACTTTTAGTACTGTAACATAGTAGCAAAAACTTGCCTATAAGCCGCACCCTGACTCTGGACCAATCCTATAAGCCACACCACCGATCTGATTCGCGTACTAGCCGCGGCTTATACGCAAGGTTTTATGGTATACTATTTTAGTTTTGTCATCTTCCCTTTAGACTGTGGAATATTGAACATGGATTTCCATTGAGTTAATAAAGTAACAATATTCAAAAAGAGAGAAAAGATTTAATTTGATAGCGACATCTGTCTTCTATTCAAACTGCAGTCCGTGACGTCACACTTCGACATCACATGACCAGCCAAAGGCATAAACCTACACAGGAAGCCCAGATTGCAGCAACTAGGCAATCCAAAAACTTTTAAGCAAATTTGAAATGATCAATAGATGCCAAAAGTATATATATATATATTTACAGGTTCCCTGTCCCTTAAAAGGAACCAGTAATTCGCCAATGCAAGTAACTTTCCAGCACCGCATTTGTGCATCATGCCGTTCCTTCAAGAATATATCAAGCTAGTAGCGTGGACATGATGCATGAATGAAGCCCTGGTGAATTATTCACCAAAGTAGCATTAATTTATGTGTCCCAAAGACAAAGAGCATATCACATTAAAGCATCATGCTGCATTAAACCTTTAAGGACGGCATGTCACTAAAATATAACATTTGTCGTCATGATACACCAATGCAGCACTGGCCAGTAGCTCGTCAATGCTGCATTGGTGCATCATACCAACCATTTGGGAGTGTCTCAATCCCATAGGGTTGGCATGATGCTTAAATGCAGCCCTGGCGAGTTACTCGCCAGGGCTGCATTCATGTATCATGACGACCAATGGCATGATATATTAATGCATTATGCCGACCTCAAAGGGTTAAACGGGTTAACAGAGACGGAAACGGGAGCCTCTAATGTAGAGTCCCGCGGTGACTCTGTGCCTGTGGCTGGACTGGTACGAGCCGTCTAGTCTGTAGCTGTGGCTGCCACAAGCTGCTGAGTCAGCGCTTATCGTGCCTGGTGCTCAGCTGTAGTCTGTGTGAGGTGCAAGGTGTCCCCGCCGGCCTCCTCTTATCGTGAGGTAAGGGTCCTGGTGATATCTAGACATGTACAGACTTCTGCCACAACTAGGTAAGGGTCCTGGTTGTATCTAGTCCTGTCTTGACTCCTGCCAGTACTAGGTAAGGGCCCTGGTAGTACCTCATTCCTGCCACCACTAGGTAAGGGTCCTGCTGGTATCTAGTCATGTACAGACTCATGCCACAACTAGGTAAGGCCACTCAAAAAAAAAAAAATGTTTCTCATCACCAAGCAATGAAAAATATGACGAGGGCGTTTTTTATTTAATTTTTTTTTTTTTTTTTACTCGGGGCAATTTACATAGGGAAATTTGGACATTTCGCGATCAATTTTCACATTTTAGTAATTTGGAGTTTATTGATCAGCAAAGGTTGTAACAATGCAAGCTACACCTAGCTGATTGCATTGCTGACATCATAAGCTTTAATTTGATACCAAATTTGCCAATATTTTGGCAATTTTAGCATATTTTTCATCAAAAATGTAAAAAAAAAAAAGAAAAAAAGTTTTCCCCAAATCACGATTTTTATGATGCGCGCGGTGATGAGAAACAACTTTTTTTTTTTGAGTGGCCTAAGGGTCCTGCTGGTACCTAGTCAAGTACAGACTCCTTCTGCAACTAGGTAAGGGACCTGGTGGTACCTAGTCCTGTACAGACTCCTGTAAACCTAGATAGGGGTTCCGGTGGTATCTTGTCCTGTCCTGACTCCTGGCAACACAGGATAAGGGCCCTGGTGCTACCTCGTTCTCTAGAGACTCCTGCCACCACTAGATAAGAGCTGTGATATCTAGTCCTGTACAGACCCCTGCTGCAACTAAGTAAGGGCCCTGGTGGTACCTAGTCCTACCCATACTCTTTCCACAACGAGGAAAGGGTCTCTTGGTGGCACCTAGTCCTGTATAGGCTCCTGTCACAGCTAGGGAAAGGCCTTGGTTATTGTTCTACCTAGTCCCGTACAGACTCGTGTTTCAATAAGGTAAGGGTCTCTTGGTGGCACCTGGTCCTGTACATACTCCTGCTAAAACTAGGAAGGGTCCTGGTAGTACCTTGTCCTGTACAGATTCCAGTAGAAGTCAAATGACCTGTGTAAGGCCATAGAGTATTCGGTAGCACTGCCACAAGATGGCTCTGGTACCTGTACTGCACTGCACTAGCCGGACCTAGGGCGGCCGGAGGCTGGGCAGACTCAGCTGCTGCTGCTCTCTGAACTGCTTAACGTTTCTAATACAATGAACAGTTACTGTGTCGTCTTTAGGAATGGTCAAAGTAATTTAGTAACAATGTTAGCGGAGTGGGGTGGGGCGGGGGGGGGGGGGGGCAGAACACTTCTCGAGGGGAGACAGAGGAGGTGGGGAGGAGGTGGTAAGTTTAGAGTCCTCAGAGTGTGTGCGTGGAGGGGGGTATTTACTTTCCCTGTGTGTGAACAGACTAGTACACCTTATGGATCTTGTCGGAATGTTTCACTCTCTTAAAGAAAGCAGATTATAAACAGTAATAGAAAGAAACAAAAGGATCAGAGCAGAGACGAAGAGTGCCCTCGGTGATTGCAGTGGAGATGGCAGTATGAGAACCCAGCTTTGGGGGTCGAGGAAGGATAACCTAGGGTTTATTTCTCAGTCCACACGAAGTTAATTCTTTTCCCATTACAGCATTAGAGCTTCTAACTTCTAACAACTTGTTTCTTCACAATTGAAAATGTTTATTTTTTTATTTTTCAGATTTAGCTAATATTTAGTTGTAACTTTGATAATATAGATACATTTTGGCATGTAACTTTTTGACAATATGTTATGAAATCTATCAAATGCTATATGATATTTTATGTTTTATATTATTCTCATTTTAGCTTATCACTGGCTAACTGACAGAAGGGCTGAGCATTTACCCTCTGATTTAACCCTTTCATGCCACAGTTATGATATAATTTTGCTATCTAGCGAATAATACCCAAATTGATTCGTTTTGAAGCGGCCACCTAGTGTTCAAAGTCATCGTGTGCGTTATCCTTCTGGCTACCGTATGTCGCATACGTTTGAGTGGTGCGAATGTGTACCTCTTCTTATCGATATGATTTTTTATTGCCAAAAAAAATTGTGTGGTGTGAATGTGAGAATGTGTACCTTGTGTTGACGGCCGTCTTGCACCTTTGTTACAGGCAGGATACTGGCTATAGGCGAGGGGCTGGCAGGCGCCCAGTACCAAGCAGGTTCGTACCCACCGTTAGAGTCCTTCACCTCCTCCTCCTCCTGCTACAGGGACTTAACTCCCACTCAGTTACTTATCAAGTTAACCCTTCTAGGACAGCATGATGCCATGAGTTTTATGTTGTCGTTGTTGTCAACGCTGTGCCTGCGGGTAACTTATCATAGACACGGCTGCATTCATGCATCATGCTAATCGACCCTCGTGGGAGTGTATCAATCCGTAGGGTCAGCATGATGCTTTTATGCAACCCTGGCAAGTTACTCGCCAGGCATGCATCTTAACGACAAAAGGGCATAGTGCAATGAAACATTTAATATGCGGTCCATAAAGGGTTAACAGTGTGCATGGGCCGCACAGTATTGATGCTCATCATACTTCGCGGCCAGAAAGTTTTCGTTTGATTTTGATTTCTATGTGTTTTCTCGGTCCCTGTAGCAGAATATATCTGGATCCAACCTTGTGTGTTTGAACTAACTGGATACTGCTGCATTTGTGTGTGTGTGTCAACAAGTTAGTCCACGCGACTGGTCTCACTTGTCGTCCCACACCTATGACTGTAGATTCACCATAGGTTGGACACATACCCTGAGACGGTCAATAAAATTTTACGTTATTCAGGTACAAAGTCAATACAGCTTCTTTTTTTTGTGTTTAAAAAAAACAAACAAAAAAAAACACTGGAACATAACATTCAAAAATAAAGAACTTAAAATGCTTTAAAAACCTCAAAATCAAGTGTCCGTTTCAGGGTATGTGTCCGACTCCAGGTGAATCCACCCTACTCCTCCAGTAGACACCCAGCTCAACACACCTGGTTAGACCGTCACTATTCCTCCTCCACCTCCTCCTCTACCTGTTCCCCTCTTACAATGGCCGTCAGTCCGCCTTGGGATGCCTTGGTGACTCCCAAGCTGTTACCATGGTTACGCTTGTTACCATGGCTATCATATACACTTAGTTACCATATAACCATGGTCAAGTTATTACCATGGTTATCATAGTACCATTGGTACCGTATTACCATGGTTAACATATTACCATATGGTTACCCTACTACCATGGTTACCCTATTACCATGGTTAGTGTTTTTATCATGGTTACCTGATTACCATATATAACCATAGTATCTCATCACCATTCCTACATTATCATGGTTATTGGCTTTGGGACCTTGTCCCCAAAGCCATTTACACCACTGACCAGAGTGTCAGCTTTTCGACAAGAAACGACTAGCATAGGCCCCCTTGTTCATTGTTAGATATAGCCCTAGCTGGCCCTTAAACCTTGCTTAGGACTGGTATCCCCATGTGTCCTTGTAGGCATGTGCAAGACTAATTTATCCTAGATCTTGTTTTCAGTTACTACATGTAGAACCAATGTACCTTGTGGTAAGGCCTAGACCTCTTGTGAACAGCCATATTTTGAGTTCTCTAATGTGGCTGTCAATGGCAAGGATAGGTACCAGCCTAATAACTATTGACTCCTGTGTCAAGCCAAGCTGTCAATGTCAATCCCAATTCCCATACTATGCACATACAGGACCTATACTAGAAGTTGAGTGGGTCCAGGGTGGCTCTTGAAATCACTCAAGCCCGCCCAAAAACAAACTGTGAAGTCCAACATAATTACCCCTCCCCCACCCCACACACACATGCACCAACCCTGAAATAATATTTTACAGTCTTTAAAGTTAGGCCATCACAAGTCCTCCGTGTGCCCCCCAACTCCTCCCTGTGCCTCCCTGTGCCCTCTCCTCCTCCTCCTGCATCTGCCCTCTCCTCCTCCTGCCTCTGCCCTCTCCGGGAAATTTCCAAGATGGCTGCCAAGATGGCCACCAAAAACTCAAGGTTGTCTGATTTCCATGTGTGATACATGGATAGTAGGGTTTTCTGGGATATAGAATCCATTTTCAGGCTCAGATTTTCAATCCGAGAAATTTCCAAGATGGCTGCCAAGATGGCCACCAAAAACTCAAGATTGTCTGATTTCCTTGTGTGATGCATGGATAGTAGAGGTTTCTAGGATGTAGAATCCATTTTCAGGCTCAGATTTTCAATCCGAGTAATTTCCAAGATGGCTGCCAAGATGGCCACCAAAAACTCAAGATTGTCTGATTTTCTTGTATGACACATGTATAATAGGGTTTTCTGGGGTGTAGAATCCATTTGTAGGCTCCGATTTTTGATCCAGGTAATTTTCAAGATGGCTGCCAAGATGGTGTTTGCATAGGCATCAATGGAGGTGCATTGGTACCTATTTGATTCCATTGGCACATATTGGATTCTATTGTTATGCCATACATGAATTGCATAAGAACCCCAGAAACACCAAAAATTATAAATCTATGCCCCCTTGTTTTCTCACCTGTAGTTCATAACAATCCTATAAAACCCAAAGCCACTACGGCTTTGCCGTAAAATCCTTGAATTTGTCCCCTTGTCTTAGCTATGGTTAACTTGTTATCATGGTTGACTCAATAGCACAGTTCACTATGGATAGGCCACTATATTGGATATACCGTTCCACCATGGTCACCTTATTACTATGGTTACCATATAACCATGATTACCATATTACCATGGATACCCTACCACCATGGCCACCTTTTTACCCTGGTTATCATAATACCATGGTTACCTTATTACCATGATCACCATGATTACCATGGATACTCTTCCACCATGATTATCTTATTACCATGGTAATCCTATATTACTATTAAAGTTGATACCAGCCATCACCACAGGTACATTACCACAGTCACAGTAGTGCCTTCATTAATCTCCCTTTACCCCCTGACAAGGCATGTATTAAAATTACGTGTTATGAGTGTGCTGAACTGTTTAAGAACAACTAACCACGGTGACGTGTGTCAGTAACCCAACCCTTGTAGCCAGTATCTGCTGTCACACAAAACACGAGGCTTCTATCTCTGGTGACTTGTCAGCATTTCTATATGAAACAAATTGATTCGAAATTCACACATAACATGACGTTTTCATCAGTATTTGGAGATAATTGTGGTGGTTACTAATGGATATTGTATTTTTTGATTGATTAGCCTTGGATCAAATATCTTTATTTGCAGATGCTGGAGTTTTTATTTTGAAGATCATACAGTTATAAATGTGTTAGGAATAAACATACAAGTATACCGGTACATGTCAATGCTTCATACAATTAATAATGATCTTGACGGCTGACTATGCCCCTATTACATTACATACATCCCCCATGACATTACATATAACCTCCTATTACATGACCTATAGACTTCTATTAGTGCAGTCTTGCACTGCCGTATTCGACATAATAGGCACACAGTGCGCTTACAAATCATTACAAACACGTAACTAGAATCTTTCTTTTAGTAGTAAAAAGTTAGTTTAGGCTAAGAATTTGACAAATTTTGTTGTTTTTTTAGTCAAAAATCGGCCCTAAAAGAGGTGTGGATGCTTATTAAGGGATGTGCATTTATTTGGTGGAATACGGTAATTGTAATAGGTGGCCTGTTGTACCTGTGCCGTCCTACTGCGTCGTTGTAGACCTAGCAGTGGTCCTGGAGCCATGTGTGGAGACTACAAGATGAGACCAGGCCAGTTAATTATACACTTATAGAATATGGCCTTAACCCTTTAACGGCCACATAGTGCTTTACTGTGCCATGCCCTCGGTGAATCTACTTGCGAAAAATGCATTAATACCATTTGGAATTGATATATTCGTAAAGGGTCGACATGATCAGGGATGCATGAATGCAGTCCTGACGAGTTAATGCGCATCGTGACGTCAAAGGGCATATCACATCAAAGCACGATGCGGTACCTAAAGGGTTAAAGATCATGGAAGGCCTGATTCAACAGATTGGAAGGCTACCTTGTATAATACAATACAGTGTCAGTCAGATACACATGGCCTATTGACTACCACAATATAATATGTATATGATAATAGACACGTGTTCTATATAACAGCGACATGTGGCCGTACAAGTCACCCCTATCATGTCACGGAGGAGAGTTTTATAACGCAGTGTTTCAAGCACCAATCCCAAACTTACCTATAACAGCGTGAACCGCCATCACGTAGGGATTTGGGATCCAAAGTAACTATAACAATCGTGTCAATTCAGGGTCCCACCTGTCAGTTAAAAATCAGTTTTTTTGCATTAAAAGTCAGTTAAATATCAGTTAAAAAAAAAAGATTGTCACATTTGTCAGTTATTTCTAAAGTTATGAAGAAATGTCAGTTAAAAATATATTTTCAGCAAAACTTATGGAATGCCGCACCATTTGACTTCTAGATTAAAAAAACATAATCTGGGTACAGTTAGATGCAAAATGTGAGTTATCCCACGGAATTCATGGTACTGAACATGTCAGGTAAGATAATTTTTAATCATTTAAAAGTCAGTTAAATATCAGTTAAAGCTGTGACTGAAAAATAGTGGGAACCCTGGAATTTAAATTCTGTAAATACAGCCAGAAATCAATGTGCATTGTACTGAGGTCATGCAGAACTACACTGCTATGCAGTTTACAGCGAGCTTTTCTCATTTCAATATACCGTAATTATAACACCAGAATATCTGGTCTATCTGGAAAAGCTAGAGTGTGGGAGGGGGGAAAAAGGGATAAGAGCGACACAAAACTGTTACATGTAGCAGTATTGGTGCATCATGCTGATCGCCCCTTCTAGTGTCTATCAACCCCATAGGGTAAGCATCATGTATCAATATACATTGTGGTGAATCAGATTCAGCGTTAATTTGATACAAAACAGGCCTATATAGGGTGGGGGGTATACAAGGGTTTTATACTGTACTTCAGTACTAAATTCGCAATTTTCAGACTTTTTGTGCGGCTTAAAGATTTTGTCAAAGTTGGGGGTGCGGCTTATACGTAAGAATTGACGGTAATGTTTTAATGCGCCACACATATCACGGGTTAATTGTGCATCCAGCAGTACGGTCAGCCATGATACTATCGTAAAACCTCACGAGTCAGATCGGCAGTGCAGCTTATAGCATCGGCCCAGGGTCAGGGTGCGGCTTATACGCGAGTTAGGTTTATACACGAGATTTTACGGTACCTACTTGAGCTGGCACCAGAAGATAACGGTGTGGACTCTGGCCCTGTAGTCACCAGGTGGTGGAGATACCATGTTAACCCTGTAAGGACAGCAAAGTTTGCTATTTGTCGTCATGATGCGGGAATTCAGCCCTGACTCATACCGTGAATTCTCACGTATAAACCTAACTCTCGTAAAAGCTGCACCCCTAACTTTGACAAGTACTACATACAAGCTGCACAGGGGGTCTTAAAATTGCTAATTTAGTACCGCAGTGCACTTATAAAGACCGTTGTATAAGCCAGACCCTATATAGGCATGTTTGATATGAAATTAAAGATGAGTCTGACTCGCGTACAAGCCGTGAGAATCTGCTGTAACTCACGGTTGCCATCCTGACCTTAAAGAGTTACCGTGCGTCAGTACACTCCTGATCGAGTGTCGGCACGATAGACAAAACAAGGGCTGGCGAGTTACTCGCCGATGTTGTATTGGTAACTCCAGATGATGTACGGTATGTTACCTTGAGGCATCATGCCATCCTTAAAGGTTTATAGGACTTGACAGTTTATGATGTGTCATTACGACGCGGCAGCTTCTACAGTCGTATAGCGGTTATACAACGCAGACTGAGTGCATCATCATTCTGTTTCACCGTGGTTTTGTAACCTTGTGTTGTTACATACCATAAATCCTCGCGTATAAGCCTAACCCTCGTATTAGCCGCACCTCTAACTTGGGAGAATCATACAAGTCACACAGGATGTCTGAAAATTGCTAATCTATTACTGTACTTAATAGCAACAACTCTCTCGTATAAGCCTCACTCCCACCTTAGGAGGATCCTATAAGCCGCACTGGCGATCTGACTCTCATACAAGCCGTGGCTTCTATTCGAGAATTTACGGTACCCACAGACGCCATTATACTAGTTGTGTAACCCTTTAAGGGCCGCATAGTGATTGAATGTACCATAGTACGCGGCAGGGGCGGATCCAGGAAATGTATTCCGCTTAGCGCCTATAGGGCGGCTAAGTCTCGTCACGTGATAGCCAACTTCCGGGTAATAGACAATGATGTATTCTGTTCTGTGTTTACCCGCATTAAATAGAAGAGTCTATGTGACATGATCTGCGAAGAAAGCCCTTAGTGCATGTTGCACTAACGTCCCTTTTGCCAGTACATGTCACATATTTCTATAGTTACCGACTTTACCATAACAGTGTAGTGGTCGGTTCATGGGAGGTCTACCCTGTAGGCTGTGACTTTGGCAGCCATAGAAGAGACATTCAATTTGTCATGAAACTTATTTCCCATAGCCGCTACCGGGTAGTTATAGCTCTATGTGAGTACAGGAAATGCCAAGACTATACCAGTACGTTCATCTACATATTGCAGTCTGGCTATAGATGGGCTCACAGCCATACCGTACCATTCTGAATAAACACCCCGGCACTAATAAATGTGAGGGCATGATTTGCCACCGGCACATATATACAAGACAGATTATATGAACTGCAGAGGGGGTCTGAAAATCGCCAACTTGGTACTGTAGTATACTTATAAAAACTCATTTACATTAAGCTGCATCCTATATAGGCATGTTTGGTATTAAAAAAAAGTCCAACTCGTGTAGAAGCCGTGGCTTGTACACGAGAATTTACTGGTAGTCAGGTTTCAAAAATCGTTAGCACTACCGGTATATTAGCAGAGAGGCCACTTTTCCTACTTTTTCAAGAATCCCTTCATTTTCGCTGGAATCTCTGTATCAAAATGTGTTAAAGTTAACCAAAATGATAGGATTTCCTTTGCCTTATCGACCAGGGAGTGGCATCTCTGAGATGGTAACAGAGTACAGTGTGTATTGTGGTATAGCTATTAGATCAGCTAATCTGTGATTACAAGGATCCACCCTGAGATGGTTACACCCTATGTATACACAGACAACACGGGCTCTTTAACCCTTCATGGGCCGCATACTACTTTAATGCGTTACGCTCTATGCATGAATGAATCATGATGCCAACCCTCCGCAGTTGATGCATGCATAAATGCATCATGATACAGGGCATACTGTGTTAAAGCAGTATGCCTACGGTAAAACCTGGCGTATACGTCTAGTTCGCATATAAGCCGCGTGCATGTGTGTGTTACTAATACCACACACAGTGTGTATAGTATACACATACTATACACACACTGACTAGACTAACGGTACGCTGGGTGTTGGGCCACAATGCTATAGCAGAGGGGCTCAGGCAACGTCAACACTGGAAACACAATGCAAAAGTGGGTAAAGTCACTCCCGCTGTGTGCATATTGATGGTGCGGTATGTGGATCATGCATTAATTGGCTATTTTCCTTTCGTTAAGGCTATATGGAATATCCAGATGGGTACCGGTAGATTGATAGTATTGCAGCAATTTCCTGATATTTCTAGGAACTGATGGGAATTGTTTGAATAAAGAAGCCATCATAATGGCCACTGTCTTTTTGATTAAAACAGGGCAGTAACCCTTAAAGAGCTGCATCGTGCTTTGATACATTGTGCTCTTTGTCGACAGTCCAACATTCAAACATCATGCCGACCCTACGGGGTCGATTGACCTATAGCATAGTCATGCTGCACTAGCGCATCAGCACTCGCCAGCACTGCATTGATGCATCATGATGACAAATGAACATGAAGCGTTGAGTGCATCATGTAGTCCTTAAAGTGTTCAGATGTCATTGTGGCAAAATCTACCGTGCTGTTGTCATTTTGGCAGCATTGAAGATAATCCAAGGTATTTCCCCCAGCACCACAGAGGCCCAGTGTAGAACAGTAACTGTTAGTTATTATAGTTAGTGGGAGAAGGATGGGATGGGTTGGGGGGGGGGGCACTATGCCAGCTGCGTACACCAGTAAACTAAGGATCAGAGCGTGTTTTGGCTGAGAGAGCCTAGAGCCATGCCAGACTGGTACTACCTCCTATGTACCCCCCCCCACCACCCCGCCCACACACAACTATCCCACTTCTAGCCCGAGTCCAAGTCACCCTTGTAAGGGCTATAGCATAGTGACTTAATGCATTATGCCCTTTTGTCGTTGTGGGTTGGTACACTCCTGATGCCCTCTCGTTCTTGGAGTTGATGATACACTCTTGAAGGTTCAGCATGATGCATCATTGCTGCACAGATGAGTGACTCAGCATGGGGATTTCACAGGTTCGCTGCACTGGTGCATCATGATGGTAAATAACACAAACCTTACAAGACATCTTAAACTTAAAGTGCTAACAGCCAGTAAGGATGCATTGTTGTGTTTTATGTGCCTTTATAGGCCTCAGGGAGGCAGGTGTTGTCACGGGAGAGTTTGAAAAAGATTTCCGCCTCAAGTAGTCACATTTGACAATCAGTCTTTGCGAAAACCTTTTCATGCCCCAGGACATTTGGTCCTGTAAATTTTCAGCGTTTCAAGACAAGCTACATGTTTGAAGGACTGGATGCTCACATATCTGATGATTTATGTATTTTAAGTGTCACATATTATTATCCATTAAGAGAACATTATATTTGTAATCGTATCTGGCCAAATTATGATAGATCCAAAGTTTTACATTGACAAACATAATTCACCGTTAGAAACCCAACTAAATTCTTTTAGTTTAGAAAAGCCCAAGATGTGACTGGACATTTGGTCCTGCTACACTTGTCAATCTGCTGGACTGTTGGCATTTGTGGCGGACATTGCCACTGTCGTGCATGTTTTCGCAAAGACGTGCCTGAGTGGGGAAAAGATAATTAATTAAACCTCGCCTACTTTGATAAAGAATTAAAAGCGTTATCTGCAATTATCTTCAACACACTTTTGTATTGAAACAACGCCTATAAAACAACCGCGAAAAGTAATCGCCTTGTATGAAAAAATATGACATGCATCCGATGATATTTGAGACAAAGATGATGTTGATGAAGAGTGGTTACTAACTTATGGATATTGTGGCACAAGTGTACTCGTCATGTGTCCACCCGATTTAGTTAATGTCGTGCAGTAATTTAACCACTCCTATTTGAGTCGGGAATAAGTTGACACGTGTATTATCACTGTTTGCTAGTGTCCCCTATCTGCACCCACAATACTCAATGCCCTTATTTTAAAAGTGTTGTTGACTCAGGTAGGTCTACCTGAGTGTTATGCGACGCCTCGTGAGACGCTTTTTTTTGAGGGGCAAAAAAAAATTTCAACTCCTTTTTTTAACCAGAAAGACGAATTTCCCATCAAAAATTCAAAATGTCACATCAAATACAACATTTCCCCTAACTTATGTCGCTAGAATTACCCTTGTAAAGTGAAGCATTATATGAAAAAAAAGCATTACAAGAAAGCATTCCAAAAATCGTCTCGGGATCGTCTATGGCAGTAGTAGTTTATTCAATGTGATCTCCTCGCTGAGACGCTTTTTTTAAGACCAAGAACTGATGGAATCGACGCAGTCCGAATCTCGCGCCCGACGAGAGCAGACGAGAGTTGAAATCCAACATGGCGGGCGTCAACTCGCATCGATTCGAATAGATAAAAAAGCTCAAAATGACCTAAAAAAAGCATCATTTCCACCCCCCAGTACATGTTTTCAGCGTAGAATTCGAAAATAAAGAGAATGGGACAGGTTTGAGCCTTCAAAACGAAGTACTTCGCGAGATATCCACTCCTCCGGGCGCTGAAAATTGTCAAAACAAAAACAATTTCCGAATCTCGCGCCCTCTCGCGCCCGCGAGAGCAGACGAGAGTTGAAATCCAACATGGCGGGCGTCAACTCGTATCGATTCGAATTGATAGAAATGCTCAAAATAACCTAAAAAAAGCATCATTTCCACCCCCAGTACATGTTTTCAGCGTATAATTCGAAAATAAAGAGAATGGGACAGGTTTGAGCCTTCAAAACGAAGTAGTTCGCGAGATATCCACTCCTCCGGGCGCCGAAAATTGTCAAAAGAACAACGCGTCAGACAACTGCAGTAAACTGCAGTAAACTGCAGTAAACTCGCGTCGATTCCATCATTTCCAGCGCTGTCCTGTCCAGTTTTTGGTCTTAAAATTTCAAATCTTTTGACTTTTCCGCCTTATTTATGCGAATACCTGAGTCTTTTGTGATTAGGATCACACGTTAGATTTTTTTTTAATGTGTGGTGTGCTTTGTTGTCATGGTGTATGAATGTAGCCCTGCCTGTATTCAAGCATCATGCCGACCCTACAGGGTTGATACACTCCCGAAGGGTCAGCATGATGCAGCCCTGCAAAGTACACTCACCAGGGCTATACTCCGTGCATCATGATGACAGTGAACATAATGCATTAAAAGACTATGCGACCCTGAGAGGGTTAAGCCGTCAATCCTACAAGGGTTAGTGTTTACAATCACCATGGTAACTGATCTCAGTCAAGTACCAGCATCTCCTACCCTCCCCAGTCACTGTACACATCTCTATGTACCCTTTACGAACCACCTTATTTCAATCGAGTTGCTGCCTCCTTTATTAGGCGTCATGATGCACCAGCGCACTGCCAGCGAACATATCATCGACACTGCATTGGTAGATAATGCTGAACCTTCGGGAGTGTATCAAACCCGGGGATCGGGCATGATGCATGACTTACTGGTCAGAGCTGCATTCATGCATACTGACGAAAAAGGGCATGTTGCGGCTGACATAGTTGATTCCTTAGAACCAGATTTTGCTAAAAGATGATATTTGTCATAATGATGCACCAATGCAACCCCGGCGAGCAACTCGCCAGTATTCATCATGCCGACCTTACGGGAGTGTCTCAGCCTCGTAGGGTAGGCATAATGCTTGAATGCAGCATTCACGTAGAGTTACTCGCCTGGGCTCTTTTCCTACGTCATGGCGACAAAGGACATAGCGCATTAAGTACATGTAACAGATAGACTATAGACGGGGGCCAGAAAGGTGTGGTTAATCCTACTTACCTTTTCATAACCATTGTCTATCTGTTTTAAACCACGGTATGTAATAAAGCCAAGGTGTGAAGCCTTTGTCTTAGCCTTTGTCTTAGCCGTGCACGGTGGTTTAAAGCACTCTACCCCTAAAGGGTTAATTAGGTGGACTAGAGTTTGGTAGACAAAGGGTCATATTTAGGTCAGTCATTGACTCGAGTCAATAAGGGTCAGGTGTTGATTAATGAGGATATTTGGAATTGATCAGCCAGCCGGGCAAATAAGATGAGGGTGACTTTAGGGCACACCCACACAATGATTGTCTATGGATTTTACTATCCCTTGTGATATCCATTAAAAAATGGGTGGGCATTTAGCATCGTCAGTTGTGGGCAATTATTCCCTGCTTTTCGTAATAATCTGTATTAATTACTTCCTTAATTCCGATAAGAACTCATTTCAACATTCCAAGGATTTTAAAGGGACACATACTTTTATCAACAAGGGCTGGTGCCACTCAAATCAGCCATTTTAGATGTTTCATCCAAAAGAAAAAAACATCTTTGCACCCATAACTTTTAGATCGAGGTGTGATGTTAAGCCTTTAAGGACGGCATATCGCTACATTTATTGTCATGATGCACCAAGGTGGCCCTGGCAAGTGACTCGCCGGTGCTGCATTGGTGCATCTGCATGCCGACCCTTTGGAAGGATAAACCCGTAGTCTTCACGATGCTTGAATGCAGCACTTGCGAGTCACTCGCCAGGTCTGCTTTCATGCATCATGGTGACCAAGGGTATGATGCATAATTTAAGGCATGATGCCATCCTTAGAGGGTTAATGTATAGACGTAACGTCGATGACGTACACGTCAGTACGAGCAGGGCACCAGCATGGCCTGCATGTGTGTAAGGTGTGTGTCTACTTAGAGACCTATTATAACTGAGTACCAGCACCTTGTCCACTAGGGTCCACACCTCACCCACACACTCACACAGAGATAGTGGGAGACACAAAGAGGTGACACAGCGTGGGTACTTGCTACTGGTAGCGTGATTTATCTCATATGGAGAAACAAAGTGACTATGCTTAAGTACTAGAATGGCCGTTCTCCACACCCCCATGGAGAAACTGATGCTCATTCTCCATTGTGTGTTTCTCCTTGATGACGTTGCTAAGATAACTATGAAACCAATCTTTAAGTGTCGTTTTTGGATATAATTTATCTATGATTACATAAAATAAACACAGAGATCCGCTTTAATCAGTCTGAATTCCTGATTTATCAACTTGTGGTACCTTGGATCATATCACACTCTGCCCCACCTCGTGTGATATGATCCAAGGTACCACTCGTGGAGAAACCTGTCATTCAGACAGATCATTGTGGACCTCTGTCCATATCCACCCCCACCCCCAGCCTCGTGCTTTTCCCTGTACCATGCTCAGGAAAGCCGAGTTGACCTCACTCTATTTTGGGAAATATTCAAATTGCTAATTCATGACGATTAAGGACATACATACAGACGTATTTCTTCATAAAAACTAGAGTACCTCCGATTTCCTGTTTCCCCCATTGCCCCTCGGTACCCACCTGTACAAGGTGCACGTGTTGGGGCTGAGGGCAGCCTGGTGTCCACGTGCATACTCCTCACATGGGTCAAGTGGCAACCCTTTAAGGCATAGAACGTGCTGCCCCGGCAGAAACAGTCGCAGTGCAGGCAGGACAGGCACTCAGCCCTTTATATAGGGGTGCTGGGGGTTTAAGAGCCACATTTTCCTTTACTATGCCCCTTGTCGGCATGATACTTGAAGGAAGTAACTCGTGAGTTACTCGCCAGTGCTGCCTTCATGCATCATGCCGACACTTCGGGAGTGTATCAACCCCATGGGTCAGTATGGTGCATGGATACAACCCTGGCGAGTTACTAGCCAGGGCAGCATTCATGAATGCATCATGCCGACCAAGGGCATCTTCGTGCTTTACTCACAGTTGCTGCATTATATTAAAATTCCGTGCCAAACCCAGATTTGAAACACTCGTGACAGGTTGGCATAATGTACAAAAATAACCCGCAGGCGTTGGTGTCTCATAACGACAGATAAAAATAAACCCTGAGGCATCAGACCAACTGTAATCCTTTTAGGATGCATTTTGCTAAATGTCGACATTGGTCGTAATGATGCACCAATCCAGTCCTGGCGAGTAACTCGCTGGTGTTACATTAGTGCACCATGACGACCCTTTGGGAGTATAACACCGAAGGTTCGACATAATGCTCTAACAGGGTTCCCACCCATCAGTTAAAAGTCAGTTTCGTTTTGTTTGCTTTAAAAGTCCGTTGAATGTCAGTTTAAAAAGAAATTGGCATATTTTGTCAGTTATTTTCTAGATTTTGAGAAAATGTCAGTTCAAAGTCAGTTAAAAATATATTCTGCCAGAGCACATTTTTCAAAATACGACAAGAGACACCAGAATGCACCAATTATGACTTCTAGATTTTCCAAAATGTCTGGGTGCAGTTATACACGAAAAGCAGTTTATACACAGGGAATAACAGTCCTACACTTGTCAGTTACAAGGATTATTTGTCAGTTAAAGGTCAGTTGAATGTCAGTTAAAACTGAGACTGTAAAATAGTGGGAACCCTGTTGAATGTAGCACTGGCGAGTTACTCGGCAGCGCTTCATTCAGGCATCATGGGCATGGTATATGAATGCACTATGTACTAAGGGGTGCAGATAATAGCAGCCAGGTCAGACAGTATGTGTGCAGCCAGTAGTGGGACCTTCAGTGCAGACTGTGTCCTTTGTATAATGAGTGACATGCAAGGATATAGCGTTATAGCATGCTGCAATAGATACAAGAGTTAATACCCAGCTCGACTCATGGATGTAGGGATAGGTAAAGGTAGGAGTAGAAGAGAAAAGCAGGTGTACTACGTGTGTACTTGTAATGAGTCTCTAATGTCAAGGATATGTAGGTAGACCTCCAGGAATCTAAAGCATTGCAAATCCTTGAGCACACTTTAAGGGCTGCATAGGGCTTTAGTCTGGTATGTCCCTTGTCGTCATAATAATGCATGAATACCGCCATGGCGAGTTACTCATGCATCATGACGACTCTGACGGATGGATACACTTGCAAATTTCACCATGATGCACCTAGGAATGTCCGCAATTTACTGGCAGGCATTATATTGGTGTATCATGACAACAATTGTTTCTTTAGGCGACCTGCCGTCCTTAAAGGGTTAGCGGCAGGTCTGGAGCTGCGTGATGTATGGTGTGGGGGTCCGCTTTGTTGCTGAACGTAACGTTTAGCACCAAGAAAGTGCTTGCTTAGTTTAAAGATGGGCTATGAGTTATAAGCAACATAAATAATTTGTATGCATGTGGAACTTGTATATTCCACATATAAAATAATCTAACCCATCGATATGCTGTGTTTTGTTTTCCTTTTAGCACACAGAAAATCCTCGTGATGAAATCAAGAGAGTTGCTCCTAATTCCAACCTCTATATATGATAAGAGTATCAGGTACTAGTATACCTTGTGTCGAGGTAGGGCAGAGATTTTTTGACTGATTTTGGTCAATTAGGGTATGGCGAATCAGAATCTGCCCCTTGCCAGCTTGGCAGTTACAGTTGGTCTGACGCCTCAGCAGTTTGCTTAGCAACAACCCAAAATCAACAAAACTGCATAGCAACAGATATATAAATTGCTAATATGAATGAATAAATGACTCTTACCCCCCCCCCCCCCCCTAAATCAATACCAAAAAATTCATTTCTGTATAGGACATTTGGCTAGGTAGCTTTTGTTGCCTAGCAACATAATTCCGGTATATCTTACTGGTAATAGAAATGAATTACCCTAAACATAGCTGATATGCCCCCTTTAAGGCAGGAGGTACCATTGAGTGTGTGGGTTGGTAGGAGGCCAGGTGTAGAGCCTCTGTTAGAAACCACCTGGTCAGGGCAGACAGAGAGGTCATACTCTGGTTCCCAGAGCCTTTCACAAGAAGGCTCTGGTAACTACCACTATGACCTTAAACTCAAATTTTGCTGGGTTTTGGCAGTCACTGCTGGTGGCTTGAAACCAGTGATCAGGAACCAAAATGTATGATGGTTCTCCCACCATACTTTCTGGTTCCAGTTCTGGTTCCTGTCTGCTGGTTCCAAGCTAAGCACAGGGATTGATTAGAACCAGCAAAAGTCCAAGCTCAAAGTGATATTGATGTTTACAAGTGCCATTCTGTCCCAGATAAAAAGAATCCGCCCCTGAATTTACGGCCAGACACGTACATCACAAAGATTGGTTTGAGGGCCAGTGGATATAGGAGTGATGTTGTGTGGATGGAAGCCAAGTCTGTAGTGTCCACTAGGTGGTGTCAAGCCAAACTAGATCCTGACTAGCTACTAAGCTATAGGATATATAGGGTAGATTGACCGAAAGGCAACCACGTGTACCTTGAGATGTCCACCTCAATTTTGTAGTCATTCATGCATCATAAGTGTTTTTGTGTAACAAAGTACGCTTTAAGTGATACTCTTTGCAGCAAAGGGCAAATAAAAGACAATACCATATATGAATAACTGCATAATTAAGGTGGACATCTCAAGGTACATGGTTACCTTTAGGTCAATCTACCCTAGCCCCTATCCAGGGAATGGAGATGACCTATAAATACTGTAAGCGTAGATATTTTCGCGCTGTACATAATTTCGCGAATTTCACAGAAATGTAAAATCACTGAAAATATGTACAGAGCGAACACAGTGCGGAATTCCGGAAATCTGAGAATTTAAATAAATCCGAAATTGCCGATTTTAGCAAATTCGCGAAATTTTATACACACGAAATTATCTACGTTTACAGTATGCACAGTTTGTTGAAAAAATTTCTATACCAACAGAAGATGAAGCCAGGGCATATACAGGACCATATTAATAACTCAATACTAGTACACTATATTCTGGTCTCAAATAAGTGGTGGCCTCGGTCATCGCCGGGGTACAGGGGATTTGAAATAAATGACCGCCCGGCGGTTATACAAGTCAATATGGTGCTTTGGGTAAGTCCTATAACCCACACTGGAGGTTTGTTGTGTACATGTATGTATATGGAGGGGGGGGGGGGTCTACTGGGGTTAAAGCCATCAGTGTGAGGCTGGGTGAGTGAGGTCAGTGGACTACCACATGTAACGTGTTAGGTCAACGGGGTGTGGGGGGGGGGGGGGGGCAGGGCAGGGCATGTATACGGAGGAGAGCCTACATGGTACGGGAGCCGCCATTTTCTAACTGTCCCCTGACTCGGAGCAGTGCATTGAGGGTAAATGTGTTATCAGCCACAATTCACACCTCTAAACAATGGCCACAGATAAGGCTGATAAGGGTGATAGGTGGCATCCCACCCTTATCTTGATAATCTTAATCACCTCCCCTTTGTTTCAGGTGTGAGATGAGGGTCTTAGCCTGATTGGGAAACAATGCACTGAACACACTTTGACTGACTGACATGTAGTCACCCACAGAGGTGTTAATGCTCTATTTCTCTGAGATTTAAGATATTCCCCATTCTTTAAGCTCATCAAATTAAAGGCCATTTCATGGAGAATCCATGCATCTAATTTATAAAGAAGATAGGTAGATAGTGAATGAGAGAGAACCCTCCAAAGTAAACTACACAAAGAGGCAAAATGGAGGCTTGACACACGACTACCTTTAGCCTCCTGGTGCATGGCCCAAGAACCAGCATAGGCTCTCCCCCGCATAGGTTAGAGTATAGCTTCAGCGGGTAAAAGGGCATGTACACAAACGCCGAGGATCCAGTGCTGAGTTTTTGCTTGGAATATACTCTTATGAGAGGCATGCAAAGTTGTTGTTTTTTCCCCTTTTTAAATCATTTTATTTATACTGGCATGTGCACCGGGTCGAACCTACGGTCCCCTTTTCACCTGCCTCTAGTTGTGGCCCTGTGGATTATGTGCAGGTAGGTTCTAACATGGCAGTTTGCACAAAATGGCAAGTGTGGATTTTGCATTTAATATAAACGTAACCCATTCATACGCTGGTTTTACAATCCAGTTCAGAAATAGGGGTAACAAATAAAATGGGTTACAATTTGATATTTGATAGAAATTATTATTAGAAATATTTATGTTGACATTGACGGCATAAATGAGGAAAACGTGTTTCTTAGACATACCCGAGCCTTTATTAAGAGAGGACCACTTTTTGGTCTATAATAGTCTAAAGAAAGCTTCGTATGTGTCAAGAGCCCTTTTGGCAGGTGGAAGGGTATTCAAGGCTCTTTGAGCTTTGTATTCAACACTCTTGGCCACTATCGCCTTCTTAGCATTAACATATCTTAGAATGTGCCCTAGTTGCCCTTCTCTGCTCCAACCTATTTTCAATATTTTCACATTTCATGAAAGCAAATTTAAGCAGATGGGTGTTTCTTCTGCCTTCCGAATAATTATTTTCGCAATCTTATGTACTAAGGCAGTGAACAAAATACAAAAAAAACAAAAACAAAAATCCCACCCCCAAATCCCCCCACTCCCATCCTACTGTTGAAAACACCGTTGACTCGTGAGACTATAATCATTCAGTTCATGTTTGTTAGTTTGAAGGAGATCACAGGGTTATCAAGTCTGACATCTCTTATCTCTTCTCAGCACAAAGACACACAAAGCTCTCATATGAGTATATTTAGCCCCGGGCCCTCACAAAAAGGAAAAAGGTACTAGTTAAAAGGAAAGTACAAACAAACACTATATGACCAATCAAGTAATAATATAGCTGGAAGGAAGAATAGTCACCACACCAGACCACCCCCCACACCACCACCACCACCACCCCATACGCCCACCACCTATGAACAATAGAGAAGATAGATAGAAACAAACGCCCGCAAAAAAGGGGAATAAATTCACCCTGCAAGCAAACAACAAGGGCCACATAGTGCTTTCATATGATACACCGGTTGTTGTCATGATGCATGAATGCAACCAAGGCGAGATTCATGGAGAATGCCGACCATACAGAGCTGATGCACTCCTGAAAAGTCGTGATGCACTAACGCAGTGCTGCCGAGATACTCGCCGACACTGCATTGGTGCGCATCATCAGATTCATGGTGACAAATGTTGCTTTTAGGCGACATGCTGTCGGTAAAGGGTTAAGCAATGCTGTATGGAGATGAGTGTTTCTCCCAAATACCCAGTCAAAAATAAAAAATAAAAAAACATTAAAAAAAACTGATACCTGGTCTGTGTGCCGCATCACACGGTCATCAGACGGACTCGGTTACCGCTGAGTCATGTTTTCATTAACTTTTGTCCGGTGTCTGTGTCGCGACCTTCTCCGAGGTATCGTCCTTCAGTCCATGTCATGTTTAAAGCAAACCACCCGAATTGAATTCAGATTAGGTGTCTAAGTCTCTTCAAAGGTATTCTGCACTGAAAGGGGGGGGGGGCAGGTCTAGACTTGGGAGAGGTCATTATCTAGTGTTACAGTAGCATATGTTTTAATGCACTTTGTCATTTGCTGCATGGGTCATTTATCGTCACGATGCATGAATGCAGCCCTAGCAAGTAGACTCATTGGAAGGACTGAATTCATGCATCGATGGCGAGAAACAGCATATAGCATGTTAGCGCACTACACACCTTTACAGCTATTTAGGGGTTAAGCCTTTTGATATTCACATATTTACATCATACAGCTACCACTATATCTAGTCATCTTTGGTGCATATGACAACGTTATGGACCTATCAGGCTATATGCCCCTGGGGGGGGGGGGCACTCTACTATGTTTTGGATAACCACTGCAGCACAACTATGAAAAGCGGTAGTGGGGAATTTCCATTAGATCCTGAAAAGGGGGCGCCGAAAAGGGGGCGGTCAGATTTTATCAAGGCCCTGATAAGTAGGGTGGTTAAAATAATATGATTAAATTGAGCAAATTGTCTTGCTGAAAGGGATGAATAAAGTTGAATTTGTGTAATATTCAGAGAGAATTAAACTTGTAATATAATTGCTCATCAAATCTCCCAACCTCTGAGAAGTGGTGCTGTCATATTTGCCAACCTCTGAAAAGGAGGGCGGTCAAATCTCCCAACCTCTGATGAGTAGGGCGGTCAAATTTTGGGGCGGTAGGGCGGCAGTTGCTATCTTCCCTCAAAGACTCAGTGACCCCCCCCCCCCCCCCCGGGCTATATGCTCATATAAGAGGGCTTTAGTCATTCCACATCCTTCATGATGAAGATAAATACATGGCACTAACTCCACATCCCCATCCCCATCCTACACACATAAACTATCTGATAACGATATAATCCCGGATCTGCTAAATCAAAAGACCAGTAATCCGCCCGCCCTCCGCTCGACTCCACCCACGACACTGCTGATCTAAATCCTACTGGGAAAGGAAATATTCGTCATGGAGAAATATGTGGAAAAACTTACAAGTGATACATCCAAGCATCATGCCGACTTTATCATTTCAAACAAGCTGGCCCCAGGTCACAGTGTTTAACATAGTAAATTAAAGATCAACCTCCTGCATGGAGGGAAGGCCTCTTAGAACTGGAACGAGCTCAATACCCCCCCCCCCCCCCCCCCCCCCCCCAGGTCCAGAGAAATGCGGCCTGGGGAATTGGGGTCAAAATGTGGCACCCTTTTTGACATGATAACGCCCACGTGTTACAAATGATACAATAGTTCAAATGAAAGCGGAGGATAAAAATGGACACCGCTGAATTGATGACCAGGTAAATGTGTACCCCTGTAGTAACTGTGAGAGGGGTGGTGGCGGAAAGGAGCCAAAGTATATCTGCATACGATACTCGAACCCCTCCCTTTCAATCTATTATACCAAGGTTTACTGTGAGAACAAAAGAAACTGCCCGTTTGTATAACACATACAAACCAATCACAGACTGAAACCAATCACTGGGTTTAAGTCAGATATGGATATCGTGCGTAGCTGCATAAGTGTTATAAGCCTTGGACAATTGTTATCATCCTGGTGCCTTGGGCAAGTACCATGTCCTTGGCCTATAACACTTATACCGCGACTTACTTGTACTATATCTACTACATAATGACCACTCACTAATCGGGGTTGCAGGGGTAGACAAATCATATTTGAGCATGCGTGCCCACGGGCACAGAATCAAGATAAAGTTGTGCCCAGAAGGTATACATTGTGCCCAGCTGATTTTCTCCCATGTTTTCACATGCACCAATAGGAAGAGGTAAAATTCAACTTTCAGAAATTTGGACATCCTGAGCTACAAGTGTGTTGAAAGCAAATAAGTAAAATGAATTATGTGTGAAATATTTGGGAATAACTTGAAGGGCATGACTAAAGATGGCAAAGTGTGTGAGAAGAAATCAGTAAACATCTTCATTTTGTCAGTTGTGCCCACAGGGCACAACTTCAAAAAAATGTTGTGCCCTGTGACTTTTTTGTGTGTCATCGGGCACAGGGCACAGGGATTTGTTGAGCCCTGGGTTGGTCAGTGAGGGTAGTGTGTGGTGTAACTGCCCATCTGCCCTCACCCACTGGACACCAGTGACATATAGGGGCATAGTACCAGTAGTAGTAGCCATGCACCACTATTTATAAAACTAGCTTGGGGGGATAGTGAAAGTACACTAACGGTATTAATAGCTTAGTACCCGGTAGTAGGGGATCTCTCAGCATGGACCAAATCCCTGTTTAAGAGATAGTTCTAACACATAGCTTATAAACTGACCCTGCCCCCCCCCCCTCGACACACACACACACCCCACGACTTGAGCAATCTATAGAGGTTTATACCTTTCAATTAAAATTCAATTTTTAAAGAAATACAATTTATACACTCATATTATAAATTTGTACACTTATAGTGAACTGCTGGTAGCAGTGTGAGATAGATAGCAGGTAGTGTCTTCGTTATTAGAGAACAGGGCCAGGCTACCGTCCTATAGGTATAACAGGTAACTGACCTGTATTGAGACTTTAAACCTTCAAGGGCCGCATAATACATTAATGCATCATGCCCTTGGTCGCCATGATGCATGAATGCAGCCATGTTGAATAACTCGCCAGGACAGCATTCAAGCATCATACTGACTCGACAAGGTTGAGACACTCCCGAAAGGTCGACATGATGCCAGTGCTGCATTGGTGTATAATGACGACAGATATCTTTTAGGGATTTATGCAGTCCTTAGGGAGTGGTCATCTTTTAACAACAGGGGGGGGGTCGGTGGATTTAGGGGGGGGGACCAAAAAATTTGGACCCCTTGAAGGGGGGGACCAAAAAAATTTGGACCCCTCTTGAGGGGGGGACCAAAAAACTTGCACCCCTTTTTAGTGGAAAAGCCCGCGCTTTACTATAGCTCAAAGGGGTCGGCCGCGCTCAATTTCAACTTGCCTGAGGGGGGGGACCAAAAAGATTTCGACCCCTCCCGTGGGGGGGACCAGCTGATTTTCTCCCCATGTTTTCACATGCACCAATAGGAAGAGGTAAAATTCAACTTTCAGAAATTTGGACATCCTGAGCTACAAGTGTGTTGAAAGCAAATAAGTAAAATGAATTATGTGTGAAATATTTGGGAATAACTTGAAGGGCATGACTAAAGATGGCAAAGTGTGTGAGAAGAAATCAGTAAACATCTTCATTTTGTCAGTTGTGCCCACAGGGCACAACTTCAAAAAAATGTTGTGCCCTGTGACTTTTTTGTGTGTCATCGGGCACAGGGCACAGGGATTTGTTGAGCCCTGGGTTGGTCAGTGAGGGTAGTGTGTGGTGTAACTGCCCATCTGCCCTCACCCACTGGACACCAGTGACATATAGGGGCATAGTACCAGTAGTAGTAGCCATGCACCACTATTTATAAAACTAGCTTGGGGGGATAGTGAAAGTACACTAACGGTATTAATAGCTTAGTACCCGGTAGTAGGGGATCTCTCAGCATGGACCAAATCCCTGTTTAAGAGATAGTTCTAACACATAGCTTATAAACTGACCCTGCCCCCCCCCCTCGACACACACACACACCCCACGACTTGAGCAATCTATAGAGGTTTATACCTTTCAATTAAAATTCAATTTTTAAAGAAATACAATTTATACACTCATATTATAAATTTGTACACTTATAGTGAACTGCTGGTAGCAGTGTGAGATAGATAGCAGGTAGTGTCTTCGTTATTAGAGAACAGGGCCAGGCTACCGTCCTATAGGTATAACAGGTAACTGACCTGTATTGAGACTTTAAACCTTCAAGGGCCGCATAATACATTAATGCATCATGCCCTTGGTCGCCATGATGCATGAATGCAGCCATGTTGAATAACTCGCCAGGACAGCATTCAAGCATCATACTGACTCGACAAGGTTGAGACACTCCCGAAAGGTCGACATGATGCCAGTGCTGCATTGGTGTATAATGACGACAGATATCTTTTAGGGATTTATGCAGTCCTTAGGGAGTGGTCATCTTTTAACAACAGGGGGGGGTCGGTGGATTTAGGGGGGGGGACCAAAAAATTTGGACCCCTTGAAGGGGGGGACCAAAAAAATTTGGACCCCTCTTGAGGGGGGGACCAAAAAACTTGCACCCCTTTTTAGTGGAAAAGCCCGCGCTTTACTATAGCTCAAAGGGGTCGGCCGCGCTCAATTTCAACTTGCCTGAGGGGGGGACCAAAAAGATTTCGACCCCTCCCGTGGGGGGGACCAAAAAAATTTCGACCCGCTCACGCGAAAATCCACCGACCCCCCCCTGTTGTTAAAAAATGACCACTCCCTTAGAGGGTTAACCCTGCGCTTCTGGTCATCATAGCTTACACTTGTGTAATCCTGACCTTGATGAGGCCACACCAAAAAAAAAAGTTGGTCAATGGATTTCACTTTTCAAAAAATGGTGCGAGCGAGCGAAATTTTTTTTTTTTTTTTTAAAGAATTTTTTTTTGTCAATGGATTTTGTCGGTGGAAAACTGGAGCGAGCGACAATTTTTTTTTTTTTTTTAACCAGCCTCCGACAAAAGTTCTTAGTGAACCCCTAACATAAAGATGTATTGGTTGATCTGGGGGAATGACTGGAAGAAAATTTGAAAAAAAAATAAAAATTCTCAATTTTGAAAAAAATGAGGCGAGCGAAATCCATTGACAATTTTTTTTTCAAAAAAAATAAAAATTTCCATTTCCGAAAATAAGGTGCGCGAAATCCATTGACCAACTTTTTTTTTTGGTGTGGCCTGATGTGCCCCTGTTCCTGTTAGATCCTCCTGCGTCTCTCACCGCCTTTGTCTCTTAATGTTTAGCAGGGCCGACATCTCAGAAATGTTAAATGACAGTTAATCTTTCCATCTACGGACAGTCAACGTTACTTTAACCCTTTAACCCTTTAAGGACGACATAATACCTTAATCCATATACCCTTGGTCGTTATGATGCATGAATACAGCCCTGGCGAGTAACTCGCCAGTGATACATTCAAGCATCATGCCAACCCTACGTTTTCAGACACTCCCGAAGGGTCGGCATGATGCACCAATGCAGCACCGGCGAGTTACTCGCCAGGCCTGCATTGTTTTACAGTACTTAGTTGAGAATAAAATCAGTTTCACACAACCCCGTAGTGAACTGAAAGAACTCACATGGACTATAAACAAGGATTAATTAGCCGATGCACTAACTATAAACAAGATTGATTAGGCGTTCACTAAGAAATAAATAAATCTGTAACTGATAAAAAATAACACCACGAGAAATAAAGGTCAGTTCCGCTTCGTTAACTTAAGTTACAACCCCATTAGGATATGGTGACAAGTGTGTCACTATAAATGCAGGGAGCGGTAGTGGGGGGGGGGGGGGGTACTTTAAACTTGATGAATTAGGAGCCTTGACAGTAATCTGGTTAGTGTTATGACCCCTATCCCAGTGCATCTGTGTTGTTGGATAAATCCCGGGTTAAGTCACGTCCAACAAGGAAGCTTATAGTGCGGGGTTTTCTGAGTAATCCCCCAACAAATCCACTACATTCTTCTAGGAAAAGAAGTTCGATATTTTTAAAACCAAAGACAAAACACCCCAAGGTGGTTCCCCTCGCATTCCTCAGGGGTGGCATGAAATCTGCTTGGAGAGTTCAGTGGTCACTGCTGCTGCCCTCTGGTGGGTAGAAGTGTAACCAATGGACTGACTCAGGATTTGCCCTTTGGTCTTTTAGTGGGAATATGCAATCACAGAAGGCAGCACATTCCAGTGCCCTCTGCCTGTCTTTATTTTGCCAATTTCCCCGAACTCAGTGTAGTGTTCTCACGAATAGCATGTACTACTGATTCGACCAATAATCTAGTCCCACATAGCAGAGACATTATAGACTGCTCACAGCGAATTAACCTGTGTTTATTTTGATTAAAATTGTGATATACATGTATTGTTTGACATAATCATTTGTGTGATTTACATTCAACATGCACGGTTAACCTTAAAAAATAAAGGGGTTTTATGTTATATTCAGGGATGAAAGTCTTCAAACTTTCCCCTGATTTCAAGTTCGCTTTATGTCGCGAAGACCCGTATTTAAGTATAGAGGGCCTTCATTCAAGGGCATCAATTTGAACCTTTCAAGTTTTATTTTTGAGATTAGTCACTTTCATCTCTGTATACTGTATGGTTCATAATGATTGATTATATTAAATGTGTGTCATTTTGTGTCTTTGCAGGTATTAAGTGCCCAGTGTGCTCCAAGTTCGTGCCGCCGGACGATATAGAATGTCATCTTGTTATGTGCCTCACCAAACCCCGCATTAACTATAATGGTGAGTACCTCTCCTTTTATTAACCCTTTAAGGACGGATGTCACTAAAAGATGACATTTGTTGTCAAAAGTTGTCAAAATGCACCAATGCACCCCCGGCGAGTAACTCGCCGGGGCTGCATTGGTGCATCATGCCGAACCTCTGGGAGTGTGTCAATACAGGAGGGTCGGCATGATGCTTGAATGCAGCACTGGCAAATTACTCACCAGGGCTGCATCCATGCATCATGACGATTAAGGCTATGATGCATTAAGATATTATGCCGTCCTTAAAGGTTTAAGCACAACATATTGCTTTTATGTACTATGCCTTTGTCTTCATGAGGTATGAATACATAGGGGTGGATACAATCGTAAAGTGTCGGTATGATCCACCGATGCTGTGTTGTTGCACAATTAAGACAAATATTCAAATGAACATGAAGCTTAAGGGGTTAGTATACGATAAGTGGTCGACCGATGATAATTGAATTTGAAAATTTCAGAGAAAAACATCAGAGGTTTCACAGTTAATAAATTATTTAAAGATATAGAAGGGTTTTGCAGGGGTTAGTCCTCGAGGGGTCAAACCAGCGGTAACCAGGGTCGATGGCACATGGGAAGATATCCCTACCTTACAGAGATACATAATCCATAGAAATACATGAACACTTAAGGTTAAAAAAAAAAGGAGTTGTGTTCCGATAACTCGACCGACCCTATTTTATTGGCCCGACCTTAATATTTTTTCCTTCTTTTTTGCTCTTGAACTCTTTTCTCAAAGTCACACTAGTAATGTGGTATGATGTAGGGTGTCAACAAAGGGATAGACTGGTTAAAAGAACACATGAGACTCCATTTGCTGGTATCAGAAGTTGTTTATACATGTACAAAGGGTCTATATTTGCTGCGTTTGTTTTCTGTTTGTCTTTTTTGATAGTTGACATTGATGTTTGTTTGGTGTTACAGAGGATGTGTTATCAGAAGATAAAGGAGAATGTGTTATCTGCTTCGATGAACTAAGACAGGGCGACACGATCGCACGCCTACCGTGTCTGTGTGTGTACCACAAAGGGTGAGTACCGGCATTTATATTTTTGAAATACAACATTCACTATGCCTAATAGCTTAATAGGTATAGTCCCCCTGTGTTAGTGGGGACCTTCATGATGGGGGCATGAAGGAGTAGAATAACTTCATCGGGAGCCTTCCATAATACCAATGGGCATACCGGATTCGTAAAAGGCGACAAAACTTGAGGGGTCTCGTGCCTTACTGCTGTGATCAGTCACGTAAGCTGTTTGGCAACCGATGCCCATATGCACGGGCCCGGGCCTTCTTGCTGGTGGTCTGGCATGGGATTCCTCCTCAGTGAACCACGTCTGAGATATCAAAGGCCGTGGTTTGTCTGGCCCTGCCTACTATGGTACTAACCCAGGTGGGTAGGAACAGGCAAATAAAAGAACACTTGCTATCCTTCGAAAAGAGTAGGGGACGTTGTTAAGCCCTTATCCTACAAAATTGCCCTTATCCTACAAAATCATATAGGTTTGTAGGATAAGGGCTATCAGTCATGCCCTTATCCTACAAAATTTGCCCTTATCCTACAAAACACCTGTCATGCCCTTATCCTACAAAATTGCCCTTATCCTACAAAAATATATAGTTTTGTAGGATAAGGGCAATCAGTCAAGCCCTTATCCTACAAAATTGCCCTTATCCTACAAAAATATATAGTTTTGTAGGATAAGGACAATCAGTCAAGCCCTTATCCTACAAAATTGCCCTTATCCTACAAAAATATATAGTTTTGTAGGATAAGGGCAATCAGTCAAGCCCTTATCCTACAAAATTGCCCTTATCCTACAAAACCTATATAAGGGAGGATATATAAGATAAGGGCCTAATAAATGCACTGCACCCAGAAAAATCTTATTCTTATATAATTCACAAGGAAATCTAGTAGGATAAGGGCTTGAGTGATAGCCCTTATATTACAAAACCTACTTGATATAGGTTTTGTAGGATAAGGGCAATTTTGTAGGATAAGGGCTTGACTGATTGCCCTTATCCTACAAAATACCTAGGTTTTGTAGGATAAGGGCAACATTTTTGTAGGATAAGGGCAAATTTTGTAGGATAAGGGCCTGACTGACAGCCCTTATACTACAAAACTATACATTTTTGTAGGATAAGGGCAATTTTGTAGGATAAGGGCATAACAGACGTGCCCCGGTAGCGGTTTTCTGCCTCACCTCATAGATGCGGTCATTCATTTCATAGATTCGATCATCCATAGATGCGGTCACTGCTGTATTGGGCAAGCAGCATATAAATATCTGTCCTACTACTGCAAGGCAGACTACCACTATTTGTGGATGACTCCTTGCAAACTTGAGATGTCCCGTGAGGTACTTGATGTACGTCTGGACGTTAAACAAATAAATCAATCAATCAATCAATCAATAATAGGTATAGGAAGGGCCGTATATAATTCCCTCCATTGAATACAATGTGGCCGTATTCAATTGGCTAGAAAAAAAGCTGTCTTTCCTTCATTAAATGGCTTCAAAATAAAAGATACGGCAGAGACGGTATCAATGGACGTTGGTATGTTTCTATGTATTAACCATTTAAGAACCAGAATAATGCTTTAACCCTTTAAGGACGGCATGTCGCTATAACATGACATTTGCACCAAAGTAGCCCCATCTAGTAAACCTTGTGACTGACTGAACCCCGTAGGGTTGACATGATGCTTGAATGCAAGACTGGCAAGTTCCAAGTTACTCGCCAGGGCTGCATTCGTGCATCATGGGACCAAGGGTATGATGCATTTATGCATTATGCCGTCCATAATAATGCTTTAATGTGCTATTCCTGTTGTCATGAGTAACTGTCCTAATGCATGGATGCAAGCCCTGGTGAGCAACTCGCCAGTGCAATGTTCAGTCAAACATCACGCATGACTAGAGGCTTAATACACTCCCAAAGGTTATACATGAATGCAGTTTTGACGTGTAGACTCGCCAGGGCTGCATTTCTACAACGAAGGATGTCTGAAAAGAATCCAGATTAAAAAAAAGTTGGTATATAAATTTCACAGATTGTGAAAAAAGACAGAAAAGGGTGAAGCTATATACAATACTTAAGTTTGCAAAATTCCAATTGTAACTGTAAATCTTTCTGTAATGTTGCAGAGAAAAAATTCCCTGATGAAACTAGAAATGAATGATTGCTTTTCCTTTTGATAGATATTTCTCATGTACGTGTTATCATAATTGTTTAAACCGGTGACTTTCTTTCCGCAGGTGTATCGACTCTTGGTTTAAGGTGAATCGGTCCTGTCCAGAGCATCCTGTCGATTGATTGTGAGCGGAGCTTCATTAAATGGGATTCTTACAACAAAGCACAGAGGCCAATCATCATCTACTAGAGAAATCAGCCCGCCAGCCAGCTCGCTCAGCTCACACCTGGAGGAAAAAACACAAAGACATACCCAGACATTTTATTCGACGAAATACAATATTTCAACGGAGGTCTCATCATCAGAGCGCCACCACCACCGCAAAAATGACGGTTTTACGACACGCTGGGCGGTTTCCTCTCTCCTGGACACTCATTCCTCAGTGGCTAGAGGAAGTGGAGGAGGAGCCGGTGGGCGGTGGTGGTCGAGCGACTCCCGAGGCGTTGAGCTCCCTTCAGTTTTATAAAAGGGGCGGTGAGTGTGAGCGGGGCCTGGCGGGCGTTGGTCACTCTCCTCCATGCAGTAACCATGTGATATACATCTCTAATCGCTTAACGTTAACGAGGCGCAGTGGGGTGAGTGAGGACGCTTTCGGTGTGAGTAGTTGATGGAGGTGTGGGCTATACTACAGCCCCCCGTTGTCTCCCGGGTTCTGCCCCCGCCCATCCCCCACTTTACTACATGTATACAGGTGGTCGGGCAGGCAGGGACCCCGCGCGACACACACACACACATACAAACACGGCGGTGGTGCCTGGCCGTCCGCTGCCGCCCTCCGAGGCAGGCCACCGCTCCCGACCAGGAAACCCAAGAGGCTTCTTTCTTCGTTCATTCAGAAGAAAACTTGTGATACAGACTAGGATTGGCAGAGCCAATAGCAGGCACTTATCTACTGTACTACTAATACTACTACTACTTCTATTACTACCGCCGCGAGGCGCTACGAGAGACAGTGACCGCACAGAGAGAGAGAAGAGGACGGTGTTCATCTGACCTGTTTGTGGGTTAAGGGAGCATGCCCAGATCGGACGCATAGACTACCCTAATATAAGTCATCTTTAGAGGCAGAACAATAACGCGCAACATGATGGTGTCGGTAGGGTAAAACGAGGGACGTCCGCTGTTAAGCTTGGTATGAACAGCGAGCCATGCGCCGGTCTACGTTAACCCTTTTAGGCCTGCATAGTGCTTTAATGTGCTATGCCCTCAGTAGTCATTATGCATGAATGCAGCCCTGGTGAGTCTACTACTACTACTCGCCAGGGCTGCATTCATGCATCATGCTGATCCTTCGGGAATGTATCAACCCCGGACAAGCAATGCTACCCTCCCCGACTGGAGTAATTGGGCTTGTGTCCAAATGTGTAGGAAATTCAGAGTGTTGAGGATGATTGGTATAAAATATAGATGCCCGCCCAAGATGCAAGTCGATTCTTTAAGTGATAATTGATTATTAATTGTAAATGGTGACAGGGATGAGGATGCTGTGTAATTGAGATGAGCGGAGTGAATGTGAGTGGAGTGAAAGTGAACAGTGATACTAGGGAATATTGTAAATACATGGAGTGTCAAGGCTGAGACTGATAAAAGGCATGGTTTGTGATATACAGGTGTAAACTTAGTTTAATCTGAGAGATGTATAAATATTAAAGCTCATAAGTATGAGGTATGTGAGGCGGAGAAAAAGCGGCGTAAATGTGACATTCGCGAGAGAAAGTAGAGTCGGTGTAATTTGCGGCGGGACATTGCGGCGAGGACAGCGTGCATCGAGTGGCGCCATCTCGGAGGTGAGGCTGGCACTACTAACAGCAGGACTACTCACTGTCTCAGGACCTAGTATTGTGAACAGACTCTTACTTTGGATACAACCGCAAACGTAGTCTTAATCATTGAACAGTAGGCGAAAAGCCATGTATACCGGCCGGCCCTTCTTCACAAAATATACTGGCAACTGCAGATTCTATTTTCCCATGCATCCTATCTGCACCCAGCATGAGAGGAATGCAGCCCCCTCAGTGTCACCTAAACTCATTGGACACCAGTGCAAAAGTAGACAGCCATCTAATTTGTTCTCAATTATTTTGCTTCTTTAACGTGTTAGGGCTATATATGTGTATATACTACATTAATTTGCTATGCCCTTTGTCTTTGTGATGCATGAATGCAGCCCGGGCGAGTTACTCGCCAGTGCTGCATTCATATATCATTTCCAACCCCATGGGGATGAAACACCCCAGAAGGGTCGGCAAGATGCGTCATGACAGTGGAGGGCATAGCACATTAAAGTACTATGCAGCCCTTAAAAAGTAAAAACAAAAGGATGTGTAGGATATTAATCATGTGCAACTGGCAGTTGTGAGTAAGTATGGTATTAGCGGTGTACACTGTTGGTGAGGTCCACGTCAGAATAGCACTATAGCAATCCCAGTTGAGGAAGGTTTTGGTCATTCATCGCATCCCCAAGCCTGACTACACTTTTACCCCTGCCTATACGCGCCTGCTTGGACTGCAGTGAGCCCCCACCCTCTGCCACCCCTTCATGCGTTTTGTACAGTGTATACGAGGACTTTTCTGGCAACACAGACATTATATGCACATCCATAGACTCATAGGCATTTTAACACTGGTTATTCTGTGTACAGAGGCATTGGTTCTGTAAAAAGAGAGAATATATATATATACATAAGACAGAATATATTATACGTGTATGTATGTATGAAAATTGTTTGTTGGTTTTTGGACTCTGCCTGGCTACTGACGGCCCCCAACATCTATTTCTACTTTTGACAGTTATGTTCAAGTCACTCTACACGGGTGTACCTTCACACCTAGAGGGGTGGTGTTCCATGTCTGAATTAAGTTAACCCTTTAAGGACCGCTTTAATGTGCGAGTCTACTCGCCCGGCCTGCACTCATGCATCATGCCGACCCTTCAGGAGTGTATCAACCCCATAGGGTCGGCAAAATGCGTGAATGCAGTCCTGTCGAGTTACTCGCTAGGGCTGTATTCATGCATCATGCCGATAGAGGGCATAGTGAATTAAAGCACTATACCACCTTTAAAGGGTTAGATACTTTTTTACTCTGGTTGCCTACAGTAGTACTGCAAATAAAGATCCTGTGACTGGCCCATCGCTGGGGAGGATCGGGCAAATAAACCTCTGACACGAGAGAACCCAGCCGTACTAATACTAATAATCTGTCGACTTTAACTGCGAAATTAAAGATATTACTGACTTTCTGCAAATGTCCCTTTTCAGTGTTCAGTGTGCATTTTCACAAAGAGAGGTATCGGTTTAAAAGTGTGTCTATGTGATGTCAAGTATAACACGGTTTTGGTCGTTATTCATCTGTGTAAGGAAAATAGTGGATTGGTGTTTATTTTGTTTGATTTGAAGGATGAACACTTGTCTGCACTATTTGTGAGGAGTATTAAAAGAGAAAGCTGTGCTTTGTTCTTTGGATTTTATTTCTGATATTAATCAGATTCTGTAGATTACATGTATTATAAAGATGTCTTTGATTATTCTCACTAACCCTTTAAAGGCCGCATAGCGCTTTAATGTGCGATGCCCTTTGTCATCATGTTGCACAAACGCATACATGGGGAGTCTGCTTGTTATGATGCATGAATGCATTCCTGGCGAGTCTAACTTCCAGCGATGCATGGATGCATCATGCCGAACCTATGAAGTTGATAGACTTCAGAAGGGTTAGCATGATGCATGAATGCATTCCTGGCGAATACGTTACTCGCCTGGGCGTGAATCATGCACCATACCCACAGAGAGCATGGCACATTAAGGCACTATTAAGTCGTTAAAGGGTTGTTAATTGTCCTGGTCGCTGTTATTCTCATTATGATTCGGTTCCGTACCGGTGCCGTGTGATTCTTCAGGCGCCGGGCCACATCTGGTGCCGATCAAACACTGTGCTGCAATTTTCGCAGTCTTGTTGAATGTGATGTGATTTCCGTAAAAAATAAAATAAAATATAGGACGCACCACAGATAATATATATTTATTCTAATATATCTTGGGAATACCATAGCTTACATCAAACTTATATAATATGGTCCGCTAGGTTATTGTTTGAGGAGATGTTGAGAGGGGTGTTATTTTAAAACACATGGTCCGCACACCTTTATAATACGTGGACTTCAGTCATGACGTTTGCCCATTGTGTGAAGGTGTCCTTTTATAGTTGGCTACTACAATGTTAGTCGACATGGCACTGCAGACAAGCGTGCCGCTATACATTTGGTGTCCCTGTTTTCTAGAAAAGCAAAGGATGAGCTGTAATAAAGGTGATTATATAAATTGTGTTGTTTCTTTTATTTTCTATACACCTCATGTTGTATAAAACAAATTGATACATGTATTGTAGACAGTTCCCAGGATTCTGCTGAAATTTATCACCATGGGGTACCTACTATATGTCGCTGTTATCACCCACTGATTTATTTTAAATATCACCTTTTATTTATTATACCGGTACTTAAAAGGTTCATCAATAACGAAATGTAAGCTAAAGAAATTGACAGTGCTCCTAACCAGGGAGGGATTAAAAGTTCTCCTTAATTTTTCTTTCTTATGGCAAATTGCATCATGTACTGAAAGAAAAATCCCATATATATAGCCTATAGATCTATATAGCTATAAATGACTACATTATTAAGGGGAGTTCTTCTTTTAAGATAATAATAATAATGGCAGTGATATCTAATAAATTGCTCAACACATCATTGCCACACAAGCTCATATGACGTCTATGGCTCGCCCACGCCCCCTAAAACAATATGGCAGCAAATGATCACTAAGTTACCCACAAGATGGCAGCACTATTTTGGGGTGGCGCCCTCTATGATTTTAAGAGCTCCTCTCCAAACACAATCTGCCAGAATTGAGCGATGTCGATGGAACCAAAGATCTGCTTGCAGACTACCAGAGATGCATTGTGGGCTAGACATGGCGGACCATGCGCTGTTTCCTGTTGAATTTGTTTTGAAAGGAGTGTTGGATAATTAGACGCAGGAACTCATTTTGTGCCTCTAATACTGCCGTATTAGACGGTGTGTATTTGGAGTGAGTCAGAGGAGTACAGAGGAGACAGGTAGGCCTTCCACATTGTACATAGGATGTTTGTGTGGGAAAGAGTGTGGACACAGTCCCATCAGTCATCAATTTCACTGCACTCATTGTCACTTTTCATTGTCACTCACTGTGCCCATCATCCCCTGACATGTCAGTCACGGCTAGCCTAGAGTAGTGGAGGGCAACATGGGTGTGAAGATGAACATAGGAAAGAAGGGAGATAGAATTATGGAATGAACAGCTAGACGGCTATTATGGGAGTGAAGATGGACAGGTGAAAGAAAGGGATATTGAGGGAGAATACCGGTTCTGGACTGTCTAGTTCATCTAATCTGAACTCGTCGCTGCGGGCCGTGATCTGATGGTGCCATAACACAGCGCAGCTACTGTTATGGTCTGGCACGAACAGACTAGGACTGTCTGGAGGGGAACAGGGCAAGGGTGTGAAGATGGATAGGGTCAGGCCCGGGGTCAGGCCACTCGATCAGGTAGATCGATCAGGGGGGAAGAAAGGGAATAGAAGGATCTCGACTGAATAATGAAGGGAAACATGCAGGGGAGTAAAGATGGACAGGTGAAAGAGGGGGGGGGGGGGGGTGATGAATGGAGACAGAATAGTGGAGGGGACAGGGGAGTGAAGATCAAGATGGACAGGCCCAGCCCCAGGGGAATGGAGGGCATATACATAGGGAAAAAAGGGGAATGGATAGAAGGGAGACAGAATAGTGGAAGGCGATATGTGCATGAAGATGGACAGGGGAAGGAAAATGGGGATGGAAGGAGTGGAGGGGGACAGAGGAGTGAAGTTGTGAAGGGGAAATGGAGGGAGATTGGAAAAGTAGGCCTAGGCCTATATAGGCTAATTCGTTTTTTTGATTCCCCCCCCCCCCCCCACAAAGGGTCTGTTTTTCCTTGTAACCCCCATAATGTGCAATGTTACTTACCGGTAATAAGCCTTAATGACTGATGAACGTGTTCATGTTCCAGACGTTATCAGCTAGGAGAAATCTGCCAGAAATGGAGCCAGCATGTAGCGTAGATGGCTCAATGGCGGACAGCAAGGTGGTGGAAGGTGGGCGCGGGGTGAGGGTCGGACCGACTCCCGACAAGAATGAAGGAATTGCTGGTGGAGGCTTTGTTGCAGTTCATGTCGGTAAGATTAAAGAATAAGACTAACTCTGTACCATAACATTTATAGCCTAGAAAGAAATGTGTTACGGTGAAAGTCACTAATGCAAGACAGTGAAGTGAATTGGTGTGATATTTTATTATAGTAAAATAAATAGTAATTATAGACTTGTTGCTTCAGCTATGTGAAATATGATTGTACCTTTGAGGCCGTATATTTCAGAGGGTTTGGACGTAACAAAACTCACCCAAGACACTTCCCTTAAAACATGTATAGTTTCGGTTCTATGTATCACACATGAAATCTACTGTCTGACCTCTATAGCCACATGAAGCTGGGGCCTAGCGCTGTTCAGACATACAAATAGATCCATCATATTTGATATAGCAGAGAGCAAGCTGGCCCCAACTCGTGCTTCGTCCGTCACAGGGGAATACTGTGAAGTGTTCCATATTTGAGGGAATATCTTCTAAACCTATCCCATATCTACTTCTAGGTGATGTAAGGCCGATACATTACTCGAATTATGATTAAAACAAATAAAACACCCACTGTATTTTCATCTGTGCTATTTTGTTATTAATTAAGTTGTTATTTCGTTAACCAGGAGCTGGATACCACTCGCCGGCTAATAGTGACCTGTACAGATCAGTGTGTCGTCAGGCCTGTCTACAGGTAGGATATACATCTTACTATGAAATAACTTTTTTCATAAATTGCTTCATCTTTGTGCATTTTTACACCTACCGGTATTATGCTTTATATAACCTGATCAATTTGGATATGTCTTCTATTTATCTCTCTAGGCAATCACGCTTCTTCGCCAAAAGAAGCCTGCACTGGAAGTTCTTAAAGCAGCAATTGTGTCCCTCGAAGTAAGTCAATTGTACTAGTTGTGTCATACTTTAATAAGAGCGGCATATTGCTTTGATTTGCAATGCCCTTTATATCTACGGTAATCGTCATGGAGCATGAATTCAGCATTGTAAAGTTACTGGTACCGAGTGGTAGGCCCACAGGGGTAGCCCACTCTGGTAGTCACTGCTCCCCTCCCAATCCGATCCAGTGACATGCGGTCAAGTTGTCAGAAGGGGCTGGGGAAATAGCTCAATTGGTAGAGCAGCAGGTCCATGGGTCTGAAGGTTGTGGGTTCGAGTCCCGCTTTCTTCAGATGACTTTTCCGCGTCCGTTACAATACTATAATTTGATGTAAACATCCTATACACTTAAATATCAGATCGTAGAAAAGTCCAAATCTAACCTTGAAGCCCTATGTGTTGACTTAACAGGACTCTCCATGGACAAATGCAGGCACGGGTTCTAACCTCACAGTTCGGGGCACCGTGGAGTGTGATGCGAGCGTCATGGACGGGCGGTCTCTACAGTATGGGGCGGTGGGCGCGGTGGCTGGCGTCAAAAACCCGATCCTGATCGCAGAGAACCTACTCAAGACGCAGCTTCAAGGCAATATGTCACTGGGACGGATACCACCGAGGTGAGACAATACAAACAATACCTGTTTTCTGACTTACATACTACCGTAAAACCTCACCACCTAACTCGTGTATAAGTCGCACCCTGACTTTGTCCCAATCCTATAAGCCGCGCTAGCGATCTGACATGGGTACTAGCCATGGCTTTTATGCTAGGTTTTACGGTAGCCGCCACCTATACACAAGGTTTTACCGTACACCCAGTGTACTCGTGTGGGTGCTAGGGCGTTTACAAATATACTACAGTACTTTGTCAGCATAGTGTGGGTTATATGAACTCCCAAAGTTCAGGTACAGACTATCCGCAAAGTGTGGGTAAGACTTGACTGTAGTGTTAGAAAAACATGTCAACTCAATGCAACCCTAGGGAATAGACTCTCTTAGAGGATTTTCGTGCCGTTTTATATGTGGGCCCGATTGGTACGGAACTACAACTAGTTTACCGGTGTCAGGATAATGTGACTGGCCAGGTGATGTGTCTACAGTCTGCGGCACAGGACCTGTGTGAGGCAGCACAATAAAGCGAGGCCCTACAACAAGAGCGGTGTATCACTGCTATGAGCAGTGTCCCACTGCTACAAGCAGACTCACAAACACATGCACACATACTCATACACTCATATGCACAACCCCTAGATGAGAAAAGAGAGGACCAAAGGCGGGCATCACACAGGGTACTATGAACACTCTTACATTAAACAAATCAATCAATTCTAACCCCATGTTGTCTGTGTGTTACAGTTTGCTGGTCAGTAGTGGCGCCCATGACTGGGCCGTGAGGCACAACATTCCTACCGTCAAGTCTGAGGCCCTCGTTACAGGTAAACCTTTGTTGTCTTACTATTTTGTTATTATAAACAGGGAAATAAGTAAAAATGCCACTTTCCATGAATGTGTAATGGACCCTAACTTTGATACAATATCGGAAGAAAGAGTCAAGGCATTTCGGGTACGGTGTAACAGGTTGCAAAAGACGATTTTATTTCTGAATGAAACAAGTTCTGTTTGATCCGAGCTATAAGTTGGGATGAATCAGGTAAGTGGGTATAGAACCGTTATGACCAGTGAGCCGCCTATAGCCTACGGCAAGCTGGCGAGCTCCCCTGGACGTTGGTTATATAGTGCCCCCTGTCCGTACCCGGGAGCCGGGACAGGTGTCTCCACCTGTTGTCGACTCCCAGGAGTTATAAACAGGGTTCGGAACGCCCAGCAGAACCCACCTACATATATAGAATAGTAAAACATGCATGAGCCCCTACACATGTATTAAATTGAATTAGATCTCCTATATAGAAAGAGTTGATCAAAGTCGTACGATTTCCTGCATTTTGACAATCACGGAATGGCATCTCTGGACGAGTAAAACCACAGCTTTCCTATGATTGTTGATTACACATTTTGCTTATAAGAGAGTGGTGCTTTTCACACCACACCATTATTTGGTGATTGGATATCTAATATGATATGCAAGTATTATATTCAGTCTTTCTAAATTGCTTTCTAAAAGCTTATCACTGATATTTATGTGATGTAGTCAGCTATGTATATGTATACAGTGTAGTATAGTGGTGATGTAAGAAATTAACAATTTTCCTATAGCGATGTAACAGGAGTGAACTTGTTCCCACCATCTAGAGCTGTGTTTACACTGGCACTGGCGATCTCCTGAGATTTTGGCTCTGCTCTCGGAAAGTAGCTCATTCCTGTTAGTCTGTGATCTATTGTTGGGTGCTATCTGCCTGATCTGTCGGGAAATGCTGTGAACAGAACTAACATGGCTGCGCATAGGGAGAAACCAGAATTATCGCTATAGTTGGGTTGTAAATGATGAATGTAACCTTGCTATTGCTTTACCAGATTCCTCCCATAAGGCGTTCACCAAACACAAGCGGAAGCTGGACATGCTGGAGGAGGGAGGCATACACCAGCGGGCCAAAGTACGCCGCCTCGAACCACCCCAACAGGTACAACATGCACCAAAAGACGTATTGTAAAACCAGAATTGGCTTATAAAAATAACATTTTCTCAAAGTGTGGGGTTTGCTTATAACCGGGAGTTTGCCACAACATATAATAAGGAAGAATACTATGAAAAAAAGCAAACATAATATTTATCTCCAACTATAATCAGGACCTTTTCGCTTGGAATATGTGAGGAAAAAACATTTGTAGAAAGATAGAATTTTGCATGCTTATGTGAAAAGTAAATGACATCAAAAACATGTGATACAACTAAGTCTAAGCTGGGGAATGGGTTTGCTGGTAAACATACCGTAAACGGTACCTAGAACATTGTGTAATGACAATACAAACTGATACTTTCAGACAAATGGGACCGATGGGACATTTGATGACAAAGAGGAGGGTACTTGGCGGCTGGAGGACCAGCTGCTGGACACCATAGGAGCTGTGTGTGTGGACTACCAGGGTCGGGTGGTCAGCGCAGTGTCCAGCGGCGGCATTGTGCTCAAACAGCCTGGGCGGCTCGGACAGGTAAGGCCACACTTTTTCTTTTTTTTGGGTTACGGGCCCGCCGCACTGGGAAAGGCCAAAATCGGAACAGAAATAAAATTTGGAATTTACACTTTTTTTTTATTCCCTCCGATCTCTATTCCAGAGAAAACAAAATAAAGAAAAAAATAAAAGATATGTAGTACCGTAAATTCTCGCGTATAAGCCTAACTCACGTATAAGCCGCACCCCTAACTCTGACAAATTATATAAGCCGCAGAGGGGGTCTGAATATTGCGATTTTGGTACTGTAGTATACTAATAAAAACTCTCGTATAAGCCGCACCCTATATAGGCATGTTTGGTATCAAAAGAAAGCTGAGTCTGACTCGCGTACAAGCCGCGGCTTCTACGCGAGAATTTACGGTATGATATACCAATGGAAAGCTTAAATCAACAGGAAAACAACCATCTACATTTCATTTAGGTAAAATGGGTATACAAATTTTCTTAACTTTCGAAGTACTTTTTTTTCAATATTTCTCTTCACTTAAAAAATATTGTATTTAAAATATTGGATCGTCCTTTCTTTTGTGGATTTTTATTTTATTTTTCCCTCCGTCAATGGGATATTGAAACTTTTCCTATAGGAAATAAATAAAATACCCATTGGCCAACTTTTATTTTATTTTTTATTTCTTTTATTTCGTCCTCCGTGCGTTGATAAATTATTGAGGTGTCCGTAACCCAAATAAAAAAAAAAGTGTGGCCTAAGGGCTACTGCATTATGTTATCTACTGTCTTTTCTACTCAACCTTTTTTTTTTTGGACGTGAATATTTGCAACAATCCATCTTTACGAGGGTTTAAATGATGCTTACAAACAATACCAATTGTAGTTTTTGTTCAGAACGTTAACACAAATGTGTGGGTATAGTATAAGTGTGCTGAATGAGGAGTATATTATAAATGAGTATGTACATCAGATACCGTATTTACACAAATGTTCTTACTTGATGTTAGTTGTAAATACATTTGGTGACAGTTTAAATAATACAAGGGATTAGTCTTCATTCAACACAGCAACCGCTTCATTGAGGTAACTTCAAGTCATTTTAGTTGGTGAATGCACAACCTATTGATATACATGTAAATAAATAAATATAATAAGGATATAATAATAAGGTTCTCGGACCATTCGGGCTCACACTAAACCCAAGCAGTCTACAAGAACATTGTTTAATATACAAATGGTTATGCAACACTATGATAACACGTTTTTCTGTACCACTTCGCTCATCTGTATATGTTCATCCTTGTGTATATTGAAGCTATCAGTCTGCAAAAGCAGGGATTACTCTGAATTAAAATTAATATTGTTAAGAACTTGGCTACTTCATTTGTATTTGCATCTTGGAGGACCCCCGTCAGAAATGATTGGGTAGACCATGACATTAATAAGTTTATATGTTACGAACGATCAATTAAGATTTAAAAAAAAAAAGGCTACATGCATCCTTTAAGGGTTATGCCAACAATTACAAATACCCATGTTTTCTCCCCGTCAGGCGGCGCTGTACGGCTGTGGGTGCTGGGCAGAGAACCGTACGGCGGGCGGTGTGGGGGTCGGGGTGAGTACCTCCGGGTGTGGGGAGCACCTCACTAAGGTCTTCATGGCTAAGGAGTGCGGCGACTGTCTGCACGCCCAGGAGGACCCTACCAGCGCCCTACATGAAGCATTCCACAACAAGTTCTTAGGTAAATATATGCTGTAAACCCCGTCCTTTAAGACGACCCCCTTGTATGAGAAAAATGTTAAAACTGTTTTCTCTTTATTCCTTTATAAGAAAACTCAGCCTTTAAGACGCCCCCCTAGTTAGGAAAAATAAATCCCAAAATAAGGCCATATTAAAGCAGTGGCTAGTCCGCGAATCAGATTGCCGGTACGGCTTCTAGGATGTGGCTTAAGTGGAGGTGTGGCTTTTAGTACGCAAGTTTTTTTAAAGTATAATATAGTGCTAAATTAGCAATTTTCAGACCCTCGCTGAAGCTTATAGCTTTAAAAAAAAAAAATAGGGATGTGGCTATTTCGCGAGTTAGATATATTTTCATTGGTCTAAGGGAAGAACAACCTGTTCGTGCACAAAATGAAATGATAAAAAAAGGAATATTCACTCATATGTAATACTTATTTCTCATCATCAGACATTGAACTCTTTATGCTGCATTCATGCATCATGCCGATCCTTCAGGAGTGTATCAACCCTGTATGATCACATGATCGGCATTGATGCTTCAATACGGCACTGGTGAGTTACTTGCAAGGTCTGCATAGGGCACAATGCATTAAAGTAATGTAAAAATAATATAATTAAGAAAATTAAAGCAATCTATGTGATATTAATCTTAAGGGCTTATAATAATAATAGTCGTAAAAATGTCTCCTTTTCAGCCTCACCATTCCTACGAGCAGTGGACCAGAAGCTAGGAGGATGTTTAGCAGTCAAATCCAACATCAGCACTCCATCTGAGTTACAAGGTAAATCATCATTTTAGTACTACGTGTATAGATACTTAATGCAACAAGGGACGAACCTGCCAAGTGTCTAGACGCCACCCATTTTCCCTGTTATCTTAAAACCCCATTTTCCCTGTAATCTTAATGATTTTCCCCTCTTCTCTATATGGCACCACCGTAAGTCTGCAAGTCTGAATGTCATTTCCTTTAGTCTTAACCGTCCCATCCTTTAGAGGTAAATAGGTTCGGTTATAGTTCTGCTGCAGTTTTAAAAAAAGAAAAAGAAAAAAAAGAGGGAAAGAAAAGGAGGGTGCGGGGGCATAGCCCCCGCCCCCATATATACAACAATGTTACAAACTTACAGTGGTGCCATCTAGAGGATAGGCTGGAAACTGATTAAGATTACTGGAAAAGTGGGCTTTTTTCCAGGTAAAATGGTTGGCGTCTAGTTACTTCGCAGGTTCGTCCCCAAGTGCATACTTGATACAGGAACTACAACAATCCTTTATTTGAATACAGTTATACATTTTATTTTCCATTTGCCATACCATGTCATCAATAATAATTTGCAGGGGAGTCCGCCTCCCCCCCCCCCCCCCCCCCCCCCACGATATTGTAAATTTTCGGGGAGATTTTCCTAATGATATTTTGATCCTGTTTCAGTTGAAGTGTTATGGGCTCACACCACCGACAGCATGTGTTTAGCATACATGTCAACAGAAGACAACCACCCTACAGTGAGTAGAATCTGTTTCCACAACTTTATCAAATGCCATCATTACCATTGTATGATGCTGGTCTTTCATTAGTTAAATTGCTTTTCTCCTCGCTCAGCATCTACTGTTACTGCAGGGGGAGCAAGTGTTTTGCCTTTAAGATACCATACTATATATATCGCCGGGTACCAAAAGAGCGCCGGTCTTGAATATGCCCCGATCTTAATACCCGTCGTGGGAAGTCTTAAAAATTAGTTTCAAGCACTAAAATAGGATCTTGAATAAACACATGTCTCGTGTAAGTGTCAGAGGCAACAGCCCTGCCGAATTAAAGAGGGCCCTGGTTCATTATGAAGACGGTGCGGTACATTGAATTCGGTGCATTGTATTCACATTCTTATCCTTTCCCTTCCACCCCAGGCGCTCGTATCGCGTCTCCCTGAGGGCAGTCAATGCGGCAAGTCTGTCCTCGTTCAAAGTAAGCGTGTCGTCATCCCAACCAGCAATACACACTGAGCCACCAGACAGCCGTACCCAGCGACAGGACCTCACCTCTTAATGTTTTTGCAAAACAGACTTGAACTAACCCTTTAAGGGCGGCATAATGCCTTAATGCATCATGCCCTTGGTTGTCGCTGCTGTTGCATTAGTGCATCATTCCGACCCTTCGGGGGTGTGTTAAACTCGTATGGTCTGCATGATAGTTGAATGTAGGGCTGGAGATTTACTCTCCAGGACTGCATTCATGCATCATGCAGACCCTATGGGATTGAGACACTTCCAAAGGATCAGCATGATGTACCAATTTAGCACCGGCGAGTTACTCGCCGGCGCATCATGTCATCTTGTCATGATGTCATCTTCTAGCGACATGCCATCTTTAAAGAGTCAAGTATAAAGCAACACAGGAGCGCGCCAAATGTTCTACCTAGTGTTGTATTTACATTTGCTTAACGGTTCTTAAAACATCCAGTTCAATCAGTCACAACCAGGTGGATGCCCAGTAGGATTGTCATAAAGTCTCTCATACAACCCGCACCTCAAATATAACCCTCATCTAGACTTTGAGAGAACCCTATAACCCGCACTATAAAGCTGAAAATGTCTACTTTAGTACTGTACTAGTATACTCATAATCTTATATTACCCCACACTCAGACCTTGTGAGAACCCTATAACGCGCACTGCAGTTCTGATTCTTATATAACCCGCAGGTAGTACATGAACCAGAGACTACAGGTACCAAATTCTACACCATTATCAAATAGATACAACACCTTCACCTGATAAGGGACGTGATATGGTTGTAACATTTAAGGTTTTGTTCAAAGGATAATTTAGGATTCAATAGTCAGTAAAGTGGCTTTAGATATATGTCCTTTGATTGTATAGTACTGTGTTTCACATAGACATATTTTCATATATTCTGCTAATACTGATTACAATGTACCTCATATTATGGGTTGTGATGGTCCAAATCCATTTGACCAACGGACCAGACTACGTGATGTGAAATGGCAAACCTAGGTGTTAATGTTATGCATTGCTTAACCCTTTACGCACGGTATAATGCATTAATGCATTATTCCCTTGGTCGTCATGATCCATGATTGCGATCCTGGCGAGTAACTCGCCAGTGCTGCATTCAAGCATCATGCCGACCATACAGGTTTAATACACTCCTGAAGGCTCGGCATGATGCACCGATGCAGCTCAGCGAGTTACTCGCCAGAGCTGCATCGGTGCATCATGCCAAATGATTCTATTTAGCGACATGCGGCTGTTAACGGGTTAATGATACCTGTCCAAGCGCTGAGTAGCGAGCTTCATTTATATTTCAAATGTGAAATCCATGTCAAGCATTATGGAGGTCTATGATCTGATGTAACTGAGACTACTATTCATTTAGAAATTTAACACAATTCAAAGTCATCCTTATAAATGATCAAGGATCAGCCGGTATGCGATGTATTTTAGTGTACATATACTGATTTTCTCGTAGATATTAAGGCAGGCACAATCAGTATTAAATGAATTTCTAGGGACATTATTTTTTCTAGCAGAATTATTTTTGTCAACATGAAGATTTCTTTTGTCACAATTCCATAGTCTGCCTCTTACTTACATATGTATTTTCTGTGTCATGGTCATTGCGATTGTGTTTGTATTTTAAATAAAGTACTTCGTGTACATGTCTTGTGATATAAATAATTTATATCTTTTAGTATTAGAAGGGACTATGATACTTTCTTTGTACTTGTCCGTATTCTAGTAGGCATCCGAGTGATAGGTAGTGATGTGCAATGTTCAGAAGTGATAAAATGTGAAGTCTCTGCGAAAACGCTGAATTCCGCAGTTCCTATGCTCACCAGAGCTATTCATGAGATCTGTGTGAACCCAATGAGGAAATGAAGTGGCTATTTATGTTTGGGCAGGGGGGGGGGGGTATGACTGCATTTCTCAGAATTCATAGCATCCTGAAAATTTTAGAGAAATTACTACTTCAATGGTAATCTTAACCCTCCTAGTACATCAGAAGTAGTAAAGAGGTAGGATGTCTCTAATTGGCCATTTGTATAACTTTATTTTGATACAAAATATAAATAATTACAAGCCAGATTTAGAGTACACTGCATAGGAAATACTTTTCGTCATTTCACAACCTTGTAAATATGGGTATGATTTAGAAATCAGAATGCTTCGTATATGTCGTCGAAGCAATAGTCCCTGTCGATAGCGATCCTTTGAAGTAAGGGCATGGTTGTATCCATGTGTGCCCCCCCCCCCACACACACCTACAGTTTAAGCATTCAACACCAGATGGACGCCCATTATGCTTACGAAATATAACACCACTACCAGGTTGTGTCTCATGAGATTGGGCCAATGTGAACGTCTTTGAGCAGGTACCATCTCTGACTGGGTGCCATCTTTGACCGGCCACAATAAAAAAGAAAGATTTAAGAAAAAAAACACTTTGATATTTAGGGGATAAAGTAAAGAAAACAGCGGTCGTTATAACTCTATATATAACTTTAATTGCCCTAAATAAACTGTTTTCTGTCAGGAGGTCAAAGGTTGCACCCATTCAAAGATGGCACCCGGTCAAAGACATTCACATTGACCCAATCTCATGAGACACAGCCACCAGTAGTACTGCCACTATCTCTATCTAGTAAATACAATTGTGTCTTGTGTTGGTAGGGGTGGGGGTGGGGGGTGATAGTAACAGCAAGGGCCGCTAAATGTTGGGTTTTAACTTTTTAATGCTGTCAATATAGTGGCTTTAGATATGTCCATTTAGATTGTGTCACTAAGTACAGTGTTTTGCATGTTTGAGCGTACGGCGCTAATGCCAAGGGGAAAGGCTGAATGTTTCCTGTTGTAACGAATGGTCTTGGATGTTGATGTTTCAACAGATGTAATGTGTGTGAGATCAAATTAATAAAATATTCAAAGATATACGATCTTTTGTTCTATGAAGTTTATCATAGTCACCAAATATGGTTACTTTGCCATTTAGATAAAGGGTACCAAGACTTCTTGCTGATCAGTGAATGAATAATCTGGTTGACATCCAGACCCCTCTGACCACTCACAACAGTTTATGTAACACAAGCATAATTCATTAGCTATTACTAATAGCTAATGAATTATGATTGTGTATTATAATATTGGACACAGTGCACCATGCAAAGAGTAGTTATGACAAACACTCAAACATGATTCCTCTCTACAGCGGGCACGGAGAACAAAACATTTCACATCTCTTGTATACTGTATACAGCTAGTGGCATAAAGTAGTTATAGGACTAGTACCAATCTGTAAGGGTATTCAGTGAAGGAGCCTATAAGGCTACTTCACTGCATTTCGCGTACAGATTGGTACACGTCCTATAACTACTACGTATATACAGTCATCTACTCACGGTATAGGCAGGCTGATCAGTTTAAGCCTGTGATTAAAGGACTACGGGATAATACATTAAAGGACTATGCAGTCCTTTTGGTATGAAAGGTGTTATTGCCTTAATTCTTACTTTCGGAACTGCAAGCTGCTATTCTGAGAACTGGGGCTAATTAAGCCTGTCCCACTCTCCTGACCGGTCCTCCATGCCTATTATTTGCTTTACTACTCTGTCCCAAACTAGAACTCTCCGGCGTGTGGACACGTAGACACGTAATAAGGTAGTACACGGTAGTAAGGACTGCATGGTAGTTCAAACAAGCATGTTCAATTCCATCGACGCCTCGAACCAAGTTAATATTGTAAATCTAAAAGCCAATGCCATCCCTAACTAAATATCAATAGGCCTAAATCCCACATTTAAATCAATTGTGTATTTAACAGCATGATTTGTCCAATTTTGACGTGAACAGGTTGGGGCAGAGGTACAGAGATATCCGTGAAGCGGAGTCAACTCTGACTAAATGACTGGTATGTTATACTGACTGGTAGACGGAGAACTCTGAGTTTATTCTTAGAGCCCAAATCTATTTGCGGTAACATTCAGCTAAGGTACAAGCTAGACAACATAAGGTACGTGAAACCCTTGTTGTTGTTGCCCAGCTAACATAAAAACATTATTTTACGTTAAAATAGCATTTTTAACGTTGTATAACGTTTTGCCACACAAAGGAATCTGGGTGATACATCTAGGTATTGTTTAATTTAAAGTCCTAAAGTCATCAGTAACGACAACTTTCAAGTTCAAAAATGCCCTATGTTGTCAACACATGTACTGGCACATGAATGACACTCAGGGTAATTCTACTTAGCTCAACCCAAGTACTGTGAAGCAGTGAAGAGGTGACCTGATCAGACCCCTAAATTCGATATGGCGACATGTATGGCAAGCGATATGTTCACCCCTTAAATCTAAGTTTCAGTATTTGAAAAATCTAAGTTTCAGTTTTCGAAGAACTAGTTTTTCAAATCAAACTATTAGTTTTCCAATTCGAACAGCTAGTTTTTAGATCTGAAAAAATAGTTTTCCAGGTTTAACATAGAGATAAAATCATTTCTATGATCTGATAATGTAGTTCATATAAACCTAATTTTCGGACTGAAAAAAGAATTCACCCCAGTTCCGTTATGGTCCCCTTTTCCTCACCCCTGCACCTCAATTTCTACCATTCCGCAACCTTATAGGTCTGTCTTCCCTGGGAAGATGTTTCACCTCATGATATGAACACTTGCATCAGTTGCATGTGTCATATGGAGGGGGGGGGTGGGCGGCGGTCCATATGTCATATACAAATGTCTGTAGGGCTGCATATGGGCCTATCCTGTAATATATATATATATATATATATATATATATATATATATATATATATATATATATATATATATATATATATAATTATATATATATATATATATATTTATTATACGATATGGGCGCACCCAGGCCATTTTAGGTGATATTCGCGTTCTGATATTGGTGCATACAGGAGACTTGCGGGGGTGAAATCGTTCTGATATTCTGGATATCAGAACGATTCTGAATGGGGAATTCAGAATCGTTCTGATATCCTGAATATCAGAACGATTCTGAATGGGAATTTCGTCTGCCATAAAATCCGAGGTTCAATGGAGACTCGAACACGCTACATCAAGACTTGAAGTCCGACGCGCTACGGCCATGGCCATTTTGGCCATACATGCTATCGTAGTAAATAGTTGACTGACCGCTGTGGTGGGTGCAGATCCATTGCAGTCTTTTTATGTAGCTCCTACGAAGAATCCAATGCTGTAATACACACACTTTGTAGTTAGTATACCCGTGATCATGTTGGCAGCAATAAATATGGCCTTTATTAGCCATTTTGTATAGAAAATAAAGATTTAAAAATGTGTATTTCAGCCCGATCCGAACCGAGCATGCCGGAAGTGACGCATTTTTTTCCCCCCTCCTCCACTAGAGAGTTCCACAACACTTGCAAAATGGCTCCTCATCGTATCGGCGAATATATTGACGTTCTTCACGAGAATAAATGGACTTTAGGGTTCATTATTCGTGTAGAAGAGCAGCCATTGCTTTCATATACAGTCCAGTTGATGACGGATGGGAAAATAGTGACGCACGGTACTAAAACTGTCCGTCCAAGCGCCCTTGACATGGGGGAAGATTTTGACGAGCCTGCCATAGCGTTACAACCTACCATGGTGCCGAAGGCGAAGAAACGATTTGCTATTGCCCAACATGAAGACGTAACAGCTCTGGAAATGGGTGCCAAAGCTGCCAATACACACAGGCAGACTGCGTGGGGCATCAAGATCTTTAAAGGTAATTATTAATGTCAAAATCCATTCATTTCCATAATGTAAACAACTCTGACAGCGCGGTGACTTTGTTATACATAGTACAGGGACGCGCCACCGAGCATGGGCGGGAACATGAATATGCAATTTTTTCGCTAGGGAGCGGTTATTATTTCAATTGGATTTGTATCGTCAATGTAACAGTATGGGAAGAACGCTTGACCTGCTATGTCGTATGTTATTTATGTGTTAATTAAATAGTTGTATTTAATTTTTTTTACATATAAATATGTTCCTAATATTTAATTTTATTTACAGAATGGCTACTAGAAGTGAACGAGCCTCAGGACTTCGAACTACATGGAAAAGAAGCGATTTGCCAACTCCTGAAGCGCTTTTATGCAGAGGTCCGTACCAAAGAGGGTGAAGAATACCAGAAACGTTCCCTTGTTTGCATCAGGGCAGCCATTCAAAGACACCTTGTTGAACCTCCCTTCAATGTGACATTTAATATTATTGTGGATCCTGCATTTACCTCGGCGAACAATGTATTAAAGGGGCATATAAAGCAAAATAAGGCTTCTGGGCTTGATACGTCTACCAGTTATACGCCTATTACTAAGGCAGATAAAGAATTGATGTACAGCAGTGGCACCTTGTCTAATGCTAACCCTAAATCCTTGCAGCTGAAAGTGTATTATGAGGTTTCATTGCATTTTGGCCGCCGTGCTCGCGAAGGCTTATACGAGTTGAAGCAGAAGGACTTTGTTTTCAGAAATGATAGTGAGGGGGTGGAATATGCTACTTTAGCATTTAACCCTATGGAGAAGAATCATCAAGGTCTCTCACAAAACTCCAATGAGCATAAGCAAAGAATGTATGGTAATGGCACTGATCGTTGTCCTTTGGCTACTTTAAAGCTATATCTGAACAAACTGACTCCTTCAAACCCTGCATTTTTCCAGTCTCCCAAGGTTAAAGGATGGAAAATGAGCACCCTATGGTATACTAGGTCTGTTGTTGGCGTAAATACCATAGGTAAGTTCATGCCAAATATATCAAAAATTGCTAAATTGAGCAAAATTTACACCAATCACTGTGTACGAGCAACGTGTGTCACAACCCTACGTGAAAATGGGGTACCCTCAAGAGACATCAAGTCAGTTACAGGGCATAAATCAGAGGCAAGCATTGAGTCCTACTCAAAGACTCCAGATAATGTCCGTCGATCCTTGAGTAATACTCTAGCTGGTGGGAATATTTCTCACACAGAAACTGCTGTATCTACAGTAGTCACGGTTGAGAAAAATGCCCAGGAATGTCCCATTTTCAACAATGTGACATTCTCAAAATGTACTGTGAACGTCCATTATAAGTGAATCATTATGATGTGTAATATGCATTCCCCGGAACAAATGCATACAAATAATATATATATATAACTGTTATTCAATTTAATACTTGTTGGCATTGTATTGTATGCATTTTGTAATAAATTTCCTTTTTCTGTTACCCAATTGGTCTTGCTGGCTTCTCTTTATAGCTTAGGCGCGAAAGTACTTTGATTCAATTGAAATAATGAATGCTCCCTCAGATTGATGCTATGACGTCACCCCGCTCCACCAATCAGCGAGCAGGGTTGGTGGGAGCTCAAAACAACATGGCGCTACTGCTCTACGAGTGATATTCAGTCAATAATCCTTCAAAATGGCGAAATTAGGACGAATAGAAGGTAAATAAAGACATTTGAATGGAAATATCGTATAATAAACCTAATAATATATGGATATCACCGAACTTAGGGTGTGTATTCATGAATAACAAACCTCGGTGCTGCGCACCTCGGTTCGTTATTCAAGTATACACACCCTGCGTTCGTTGATATCCATACATTATTGGTTAAATATATATTTATTTATTTATTTATTTTTTTGTTTTTTTTTGGGGGGGGGGATACAGTATAATGTCTTTTCCTTGTCCATATGTCTGCCCTTGGAGGGAGAGAACTGTCAGAGAGAGGATGCACAGGTGACCATAGGATGGACACAAATACGGGATAGCTCTCCCAGGTGCACAGACACATGTTAATAGCGCAGTCTTAATCTTACATCTTAGAATGTCTTAATCTAAGGCAGCCCAGATGAGACTACATAAACATATAAAAGGAAAGAAAAAGAAGAAAGAAAATGGGGGTTAGGGGGCAGAGCTCCCCATTACATACTAGTGGGTTATAGTGGAAAACTAAAGAAGAGCAAAAAAGGTCTGGAGGATATATTTGTAGCGGGCACGTATCGCTCGGGGAAGCCTGAGCGTGCGTGGAGAGCGCATTGCCCGCCTGTGGTGGCTCAAGTACCGTAGCAGAGCAGTGAGAAGCAGCTGGCCCTGTGGTGCAGCGGTAGCATTCTCAACTTCGGAGTGGAGGGACCGGGGTTCGATTCCCCGTGGGGCTCGACGTTTTCACTGCCTGTTACACTGGTGCACGGTGACCAGGATTCAAAACCTGGGTTGTGGTGCTTGAGCTTGTTCAGCTTCTGCTAGGTGGTCTTCGTGGCCTCGTGGGACCTAGCAAAAGTCTGAAGGGGAGTAATGTAGCGGGCACGTATCGCTCGGGGAAGCCTGAGCGTGCGTGGAGAGCGCATTGCCCGCCTGTGGTGGCTCAAGTACCGTAGCAGAGCAGTGAGAAGCAGCTGGCCCTGTGGTGCAGCGGTAGCATTCTCAACTTCGGAGTGGAGGGACCGGGGTTCGATTCCCCGTGGGGCTCGACGTTTTCACTGCCTGTTACATATTTATTGATTGATAAATAATGTATAATATAACATAAGGGAACGGGCGAAACTGTACATATATATGTATGAATATGTATGGGTATAGTAGATATACATTGAATAAGTGGGGGGACGCAGTACACTTTAAGATACAAGTACAGTGAGATTAATATAATAAGAGAAAAGAAAGTCGTCGCAGACATTAAGTCACATGTTAATCGGGCAAGCCCAGTACGCGGGCCACGCAGTAAATAACGAATATAAGGAACATGTATAAATAATGTTAGAAGGTCCTGTAATGGTAGACTTGGCCACAATAAGAGTCAAAGTTATATGGACTAAATATATTCAGCTCTGTGGCCAGGGTCTAGAGCCCGAGCAGGAAAGCAACAAATAAACTAGGATCCGGGCTGACACAGCTGGTGGGAAAGATAACAACGGTATAAAATCCAGGTCAGGAGATAAGCTAAGATCGGGAAGACGAACGGCGAATGGGGAACGCGGCCTCAGCGATGGGAGCAAGTAGTACAGGCAAATGGGGCTATGCGTCGGGGTTAAAATCCATATGGCCAGGATGGCCGTGGCCGGGGTCTTCGAGAGCAGCAGGTGGGGTAGGTAGTGAAGGAGGCGGTTAACCAGGGCCTCAGGGGCAGCAGGTGGGGTAGCTGGTGAAGGAGGCGATCACTAGGGCCTCGAGAGCAGCACAGGGGGTAGGCGACGACACAGGCTGAGGGCCGGCCCCGAACACAACGTGGCCGCGACCATCCCCTGCCTAATTTATTCAGGATGGTCTTGAGTAGGGCCGCCTAATGACCAATCAATAGAAATGAGAGATGACGCTGACGAGCAATCAATAGGTGCTGGGTGTGGTCATGAAGGGAAGCTGAAATAAAGTAAAAGAAACAAGTATAAGCCTAGGGGGAAAGGAAAGCGCAGTCAGTTATCAGTGAGCGTTTGGGGGAGTACGATCGAGAAGACCAGATGGCACTGTGTAACTCCTGAGGAGTATGTGTGTGGTTCTAAAGGTTTAACATCAGTTTAACATTGACTAACAACGGTCTTGTGATCTAGACGTTGGGAAATATGGATCATTGGAATCTGTGCATTTATGTATAACGTTTCAATTGGAGATATGGTGTAACGACATTGCCACCGGAATTGTATATCGAATGTTCTATTCACATGCTAACCTGGAGTCCTGTATTCTGGAGAGAACCATGGAGTTAGTGGTTCAGTATACCGGTTTTATAAGCATGGAGCTGGAGAGTCAATTGTATAGACTGGCCGACCTGATGAATTGGAAACTGATAGTATGCGTATACCCCGGATCCATAGTGGTGACCGGAGAGTAACCATTAGATTGCACCTGTGTTCTCGTAAAACCGATATCAGATCCATCGGTATCATAGAGAAGCGTATAAGGTCGTCTTCGAGACATGTTGACGATTATGATATGGACATATAATAACCTAATTGAAATCAGGTTGAAAGTATTGATTGGTTGATTGCGTGGAGACTTATACATTCTGGATTCCATAAAGGATTCCTGCTGGATATTTATATGTATACTTTGCCTTGACTAAGGCCGTCGCGTATAATTATCAATGCAAGCCCTGGAGCTAAATGATAGAAATGATGTACATATCTCTATATATATGAAGGGAAGGCTGTGATTACAATATAAACCTGTGAAAGTGCTCTATATATATATCATAACATCCATAACATCAAATAAAGCTGGATCTCACTACCCTTGCGTTATCCTTGGGCGGAAGCCTACCTCTGACTAGTTTACCCCACAGAGTAAGAGTGTAGAAGACGAATGTTGGACCCCATTTAAGTATACTAAAACGCTATGTTTGTATAGGACATTAACTATAGCCCAGATGGTGGTTTACTCTGGTTTGGCTGAGATGGACTTTCATGTCTCTGACGCCATTCCCCGTACCGCCCAGCGGCTCGCTGCCATGGGGGGCGCCCGGAGGGGGTGAGCAGGGTATAGAGCACACAGGACACAGCAGTAAAGTACACATAGGGTTAACGAACCAAGTGTATAGGAACACAAACAGAGAGGAGGATATACAATTTATAGACACAGAAGAAGAAGGGGAGGAATCAACAGAAGAAGAGATTGATGAAAGGAGCCTCCGACAAGGGACTGATCAACCCAGGAGGGGGCTAAGATCGTCAGGAGCGGTAGAGGAGATAAGCCTAGGATATAGGAACAGAAGAGAGGTGGCAATTAAGACAGGAAAGAAAAAGGAAAAACCACACACATCCCGGCCAGGTGAAAGGGAAGAGCTACCCGAGGTAAGGCCTATACCAACGGGAGCAACACCCTACCCAGGACTGTCGGCGGTACTGTGCCGGCCAATACATAAGGAAACTGACAGGACATCACCTGGACCACCTACAGTAAGAAACAGTGAACAAGAACAGGTGGAAAACGGGCAGCGGCGAGGGGCCCACGGGGCCACGGTTGGAGCAGCTGACAATGACTTAGAGGTGGGGGGAGAAACAGAAAACCAAGAGAACAGAGAACCACAGAACAGAACAGTAGAAAAAGGGGAGGGCGAGGGAAAAGGGGAGAACAAAGAATCAGAAAAGGAAGAGGAAGAGGAAAAGGAAGAAGAAGCATCGGAAGCTGGAGAACTAGAACAGGAAGAACCAGAAGAGGAAGAAGAAGAAGGAGGAGAAGGTAGAACAGAAGAGGAACGGGTGGAAGGAGAAGAGGAGAGCACAGAAGGGGAAGGGGAAGAGTTGGAGAGAGAAGAAGAAACAGAAAAAGACCAAGACGAACAGACTCCGATAGTAAAAGTTACATAGCGTATATACAGCGAGGGAGAAGGAGAAGAAGTAGATGGGGAGACAAAGGGAGAACTGATCACAGCCACCGATAGTGGCACACCTCTAAGTCATAACCTCGGAGAGGGGGGACATTTAGAGACGGTAGTTAGAAAGTTATTCATAGAAAGAAAACGACTAGGGAGAAATAGGGAAGGGACAGAAAACGAGAAAGACAGAACTCCAGCAACTAGTAAGACATATAGCACAGATGAAGGGGAAGATGGTACAACAATAATAGGAGGGGAACAAATCAGTCTAACACCAATACAAAGAGAGATAACGAGCCCTTTCTTTAAGGAATACAATATAATACAGGAGCAGGAAGACAGTGAGACAGAAGAATCATTGACACAGAAAAGAACAGAGGAATATGTATTACAGCATGCACGGGATGGAGAAGCAATAATAACACAGGTAGGGATACAACAAAGACTACAAAGCCCAAAAATAGCTATAATACAGCTACAAGAAAAAGGGAGCATAGAAGAAACAGCAAAGAAAGGGACACCAATACACAGAGAAGGACAGAATATAGGTCTGAGCCAGGAAGAACAAGCGAAGGGGATACAGGAAAAAGGAGACGAAAGGAATAGGGTAGAAAGGAAAAGAGACATAGTACAATTAAAAAACCATATAAACGAGGAGCAGAGGATAACAGGAAGCAACCGGAGACAACAGGAAGAATACAGAGAAGAAGCAAAAAGGAAGTGGGAGAGAGCTGCAACAAGAGAGAAAGGAACAGAGGAAGAAGAAACAACAACTGAGGAAGGACAGAAGGTAGTAGAAAGAGGAGAAAAGGAAAAAGGGATAAATGAAGAGAACAGGAGCCAAGGCCTGAAAAGAAAGGAACCGATTAGAAGCAGAAGTAGTAGTGAGGGAGGACTCGTGAGTAGTGGAGAGGAAGAGGAAGGAGACCACAGAAAGGGAAGCAGAAGAAGTAGAAGCAGCGATAGCCAATTGAGACTAAATAAACAGGGGCTTTATGAAGACGTACTACCAGGAATAGGGATAGGGTATTGTAAGAAAACAACGACAACCGAGGAGGAGGACAAAGAAAGAGCAGCAGAAGAGAGAGATAGGAAGCTGGAAGAGACAAGGAAGAGAATAGAGAAAGCAAGAGCGGATAGGGACAAAGAAGACAGGGAAAGAGAAGAAAGAGCAGCAGAAGAGAGAGATAGGAAGCTGGAAGAGACAAGGAAGAGAATAGAGAAAGCAAGAGCGGATAGGGACAAAGAAGACAGGGAAAGAGAAGAGAGACAGGAAATATTAAAAAGAAGATTATTGAAAGAAGGGGAGGAAAGAGCAAACAATAATAAGATAAGAGAAAGAGAAGAGGCAGAGAAAAGGAGATTAGAAAGAGAGAGGATAGCAAAGGAAGACGAGGAGAGAAAGAACAGGAAGACAGTATACTACCCAGAAGAGGAGGAGGAAGAAGAAGAGGAGGAGGCTGTAGAAGTGGGAGGAATAGACGACATCATGCCTAACCCAAGCCTAAAGCTGCCTACCTTTACGGGAAAGCAAGGTGAAGACTATGAAGAATTTCTGGATGAGATAAAAATGATTTCGGGGGTGTGCGGATGGACACCAGACATAGAATTAAAATACGTCAAACTATGCATAAAAGGAGCAGCAGCCACTTGGATGAAAGCCATACAGGAACGAGAAAAAGATTCATTGGATAAAGTTAGGAAGATACTGAAAGACACATTCGATGACAATAGATCCCCATGGCAAAAACATCAGGACTTGACTCATTTAAAACAAGAAAAGGGTCAGTCAGTAAGGGATTTTGCCCTGCAGGTGAAGGAATATGACGGACCGGGCAAGGACGATTCATCTATGATATCAGTATTTGTATCAGGGGTAAAGGACAGTATCGCGGAAGAACTAGAAAAGACAACCCAGTTAACATTCAATGCAGCGGTGCAGAAGGCAGAACTACTGGAATCCATAGAAAGAAGGAGACAGGGAAGAAAGGTAAAACTAGGGATGGCCGAGGTATATGAAACAACAGATAACAGTCTGAGGGGATATGAAAGAAATGAGAGAGAGATGAACAGAATGATGGAGATGTGCGCCATGGAATACAGGAACCAATGGTCAGAAAAGAATGAAGTACCGACAACATGGCAAGAAAATAAAGGGGGAGACAGAAGGGGTGATTATAGCAATGGCAACAGACAGGAACCACAAAGGACACAGACAACGAACAACAATACGGCAGGAAATGGATGGAATAACAGGGATGGAAGGAACAACGGGGGAACCGCAGGAGGAGGAAATGGGTACAGAGGGAATGCCAATCAATACATGAACAACAGGATACAAGGACAAACAGAGGAGATGGACAGCAGAGAAAAAGGTTCAATGAGAGCAAGAGAGTACGTAAGGATGATAGGGGAGCAACCACCTGGCGCGGCAGGAGGATTCAGGGGAAAGTACTGTCTCATCCACGACACTAGCACACACACCACGGACCAATGTTACTACTTGAGCCAATATAGGGAGAGTATGAGAATGAGAATGCCCCAGAGCAGGAGGGAAGGACCAAATCAGGGAAACGGAGTGGCTGGTCCGTTCCAACCCCGGAATTAAACCTGTTAAGCAGGGACGGATCAGCGAGACCCATGGAAGAGAAAGGACAGTCACCTATGTTTATAGAAATGAACATAGGATGGAGAACATACTATGGTTTAGTAGATACAGGAGCATCAGACTGCTTTATATCAAAGGAGACATTGGAGGAGATAAATGAAGACCAGATCTGGGAAAGAAAGGAAGTCAAAGAGATATCAGTAAAATTAGGGGACGAGACAGACAGAAAACTAAAGGAGATAGTGAGACTGAAATGTAACCTGCAGGGCTCAGGGGTATGCTACCAATTTTACGTGGTAGACAAACTGATGTACCCCATTATAATAGGAAGAAACCTACTGAATGACACACAGGCAGAAATTAAGATGACAGAAGGGAAAGTAACGTTGTTCACAGGGGACCCTGTTTCAAGCATAGGCAGCATGGTGATAAAACCATGGGAAGAGAAAATAATACAGGTAGCACCTTGGAGGAGAGACAGTGGGCGATATGGAGAAGTGGTCAGATTGGAACCATCAAACCTCACCGTAGCAGGAGTGGAACATGCTTTAAACTACACGGATAGAGGATGGTTTACGAAGGTGTGCAATGCCACACCGGATCCAATATTCATTGGTAGGTGGGACGTGCTAGCATATGCAAAAGAGGGGAGAGCAGACCATCTCAGGTTAGAGAATACATTAGGACACCTGGAAATAGATAAGTCAATAAAGGAGTGTATGGCTATATATAAAGACAACGGGGAGGAGAGAACCCAACAAACAGAACAGGCAGGCACAAGATGGGGAGAGAGACAACAAAAGGAGGGCAGAAACACAGAAAAGGAAGAAAAGATAATGAAGCTAGAAATGCCCGATACATGTATGAATCAGGAAGAACAGATACAGTTTAAAAAGATGCTAGTCAGAAACAAAGACACATTGGCATTCAGTATGGAGGAGATAGGACACTGCACATGGCAACCAATGAAGATAAGAGTGGACGAGTCAAAGGGACCATGTCAAGCCAGACAATTCAGATATTCCCCACAGAAAATGGATATAATAGACACGCAGATCAGGCAGCTGTTGAAACTGGGTATAATAGAACCCAGTAACAGCGCGTGGCGCAGCCCTCTGGTAGTAGTACAGAAAAAGGACGGTAAGCCCAGGCTATGCACAGACTATAGGGTGCTGAACATGATGACAGAAGACGACACCTATCCAACACCAACAGCTAGAAGCTTGTTCCTATACATGGCTTATAGAAAACCAGTTATTTTCACATGTATCGATTTACTAAGCGGATACCATCAATGTGACTTACACCCAGATAGCAGGAAGTATTCAGCGTTTGCATCACCGCTGGGGGTGTACCAGTGGAAGAGAGTACCATTTGGCATGAGACAAAGCTCATGGCAGTTCACAAAAATAATGTCACTGGCACTGGCAGGACTAATGCCACGAACATGCCTGGCCTACTTAGACGACATCATAATATTCGACCCTAACGTACAATCACACATAGAAAATGTGGAGAAAGTGCTGAAGGCACTACAGGGAGCAGGACTCACGGTAAAACCATCCAAATGTGAATGGGGAAAGAAAGAAATAAATTTTCTCGGGCACACAGTAAACGCAGAAGGACTGGGAACACAGCCTAGGATAATAAAGAAAGTACAAGAATTCGGTAGACCAAACAACAAGGAAACTCTACAGTCGTTTCAGGGGCTGTGTAATTATTACAACAAATTTGTAGGAAATTACGCCACATTGGCAGTGCCACTGAACAAACTGTTGAGGAAAGGCGTACCGTTTGTATGGTCGGAAGAATGTGAAAGAGCATTTAAAACAATACAAGACAAACTGACCAGCCCACCATTGCTGGTACACCCAGAGATAGGAGGGCATTTCTATATACTGACGGACGCATCAAATATGGCCTGCGGCAGTGCGGTATGCCACCTGAAGGACGGTGTAATGAGACCAGTCATCTACTATGGATACACATTCACCAAAAGTGAAACAAACTATACCATAACGGAGAAAGAAGGATTGGCTGTGATAAAGACATTAAAACACTTTGAAAACATGCTAGGAGGGTCTAGAATCACTATAATAACAGACCATCAACCCCTTATACCACTACTACAACAAGCAGCAAAGGCGCCTTCAAAGAGGTTGATAAGATGGAGCTTGGCACTGACAGACTTCAACTATGAGATAAAGTACGAACCGGGAAAGACACACTACCTACCAGATTTTATATCGAGGGTGCCATTAAGCGATCAGGAAATAGGAGTGGAGGAAGAAGGAGAGGAATTTGAACCAGAGGTAGGATGTGAGTTGTTGGCAATAGAAGTGGGGACTGGAAGTTCAAGCGGAACGAATACAACCTCCAGCAGCGAAGAGGAAATAACACCACAACAACAACCAAAGCCACAAAGAGAAACCAACAGGTATGACCGGCCACTGAAGGATATCATAGAAGGAAGACCCAGAAAGCAGGCCAGAGTGAAAAAGGATGAACCTGAAAATATTCCAGTAGGGAGGGAAGAGATTACACAAAAGGAGATCAGAATCGAACAAGAGAAAGACCCCGAATGTAGACCCATAATGGATTATCTGATGAAAGGGGTACTACCAGAATCAGAAAGGGAAGCGGCGGCCGTGTTGGCAAAGGAAGGCTTCATGGGTATAAAACAAGGAATATTATATAAGTTCAGTGATCCTAGAAAGAGGAAGACACAAAGAAGCATGGAAGTGAAGGCACGCACAATGGTACCTAAAAGTATGATACCTAGGGTGTTATACCTGATGCACGACGACATATTGTGTGGGGGCCACATAGGAACAACAGCACTAAACAACAAGCTAGTGGAATCGTTCTACTGGAAAAACATGTACATGGACATAGTAGAATATGTAAGGAGGTGTGAAAGATGCGCCCTCAGGAAGAGAGCACCGCATTTTAGGGCAAAGGCCAGGTCTTGGGACATGCCAGACTACCCATGGCAGGTAGTACAGACAGATTTCATAGGACCGATTAGGAAATCTAAAGAAGGCTACAAATATATAATGACCTTCATAGACCTGCTCACGGGATGGCCGGAGGCGTTCTGCACCAAGGATTGTACAGCCACAACAGCAGCTACAGTGTTCTTACAACAAATGGCATGTAGGTACGGCAGAATAGAGGTAATGTGTAGTGACAGAGGAAGCACATACCTGGGGAAAATGTTCAGGGAAATTACAGCCCGGCTAACATGTAAACAGAGGTTCACAAGCTCGAGAAATCCGACCGGAAATGCCAGGGCAGAAAGACTGCACAAAACATTGGAGGACGTCATAGCATGTTATGTGACAGAGGATCACGAGTATTGGCCGGATCTGCTAGGAATAGCACTGTGGAATATCAGGAGTAATATCAGCCTGAGAACGGGACACTCGCCCTATACCCTTATGTTTGGAAGGGACCCAACGCCGATAGGTTACCCCGAGGAGAGGGAGGAACCACAGGTGGGCAGTGAGGCTGAATGGTTCATAAGGACAAAGCACTGTATAGAGCTATATAGGCAAATGGCAAAGGAACACGTCAATGTATATGAAACCAAAATGAGGGATAGGCTGGACAAAGGAGCAAGGCCGGTAGCCTTCAAAGAGGGAGAATATTGTTGGTACTATGACCCCATGTGTGCAGAGAACAATGTATCCAAGTTCGCGGGGAAGTATAGAGGACCATACAGGATACAGGAGGTCAAGGGAGACAATAGGGTACAGCTGAGGTCAATCAAAACTGGAAAGATGATAGGACACCTGACGAATGTAAACAAGCTGAAAAGGGCGTATTTGGAAACAATAGTAGAAGGGGAGGGAGAAATAGTAGGAATACCAGGTAACAGAATAAAGCCCGTGGATCACACAACCCGAAGGGATGACATGCTCGAGATAGAAGGCAACGGCTCTCAGGAAGAGCCAACCCAACCCAACATAGGGAGGCCGAAACCGAATGTCATTCACGAAGAAAATAAGAGAACCCAAAATGAACAGAGAAATTCAGGAGACACTCAGGACAGTGACTCGGACACTCAGAGGAGTGAGGGGGGGTCCCCAGAGGAGCAAATCCGCCCCCCCGATAGGGTGGTAGGGCCTGATAATATTGGCCGGGCCACACCCGAACAGAACATTCCGGGAGTGGATAGAAAAACGTGGCGGGCAGCCATTAGAATTGCCCAAAGTTTGACAGACAAAAGAGACAAACAGGAGAAAATTTTAGGAAAATGGAGCAAAAGACAGAGAGCTAGTAGTGAGGAAGAGGAGAGCGACGAAAAACAAGGAGAACAAAGGGAAACAAAGAAAAGAGGGAGAACTAAGAATGTAGACATAAGTAGGCAATTACTGCAAGAGAAGGAGAAATTAGAGAAACAGAGACAGGAGAAGAAAACAGCCAGAGCGGACAGAGCTACAGAGAGGAGAAAAAGAAGAGACAGAATAGAGCAATTAGCAGCTAAAGCTAGGAGTGAGGAGGAAATAAGCGATGAGGTGGTGATACCTAAAGGCAAAATAAAAAGACAACCACGACAAGGAAGGGAGCAGCTGAGCAGCTCCAGCGAGTGAGGAGGGTGGGGGGGAGGGGGGAGGGCACGATGCGGCAGTACTCATGCACATCTCCAAGCATACAGACGTACCCGCACAGACAGGGAGCAGCTCAACACAAAGGGGAGAAACAGATACAACCTCACCACTAGGATTGAGAAGAAAGGGCCACTGAGGCCATACAGAGACATACTAGTGGAATTTAACAAGGCAATGAAAGAGTATACTGGAAAACACAACAGATATAAGGGAGCCGACATAAGTGTAAGACAATTAATCAGCCAACTAGAGGACAATCAATTGATATTGATGGAAAGGGACAGCAGAAAGGAGGAGAGACCAACCATAGGTGGAGGGGAAACACTAAAGGAGATAGTAACTATAAGCGAGGGAGAAGAAGAAGGTGGAAACACTAGGTTCACCGACGAGGAAGGGGAGGAAATACAGGAATTGGACGAATTTTTACAGGACTACTGGACGTATCAGACATCAAAGGAGTCGGCAAACCAAAGGGAGAGTGAGAAGAGACAGGAGATAGTAAGGAGAAGTAAGAGGATTGAAAAGAAAGGAAGGTATTACTACGGAGAAGCCTCAACCCCATGCTTCAGGAAAGGGGACCCTGAAAAGGAGGGTTACATAACTGAAGAGGAAAAGAATTGGAGAATAAGGGAAGGAAGGAAGGTAGGAAAGGGAAAAAGGGAGATAGAATACAAAAGAAAGAGGCAGGGGGTAGAGGAGGAAGGAGAGACGGAACAGGAGGAACCACTGGATTACTCCAGGAAAGGGAAACAGATCAGAAAGGATAGTGAAGTAACAAACAAACGAACGAAGGAAGCATCCACTCAGACAAGGAAAGCTTGGAGGCTAAATATTATAATAGAAGGAAAAAGTGGAGGAGAAGACACCAGGGAGGTAGATACACAGACAGAAAGTACAGGAGAGGACACAGACAGGCCATACTACCTGGAGGACGGAGAACAGTATATAGGGGAAGGGTATAAATGTAACTGGTGTCCACTGGTGTGGCCTACGGAAGGTGGCAGGAGAGAACACTTTGAGATAATACACCAACCCAGAACGATACGATGTAGCATATGCAAGGGAATGTATGCATCGAGACATGGACTAAAGAGACACATCAAGAGAATTCACTGTAAGAAGACAGATGAGGGAAAAGAGGATGAGTAGGGAAACAGCTAGAACCCAATGGAAGGACTCATCCAAGGGGAGGAAGGCAGAAAAAGGGAATAAGGAATATGACAAAATGTTGGTAACAGCAGGGAAGTACAAAGGACAAAGAAGAGGAGATGTGGCCGATGTCATGTGGACCCCAGGATACTACTTGCCGCCATTGTTTAAGAAGGAGAGAGCCTCCCTTTTCCAGCTATGCATGCAGAAAATATCACAGAGTAGAATCAACATTGACGCACTGCCAACAGTATTAAGATGGCAGGTCAATAAACACCATATGAAATTTGGGGTAAGGATGATAACAGACAGTAGATACTATACCCCAGTATGTTATGTACATGCAGCACTGGAGGCCAGGATGAAGTGTAGACAATGCATCAGAAGAAGGGACGCATGGGATATGCTAATGCTAAGGATACAGAAGTTACATATCACTGAAGGAATACTGATCAGCGAAGGGAAGAGAATGGCGATCAATGCCGAGGAGAGAACAGAACAAAGGAGACTGGCAGTGGAGAGGCCGGCAAAGACAAAAGCAAAGGATGGCCATAAAACTATATAAAATTTTGAAAAGAGGGTTGGACGTCCAAAGTCAGGGAATAGAAATAGCGGGGTAGAAAAAAGGAGAATATGGGGGGGAATGGGAGGGGAGGGGGAGAGCCGAGATATAAAAGACAAAGAAGAAAAACAAAAAGGGGGGGGGGGGGGAGGGAGAACGGGGACCAGACGACAGAAGGATAAGAGGAACAGCAGGAGGAGCGGACGGACCAGTCGGAGCCAAGGAGCCAACGAGGCAGGAGGTGGAGACCAGCCACCCACTACCATGAGACACAGTGCGGGCCCATAACACCACAAACCATGTACCACAGTTGATGGTTGGAGTGGTGAGCAGTTAGGAGGAACTCAGGGCGTGGAGACTGCACAGCAACAGCTACTCACCGGGGAGCCCCTGGAGGAGGGTTGCTACAAGCAATAATAATACAGAACAACACGAGATCAGCACTACAGGGCCACAAGCAAAGAAGGGAGAGGAGTACAGACTAAACAACATAACGGAGCCCTGCAGGGTGACCTGCAGGGGGGAGAGAGGAAACAAAGACAGACAACAGAAACAGTGGAAATGGCAGGGCGAATGATGAGAACATTTATATGTGATAAAGAGACTCAACAACGGATAGAAGGCCAAACAGTACCCATACAGACGATTGTCGAAAAACAGCAACCTTTATATTTAACTAAGGAAGGAGCTGTAATTGACATGATACAGGTCAATTTGAATGGACCAGGGAGACTAGAATGGAGACTACTAACAACAGAGGGAATAACAGCCGGATGTAAGTCAGTGGCCGAGCATGGGAGAATAGTAATGGCAATCAACACACCACTCAACATGCCAGAACTACAGCTGTTTGTAGAAAGGAACGAGGAAGGGGAAGAAGTCATGATAGGGAAAGGAGCAGAATGAACGGCGACCAGAGGAAAAGAGGGGGAGTGCTATTTGAAGCACTAGAAGGTATAAGACAACAAACAAAGGTAGTAGCAGATTTTAGAAAACTACAACTGAGGGAGGACGATCTAGTAGAGGACGAATGGAGTAGTACGGACAATACAGAACAATATGTACAACATAATACAATGTCAACACCAAAAGGACATATAGTGACATGTTCTACAAGCATAACATACAGCAGAGTAGACGATGAAACAGCGGTAGTATATATACCGATCAGCACAGAGAGACAGGAAGGAGAGGTAGGAGACAGTTATAGAGCGTTCGGATTGAAGATAATACCATTCCAAATGATGGGAGAGGGACAAACATGCCTTACAATACCCGTGTACAATGACAAGATAAAAGGAATGAGCCAAATGATAGGACTTACCGGTAACTGTGTATGCCTGGTGTGTGTAGCTACTCTTGTGAAGGAGGCTAAAATGAAAGGAAAACATATATCAGAGTATGTGCACAGGGCAACCACAGTACCATATTATTTAGAAATGAGACAAATGCACACCCCTGGATGGGTAGAGGGAATGAATCGACTGTAAAATAAGAAAGGCAGACGACATGGGCCAAATAATACAATGCATGGGGCTACAACCCAACACACCATTTGACCCCGAGCCATATAAAATAAAGAAAATGACACCAGTAAGACAAAGTGCTATCAGAAGGAAACCCCGAGGTAAACAATATATAGGGCCGAGGACGGGGGAAAGATACGACATTGTAAATAACATAAGTACAGGTGAGCCAATGTATATTACGGCTGAGACACACCACAGCCAAGTACAAAGAATATAAAAGGAACCTAGGATAATCAAAGGAACGTACCGAGTGTGGGGCAGAAACGGCGGGAGAATCAGGTGGAGTCCGAGAAGCAGGAGAAATCCCATAAGGAGCAGTAGAAGCAGAGCTGTTAGAGGCAGTACGGCGACGAAGGCGGAGACGATGGCTCCGGCGGGGCGCCATACCGGATGAGGCAGGACTAGGTGATCCCACGGAAGAGCCTGAAGATATATCCAGGCACACAGGTAGATACGACGGCCCACGACACATGGAGGCAGGGGTGGGGTCCGGCACCACCACCTCCAGGCCAGAGGTCAACGGTATCAGGAGCCCTGAAGAAGGAGCGGAAGAGACAGAAGAGGCTGAAGTCACAGTAGTCACAGGAACAGTGGCAGGAAGAGAAATAGAAGTAACAGAGACAGGGTCATGGGAAATAGAAGCACAGGTGGAATGGGTAGTAGGGAGGCTCATCACCAATGAGGGTGTGTTGGAATTAGTGGCAAAAGGAGAACTGAGGTGGGAAGTGACAGTGTTGACAGTAGAATGGACAGAAGTAGAAGAATGGGAAGTAGAGATAACAGAAGAAGTAGTTTGGGAAAGAATAGAGGAAGAAACAGGAGATGAGAACCAGGAAGAAAAAGGAGACATGTACTCAGAGATAGAAGACCAAAGAGCAGTGGGTGTGGCCTGTTGAACAGAGGAAAGAAGGGCATCATAACGGGTGGCAGAGTCCACACGAACAAAGAAGTCATGGATGGAATCAGAGGAAGATAGATCCAAAGGGAGAGAAGAAGAGGTAGAAGCAGGCATAGGAAGAGGCAAAGAAGAAGGGAGAGACAGAGGAGGCAAAGGGAATGGAGAAGGGGCGCTACCCACATCAACGACACAAGGAGTCAGGAGAAGAGGATCAGAGGTAGGAACGGCATCAAGGGAAGGAGGAGATATAGAAAGAGAGATAGGAGCGGAGAGAGGAAGAGTTGGCAAGAGCAGGGGAGGAGAAGAGATAGCCACAGCAGTGACTTCATCAGAAGGAACAGAAACAGGAGGGTCGGCGACTGAAACGGTCCCAGAAGAGGGAGTAGGAACAGAAACCACTGAAAGAAGAGGAGAAGCCACAGGAACAGAGGCCACTGCAAGGGGAGGAAGAGAATAGGCGGGAGTACAAGTCGTTGGTATAGAGATAGAAGGAAGGGAAGAAGGCTCAGTCATATTAAGAGCCAAAGGTGTAGGAGGAGGCATAGGAGTATCAGTTCGAGGAAGGGAAGGCACAGAGGAAAAGGAGGGAGAAATGGCGGGGGGAGAAGAGATAGAAGAAGTAATAGGCACTTGAAAGGGAGAGGGAGATGCAGAGTCAGTAGCAAAGGTGGAAGGGAGAGCGGAAGGCACGGAATAAACAGGAGGGGGGAGAGAAGAAACAGGGGGTAGAAAGGCAGGAGGCTCCGAATAAGGATGCCAGTTGGATCCATAGGGAGCGCTGGGAGGAGGATACCAGTGATGAGCCGGGACCTGACCGTCTATCCTCCAGGCACGCACAGCAGCAGGGGGCATGGAGGTAGCCACCTGGGCTAAAGCACGAACCACATCAGAAGTGGGCGGATTGGTCACATCCCCGGGTAACATGGTGATAAACCCAGGTAGGGCAGAGCCAGGAGCGGACATATAAGCCTGACGGGTGGAGACAATAAATACCCGGCCTATGGGCATCAGATCCAGAGGAAGATAGACCAATCGTCCATGAAATAGGCAGGAATAATAGTCCGACATGATGTGCAGTGTAGCTAATCCCGGGGGGAAATGAGAAGGGAGAATACAGGGGAAGATTGAAAAGGGGCCTGGGAAATAAAAAGGCCAACAGGGACAGATAAGAGCAACTAGGGAGAGAACAGGACTGAAAATGAACCCATTAAGATAAGAGTATCACATAAAAAGGGAGAAAGTAGAAAAATACAAAATGGAGGGGAGAAGGAAGGCACTGTGGATAGCCTATATTGTGCTGGGGAGTATAATTTTGGCACCAGAAGGAGGCAACATATGTCCTATTATACAAAGGATAGAATTGGGTGTCATAATGCAAAGTGGAAAGATCATAACTACCAGTGATGAATCCCACGTCACACAAGTATTCGTGGTGGAGATACCAGAAGTGAGACCACCAATGAATATAAGTAGCATATATGAACAATGTAAAGAAAACTTGGAAGGGTTATGTAACAATGCGAGCCAGAATAGGACACTGATATACGAAGACAGTTGTGATAATCTAAAGACAACAGAAACATGGATGGACGCTGCCACTCAGGAGCTGATAAATACGAGAAGGTCACTAGTAAGAAGGGTAATGAAAGGAATAAGAAAAGAAGGAGAAGACATAACCAGAGACAAGAGAAATATTATAGCTGATGGATTCTACTGGATATTCGGATTTGGCAGGGCCGAGGACACGGCCAGAAATGAAAAGAAAATAGAGGTGTTAGAACAAGACACCAGGAGGATTAGTAATACACTAAGAAAGTTAGTGACCACAACAGACAAAACCTTCCAGGACATGCACGGAAAGATAGGAGAAATGAGTGACAGACAGAAGCAACTCAGAGACATGGTAATGAGTATAGACAGAAAAACTAGATATCTGTCTCATAAACTCGGCATGCTGTCACTAGCACTATATCAGAAATCGATAGCGGATACCCATGAAAGCCTATTAATAAGGGTAAAGTGGGGATACATGCTACATCTATTGTACGAGATGATTAGGGTGGTGGAGCTGACCAGCGACCTGGAGGCCGCTAAAAACCACCACTTACCTGTGAGACTAATAGCCACTGAGGCGGTACAAGAAGCCATAAGGAATACCAACGATTACCTGAAAGAAAACTACCCACGCTTTAGGGTGGCATTCACCAACCCCAACTATTACTATGAGAACAGTTTTGTCGATACGTATAGGGAAGGGGGCAGAGTGATGATCACGCTGGGTATACCGGTGATATCAGAACAGCACTTATATTGCACCTATCAGGTAAGGGCGATACCGTTACCAGTGAGGCTAGAAGGAAAAGAGGCGGATGGCGCCATTATGACAGGATTACCAAAGGAAATAGCACTATCCATGAACGGACGATATTACATCACTGAGCCGGTGGTAAACTGGGCGAGGTGTCACGGGAACACCATTACGATCTGTCCAGACATCCCACATATGCGCAAAGTGTCAGAAACAGGGTGCATTGCAGCACTCATTAGGAACGATAAGACGGGGGTAGAGGAGAGCTGCGATGTGGACTACATAATCAAACCACGCTTCCCGGCTCTGGCCATCCCATTACAGGGAGGAAAGACATTAGTGTCAGGGCCGGAGATAGAAGGACAACTACTATGCGGTTCCAGTCCGCCCGTGGTAATAGTAATTTACCACTTCGCAGTGATTAATATAGGCTGTGATTGCGCATTTATGACGGCTGGGGCATGGATGCCCTACAGCCTTAGGGGATGTCACCGGGTTCAAATGGTGAATAACATATCATATATTATAAATGATTTGCTGAAAACAAAAACGTTCAAAAGGATAGGCTATAGAAAGACAACGTATGATGGGCACGAGATACAAGCATTGCCGGAGGACCCGCTACCGCCTATGATTAGATCACAACTGGAACATAGGGCAGCATATACACGAGCCCCTGCCCATATCGCCTTGAATCAGCTAGAAGAAGCTGTAATAGAGGGAAGATTGGGTATGGATGAGGGATTCGAGACTAAGATAGACGACGGAATACATCAACTGGCCGGATATGGATCCTCCGGTATACTGTTGGCGGTGATAGCAGTTATAATAGTATGCTGTTGTTGTAACTATAAGCGGGTAATGACGGGGATGATGCTATCTACGGCAGGGTCGCAAGGCGTTCAGGCCGAGAAGCAGTGGGGCAACCAGGATATGGACGATACTCAAATGGATTGCCCGGAAACGACAGACGAATCATACTCCCAACTCACCTCTATGATAGTGATGCTAATATTGGCAATCATAGTAGCAATATGGGCGATCAGAAAATGGAGGCAGGAAAAGAACAAGAAGCCGGCAGATGGGTTATACATACAAATGGCCTCCAAGAGACTAGTAGAGACAATACCGTTAGGGGAGAGTATTATGCCATTGGACCAAATATTCCAAAAGCCGGGAACAGCCCCATTAATCAAAGACGCCAATGTCAGTTATGCATGTAAAGGACATGTTGCTAGGTTACATTGGGGTAGAGTGGTGTATGCAACGGAGATGGCATCAGGAGAGAGCGCCATACCACTACCGCTACCGACCACCATCAAGGTGAGTAAAACATTAGCCGGAGTGCTCGAAGGGGACCACACTGAGGCGGTCATGGCGCGACTGCTGAGGTTTAGCGGCGGGGTGTCGTCGGCGGTTCCTGTGGATATGCCGATGATATCAATGGCAGGATGGTCACCTTTAGGAAACCGCAGCATGGAGGTGCATAGTTTCAGAGGAGACGAACATAGAAGGGCCATACAGCAACTGAACATAAATGCCGCGACCAGGGAATTACCCAGAACCCCTATACAACAAGCGAAAAGAACAGGAGAAATAAGGCTAAATCCCACGGGGGCAGCAAATAGGGACCCAATAGAGATATACCAGGAAGTACACGAGTAGAGTTACCGTGAGAAATAAAGAGACCAGGGAACTGAAGGTACATCGGATTAACCTGGTTCCCTCTTAACGAAACTGACGGTAGAACATTACTAATCCTATGTTGAATCAATATATATACATTCTCAGCGCTCACATAGGCAGCAGGGCGATTAATATGCCACGAACGGAATCTAACTATGGTTACTGGGGTGCAATGACATACGGACAAAGACTTACGAAGAAGCCACACTTCGGCTTGTTACTATCCTATAAGCACCACTAGTAATCTGCCTTGTGTCACAGCCCCATGTTGATGCACAGAATTATACTGTCAGGGGTCGACACGGGTCAGGAATCTCGGAAACAGACTATGAAAGGCCAGAGAGCAGGACTATCCTAGCTCGAGCCTAATTTGCATCTATATCTACATATTTATCCAACAGACTATGAAAGGCCAGAGAGCAGGACTATCCTAGCTCGAGCCTAATTAGCATCTATATCTACATATTTATCCAACAGACTATGAAAGGCCAGAGAGCAGGACTATCCTAGCTCGAGCCTAATTAGCATCTATATCTACATATTTATCCAACAGACTATGAAAGGCCAGAAAGCAGGACTATCCTAGCTCAAGCCTAATTTGCATCTATATCTACATATTTATCCAACAGACTATGAAAGGCCAGAGAGCAGGACTATCCTAGCTCGAGCCTAATTAGCATCTCTACCCAATTCGTTTCATCCATGAACTATGAAAGGCCAGAGAGCAGGGCTCACCCCGCTCGAGCCTAATCACAGTACATAAAAATACGTGTTAAGCATATAAATAGATCATACTAAGAGGGGGTTAAGGTAAAAGCTTGCTAGAGCATAGAAAAGGGCAATAAGGGGATAAGTAGACGTCAGAAGAAAGTAAAAAGCGTGAAAGAGTAGAGATAGCGCAGAAATAGTAAAAGTGGAGAAACGGGGCACAAAAAGAAAACAAGACAGGAAGCCTGCAGAACAGCCCAGAAACTAGAATTCAAAAGAAAAATGCAAAACATAAGCAACAAAAACATAGATTAGGAGAGAAAAGAGAAGCGAGAAAAAAGAAACAAGAAATAAAATAAGAAAAGCAAAGAAGACCATTCAGAAACCAAAGGAGAGAAAGAAAAGTAAAACAGAAGTAGAATAGAGGCAAAATAGAAGCAAAGTAAAAGAAAAGGTGAGATCCAGAAAGGACGATTCGTATATAACACGAATCTACGGGGGACCCCCCTGTCCTGGGTTATAGTGGAAAACTAAAGAAGAGCAAAAAAGGTCTGGAGGATATATTTATTGATTGATAAATAATGTATAATATAACATAAGGGAACGGGCGAAACTGTACATATATATGTATGAATATGTATGGGTATAGTAGATATACATTGAATAAGTGGGGGGAAGCAGTACACTTTAAGATACAAGTACAGTGAGATTAATATAATAAGAGAAAAGAAAGTCGTCGCAGACATTAAGTCACATGTTAATCGGGCAAGCCCAGTACGCGGGACACGCAGTAAATAACGAATATAAGGAACATGTATAAATAATGTTAGAAGGTCCTGTAATGGTAGACTTGGCCACAATAAGAGTCAAAGTTATATGGACTAAATATATTCAGCTCTGTGGCCAGGGTCTAGAGCCCGAGCAGGAAAGCAACAAATAAACTAGGATCCGGGCTGACACAGCTGGTGGGAAAGATAACAACGGTATAAAATCCAGGTCAGGAGATAAGCTAAGATCGGGAAGACGAACGGCGAATGGGGAACGCGGCCTCAGCGATGGGAGCAAGTAGTACAGGCAAATGGGGCTATGCGTCGGGGTTAAAATCCATATGGCCAGGATGGCCGTGGCCGGGGTCTTCGAGAGCAGCAGGTGGGGTAGGTAGTGAAGGAGGCGGTTAACCAGGGCCTCAGGGGCAGCAGGTGGGGTAGCTGGTGAAGGAGGCGATCACTAGGGCCTCGAGAGCAGCACAGGGGGTAGGCGACGACACAGGCTGAGGGCCGGCCCCGAACACAACGTGGCCGCGACCATCCCCTGCCTAATTTATTCAGGATGGTCTTGAGTAGGGCCGCCTAATGACCAATCAATAGAGATGAGAGATGATGCTGACGAGCAATCAATAGGTGCTGGGTGTGGTCATGAAGGGAAGCTGAAATAAAGTAAAAGAAACAAGTATAAGCCTAGGGGGAAAGGAAAGCGCAGTCAGTTATCAGTGAGCGTTTGGGGGAGTACGATCGAGAAGACCAGATGGCACTGTGTAACTCCTGAGGAGTATGTGTGTGGTTCTAAAGGTTTAACATCAGTTTAACATTGACTAACAACGGTCTTGTGATCTAGACGTTGGGAAATATGGATCATTGGAATCTGTGCATTTATGTATAACGTTTCAATTGGAGATATGGTGTAACGACATTGCCACCGGAATTGTATATCGAATGTTCTATTCACATGCTAACCTGGAGTCCTGTATTCTGGAGAGAACCATGGAGTTAGTGGTTCAGTATACCGGTTTTATAAGCATGGAGCTGGAGAGTCAATTGTATAGACTGGCCGACCTGATGAATTGGAAACTGATAGTATGCGTATACCCCGGATCCATAGTGGTGACCGGAGAGTAACCATTAGATTGCACCTGTGTTCTCGTAAAACCAATATCAGATCCATCGGTATCATAGAGAAGCGTATAAGGTCGTCTTCGAGACATGTTGACGATTATGATATGGACATATAATAACCTAATTGAAATCAGGTTGAAAGTATTGATTGGTTGATTGCGTGGAGACTTATACATTCTGGATTCCATAAAGGATTCCTGCTGGATATTTATATGTATACTTTGCCTTGACTAAGGCCGTCGCGTATAATTATCAATGCAAGCCCTGGAGCTAAATGATAGAAATGATGTACATATCTCTATATATATGAAGGGAAGGCTGTGATTACAATATAAACCTGTGAAAGTGCTCTATATATATATCATAACATCCATAACATCAAATAAAGCTGGATCTCACTACCCTTGCGTTATCCTTGGGCGGAAGCCTACCTCTGACTAGTTTACCCCACAGAGTAAGAGTGTAGAAGACGAATGTTGGACCCCATTTAAGTATACTAAAACGCTATGTTTGTATAGGACATTAACTATAGCCCACTAGTCTTTAAGATAAAGATAAGATTAAGATTGTGCTCAGAACGTTTGAGGAATTACAGTACTGATTTTAAGATAATCAAGACGATCTTGATTCTGTGTTAAGATTGTGCTGTTAACGTTTAACGGGCGTGCAGGATGGACAGAGGATATTTAGGTGCCACGCCTGCTTCCAACCTGTAGTAATCCAAGCTAACAAAAATATCTCATTTTATCGCAATATAACGTATTTAACATTAGATAACGTTTTGCCATGACAAGGAGCCTAGAGAAATGTTATATAACGTTGTAGACTATAACGTTCTTGTACAATGTGAGACATTGACAAATGCCATGCCCCTTGCCTATCGACACAACAGGCATTGGGCCAACATGAAATCAATATCATCTTCTGTATTAGTATGGGCCATTGCGGGGCCAGCTGTCAAACCAGCGGTGGGCCAATATCAAAATGCCAATATTGGCCCATTCTTCAGACATATATTGGCCCAATCATGGTCCAATGTAGGCCTACCTATGTTACCTGGGTAATATTATAGGCTAATGGATGAGGTGAAACAGGTTCCTGGCCTCCCACCTCCCTCTATGCCCCTGTGACCCTTAGTTTGACTCATTTGTGAGGTTTAAGAAACTCAATTTTCGAGGTGAAAATGGAGTTTATTAATAACTCCATTTTCAGTTGACAGATACTCCATTTTCTGACGATAGATGTGTTTTATGCAGTAAACTGCCATTTCAACCTGATAATCAGGTTGTTTTTGAAAAACCAGTTTTTCGATTTGAAAAACCAGTTTTCGAGTACTGAATCTTCGATTTCAGGGGTGAACATTTGGCTCGCCACAAGTCATGGGCATTTCTTAAATTAGTCATGCGACATGAGGCCTAGTGACATGCGACATGAGGCTTAAGAAGATAGTAACATGGGACATGGACAGTTCTTAATATCGACATGGGACATGAGCACGTTTAAGCGACATAGACATGCGACATGGTTATTTCTTCAAACCGACATGCGACATGGGGACACCCCCCCCCCTCCCCGTCAAGGACCCCTTTATTCATACACCATTCTGCAGAGGACAGTACTGCCACTATTCCTTATGACAACCTAGGTCGTCACTACTGACGTGGCTCCATTCCTCGGGGGGTTCAGTGCAGTACACTGAGGTGATAATGATAATTGCATTCGCCTTCTTCACCTTCACACACACAAAAAAAGAAATCAAATTGCTACCAAACCATGATGAATCTACTGCCATACTTATCAAAGACACAACTAGATTTAACAGACCCATATATCACAGATGAATTATCAGCCTTGCCCTGTATAGGCTCTGCTGATAGTACACCATTCATAAATTTGTCTGATAAAAATAGCTGTATTTGGGACTCGTATACGTGGGGTTTTCTATGTGTTGGTTATTTTAGGCTGTTAAGTCCCAGCGTCGGCTTTAATAAGCCTACTGTACATCTATCCTCTTAGGCCAAAAAATGGTTTGTTTCAGATAACACGAGAAGAAAATGTAGGGTCGGTAGGTCGTTTTTTTTTGTTTTTTTTTTAATCTTATTTTTTTTTAAACATGAATATACTAGCCAGCTTCTCCACATACCCTAAAATAGACCAAAAAAAGGGTAAGAAATTGTCTTCATAATTGCATAAAAAATATAGGGTTGGCCCTGTTAAGACAGGGTCGGTCGGGTAAAATGATACAAACGTCCTTTTGCCTTATAACATTACAAGGCGCCAAATACAATAAAGTTCTATTCTTGAAAGAGGTTGTCCTATTATTGGCATCAGCCCCTCCGTAGTCAGCTAAAGGTGTACTCTCCTAACCCTGCCCAACCGGGTCATAATATAGGACGGTGTACGCTTTCCGGTGTACACAGTTGCTGACATACGTTGCCTAGTACAACTGTATGGGACGAGTCATTTATTACCAGTGGGGGGGAGGGAGGGAGGGGGGGGGGATAAGACGAGTCCTTTGGTGGGGACAGGCTCCCAGGCTCTGCGATTTTTGACGAGGCCAATTTGCCCAAACATCAGCACTATGAGGGATGGGGTGCTTACCCTTGGTGGGTGAAAACATTGGGGGTGGGGGGGGGGGGGATGAATAAAGATATCAATAAAATAATAAATCTGACTTACCAACCTCAATTTATTTGCTATATTACCAGAATCGCACCTTATTTTACCCAATGACAAGCCTTTCCAAAATTCCAGTGACCTGGATGTCTACCAGAATAGAACTACTGCACCGGTATACATAGCTTCACATCATGCCTTACTTTATGTAATACAAAGTAGCCACAACCAGAGTCGCAAGGTAAGGACACACAGGCATTTCTATAGTTACTGCAAGTTTATCTATGGTAATCTACCTCTATATAACCCTATAAGGGTCGATCGTCATGAGTCCAGTTATATGGCCCTGGTGAGTAACTCCCCAGGGCTACATTCATGCATCATGCCGATCCTTCGGGAGTATATCAACCGCGCGGGGTCAGCGTGATGCTTTAATGCAGCACTGGCGAGTTGCTAGGGCTGCATTCATGTATATATATATATATATATATATATATATATATATATATATATATATATATATATATATATATATATATATATATATATATATATATATATATAACATACGCTCATATAGGAAGTGTAAAGAAAAGTAGTGTTTGCTTGTGTGTATTTTACTATTGGATCCTGCCAATTATGTTCTCCTTTTTCAAGCCCCCCCTTTTTTTCCCCCTATGCCACTTGTCATTTTATATAAGGGGCACACTGAAAACATTGGTTAAGAAATATTTGGTGATTTTTCCCGTACCTATTTTTCTTCGATTTTTCTTTTGAAAAAATCTATTCAGAATTTGAATGGTTCAGGTTTAATGGTTATGTGGCACCCTAATGAATCGTTCCGGCGTAGGGAAAAAATGCTTTTGGAATGTAGTGTTGGGAGGAACCAGAACGCCTCGTCCCATTCTCACATTGGGAAATATTCCATAGACTTCGGAGACCCATATCTTGACCTATAGCTATACATTACGCAAGCTATTTTTATGCTGTGCAGGGTCATAGGATTGCTAAGAAATAGTAACATACGGTTATGCTCTGTTAACTGAGGCACTTGTGGGTCAAACTATGGAAAGATACAGATAGGAGGGGTGGAGATAGGCGGAAGAAGGTGGTGGGGACTGAAGGAAGGAAGGAATGAAGGAATTGATGGGGGTGGGTGTAAGGAAATCCGAGTAAGAGGAGGGACTATGGAGTTTAGGACAAAGGGGGCCGACCCTACGTTTTGTTATGCAATTTTGAAGACATTTTTGTATTTTTACCCATTTTTGGTCAAATTTTGGGTCTCCGGACCGGCCGGCAAGTACTTTCATGTTTAAAAAAAAAAAGTTAAAAAAAAAAAAAAAAAAAATCCGACCTACTGACCCTACATTTTCTGCCCATGTTACCTGAAACAAACCTTCTTTTTTTTTGGCCTAATGATGTTCAGATGCTATAATTTTTGTGGTGATAAGAAATACATACATATATATACAACTTTAAGTATTGTTTTTTAGCCATCTTAGAGTGACCTCTCCTGATGGAGTCTGGAGTCCTGGCACTAAGATGACATTGCTGATTGAACATAACGCAAAACACCATTATAATTAATGGTTAGGTACTGTATTAAAATGACAGTGATGATCCATATATTGTTAAAATAACGGTGATTCACTGACACCACTGGATGCCAGACTTTCACCGTTATAATTATTTTATGGTAAAAGTTTAAATCACCGATATCTTACAGATTTATTTTTACAGTGTAGCGTTATACGGAAATCATGGGTCAAGTTTACGCCGATTAATGATCCTATTTCTGGGTACCAGATGTATGCGACTGGTCAGGGGACTGTTATATATATAATTTGTTCCAGCTTTAGTCTCTGATGCAAAGCTGCCAGAATCACATGCTCAGTGCAAGCTAAACTAGATCTATGAGCTCAAGGCAATGCTCAGGAACGGCCGTAGGGCTTGGGCAGGTGGGGGCTGCTGGACAAGAGGCAAACACACTTTGTTAGCAGGATTAAAACCAGCCATAACATGTTATTAGTATTCAGACAGAGTATCAGCCTGTAGTCCTTTCTGTCTCAATGAACAGCCCAAATATCTGACTTCTAAAAGTGTTATGGTTACTAGTAGTTGATTTTAGTTTATAGTTTTTAGTTTAGTTAATAGTTTGTCGAACTAATATGGGGAGATGGTGTTAGCACCCATCATGGGGCCACTTTTTATTCATAGTATAATGGGGCTGGACCACTAAATTCGACATGGCCTTTTCTTAAAATCGACATGGGACTTTGGCCCTAGTTATATAGGACATAGACTTGACATACAATAGTGAACCAAAAAATACGTCCTTTTATACTCTAAACCAGTATATTCTATGCAAAAAGTCATATACTGTAAAGCGAGCCTTGAAAAAAGCATATCCCACGTAGCCTTAAAAAGCATATCCCACGTAGGCCTAGTCTTAGATGTCTAAACCTTCTGCATTATCCATCTTGAACTGGGGTCACGGGCAGAGCCCCCGATCATCTTGAGGCATGAGTGATATAAGCCAAGGTAATTGTCCAAGGCGTCAGCCGCGGATAATTATCATTGTCCAAGCCTTATAACACTGATGCAGCTAGTAAAATACAGGCAGGCCATTTCTTTATAATTATATGTGTGGATTTCGGTGCAACATCTACAGGAATGAAGTAGTAACACTACACGAGATATGCCCTTTAAGACTATGCGGAATACATACGGTTTGTCAAGACTTGCTGTTCAGTTCATCCCAGCGTGCATATTATACTGCCCATGCACACTATAACATCATAGTTCTCCAAACTACGCTCCTTATTAATAATAGACATGGACCATGGCAGTTTCTTAAAATCGACAAGGGACATTGGACCCCCTCACCGAAAGCCCCAGTATACAGATATACTGAGAAGGGGCTCATTTTGAAATATTAGGCCAAATTCAACTTGGTTCCGATCTCAACAAACGGCCTTGAGCAGTCAATCACAGACGCCTTAATTCAGCCGGTGATTTACACAATATTCTATCAGCCCTGGATCCCGTGCCTGGATCACGTGCATGTATCACGTGCCTGCATGGCTAGACTAGAACTACCTTGTCTTTATGGTATATAATATGGCCCAAGGTTGTAGTCATGCTAAAGGTTGTAACCAAGGAGGGCGTATATACATGTATGTATATATATATATATATATATATATATATATATATATATATATATATATATATATATATATATATATATATATATATACCTCATCCGCCCAAAGAATTCCACCTAGGTGACTGTAATGAGGGCATCATTGGCTACACGCCATTCTTGATGGCCTGTCGATCGGATGATTATTAAGGATCCTAAAGAAAATGTATGCTTCCTCTTTAAAATATGTATACTATCCTAGAAAGTAGCCAATATATATATATATATCTAAAATAGCACACAATATTTTTGATGGCTTGTATTGGATTATCATTAAAGATCATATGGGGCCTAGAGAGAATGATTAGATTGGATGATTTGATGATCCATCTTTAAAGCAGCAACTCGACCTCCTCAGACCTCCTCCAACTCTAGCATGAATTTAATATAGATGGGTTAAAATACAGATATTAATCGGTCTATGGCGGGAAGGAGAGCCATCTCTGCAGGGGCCAATGCCAATATGACCTGTTGTGGTCGAAGATGGAACTAAAATGGCTTAGTCTTGTGTGGCTAGTACACTTAGAGCAATCAGTACACACTTATGGTGGAGGTCTACATACAAGAAATAAATAGGGAAGATGTATAATCTGCATGAGTACACATGAAAACCCTTATGGTTGTGGATGGGAATAGTGCTTTCATTATGCATATAAATAGGAGCATAGTGAGAGGTAGTTCACCTCAAGCCCAATGGGAGACAGCATGGAGTAGGTAACCTGCAGATCGTTATGTTATCTGGTTTACAGTTGGATGACTTTTATTCTCACAGGAGGTATTTCACCTATTTTCATATAGAAAGAGGCACCCATATCATTGACTCAGGGTAAACTGAGTAATACTAAACGACTGAACCATGTTTTAAGACGTTTTTGTTACATGGGAGAAGTGCTCTCATTCAATGTCCATGGCCCACAGCCATTAAATAAGACCATGGAGAAAAAGGCAAGATCGGGGGACAAATGTTTCCTTCAAAAAGAAATCTGAATCGTCTTTTCTTCATCCTGAAATTGGGCTGCAATCTTCAGGTACTGATTTCTCTCTTTTCCATAAACTCTTAAGTATTCTTAAATTGCTACCCTCTAAATGAAAGGCACATAGGGTTCAGTGTTAAAGCAAAGATAGAAATCACTACTTTTGCCAAAATACCCCATATTTCTCTCTTCACACACGGAAATGTGCCTCTACATGGGGTAAAAATCGACACGGGCGACACGGCCCTTTTAAAAATCGACACGGGCGACACGGCCCTTTTAAAAATCGACGGACACAGAAAAATATGGGATAAAAATCGACCTGCAGATATGTTTCTGTAAGTTCTCATATGCCTAAAAAGTGACGCAGTGACACGCCGTTTTCCCCTAAAAAGTGACGCAGTAACACGGCCAAAATTCTGACTACCCATGTAGAGGCACGGAAATGCCATCTTGTACACTGGAAATACCCTTAAACACACAATAAAAGCCATCTAAAATGTTTAAATTAAATTTAAATAAAAGTTCCCAACACAGAGCACCACAAAAAAATATTTTAGTTCCTCTAGTGACCGTTCACCAAAGGGTGGCGCCACCCCTACTTCTCGTACACTCCGAGAAGTGTGCGAGACAACACGAGAGTTGGCAGCCAGATCGTCGGGATAAAAGGAAGAAAGGTGCCGATAAGAAATTCACCCATGATGCACTGCTCTGGAGTTGGGGGCCTAACCACAATGCATTGCTCTGAGCCAATATGGCAGCCTCCATAGCCTAATGCGCTAGTCCCGTATAGTTTCTGTTCCAGTTGTGATGCACACCGTGGTGCCACTGGTACTTCTTGTACTGCGCTAGATCTTAATGTGTGCAGAGCAAAATTGTACCACCCATATCTTTGCCGTTTATAGTCCGATCGACTGGCTTTTTGATAGGGACAGAAAGCTGTACACGCCCGCAGCCTGCAACTGTCGCCCACATCCACCTGCACCTGCTCACCCACACCCACCTGCTGGCCTGATATGGAATAACATACATGTATGACACATGACTTGAGGGTACTTTTTAACAAGGAATTCATTTCTGATGCCAGAATTGACCAATGAATGATTATAAGGGAACATTATATCTAAGTATATGAAAAGCTACAAATCCAGCTTACCCTGAGTCATCTGTGAGGTCACTCACACGCTCAATCTTTTGTAAATCAACCGGTCCACATATGAGTCTGTGAAGATTGCTGACATGTTATAATCTAAAATTCGATGCTTGGAGCTCGAGTAGCTGCTTTAAAGGAGCTCTCAAATAGAAAAGATATCTCCCTGTCAAATCGACATCAGATTGCAGCCGTGCATCATTGGTCTGGACCACTTGATTCGACATGTCGACATGGCCTTGAAATCGACATGGGACATGGGCCCTAGGGTGATGATAGTGGGGCATTTCCTAAAATCAACATGGGACATGATTATTAAGCAACAGAGACATGCATGAGGCATGATCCTTTCTAAGAATCCAGAACCCCTGACTTGTGACGAGGCTCTATCAGTTCACATACCACATTGCTTTAACCCATAATCAGCGTTAACGGTGGCCAATATAATGCATATATTATATTCTAGTGTGCCAATAGTATTTTGAGAACGCTGGATGTATTATAATCTCAGGTCATTGACCTTCATACTTTCAGTATAGCTCGGACTCCACTAGCGCGACACAGCTAGCTGCGAAATGAGGCGTTTTTAGTTTGTTTTGTTTTTAGATATTTCGCTTCATTTTTTTTTGGGGGGGGGGGGGGGTTCATTTCGCAGGGATGTCGCCCTAAGTATCCCGCAAGGATGGCGACACAGGGCGAAATGAAGCGAAATGAAGCGAAATGGAGCAAAATGAAACAAAATGGGGAAATCAAACATTAAAAGAGATGGCACTGTTTTGCAGGTAGCTGTGTCGTCCTAGTGCCATAGTGGGGTCCGGGCTATACAAAAACACCTCATGTTTTGACAAACAACTACCACTGTAATACTCTAATCCTACCCCCCTCCTCCGCCCAATCCCCGTCTGGTGACGTCACAGCATGATGAGGTGAAAACGCTGAATGTGAATGAGTGCGTGTGTGTGTGCGTGTGCGTGTGCGTGTGTGCTGCCATGTAAGCATTGGGGGGGGGGGGGGGGGGGGTCAGCATCTGTATTCATTTGTGCACATGTTATAGACCCACACTGTGCTCTCTGCCGTCGTTGAAACATGTCACTGGATCTTTAATTAGTATCATCTAAATGTGCTGTCAGTACATTTTGTATCCGCGTGAAAGCATTATAACTAAGGTAAGGGCATGCAGAGAAATACTCCCATGTCTTTTGCAGTATAATTGTTATTGCATATGTACCTATTTCTATACGTGTAGTTTCATACTTAAACAAGTTCTTGCCAATTTTAGAGGTATCCCCTACATGAAGGGGTCTGACCGTTTGCCAATTTAGAGTAGGGTCCCTCTAAAAGGGGCCTGATTGCTTCCAATTTAAGGGGAGTTAAATTTGGTGAAAATATTTTCCGCTAAAAGAGTGATGTACGCACATGGTATGCATGACTTTGAGAGTTCCCCGAGCTTTCTATATTATAGGGATATATCAAAGGCCGAATTCTTGTGTTATATAAATCTTTAATCAAACCGATACCTGGCTGTGTCTCCCGAACATGGGCCACTGTTTTCGTCTATGACTGGGTGCAATCTATGAATGGGTGCAATCTATGACTGGCTAGCAAGGAAAAGGCAAATATAGCGCGGAAGGAGCCATAAATAAGGATAAAAGGAAACAGACTTTATGATACTAGTTAATTTTGTTTTCATAGTTTCTATAATAATATCTCTATTCTAACACGTATAAAATGGAAAATTCCATCTTATAAGGTCGTAGACGTCACTTTATAAGTAACATCCATTTTAAACACCTACATTGTCTAAAGGAAGGGGAAATAATGACAGCCATCCACGTTAATTTATGAATCACATATTGTAGAATATTTTGTTTAAAATGTCTATGTAAATATGCCTTAAAAAGCCTTTTTCTGTCATGCCGGTCATAGATTGCACCCGGTCATAGATTGCACCTGGTCATAGATTGCACCCAGTCATAGACGAAAACATTGGCCCATGTTCGTAAGACACAGCCACCTATTGAAGAAGGCAACTATAACGCGTAATCAGCGTAAGGACTGCTATATTAGGGTGAAGGCACCCGTTTCGGACTCTCCTGCATGGACAGTGAACAGGCCACTACTTTTGGTTCTTCGAGTTTACACATTTATATCATGTCAATTCTGATATAAGTTATATCGTTGGAAACGTTAGATCTGTAAACTAATATTCATGAGGAAATTGCAATTTATTTTGTCTTTAAGGTATGAAAAGATTCACATCTAATATGTTGATTTCAAAAGGTTAAACTGCACCTGAAGTCGGGCACCTCTTACCAGAAATGATCCTGGCGTTGGACCACATGTCTTCCCATCAACCAAACGCTACCTTATGTGCAAATTCGGCCCTGATAACTCACTTGGCAATTTGCACAATATTTCAATATTTGATATAAAAAAACACACCTGAAAGCTTCATATGCATATTTCTGACGTACCAATAGGAGTGCCAGCAACTCATAGCGTTGCATTAGTGCATCATGCTGAACCATCGGAAGTGTATCAACCAAACAGGGTTGGCATGCTGTATGAATTGATATTCCTTGTTTCTGTATTAAAATATGCATTGTAAGTGATGGGCTGTTATAACATAATAGTGTTTGAGTCTAGGTGTCCGACTTTAGGTACAATTTGATGCTGCTGTGGAGTGTCCTCTCACAAAGTATTGTGGGTAATAAATAAGTATGTATTGACTTGATTCATTGTAAGAGATACATATATCTTGATACTATTGTGCTTTGGAAGGATTTAATCATCGTGGAAAAGTCGGAACAGACATAACATGGAAACCATTTTTTTCGTTTCCTAGTCAGTTTTATGTTGAGAATATTGCAGGGATACCCCAGATTCAAGCAGTCATAGGACCATGTAGAATGTGAGTTAGATGTGATCTGTTGTGTTTATCAGAAGGAAGTACACCTGAATTTCTATATTTAGTTGACATGATAGGCAAATTCCCTATGATACACTGTAAGAAGTAAGTACTGTACACCTACAGCAAAAGTTGCTGGCAACTTTTGTTCCAGTAGATTTTGCTGTAGATGTACAGCAACTGACTTGCTGTAAATTTACAGCAACTTCTACTGTAAATTTACAGCAACTTCTACTGTAATTTTACAGCAACTTCTACTGTACATCTACAGCAAAAGTTGCTGGCAACTTTTGTTCCAGTAGATTTTGCTGTACATGTACAGCAACCGGGTGCTGTAAAGTTACGGCAACTTCTACTGTAGGTTTCATTTTGTTGTTCTCATCAATTTATATCGGTTAATAAGCATGCATGGAGAGTACTTTTCTGCATAATAGTTCAATCTCAGCTAGGATAATACACACTACACAATATAATGGTTTAATCCTGCTTCAATACAGCTGAACCTTATGTGATACCAGCTTTTCCCCAGTCCGGGCACTTAAGCATTTAACTTTTCCCACCAATGTGGTGTCTATTCTATACTTTTGCTGTTTTTTTGTATTATTCAAAACAATCGTGCAAATATCAATACACTTTATGATAACTGCATTCATTCTCTATCATCCATTCTTATTTTACGATGTCTTGAGAGTTTGTGAGGCTTTATTTGACTCGGGAAAGGGTTGGGTGGAATAATTAATACAGAAATGGTCTACTGCTGCCACCTAGCGGCGGAAATCTACAGCACAATGTACTGTAAATGTACAGCAACATTGCCGGAGACCCAATTTACAGTACATAATGCTGTAATTATCAGCAAATAGTGCTGTAAAACCAACTACAGCAAAAAGTGCTGTAAATGTACAGCACATTGTGCTGTTTAAATACAGTAACTTCTTACAGTGTAGCCATGTAATTACATGCCAATGGTGTCCGACTAAAGGTGTCTGTCCGACTCAGGGTGCCTTTACCCTAGAGTGTATACGTAGATGGAACATTTGGGAGAGTTATACGCCTCCCCTCCAAGACTTCAAACGTTGGAGTGGCTTGTATTTGGGATTCCCTAATGTAAAATCATAATTTTGTCAACATCATAATATTGCGAATTCTGTTTTGATGCTAGCAGTGATGTGACATCGCCAGGTGACGGCATAACATTTCCCAGTGACTTCAGAGAGTCAAAATCAACCACCAAGTCAAAATCAACCATAAAATTCTGTTCTAGTTCGAACTGTTAATAAGGGAATTATATTCTGTTGGAGCTCCATAAATATATTTGCGGACGTCTGCAAATTTGTGGAAAACATATAAACATATATGCAATTTTTATCTATTTAAGAACGGTGCTTTTCATTTCACTTTTTTCTTTCAGGTGTTCTGCAGTAGGCTTGATGTGGTCGTACCTTCCCCAAACTGTCTCGGGGATGTGTTTGTCTTGATCGTTACTGTAACGACCACTGACACAAACAACTACCACTGTAACACCGACCAGTGTATGAGGACACACACCAAACCAGAGCAGACCCACTAGCTAGGCCTGGCCTCTTGGCTGTGAGGAATCCTTGATTTGCCTGCTGGAAAAACGTCTGACTAAACCATCATGGAGCTGCCATTTCTATATTCAGGATCCATAACAACTTTATTATTCCTCATATCATGTGTTCAGGGTATCCTGGGTGAGCACCTACTCAAATTTAACCCACAACGACTGGATGACATATTGACAGAACAAACACATATCATACACGTCACTTCCTGTTTCAATACGTCACTTCCTGTGGATTCCAACTACAGTGTCCATGTGTCTTTGCTGGAGACGGTCAACACAAAATGTAATTTCATCGCCCAAACCGTTCCACTGTTGGATACTCCATGTGTGTACCACCCTAACTGTTCATTGCCGTTTGGAGTTGATCTCCATGGAAACATCAGTCTGAGTTGCATCCATCTTGGTCATGCCCAACTCCAGATCCAGCTTTGTACCCAGAACCTGACACACACCCGCGACTGCCAACCTACAGCTGTAGAGTATGACATCTCAGTGGTCAGGCAGACAGAGGTGGTGGACACAGTGTTCTATTTTGTTATTATTATCTTCCTGGTCATCAATAACTTTCTGTTTGGATGCTCTGTGGAGCTGGAGGTGGCCAAAGAGACATTGAAGCATCCTTTAGCACCCATTATAGGCATGGTGTTCCAGGTGGCGCTACTCTGTCCAGTAAGTATCGTGTTTAATTGCTTTGTCTTTATTTGTATGCCCTCTGGTGGGATGATACATGAATGCAGCCCTAGTGAGTAGATCACCAGTACTACATTCAGACACCATGCTGACCCTATGAGGTTGATGCATCAACACTGCATTGGTGCATTATGCCGATTTGTTAATTTTGTCAATGAGAATTTTTGATATGAGATATTTTACCTTGATTTGGTACAGTACAACATTATGATTAATAGTTTAAATTGATGCCCGGTTGGCCATCATCTTTAATGTAGGTTTATTCCTAATCATGGATCCGTTGGAACTTTATGTTGTCATTTTAGGGACATGTATTCTGGTGAAAAACTTTTTGTTACAATTTGTTTGAGGTTAAAACCTACTCTCTGAATAACAGCAGCCTTTTACATGCAGATTGCCTATGCCTACACCTACATACTCAGTCTGCCAGCCTCCATAGCCTTCGGCCTGGTGGCACATGCTGCATCCCCTGGAGGAGCACAGAGCAATACCTACACTGCCCTCCTGGGTGGGGACCTGCCTCTCAGCCTCTTCATGTCCCTCTGTTCCACCATATTGTCATTTGGTGAGTACATTAATGCCCTTCTGATGGCCCAGCATACTCTCACTAGGCTAATCAATTAATGCCCTTCTGATAGCCCAACCATACCGTCACTAGGTGAGTGAATTAATGCCCTTCTGATAGCCCACCATACCGTCACTAGGTGAGTACATTAATGCCCTTCTGATAGCCCACCGTACTGTCACTAGGTGAGTGAATTAATGCCCTTCTGATAGCCCCACCATACTGTCACTAGGTGAGTGAATTAACGCCCTTCTGATAGCCCCACCATACTATCACTAGGTGAGTGAATTGATGCCCTTCTGATAGCCCAGCATACTGTCACTAGGTGAGTGAATTAATGCCCTTCTGATAGCCCAGCATACTCTCACTAGGTTAATCCCCTTCTGATAGCCCCGCCATACTGTCACAAGGTGAGTGAATTAATGCCCTTCTGATGGTCCACCATACTGTCACTAGGTGAGTGAATTGCTGCCTTTCTGATGGCCCTACCATACTGTCACTAGGTGAGTGAATTGATGCCCTTCTGATAGCCCCACCATACTGTCACTAGGTGAGTGAATTGATGCCTTTCTGATGGCCCTACCATACTGTCACTAAGTGAGTGAATTAATGCCCTTCTGATAGCCCACCATACTGTCACTAGGTGAGTGAATTGATGCCTTTCTGATGGCCCTACCATACTGTCACTAGGTGAGTGAATTGATGCCCTTCTGATAGCCCCACCATGCTGACACTATGTGAGTGATTTCATATCCCTCTGTAGTCTCCCCTATACTATAACTGGTTAAGTGAAATTATGCACAACACATCAATGTTATATTGGATACAGTAGAACAATATAATTGTGAATGGTTGTGATTGTTTTAAAAATAACAAACAGTAATCAAGGGTAGCTTGAACTAGAGTCAACCACGTACCTTGAGATGTCTACCTATATAATGTCGTGGTTCATGTATGGTATTGTCTCTATTTGTACTTTAGTGGAAAGAGGAATACTTAAATGTACTGTGATACACAGAAATGTGGCTTATCATGCAGGAATGGCTACAAAATTGGGGTCGACATCTCAAGGTACATGATTGACTCTAGGTCAATTAAGCTCCCCTAAGACACAGAGAAATGGCAATAAAACAATGTATTACTTCTATAACAAATCCATTAACAGGTCTATTGTTGATTATTCCAGGTACTGCATCTCTGTGGCTGCTCACTCTGGCTAAGACGCTGTTACCAGCGACCGTGGTCATCCCGTTCACCCAGATCCTGCTCAGCCTGTCCCTGCTCCTGGTGAGCTTAGTGCTAGGCCTCCTGCTCAGACACTTTAAACCAGGGGTGGGCCGGCAGTGTTCCCGAGCTGCTCGCCCTGTTGCTCTCTTCTACACCATCCTACTGCTCACCCTGGGTATTTACACATATCGCTACGCCTTCACCGTGCTCTTCTCGGACTGGCGCGCTGTCGTAGCTGGACTAGCCTTCCCCTACACTATAATGCTCCTGGCTGGACTTGTAGCTGGGATCTGTAGAGAGAGTTGGCCTCGTGTGATGACTGTGGCTATTGAGGTGGGCATCCAGAATGGTAGTGTTACCCTTATAGTATTGAGTTATACGCTGGGGCAGCCAGAGGCGGATCTGGCTTCTGTGGTGCCCATAGCCTGTATTCTGCTGACCCCAGTGCCTTTGGTGGTAGGCATCATTGTGAGACTTATCCATGGAGGTTACAAGAAACTGAAAACCAAGGGGGGTGAAGGTGAAGAGACAGACGGGGAGAAGAAGGAGAAAAGAGATGATCTTGAAATTGCATCAGACGATAGTAAGAAGAATGGGACTGCTATGAGTGTTAACCCTTTGACACCAGTATAGTGAGCTAATGCAATGTATTAGCCTTTGCCACAATGATACCATGATAACATGCATATATGCATCACCCGACTCTAGGTGGGCGATGTACTGGTCGTAAGGGTGGAGAGATGATTTGAGAATCAACTATTATAATCCAGACTCTATAACTGATTTACCAACACTATTTAATCATTTCAATAAAAACGAAAATAGGAAGTAAGAAGAACAATATGTGATTATAATGCGGACGTTGTTTTATTTTTTGTAAACATAGATATAAACAATACATGTATGCATAAAAAAAAAAGAAAAAAAAAGATAAACATACCGATAATTTGGTTAACTCGAAATATAATGACGCATTGAGCTGCATCACTACCATCAGCAGTTAGCTTTTGGCCTAATTTTACAATGAACATACTTACCCTGTTTAAGGCAACACGACCCTAGCTTCAAAAAAGGGTCGACCTTAGCATTTTAGGATTTTAAAAAGTTTGTATTTTTTAAATACTAATATTTTCTAGATACTTATTAGCAAAATCGTGGCCAGGAAGAACAAGCTCCCACTGGTTTTAATGGCCTAATTGATTGTCTGACCTCCGGAAATTGTTTTTAACAAGGAATTCGTCAAATTCTTGATATCCTTTATTGCTGAAGGAATTAGTGAGTTATTCTGATGACCTGTAAGTCGATGTGGCTATCCGTAACCCATTCCTGTTGAGGTGATAAGCCCCCCAGATTTACCCGGACTCCACTAGGGCGACACTGCTAGCTGCGAAACGTTGCGATCTTTTTTATGTTTTGTTTTTGCACTTTTTGCTTCATTTCGCCTCATTTCGCTTCATTTCGCTTCATTTCGCTTCAGTGTCGCCCCCCGTAACACCAGAAGCAGGGCGACACTCTGGGCGACACTGCTGCGAAATGAAGCAAAATGATGCAAAATGTGCAAATCAAAACATAAAAAAGGATCGCCTCGTTTCGCAGCTACCTGTGTCGCCCTAGAGCCTGGGCTCCACTAGGGTACCTGCGAAACGGTGCGATCCTTTTATTGTTTTGATCCTGGACATTTCGCCTCATTTCGCTTCATTTCGCGGCAGTGTCGCCCTAGTTATCACCAGGAACAGGGCGACAATCAGGGCGACACTGAGGCGTAACGAAGCAAACGAAGCGAAACGAGGCGAAATGTGCAAATCAAAACATAAAAAAGATCGCCTCATTTCGCAGGTACATGTTTCGCCCTAGTGGAGTCCGGGCTTAGTGGAGTCTGGGCTATTCTTGCACTTGATTGGGTCAGAAATAGCCCTCCCCTGCTGCAGTGTAAGTGGTGGGGATCCAGGTTCAGTGGAGGGTGACTTACATGGGTTCTTAGCAAAGGTAGATCCACATGTGTAAATTCGCTGGCTAGTTATTTTCGAATCACATTGGCATTCAAGCAGTAGATAGCAAACATGCATGGGATTTTGATGTATATGCCCACACATTAAGCTCTCCCATTTTAAAGGTGATTCCATGCTTTTTATGACGTATTTTACTACAGATCTAACCTTAGGAGTCCGATTAAAATGTGGGATATCTCAAAATGTAGGAATATATTCTAGCATTTTAATAGAATCAGTCCTAAATTCACTTTGCAAGTAGTCTTTGCCCGGGAGTCTTTAGCGAAATTACATTTTAGCAGAGAGTGTTTATGGGGAGCCATCTATTACTAGTACCATAATGTGGGCCTGCACACGCAGCACATATTTCCCAGTTTCAACTTACTCTTTTCTATAAAACTACCAGTAAAAAGGTACACATCCTTGAAGAATTCATACACTGTGAGGAGTGAAACCATGGCTTTCCATTGGTATGCACAGTTCTATCTAGACAATCACCACTATAGATCTTCCCACCATATATGGGACTCAAAACTTAAAGTTTCCCCTGTATGTTTTGAAGAGTCATTGATAATTTCGCAACCCCTGAACATACAATAGTGATCCAAATATCAGGTTAAAGCTAAGATAAAAGGCTAAATAATTGTGTCATTGTCACACCAATATTTTGAAAACCATGTGACCGGTTGCCATGGAAACCATGACAATTTTTTAATGAACTCGGGGATTTTTAGCTACCTGTCACCATGTAGAATGAAGTACTCATTCTAGAGTATAAAGTGATATAGCACACAATATGTCAGTCTGATGTTGGTAACCTAGCATAAGAAGTCATGAAGTAAGATATGATATAATAACCATGTTGGTAATATGCATTGTACTAGATGACTCTAATTAAGGTAGCCTTCCTTACATGCAAGTCTCAGCTGGTCTTGTATGTAAGCATAGGAGGCCTTAGTGGTTGTTAGTATTAGGGATTGGTGTACTTTAGGGTGTATGTATAACAATGGCTTGTGTGAGCATTGTGAGAGAACATGTTGTAACGGATTTTATACTGGAGGGGCTGAGACCCTGAGAGAGGAAATAAAGTTAGTATTCACCAAGCAGTCAACTAAGCAACATGTGTCCGTGTTACTGTATTCCTACCCTATCTAGAATTCCTAATTCTACACTGGCGACCACAGACTCGATTTTGTAGACTGCAAAGTCTACCGAACTCTACATGTAGAGGAGATTGACATGGGAGGATTTGCAGTGGACATGTTGAGATAAGGACAATGTGACGGCAATGAGGGCCTCCTCCTGTGGCCCTAGATTACAGGAGGGCAGCAATGTAGGAGAGGAGAATGCTGACAACGTTATGGTGAAGTCTCAAGTAATATCAGAGGAGAGGAGAATGCTGACAACGTTATGGTGAAGTCTCAAGTAATATCAGAGGAGAGGAGAATGCTGACAATGTTATGGTGAAGTCTCAAGTAATATCAAAGGAGAGGAGAATGCTGACAACGTTATGGTGAAGTCTCAAGTAATATCAGAGGAGAGGAGAATGCTGACAACGTTATGGTGAAGTCTCAAGTAATATCGGAGGAGAGGAGAATGCTGACAACGTTATGGTGAAGTCTCAAGTAATATCAGAGGAGAGGAGAATGCTGACAACGTTATGGTGAAGTCTCAAGTAATATCAGAGGAGAGGAGAATGCTGACAACGTTATGGTGAAGTCTCAAGTAATATCAGAGGAGAGGAGAATGCTGACAACGTTATGGTGAAGTCTCAAGTAATATCAGAGGAGAGGAGAATGCTGACAACGTTATGGTGAAGTCTCAAGTAATATCAGAGGAGAGGAGAATGCTGACAACGTTATGGTGAAGTTCTCAAGTAATATCAGAGGAGACAAGGACTGGCAGATGTATGGAAGAAATCTCAGTGGAAGGAGAACTTTTGATCTATAAATAAGTTATATAATGGACCGATATATTGAAGAAAGTGGGTGAAAGACTATAGTAAAAGGGTTGTTGATAACAATTTCCAGGAAGATAGGGAGGTCGTTTACTAAATGCTAAAGGTATTTGGGGAAGGGAGAAAATCGTTTGTTAAATGTCAAGGGTATTAGGAAAATGGGGAAGATCTTTGTTTGAATGTCCAAGGTATTGGGAAAAGGAGAAAATTGTTTGTTAAATGTCAAGGGTATTAGGAAAATGGGGAAGATCGTTTATTGAATGTCCAAGGTATTTGGGGAACAGAGAAAATTATTTGTTAAATGTCAAGGGTATTAGGAAAATGGGGAAGATCTTTGATTGAATGTCCAAGGTATTGGGAAAAGGAGAAAATCGTTTCTTAAATGTCAAGGGTATTAGGAAAATGGGGAAGATCTTTGATTGAATGTCCAAGGTATTGGGAAAAGGAGAAAATCGTTTCTTAAATGTCAAGGGTATTAGGAAAATGGGGAAGCTCGTTTATTAAATGTCCAAGGTTTTGGGGAATGGAGAAAATTATTTGTTAAATGTCAAGGGTATTAGGGAAATGGGGAAGATCGTTTATTGAATGTCCAAGGTATTTGGGGAACAGAGAAAATCGTTTGGTAAATGTCAAGGGTATTAGGAAAATGGGGAAGATCTTTGATTGAATGTCCAAGGTATTGGGAAAAGGAGAAAATCGTTTCTTAAATGTCAAGGGTATTAGGAAAATGGGGAAGATTGTTTATTGAATGTCCAAGATATTAGGGGAAGGAAAAAGAAGTTTATCTAATGGTAAGGATAATGTGATGTATGATGTATACATGTACCAAGGGCTAGTCATACCAGTAATCCCTAGAGTATTCCCCTCCATTGTGTCCGGGTTGCTCAGTAGTGTGGGACCTGGATGGCATTTTCTTAGCCTTTTAGGAAAGAAGAGTTAGTTTGTGTAGTTGTGAAGGCTGTTGATGAGGTCCAGCATTGATGTGATGGGAATTAGTTGTAGTTTATGCCTGCGTGGCCTTTGAGAGTTGAGGCCTGTGTGGCCATAGGTAGTTAGGCCTGTGTGGCCATTGAGAGTTTGATTTTTTTTTCCAAATTATGTCCCTGTGAGATTTGGGGGAGGTGGGTGAGTGTAGATGAGCAGCATTGGGTTTCCCTTGCCCTAACCTGTGCCTAGCTGCCTGTTAGCTGGTCCCCCCTGTCAGCTAGCCTCCTGTCAATCTTAACATTGGGTTCATAATAATTGACTCATTCACGAGTTATTGTATTGTCACGGAGGTGGATGTGTTTGCCCACTCTGTGAGATTATTTGGTATTTGATTATTATAGTGTCACGGAGGTCAATGTGCCTGCCCACTCCGTGAGATTATTGGGATATGATTATTATAATGTCACGGAGGTCGATCTGCCTGCCCACTCCGTGAGATTATTGGGATATTATTATTGTATTGTCATGGAGGTGGTTGTGCCTGCCCACCCCGTGAGTTTATTTGGGATATTATTATTGTAATGTCATGGAGGTGGATGTGTTTGCCCACTCTGTGAGATTATTTGGAATTTGATTATTATAGTGTCACGGAGGTCAATGTGCCTGCCCACTCCGTGAAATTATTTGGGTTATGATTATTATAGTGTCACGGAGGTCGATGTGCCTGCCCACTCCGTGAGATTATTGGGATGATTATTGTATTGTCACAGAGGTAGATGTGCCTGCCTACTCTGTGAGATTATTTGGGATATGATTATTGTATTGTCATGGAGGTGGATGTGCCTGCCCACTCCGTGAGATTATTTGAGATATGATTATTGTATTGTCACGGAGGTGGATGTGTTTACCTACTCTACGAGAGTATTTAGGGTATGAATATGGTACTGTCATAGAAGTGACTCAATTCACGAGTTTCATGTGACTGGTATGATCATAGAGGTGGTATCCCCTGTTACCCTCTGTGAGGTCATGGGGGTTTGTGGAATGTGCGATGTATCCTACATATTTTCATCAATCATATGAAAATATTTTAATAAAATGGGGGAGATATGTAGAATGAAGTACTCATTCTAGAGTATAAAGTGATATAGCACACAATATGTCAGTCTGATGTTGGTAACCTAGCATAAGAAGTCATGAAGTAAGATATGATATAATAACCATGTTGGTAATATGCATTGTACTAGATGACTCTAATTAAGGTAGCCTTCCTTACATGCAAGTCTCAGCTGGTCTTGTATGTAAGCATAGGAGGCCTTAGTGGTTGTTAGTATTAGGGATTGGTGTACTTTAGGGTGTATGTATAACAATGGCTTGTGTGAGCATTGTGAGAGAACATGTTGTAACGGATTTTATACTGGAGGGGCTGAGACCCTGAGAGAGGAAATAAAGTTAGTATTCACCAAGCAGTCAACTAAGCAACATGTGTCCGTGTTACTGTATTCCTACCCTATCTAGAATACCTAATTCTACAACCACTCTGACAGCCATTATAGGAAAACTATTGACAGTGTGGATATCGGAAGTCCACAGACTGAGTAAAACTTAATTCCGCTTCTTTTGAACCTATTTTAATAACCCTAGCACCTTTACTTTGGAAAATATGAGCCTCTAAAGACATTCTCAGAATGAGGCAAACAGGCTTTATGCCTGCCATTGGACAGAATATGCTAGAATCTCCTGAACCGTTATGCTCTGAGACTCGAAAGTCAATGCAAATCCAAGCTAGTAGTTAGAGCCACAATCCTAAAGGGTGGGGGGGGGGGGACTATTTGGGATGCTAGGGGGATAACATTGGCAGCCAAAATAAAGTTTTTGTCATCCCGCTGTGTTCTACTATAGGGAATCTCACCATTATGTCTACCAAACAGGCTTTCAAGAGTAAACTAAGTGGTGCTTTCTTGTAATACGTTGTAAAAGATAGGTAACATATTGTTACATTCTGCCTCATAACTCAAGCAATATTAGCCCATTTTCTCAACTTAAAAACAGTTTTGGAAAGCCAAGACAGTCTGCTTCCCACAGAATTAAAATTGCAAACTCTGTTTTTTATACTAATGGTATTGATATTCTGTCTCGGACACATATGATGCTTCAGAAAGTTGAATATCCAACAGCATATAGGCCTGTGTAGGTCAAAGTAACCCCTATTTTAGACTGTTTCACTCACTCTCTTAGTTGTAAAAATCAGAAATTGTCCTCATTTTCCATTGATTATACTAAAAAATGCTGTGCAGGGCTTCTACTGTATGATCAAAAATGAAATGACAGGCAAAAACACATTGAAACTCATAATTTCCTTTCCTGAATACACCTCAATTGTTGAGTCCCATATATGATGGGAACAGAGTGATGTTTTGGGGGCAGACCTCTAAAGGCCTCCAAGTGGTCAGGTAGCTGCACCATGAGAAGCTAGACAGTATCCTATAAGTACCCACCCCCACTCACTGGACACCGCCCTTGATCACTCACCAAACTTCGATGACAGCATACCAATCAAGACATGCAGTCATTAAGGGTTAGAGATGCTGATTTCCATTAATTATAGAACTGTAGGGGCAGGCACACCACTGACCATATATATATGGACCATATCCCACTCAGTTAGTTAAACCTATATACCAACCATGTCCTTAGTATAGTGTTATCTTGTACATTTATAAATCTCTTAACATGTAGAATTGATATAAACAAAACAATATATTTTATTTCAAGAAAAACACATATATACACTGTCTATGTTATTCATTCATCAAGATTCCTACCATAGCAGTGTACTCTCTTGCTTTTCACTCTGGTCCCGAAGGGACCAGCAGGTGTATATCGCCACGAAGGCTACGCCAATGCAGTGTAGCACAAGGTCAGACCTTTATCAAAATAAGATCACCAGAAGAAAGGTGTCTATGGTCTGTCCCTCTTTTATGCCAATTTAATCAAATCATCTGGCATGTATTTCAATATCTAATGAAACTTAAATAGAATTAGAGGTGTATGGACGGGTGTTAGATACATTGAGAACATGTTTTTATGGTTATACACAATGATAATTCAATTCAATTCAAATCTTTATTTCAGACTCAATTGTAGTACAATAGGTCCATAGGCTATAAAACACACTAACATATAGATACAGATAAAAGAATACAGTTAAGGAAGATTAAAGTGTATGTACAAATCTTGATACCAGCATCTCCAGATATGAGATGCGTACTGGGTATCACTTCTTGGATCCACCAAACTTTTGATCAACTCATCTTTTGACCCCATCAGTTGACATATGAAGCTGTATATTAGTCTTCTAATTGTAGCACCGCATGTCGGAAGAGCACAAACAGCAAAAGTCTCACCGGTACTAGCATATCTTGGGATGCCAAGTAACATACGAAGTGCATCATTGTACGCTACCGTTAACCTTCGCATAGAAGCCATATTGTAATTACTCCATGACTGACAGTATACAAAGTTGTACAGTAAGCTCTGAACAGTTGAATTTTAACCTCAACACTGCACATGTAAAACTTGCGCACAAGCATGTTTCCCTGAGCATATAACATTCTGTGCTGTCGTCAAATAACATTATCATCCTTCAGTGAATTCCAAATAATGTGACCCAGGTACTTGACCTCCTCACGTTCATCAAGAGTAGAGCCATTTAGAGTAAAAATGGGCATCCTCATCTGTTTGGCCACAGGGGATCATACCACCATTAGCGCACTCTTGAGAGGGTTATAATTGATATCATTTTCAATACCATATTGCCCACAAACCTTTAACAGGCTAGATAGACCATGACTAGCAGGGGTAAATATGACCAAGTCATCAGCATACATTAGATGATTCACAATGTTTGGTCCACTTATACAACCAGTTTTACAATTATTAAGCTTATTGGATAAATCATCCATATATATATTAAACAAGTAAGGAGAAAGTATCCCCCCCTGTCTAACACCATTACCAACAGTGAAGTCTGCGGACATAACACTGCCCCATCGAATAGAAACCCGCTGAGAGCTGTACCAATATATTAGTATTCGAACAATGTAGCCAGGAACTCCTCGGTTAACTAGCTTGCTAAATAGCTTGGCATGGTTAACCCTGTCAAATGCTTTTGACGTATCTAGAAAACACATAAACATAGTAGCATTGAGCGATCTGTATTTTAGTATTAGCTCCTTAATAAGTACATAAATACACATATCTGTGCCATGCTTCTTTTTGAACCCAAACTGGTTGGCATTAGTAAAAATCGAACGTGTGACTGCATCACAAATGACTCAGGTTCGGGGGGAAATGTAGTATCATCATATAGGAGTATACATATAATAATATTGTTCATCCCCAAATCCCAAGCTAATGTCCCAACCCCATGTCCCAACCCCCGAGTCTCACCCCCGAGTCCCACCCCCGAGTCTCACCCCCGAGTCCCAACCCCGAGTCCCAACCCCGAGTCCCTCCCCCGAGTCCCAACCCCGAGTCCCAACCCCGAGTCCCAACCCCGAGTCCCAACCCCGAGTCCCAACCCCGAGTCCCAACCCCGAGTCCCAACCCCTAGTCCCACCCCACGAGTTCCACCCCTGAGTCCCAACCCCGAGTCCCACCCCCGAGTCTCACCCCCGAGTCCCAACCCCGAGTCCCTTCCCCTTCCCCTTCCCCCGTTAACTAGACTCAGGGTCAGGTAGAGGTGTGAAGGGAAATGTATCATTTATCATATTAAGAAAGAGAAAGGGTGCACTCTTGTATTAATGGGATTCTTAAAGATGTGACCTTTGACCTTGATTTTGACCTTTTTCCGACCTAGATATCATCCTACACATAACAGAAATGAATTCAGCACCTTTGGTTTACCCTAGTCCACTATCCATATCCATCCATTGCTCCCCCTATTATATCCTGGCTGGACTGTTTCGGATAGCATACCCAAATTGTGCGTCACAAGTCAGGAACTCACAACTACCTATAGGCCTGCACCACACAACCTATAGGTCGCATGACGCAGGTGCCCTAAGAAAGCCACACCGAGTGAGGCAAGCCGCGCAGAAGGGTATACTCAAAAAAAATGTGGACATTGACTTTCTTTTGGGGGGGTACTTAGGCCCAAATTCAAATTTTCATGTTCCCCGATCTTGGCTATCTATGTCTTTTGTCCTCTCACGTCTATGTCAGACACACACTGAATAAAAAGCTCCCATGTCCATATTGTAAGTAACAGCGAATAGTGCTTAGTAGGGTCTGAGCTATATCCTACTACAGGGTTGTCTGTTTTTGTTCTCAAAATATTTGTCATGTATTGAACAACACTGGACAGCAACATATATATTAAATTACCATTAAATTACCATACCGGTATCTAACATACTGCAGCGTATGTTGGGCCTAGTATATGATATAGGATGGCATCTCCTTTGGGAAGTAGTGTAGTACTTCCCTGTGTTAAATTACCATTGGATCCAGTCAAAGCTTGCTGAAAAAAAGTGTCTCACCCCGGTTTGGTCAGCTGCCGAGATCTGTCCCATTGACTTAGCACTGAGCCCGTTCAATATGTAACTGTTAAATGTCAAGGGTTATCTACAGGCTCCCATAGGGCTCTATGCTGAAGCAAATTACCACCATTTTAGACACAAAATTAAAATCATGCTTTTCAGGGGGAAGCGTTTGAAAATGGATTAAAGCGCGATTACATAGGAAGGACAACATTGTACCGCATCTAATGACACAAAATTGAGAGAAAAAGCTCCAATTTTGAAGGAATGACAGCTGTTTTAAATTTTAGGCTGAGAGACCCCCTGCTTCCCGTCGCACAAGACTCAGAGTAAACCTGAGTCAATAAAGTAGTCTTCTACCCTTGATAAAAGAATCATTTCCAGTATTTTAGATATAATACTTGCCAAAGCTAAAGGTCTATAATTGTCCTACTGCTTATTTTCCCTGTCTTATTTTTTATGACTGGGACCAGGACCACAGCCAGCATGCTATCTGGTAGAGATCCGTGTAGCAAAAAACCTGTTAGGCAAGAGGAGAGCATTTTCAACACACATTGACTAGAGTATTTTAAATGTTCTGCGTAGATACCATCAGCACCACAAGATTTATTCTTGTCTAATTTCATAATACTACTGCGTATTTCGTCAACAGATATTGTAATGTCATCAGAGTAAACTAACTCATAGTCCACATTCTGGGAATCACTTTTCACACGGTTGAATAAAGAACAGTAATGCTTCCTCCACAGGTCAGCGATATTCTGTTCTCCCACCACACCATCTATATTTGTAGGTAGTGGGGTTTTGCAATTGTTGAGCAATTTAACCTCCTTCCAAAAGGAGTCAACGTCTTTCTGTAATAAGTTTTCTGCTAAGGAATACCGTCGCATAGTGTCTTCATGTCTCTTTATATACCTAAGGGCATACTTAAACCTAGTGTTTGTATTCCTTTTTAAGTCAAAGATTGGCCCATGTCGAGGCTTTCCAGGCTCCTCTATATATAACAAAGGCATCCCTTGCAACTTCATGAAGTTCGGCAACATGCGTGTTCCATCCGGGTCTGCTGGCCCTGTGGCTCTTGATTACCGTAGATACGGAGTCCCCAGCTGTAGATAGAGCATTAATAATGTCATCATAAAAGGAGTTCAGGGCTTCGGCATGGGACCCATCCTGACAGTTAATATCTCTACACTCTAGAGCCTCAGTAGGCATATGTATTGCACCCAGAGATATTTCTGTTTGGAAACAATAGTTATTAAAATGACATTGTTTCATACAAGCCCAATTAGGCCCCCCTTTTCTGAGATTGTTAGTAGCCTTAGTCACAGTAGGGACAGACTCAATATCAATACAAATAGACACTGGTATATGGTCGGTTGTAGCTAGAGAGTAGTGTACCAATGCTCTCTCTATAGCATCATCTGCATCGCGCGAGCTAATGCAGTGATCTAGCCAAGATGTAGTGTGCCACGCATCACTTACACACGTAAAAGTGTCATCGGGTAACCTACTTTTGGTGGATAGAATAAGACCTGTATCATTACAAAACGACAGCAACTGATCACCAAACAAGGAGGTACTACTTGATATGTTCCTTTTGTTCTCATATTGTAATTCAATACCAACAACCCAGTCCTTATTGAGTCTTAACTCAGATATATGAGATTCGTGTTTAGTGTTCCATAATATGGCTACACCACCTGAGATTCGTCCTTGTATCATACCATAATGATTCCACTTTATCAATGAGGATATCAAGGAACAATAATGATGACACCTGGTGTCAAAACTCTGCACTATTTTAACCTGACAAAGTGATAATGGTTCTGTTTAGTTTGAAGATGGGTGGGTGTGGGTGAGCAGGTGGGTGTGGGAGAGCAGGTGGGTGTGGGTGTGCAGGTGGGTGTGGGCGACAGTTGCAGGCTGCACGCATGTACCGCCTTCTGTCCCTGTCAAAAAACAAGCCGGTCGGACCATAAACTAAAGAAGATATGAGTGGTACAATTTCACTCTGCACTCCTTTTATGCTGGCACTGTGGAAATCTTGTGCTGTCTCGTTGAATTCTTGCGGAGTACGAGAACTGCTAGTGGCGCCACCATATCTTTGATGGGTGGAAAGAGAACTATAAAGCTAATTGTTTTTTTTTTGGGGGGGGGGGGGGGGCGCTGTAAAATTGTATGTGTCTCCTGAGGTGGGGGATAGGGTGTAGTAAAAACTTTTTTATTTTCAACAGATTTCATTCAGTATGCTTTTTCTTGAACAATATGACTTTTGGCTTATATTTTACTTCTTGAAATGTGTTACCAATGGTGTTACAACAGGACATGCCCAGTTTTTGCCCGGCTTGGCAGTAGATCTTTGAAGTTAGATGGTATTTGAAGTAAGATAGAAGTACAAGATGAGAGAAATAGCACAACTTTGGCTCAAAATATGATTTCTATCTTTGAAGAAAAACAATAACACCTTGGAGCCTATGGTCACCCGTTACCGAGGGTAGTTTGGTTTTAGTACATTTCCACAACACCGAAATCACAGGCGAATATTACAAAGAAAAAATGAGGATTTGGAAATTTTTTCGAAGGAATCATCTGTCCCCCGATCTTGCCTTCCTCTCTGTTTTGTCCCCTTTTAATCTATGTCAAACAGCAACTGAATGACAAACGTTTTCCCATGTCCCAAATATGTCTCAAAACGCAAAATTAGGCAGTGTATATTACTCAGGGTTAATTAACCCTGAGTCAGTGATTATCTTTAGAAATAAGTATCTAATCAGGGTCTCAATGTACTGTGAATCATACAATACACCTGTCCTTTTATTAAGATTAATGAGATATAGAAATACATACCATATCATTTTAATTAAAGCAGCATTAAGAGGACCAGATGGCATTAAAAAGGACTTACAATGCGTGGTCTGGCCCTAGGACACCTGATAAATTACAAATATTCACAGAAAATTGATAAAAAATTGTGAAAAAGTGATACAAACATGTTTTTATCATTTTTCCTGGGGATTACCATTAGAATGTCGATATGCTTTTATTTTCAATTGGTATGCATTAATTAGGACCATATTAATAACGATACGGCTCCCATGATGAAGTTCACCCGAGGCGATTTTGTTAGGTCCTGGTCGGTAGTTACATTCCCGCCCGCTGCCATGTCGTTCTCTCGCTAAAAGTTGTTCTGCTCACCTCCGACCGATATGCGGTTATATGTGCAGCAGCGAAGCTGCTGGTTTGGAACGAAAAAAGCATGTTTACTAAGCCAAAATATGCTATTCTCCACTAAAAGAAACCTAATGGGAATTACTAACCTTACAGTGACATAAATTCAAATCAGTAAAAAGAATGTTTTTAGTTGCCATGGTAAAGCAAATTAGATTTTTTTCTCAAGTATTATTGGAAGGCATATTGCAATAGCATCATATGCATATAATATAAAGCATATCGCAATAAAAGTTATTCAGCTTTTCCAGAATCTTTAGATGATGGTGTAAATATAGATAATTTGTTAAATAGTTCTGGGCACAAAAGGGATAATATATAAATTAAACTCTTGTATGGGAAGAACACTATTTCGAGGAGATAACTTAAGCTGATGGGGGACAAAAAAACTTGAACCGGAAGATAAAATCAATAAACGAAATGAGGTTCATTAAAAAAAAAACACAAAAAAAAACAACATGATGTGACTTCGTAAAAACTGTAAAAAAATGTTTATACTGTGGAATATATCTAATGAACTCATTGCCACTTATACTAACTATGAATATTTATCTAGTTTATGAAACTACTTTCTCCGGTTCGATATCCTTGTGCATAAGATATATGAACTTCTGTTTAACTTGTTATTTTCTGGTCATCTAGGAACATTTACAACATCCACAACTCTGAATGCGCTCCTTGCAGTCCTAGTAAGGCCACACTTTTTTTTAATTTGGGTTACGGGCCCGCCGCACTAGGAAAGCCAAAAATCAGAATAAAAATAAAATTTGGATTTTACACTTTTTTTTTTATTCCCTCCGATGTGTATTCCAGAGTTAACAAAATAAAGAAAAAAAAAAAAGATATATGGCTTAATATACTGTAGTTGGTCTCTTACTACGTATGTAACACTTGAGTACAAAAACCAGACAAGGTAAATTAGACTTTAATATACGGCGACTTTATTGTAAAGGTAACTCTTGGGTATTATAGTACAAGTATAACCAGCGGATATACAAGATCAGAACAGATATATAATACAGTGGGGCAACCCTATAGCATAGAGTTAAGCCCGTGAGCACAGGGTGGTCATGTCACGACAGTCCCAAACCTGACTGACTTCCAATGGAGAAGTAGCCGTCTTATATACAGCGCTGCATAGCCACGTGACCGTACTAGCAGCGCCACCTGTTAGGTTTAGTTATGTAAAATGCTTATGTAACAACTACCGACGGTAACCGAAGGTGGTACCGGTACACTACCGTATAGATAACCGAACTAGAGGAGTCGGTGTATGTAACGAACCGACGACACTAGTTAGATGAATAAAACAGTTATTAAACACAATAGAACCGTGTTGTCTTACATCATACAACATACAATAGATATACAACAATAACAGTTAGACTTTATAGTCAACCCGTTACACTACCCCCCTTAAGAATGTAGGAAGGGTTGGTTTTATAATAATAATACCTCTTGGATACATTATATACCACGTATATCTATTTATCAACAAGTAACATTTCTACTCATAGTAACAACAGGCATACATACATGAACAACCAGGTTAACATGTATATAACAGTTTATATCAACAATATAGTCTTTGGTATCAAACCATACTCCCGTAGGCACATGATATAAAAACTGTCCAACTGATAGTCCTAGACTAGTATCAGTTAAAAGTAAAAGGCACCAAATAACCACCTTGGAAACTCAACACATCACCTACTACATTCAGCAATGGTGCGAATCCGTGTGGAGTTAGTGTCCTTATATATAAATAATAGAACTATAATAGCTCTCACTTCCTTTGGCGTAGAAAAGTTTATAATTGGAACTATAGCAGTTCCCACTTCCTTTGGCGTAGAAAAGTTTATAATAAAAAAATCCATAGTAGCGTATCCTAAATAAGGTGGGATAGATCGTCATCCTTATTAGGGGCGGTACTCCAGTACCTAGCAGTTTATGGTGGTAGAGATGGATAGAGTCCAGTACCGGTATAGTACTTCCATCTCTTGTGAAATATAAATATAAAAAGGTAGGTCCGTGCCTCCTTATAAATAATTATCACAGGAGGATGATCCATAATAGTTCATAGGTCACAATAGTAGAATGCGACCACAGGATCAGGAGCCCTGGACAGTAGTAGAGAACCGACGGTTGTGGCTTAGTAGTAAACCACGGTTTGAAGACATCAGGCTGCTTCCAGTGTGGTGGCAGTAGTGACTAGGTTAAGTCACGACAGCACCGTCGGTCTGCTTCGGTTGTCCAGGGGCGTGTAGCTGCGTCGATGGTTTAGTTTTACCTCCGAGGGGCGGAACAGTGCACCCCAGAGGGCCTGACAGGGGACCATCCTTAGGTGTCCATAGGGACACCGCCGGATGGCTTTCCTTCCCCATCAGGACTTCCTCCAGGAGGGGCCTCCGTGGTGTAAACCACAGCAGCCTCCACCTGGAGAGGAAGGGCTCCACCTGGGGCTACCGAGAGGGTACTCGGCGCCGCAGTAGGCTCCCCGCCACTGACCACCCGGGTAGAGTGTGCCATGAAAGAGAATGGCATCTCATACCTAGGTGGGTGTACTGACAGTACCGGGGTCACAGGAGGAGCAGGCCTTGCGGCAAGCCCCAACCTGGACTGGAGATCTGGAAAACCAGTTCTCTCCCACTCTGTCAGCTTTAGCCCGAACTGCCGGAAGAACTTGGCGTCACAAGTTGTCAACCTTGATTCAAGCTGTTCGATCGTAGCCCTCCAGAGGGCATGATCTTGCTCCAGACTCGCCTCACGCTCGGCAAGGACTCTGGTGCGTTCAGCAACCCAAGCTTTCCCTTCCCGGATAGCCTGTTCTCTGAGCAACTTGTACTGCTCAAAGTAGGACTTCTCCAAGAAAGAAACCTGAAACTGGAGTAGCTTACTTGCGTTTTCAGCCATCTTAGCTCTGTAGCACTCAAATCCGGGGACTAGAGTGTCAGAGAATCCAGTGTCATAAGCAGGACCGTCTCCAGGCAACACAGGTAACCCTGCTAGCCCTTCGTCAACAGCCCTGTGCTCAGGTACTGGAGTCACCTCGTCATCCCTTGCGGGGTCAGAGGTTGCTCCGTGCTGGGTTGGAGCAGTCGGCTGGGCTGACGCCCCATCCGGCTGTTGTACCTCTACCTGTTCAGCGTCACTGATAGGTGAGATACTCTCCTGTGGAGCTGAAGCTTTCTTTTGCTTCTGGCTCCACTTGTACTGCTTGACATAGTCAGCAGCAACCTGACCCGCCTGCTCGTCACCCAAAGAGTTCTGAACAATAGCCAGTGCATCACCCAGTTTCTGTCTCTCCTGCCTGGGCAGTTGATCAGCAACCGGGGGCAATGCAACCGAAGATACCGTGACGGTACCGACGGTTTGGCTACGGTCGACCTCAGATGTTACCGTGGCGGTGGCGACACGTTTCTTCGCAGGTTCACTGCGGGAACGGTCACGTCCACCTTTGGTATCATCTTTGGATGACTGGCGGCCCCTTTTCAGATCTTTCTTCTTAGGAGGGGTATCCTTTCTGACAGTGGGCATCGGAGTTTCTGTATCTGGCCCGAGATCGGTTTGTTCGCACTTGGCGCCCTTACACAATCTCTCCCAGTCAGCCTCCGTGAGGTAATTCCACTGTTTAAGTTTGTTGGTTCGCCACTTATACTGTAGATTCCCTACACGTTTGTGGCACCCCCAAACCTTCAGTGCAGCCTCAACTCCACGACTAATAGTGCGCTTGTGAACGCCCTTATTGTCGCAAAGATGCCTTACCAAACCAGCCCTCCGTTGGCAACGGAATAGCTCCCCGTCACTGTACTCAGGGCAGGAAGTACTAGTACTCCCACTCACACAGTACAAGTAGGGACGCACATTCATGTGCTTCTCTACTAAATGACGGGCGAACTTGAACAGGTTCGGCCACCGTTTTGCAGCTGTCGAAGCCCCCTTCAGGCGCTGACAGCGAACATACGGGCAGGGATCCCCTGGCACGTAGTTCTTCCAAGCATATTTCAGCTTGGGACGGCATGACCTGTGGATGTTAGGTTTATTCCCTTCCAACACTGCCCTGAGGTACACGAGGTACCAGTCAATGGGGTGGGAATCACCTGTCAACCAGTCTTCGTCGTCTGAACCCTCGGTCGTGTGAGGTGCAGGAAGAGCCATTTTGCCATTTTCCTGAACTAAGTCAGAAAGGCTCAGGTTCTTCCGGTCATCATCACGGAGACACAGGTTTAGACGAACATGCGCTGCCTTGGCGCGGAGGCGGCGATTGGCTCTTCTCTGCGACAGACCATCCCTCGGCTTCCGCCTTGGACAGTCTATCAGCAACAGCTTTGAGCCTATCTGCCTCAGTCGGTGCGACCTCTTCGGTAGCAGGAGTTTCAGGGGAAGATGCAATCCTCCTCTTACGCTTCCGCTTCCGTTTGGTCTTAGCACGAACCGTGGACCCGTCTGATGAATCACCATCAGGGACCGTCGGTTCTTGCGCCAATACACCGGCGGGTTTCGGAGAAGATCCCCCTGCAGGGTTCTCCTCCTGGTTGGTATTACTACCACCCAGACCAGGTTCTGTTTTCGGAACAACATCACCCGACCCCTCAGGGTTAGGTTCAGCTGGTACCGAAGCCGAGCCTTGACCGACGGTTGGAGCACCGGTAGTGTCCATTTCCGTGTCAGACTCGAGAACTCGGTCATCCCCGTCGGAGGCCTCAGCCTTCTCCGGGGCCGTGCATGTGCCATCTACACGGGCTGCCATACTGTTAGCTCAGGCGTAGGTGAACCTCACGGTTCACTCACCCGAGCCTTTAGTAGCACAGCAAGTAAACAACAGTGTAGGTACTGCCGGGCAGACCTAGGCACCACTGATCAACACGTTACCCTACGGGCAAACGTGCTGATCTGAAGAAGCCTGGCTGCCTGTGGGGCTTATATACCCCACCCGTCCCCCGTGACCCCGCCCCTTGACCGGCTTCTCAGCCAATCAGGGGTCGCGTCTCCAAGACGCGACGAGGTGACCCAATTTCTCACGGCTCATTTGGCGGGAGAAATCGATCAGGTGACGCGGGCAGCGCCCTTCCCACGCCTGGCATATCCGACGGTGGGAACTCTCACTGTTGTTTACCATTTTCGTGGCGTAGCCACCGGAAAACCCGGGAATGATATACCGGCGTTAGAGGATATACACAGCAGCGTGTCACTAAGCAATATGTGGTCAAAACTAATCCCATACTTAGAATTAATCGGCAAAGCCAGCCACCCGCCCTGGACACGTGCTTTCCTACCTCCAACGGATAACCACACCGGATAACCCGTCTCTTCTCGTTGTGTTTTGGTGATCGAGTACCGGCCCAATGACCACCGGCCCAGTACGGAACTGTCCATGGAAATTTAATCAAGCCAGCAGCTAAATGTCGTCAACAAGGTAAGAAAAAAATGTTTACACAATTTTATCTCGCTCTCTGACACGTGTGCTCCTCCGTAGACCTTGTACCGGTATGTCCAGCAATGATGACACCGGAGGTATCACATTGCTTTGTTTACCGGTGCCTACGGTTAGTCCTTTACGCACAGCTGACCCTTTTTTACGAGGCCTACCGCGCTTGGGCTTGGTTACACACGACTGTGGTTCAATCGGTAATTTCCTAGGACGACCCCTTCGGCGCGCTACCGTCGGTACCGACGGTATGACCGTTGGTCCTGCCTTCGGTATCTTCGGTAGCGCAGGGTCGGTTGGTGCTGGTACTCGACCAGCACCGAGGGAATCTTCACCGTCATCTATATATGGAACTCCATACCAAGGTCGGAGTCTAGCCACATGTGATTTAGTGAGAGTCCCTTTTTGCAACCGTATTACTACAGTAGTTTCACTAACCACCATAGTAACCGTATGCGGACCATCCCAGGAGTACAGGGTCTTGACTTTGGAATTTGGTGTGCTAAATCTCGCGACCTTATCCCCCACCTTGAATTGGCGGAGTTTAAGGCCCGTGTCATAGCCCACCTTCTGCAAACTAGCAGATTTTTCCAAGTTGTCCCTTACTACTCCATAGGACTCGCGTAATGATTGTCGAAGTGACTCAACAAACATCACTGTGCAGGGTTGCTCGAGCTGGTGTCCCTGCACTCCATAGACCATGTCACTAGGCATGACTATGTCTTCACCCATTACGAGCATATTAGGCGTACAGCCCGTCGACGCATGTTCGGTAGCATTGTAAGCATGGGAGATATAGCGAGCGTGCTCATCCCAATCATCCCGGTGCTCATTAACCATTGTCGTAAGACATTGGATCAACGTCCGATTGAAACGTTCCACCATACCATCCGATTGAGGTCGGTAGGGGTTCGTATGCGTCTTGCAGATGTGTATTTTACTACACAGTTCTGCCCACAGTCGAGATTCAAACTCACGACCCTGGTCGGAGTGAAGCATTAAAGGACCTCCCCACGTGAGGATCCAATTCTCGAAAAGTGCTTCTGCGCAGGTAACAGCTGTATGATTTACCAACGGATATACTTGGACATACTTGGTATAGTAGTCCTGTACCACCATCATACAGGTATTCCCACGGGGGGTCGTGTTGAAACCACTAATGATATCAACAGCGATCCGGGCAAATCGAACACCGAATAGCTCTTGACTTAGAGGTAGTTTACCAATACCAGGTCCAGGCTTTGATAAACAGCATTGGGGACATTGTTTCACCCAACGCCGTATGTCCAAAGTCATACCAGGCCAGTAATATCTACTCTTAATCTTTGCCTCAGTCCGTTGTCTGCCAAAGTGTGCTGAAGTTCGGTGGCCATGACAGTAATTGAGCAACTGTAGTCTGAGTGACAAAGGCACTACAGACTGAGCTGTTCTCTTCCTGCCAGGTTGCACCCTCCAGCGGCACAATACACTGTTCCGTATAAAAAGATTATCCCACTGAGCTAACAGTTGTCTAACTTCTTTACATTCCAGCGAAAGTGCGGGGCGAACAGGCTTGGACAGGCCCAACAACTTCAAGGAGTACACCCTCGAAATAGCTGGATCTGCAAGCTGCTCATCCTTCAAGTGATTTAACGTCCAGTTAGGAACTTTCGCACCCACAGACGCAATCACTGCATTGTGAGACCCACAGTCTCGGCAGTCTACACGGTGACAGTTCCGGATAGGATAGCGGGACAAGCTGTCCGCATTCACATGATCTACTCCACTCCTGTGTATGATATGCTCATTCGTCATGCCAAACTCAGAGAGGTGGTTCAACCATCTACCCATCATCCCCTCAGCGTCCTTGAAGTTAAGGAGCCACTGCAGAGATGAATGATCCGTCCGTACGAGATAATTCCCACCATATAGGAAATGTCTGTACTTTTTTGTGTAAACCACCACTGCCAAGAGTTCACGCTTGGTTGTGCAGTAGTTACGTTGTGTTTTGCTTAGACTGTTGGACGAAAATGCCAGCGGCACTTCTCGCCCATCCTGGATCTGCGACAAGGCAGCACCAATACTTGTATTAGAAGCATCAGTGTCCAAGATGAACTTACCAACAGGTGCAGGGTAGTGCAAAACAGGTGTTTCTAAGAAGAGTCTCTTTAACTCACTGAAAGACTGTTCTGCGGCTGGAGACCAGACTATTTTAGCCTTAGCCTTCTTCTCTCCAATCATCAGCTCTTGTAAGGGAGCTGCGACTCTCGAGAATCCAGGTATAAAATCTCTGTAGTATGAACAAAACCCGATGAAAGAGCGTATCTCCTTCGTGTCCATCGGACGAGGCCAGTTCTGTACCACTTCGATCTTATGAGGATCAGCCATGATGCCATGTTCAGAAACAATTCTACCTAGGTATTCAACTGACTTCCTAAAAAGCTTGCACTTTGAAGGTTTCAATTTCAGACCATATGATAAGATGCGTTTCAGCACAGCTTGGAGGTTCTGTAGAGTTTCCTCCACAGAACCACCGAAGACGATGATGTCGTCCAAGTATACTAGGCACTTTTTCCAAAGTAAACCCCGTAACATGGTTTCCATCATTGCCTCGAAGGTTGCCGGGGCATTGCATAGCCCAAATGGCATGACGTTGAACTCAAATAGTCCCATATGGGTAGAAAATGCGGTTTTTTCTCGGTCCCGGGGGTCCATGCCGATCTGCCAATAACCAGATTGTAAATCTAGTGTACAGAACCATTTCGCCCCACCCAGAGATTCCACACATTCATCTATCCGAGGTAGAGGATATGCATTCTTCCTAGTGAGTCCGTTCAATTTCCTATAGTCGATGCAAAATCGACAGGAACCATCCTTCTTGGTGACCATCACCACAGGACTTGACCATGGACTCTCACTAGGTTGAATCACATCTTCATCCAACATCTTTTCTACCTCAGCCTCCATAGCACTTTTTTTAGCCATGGGTAACCGACGGTAGGGGATTCTACTGGGAAGCGCGTCCCCAGTGTCAACCCGGTGTTGTACCGTATTGGTACGCCCTAGAGGATCTCCTGGTTGCGCAAAGGCGTCAGATAACTCCGACAGCTCATTTGCCACCATTTCGCTCTCTAGGGTTGTGAGGTGTGACTCACACAACAGGGACCTTAAATGTTTCGGTAGGTTGGATTTAGCTAGAGCCTCTTCGTGGGAAGAGTCTCCCGCCACCACACCTACTTCCACAAAGTCCGTAGTTAGTGAGTCTACCCCATATGCTCGCGTGGTGTTACCAATAGGCGTCCCCTTTCGTAGAGTGATTTCTCTACTACTCGAGTTACAAATCGGTATCACCCCCCAACGAGCGTTGGCCAGGTAAGTATGATAGCCAGCAAGACCTAACTCAGAGAGCTTTTGATCTTCTGGTTCAAACATTCCCGGCCGTTTGGCCTGCACTCCCACGCAGCTGACTAGGACATCGGATACATGTCCTGCTGCCAACTTTGTGTCTTGTGCCACTGACGCCACAGAAGAACCATTCCTTAAAACGCACCGTACAGATTGTTTATAAGGATGTTTAATCTGAAGTCGGCCCGTTGCGGTGTTCATTGTTACCCCGTAAAGAGCAGCAAAGTCCATCCCCAGTATGCCATCATCAGTGATGTCGGTGATGGTTGGACATATCCAGTATGTCTTGCCATCAACCAACATAGGTTTTACAGTTCTGCCATAAGTCTGCATACTATCTCCCGTAGCAGTCCGAGCCTTTACTCCTAGTAGCGGAGCTTCGGGCTGGTTGCAAAGACGGGCCATGAATTTACGATCGACCAAGGTGTGAGATGCACCCGTGTCGACCAAAAATTCACCACGCGTCCCGGAAATAACCAGACTCAGGTACCAACGCTGTCCCCGTAAAGGGACACACTCAGAGGTCAGCATCGGGCTTCCCCCTCCATCCATAGCAACCCCTTTTGTCAGGAGATAATCCCAACACGGGTCGCTCGGGGAGTCTTGAATCACACTCCCGGTCCCTGCACTCTGATACCTAAACAACACCATCCGTGTTATGGGGTTTGAAATATACCCCCCCTACCACCGACTTTTGGGTGTAAAATACCCCCCTTTAAGGATAAAAACGCAGACTTTTTGGTCCCTAAGAAGACCCCCTTTTCTCAAAACACTGACCTTTTCAGAGTATGAACACCCCCTTTTTCTATTAAAAAAACCCACTCCCAATGAACATCCCCATTTTCTGCTATGCTGACGCAAAGGTTGCAAAAACTGCCCTCTAAATATATGTTAAGACTAAAGTAAAGAGGCCCTCACACAAACACAGTGGGGTCAGAATTCTGCTGTCTTTGCCATTTCCAATGACCTAGAATAGAATTTTACCCCCCTTTCCTATTTTTCACTGACCTTTGGCTGAAAAACACCCCCTTTTTTTGAATTTCACAGACATGCTGAGTGGCTTAAAAAGCACCCCTTTCTCGGCGTTTTCGTAACATGGATGGTGTAGTTTCTAACTCCAAGTGCAGGGACCGGGATCACACTGCTCTGTGCAATCGATTCTAACCAAGACTCCTCTAAGCCAGCGACTACAGAATCCTCCGGATTCCGTTCGTCCTTGCCAGCCCCGCCTTGCCAGACGCTTACAGGTTGTACAGACCCTTCTGCCTCTGCGCGGCCTTGGTTCATGGAAGAGTTAACACCGTCTACTAATCCCTTACAGGCATGGCTAACTGTGGGGGCGCCATCCTTGCCAAGAGGATGGGCCCCATTCAGTTTTCCGTCTCCTTTTCGGTTTTAGCAGCGACGGGTGCAGGGGCTTTGCATTCGCTAGCCCAATGACCCATCTTTTGACAGCGTCTACATGGCTGAGGTTTCGTGTCCTTTTTCTTCTTTTTCCTTCTCTTTCCAGATCCAGAATCAGAAGTGGACGCAGAGCTCTTTTCTAAGTGCTTCCGCAACAAACCCTCAATCATCTTTTCCATGTCCCTGTCAGGCATTACTGCCGCCACCTCCTCGGAGGCGGGCTGTTTCTTCTTAGGTGGTTTTGTGGCGGCCTCTACCACCTGAGCTCCTTTCGGGGCCACAGATGGAGCTGCCGACACTCCTCCACTAGGAAAAACAGCCTGTTTGGTGTCATACACATCTGCATGGTCAAAAAGGTCAGCTAGAGATAAGTCCGGCTGCCATTTCTCCCGCAGATATGCCTGGAGATTGGTGTCCCTGACTCCATTGACAAACCTGGAGGTTAACTCCTGGATGACAGTGGGGGTGTCAGGTCTACATCCCTGATAACACTCGGATATCAGTTCCTGTAGAGCAAATCCGTAGGATCTCAGATGCTCGTTCTTGCGTTCGACACGTTTGAGTAGCTGAGTCCTTGGGTCATGCTCACCAATCTTCCCAATCGCCCATTCAGCTGTTTCTTCAAGTGAGCTCAATGTCTTGATCTTCACTCTCTCGAACGCCAAAAGGGCTGGTTCACCTGGCCCGTTGCAGAGTGCCTGCTTCAGAGCAACCAGCGCTTGCTGATTGTTCCAGCGATTGCTCTCCACAATAGCCTTGAACCGAACTTTGTACTTTCTCCAGGGTGGCGACCCTGTGAAAGGCGGAATATCGATGGCCTTTTGACGGGCTGCATCAGGATGTTTGATCTCCCCAAAGTTGAAAGGAGCATACCGTTCATCCAGTTCATCGATGTCCCGCGGGACGATGTCTGTCCCCAGCTTCTCAATAGCCGGGTTCCGGTCATACTTAGCCCGCTGGACAGGAGTTAAGCCCTGTCTAGCTCTGGGTTTTGGTACCGGAACTGAGACCATGGTCTGCTGCTGATTCAACATCGTTGAACCAGTAGATGGGTGGGTGTACCCTGGAGGTGTTGCCGTGCCTCCAAAGGCGCCACCACAGACCGGAGTCTGTAGATAGCTAGCCCCCATCTGAGGTGTCATACCTGTTACCGTGGTGTGTACTAGCGGCGGGACACTTGAAGGTGTCACTGTCGTGTACACACTGGGTGCGGGTATGACTGGAGGTACCACCGTGGTAGGTGGTGGTACTTGCTCCGACTTCGTCTTCAGGTCCTGATTGACTTGCCTTAAGCTTGCGAGGTCTTGTCTGGCTAAGTGGAGCTGCGTGCTCAAATCCTTTCCCAAGGAAGTTAAGCTTGCAACCTCACATTCGCCAGACACCCTCTGGTGCAAAAGTTTGTCAACCTCCACCTTGTGGGAAGCCATCTCGTTCTGGAGTTCCAGTAGGAACTTTTTCTTCTCATCAACCTCCCTTAGGAATAACTTCCTAGTTTGATTGATGGAAGCAAGTTCCCTCCGGGCTTCCGCGAGCTCATGCAACTCAGTTTTCCTGGTGGGGATACCCATGGCAGCTAGTAGGTCCCCATCCAGTGGTAAACTGGATGGCTCATCTACTGCTGGCGGGTACCCCTTACCAGGAGCTTCTGTTGCCACATTAGTCTTCTTTGATAGCCCGCCACCCCCCATACCGTTCGGTGTAGGAGTGGCACCATCAGTGAAAACCGACGTGTCTGGATCCAATGAAGGATCTGCTACCGTCGGTGTAGAACCGAAGGCAGCTGGGCCGAGAGTTTTAGGCTCTCTACCCGGTATTTTCTGACCCTCAGGACAGAAAAGATTCGTGGAAAGGGAGTCCAACGATCTCCTGGAGCTTATATCAAAGGGTCCCGGGATTGGAGATTGCTCCCCATCCTCTCCTTTGGTAAAGGCTTCCACAATAGGATCACCTATTGCTTCTTGGGAGAGGTCGTCACCGGGCACCTCCAAGGCTGCCCGGCTCTCCCGCCTATTGGATTTGCCTGTGAAGAAGCGTACATTCTGTACGGCTTCTTCACGTTCCTCAGCAGGGGTTTTAGTCCTGCCGCTGAACGAGCTGACAAAATCGTATAGGTAATCCATATACTGTAAGTCTATTTAATACCCTATCAATGGTCGGTTCGATCAAGTGGTCACGGCACCAATGTAGTTGGTCTCTTACTACGTATGTAACACTTGAGTACAAAAACCAGACAAGGTAAATTAGACTTTAATATACGGCGACTTTATTGTAAAGGTAACTCTTGGGTATTATAGTACAAGTATAACCAGCGGATATACAAGATCAGAACAGATATATAATACAGTGGGGCAACCCTATAGCATAGAGTTAAGCCCGTGAGCACAGGGTGGTCATGTCACGACAGTCCCAAACCTGACTGACTTCCAATGGAGAAGTAGCCGTCTTATATACAGCGCTGCATAGCCACGTGACCGTACTAGCAGCGCCACCTGTTAGGTTTAGTTATGTAAAATGCTTATGTAACAACTACCGACGGTAACCGAAGGTGGTACCGGTACACTACCGTATAGATAACCGAACTAGAGGAGTCGGTGTATGTAACGAACCGACGACACTAGTTAGATGAATAAAACAGTTATTAAACACAATAGAACCGTGTTGTCTTACATCATACAACATACAATAGATATACAACAATAACAGTTAGACTTTATAGTCAACCCGTTACAATACCAATGGAAAGCTAAAATCAAGAGGAAAACAGCTATCTACCTTTCATTAAGGTAAAATGGGATATCAACATTTTCTCAGTGTTTGAAAATAATTGAAAAAAAATCTATTCATGAAAAATATTGTATTTCTAGTCACTTTGTGGATGGTATTTTTATTTTATTTTTCCCTCCGACATTGGGATATCCAAGCTTTCGGTGCATACAATAAATAAAATACCAAGAGGCCAACTTTTATTTTATTTTTTGTTTCTTTTATTTCGTCCTCCGTGCGTTGATAATTTTTTGAAGTGTCCGTAACCCAAATAAAAAAAAAAGTGTGGCCTAAACAAACCGCGAATTCAGGATAAAATGGTGTCCGAAATCAAATCTGAGTTGGGTGACAGGCCACCACGACTTGCAGACCGTAAGACACTTCACTACATTGAGGCTGCCATACTGGAGGTTCTCAGATACTCCTCTATTTTCACACTTAATGTGCCTCACAGGACCACCGTGGACACTACTATCAATGGGTATGATATCCCCAAGGACACAGAGGTAGGTTTTATACTTCTTGAGTAATTTAGAGCATGGATCATGTGAAAGCTTAGTAATAGTAAGCTTAATTAGTGTAATTATGTTTTGCATGGGTATAAGCTATCCACTAACATAGTTTTAAACCTCTGGACAAGGATGCAAATGATGCTTCATTGCAACATTTGTTACTGTATTAACCCTGTATTAACCCTGTATGATCATCAATATATATATATATATCATGTTATAAGGCTAGTACAAACACCGTAGGTGGTGCCGTTCATAAGATCGTCGTAGGATAGATGTACGTACACAACTATATATATATATATATATATATATATATATATATATATATATATATATATATATATATATATATATATATATATATATATATATATATATGAATGGAGTACTGGTGATTTACTTACGAGGGTTCCATTAATACATTAAAGGCAAAGTACATTAAAACATTAAGCTGGCATTAAAGGGTTAGAGTTGTGATTATCTTGATCTGTAGGTTTTCTTTAACCTGTGGAAGCTGCACCACCATACAGGGTACTGGGACGAGCCCTGGGAGTTCAAACCAGGGCGCTTCCTGGACAATGAGGGCATTGTGGTACCTCCCGACCACATCAATAGGAAAAGGTCAATTTGTTCCTTATTCATTGCCATTGTAGGATGAGCCATTTTCCTTTGTTTGATGCTGGATTATAACTTAAAGCAGGGTAGACACTGCCACCTAACGTCCCGATCCATCCCATCTCGACCCTCCAGGCGGGTCCAGTCGGCCCGTGTATGCCTGTTCCCGACCCAGTTGGAGCGGGATGGGGACAGTCGGGAGATTTCAAGCAGTGTTTGAAATACAGGCCCGACTGGAGCACAGCAGGGGGTGCAGTTGGGATGGATCGGGTCGGGAGTGGCAGTGTATACTTGATTCCGCCTCGGTCTGCTTCAGTCGGGAGGGTTTAGACCAATCAGAGAGTACCTTTTGGTCATGTGTATCGATGTTCTATGTAAATCTGTGTATACCTTGTTTCTAGATGCCAGAGTACACCAAGAAACGGAAAGAATTGTTTTTTCTTTAAATTCGGATAATTTCATTTTGCCCGTGACCCTATATTTTTTTTGTTTTTAACATGTTACTTATGATAATATAAATGCATGCCTGCATTTTCATTGAGAAAATGTTGGGAGATTTTTTTCTATGTGGAAAATTGTAGAAAAATATGATTTTCTCATGAGGGCCTTTACGTAATGCACTCAAATGTGAATACCTTCTAACAGAGAAATAAAGCCTGTGACAGGCTTTTTTTCTCTTCTCTGTGTTCCATAAGTATCAGGCTTATATCCCTAAGAGTCATTGAAGAAAATTGTTGGTCGATCTAGAATTGGCTAAATTGTGTTGTATACCTTTAAAATGTCTCGATCTCCACCATGGGTCTCTCTCAATTTAAATGATTTCTTAAGGGAATTATTTTTCTATATAAGAATGATTCGTCTCTGCCCCAAATAGGTTAATGTAGGGTAAAAATAACACTTGCATGTTTAAGTTTATAGTCGATAATATTTTATTGAGTTTCTAATCACGATTCTAATTCCGTTCTTGTTAATTTTCAGCCTTGTTCAGTTGTATTATCTAATGAACAAATGCTGAAATCACAAGATCTATATTTTCCCTCTGCATCTTTTGCCATGCTTATAATATACACAGCAATAATAGTCATTATGTCCCTTTTTCTCTGCTTTATTTCCCTCATAGGTTGCGGCAGACATCCTTATAATACATTAGAACAGTCCGTGTTTATTTTTTAGGTGTCTCCGCATCTTGCTTGAGTGGTACTTCCTCGGGTCCCTCGATTTCCCGGTAAGCGGGGAAGATCTCCCAGGGGCTACTGTTGTCAAACTTGCGGTACTCCTGTGCCATCTCTACGGGCTCAGCTACGACACGCTTTACTTCATCATCATAACGCACCTGGAGAGGAAGGATATTTTGATTTAAGATTCAGCCAAGACTGATGCAATATTGATATTGTAGTTCTTTGTAAACGGTCCCTGAAATTATTGGCTTACCACATGGAAGCGGTTAAAAAAAGAAATTGGACTACGGAATTTTTGTTATTGACTGTAGCAGAATTCACTGTATGTCTAGAAACGATACTGTAAAAGTTTCAGGTTAGGTACAAGGTTTAAAATGTCTTCGATACTGAAGACATTGCCTGCTAATGAAGTGTTTGACTTTGAATCGATTTGGACAGCGTTGGTTACAATAGATAGGTTTCATCTACCTGTATAGCTCTGGATACATATATATCTACATCAGCTGTATACATGTATTGTATATGTATTATGAATAAATAGTTATAGATGAATGATTTGTAGAACGTGGTATAACATAACATCAGTTCTCACCTCTACGAAACCCTGGATGGGGAAGTCCTTCCTGAAGGGGTGTCCCTCAAAGCCGTAGTCGGTGAGGATACGTCTCAGGTCGGGGTGACCCGCGAAGAACACGCCATACATGTCCCAGATCTATCAACGGTCAAAAGAATATTATCAGTTAAACGTAATTTATCTTATACTGAATGATACAACACATGCAGTTAAATCTAGGCTTAAATGCTACTTTTCAATTGGCTTTATTCTTGCATGACTTGTAAGGGGGCGGGGATGGGAATTAAGGTTGACATAAATGTGGTATTAAGAGGAAAATGTTGGCAATTATCGGTATTACTGAAAGACACCGCCCCCTCTTATTGTAGACTTACTTGTTCTCAACTCTAGTTATAAATTCGATTAAATCAATATTTGAAGTTTCATAAAGATGTCTCATTTTCTGTAGAGAACGAGTCTCTATAGTTAAGCACAGGGAGCCATTCTTCACATGGACATGGTTAAACTATAGCTCCCTCTTCACCAGTGTGGTGTCATAAAAATAATACTTACTCAATATTTAAATGACTATTTTATTAAATAATCACAAGAAATAAATACAGAGATCTATTTGAATCCACACTTTCTTCCTGCATGTGCAAGGGTTTCAACTGAATAGCGTTGAATATAAAAAAAAACTGAGTAAAACCTTAGGAAATATATGTAAATGCAATAGATATATGTAAATGCAATAGAAATAGAACCATGTGAAAAGCTTACCTCGCGTTCGTACCAGTCGGCGGCCTTAAATACAGCACACGCAGACTGGACGGGGGTCAGCTCGTCAGTGTAGGTCCTCACACGGATACGGGAGTTGAAGCGCAGCGAGAGCAGGTTATACACGATCTGTAATGTATAGGGAATACATCAATGTGTATTAGGTAACTCTTACAGTATGGGAGAGGACTTTGTGGAATAATTTAGTGATTCATGATTATTATACATCGTGCTGTATGTATATATGCTCAGATCATTCGATCACATCATGGTAGACAACTCTAAGTAGCCATATGGCATAGGACACAAGATATCACCCCACATGAATAAGCTGTGGATAAGCCAAGATGTCGTCAAGCAAAACCAGATGCTTTATAAGTTGCAGTTCACTAGTTTTATGGAAAGTTGATAGGACTTTTTTTTGTAAAGCTTTAATTCTCAGTGTACCGGGTATTGATAACATGCAATTTAAGGTCCTGTTTAAAAAAATACCATCCGACCTGCCTTAGTTTTGCTGCGCATCAAGAGGTTACATGAAAGATTTCATATATTTTGTTGGCCTTAAGTCTGTGGCTCAAGGCGACCACAGACTTGATCAGTGGATCTGATCGGGAGATCTAAAGCATTTTAGATCATCCCAACTCGATCAGGAGGATGTCTGCTGCACACAGTGCTTTTTGGCCTACCCAGTCGGCTGATCAGATCGACCCGTCTGCGGTAGCCTCTTGATGACTACACTTCTACAACTAACAACCCTCACCTCAAAGCGGCACTGGCGGGTGGGTACGTCCACTCCGGCGATATCAGCCAGCGACAGGAACTGTCCGTTGGTGTGTTCTTTCAGGAAGGTGAGTACAGGAACCACTCCGTCCGGGTGGATCATCAACTCCAGCTCATTACCATGAGACACCTGCACGCTCTGCACATACTTCGGGAGGCACTCCCCGACGTAGCGGCCATACTCCACTAACGTGTCGCGTTCCAGCTGGTTGAAGGGACGCACGGTCGGTTTTGGGAGCTCGGCTTCCGTGGACTGGAGCCGCGCTGGGGCTTGTGTCACTGCCACCGCATGCTTAGCTACCACAGCTGCAATGAAGATTGCAATGATTTTATTTATTTGGGACTTAACAATTAATTCCGGATTTTAAAAGCAGGGCTAGGAGGGGGAGGGGCATCCTGTGTCTGTCACTCTGTGAACATTTCTAAAATCTAGAAACAGTGAGGCGTCTAGCAGATTTGGGAGAGGCGACCAGGGGGGTACCCTCGGCCAGCGGCCACTAATTGGCTGTTTAGATAAGGCACAGAAACAAAGCTGATGACAGACTATTATGGTCAAGCAGCCATCATGCCCTGACACTTGATAGATGACAGCTGTTGTGTGTAAGAAAGGTGTATGCCTCACAATCAAAGATGATAAAAGGCTTCATTAATTTGATGAAATTCTAAAATAGATATATTATTCATGTTCTGTGTTCCACAGAGGTAGTTTAATTAAGCCTCACTCAACTCCTTCTAGAAGCAGTAATACAAAAATTGATAACATGATAACATTGTATCAAACATTTCTTATATACTGGCTTCTGGTAGGAGTTGAATCATAAATAAAGTACCTATGTGAAGCACATGATATGCATGTCATGCTTATTAAAGAATAACATCAATTCAATCAGGCATTCAAATATTTTGGGTTTGCAGGCATAGTTAGAAGGTGTAGGCCTAAGGTTAGTGGTGGTATCTGATCAGGATGTATCATATTACTACAAACTGCCCCTGCCCCTTCCACCACCACAACTGGTCACCAGCTGTGTGAGGCTCCCGTGGCCAGTGGATAAATTCTATCCTCTCTGAATCTGCTAGACGCCTCTCTGGAAAGCAAATGGTTCATTCTAGGAGGTTTTTTTTTTAAATATTAGATCTACCGGTACTTCCATTAGGGAGTGCTCATTTTTTAACAACAGGGGGGGGGGGGGGGGCGGTGAGATTTCGCGCGGAGCGTGCGAAAATGTTTTCACCCCCCTAGAGGGGGATGAAATTCTTTACCCCCTCCCCGGCAGGCCGAAAATCATGCGTGTTCACGCCCCTTTGTAGCATAGTATCGCGCAGGCTTTTTCCCTCAAAACAGGTTTTTTGACCCCCCCCCCAAGAGGAGTCTTAATTTTTTACCCCCCCCGGTCAAGGGCTCCTAATTTTTACCCCCAAAATCCCCCCCCCCCGGTTGTTAAAAAATGAGCACTCCCTTATTTTCATATTCCATGACATGACATGACACATGGCAAACTTTTACACAATTCAATGACTTTCTCCAAACAGCTTTCAAATTTCATGACATTTCATGACACATGGGAACCCTGATTGTTGTAGGCCTATTTGATTTTATTTTTGAATGAGTCGGAAACCACACGCCACTGTGACTGTCCACACCACAGCCCAGGCACAGGCACAGGCTGTGCCACAACTTCACAAGGCACAGTGTCCGTTTTATAAAACACGTAGAATTTAGGCAATAATCTGAGATCTCGCTATATACAACACAAGTTAAAGATGGATCGGGGAGGGGGCAAGGAAGGTTAATTTTGATTGTAATCATTAATTGAATCAATTAATAAGACATGGTCGGCTTTGAGTTTTGAGTTGAAATTGAATGTTCAGTTGACAGCAGTGACAGTGTCAATGATGTCTTCGGCGTCTGTTCACTTAATCTCTGCATACCACTCTTTCTAATCTAGACTCAAAATGACACTCACATATTTAGCTTAGCTTTGCAGGTATGTTATGGATTATTTTAGAAGTATTACCTCTTGAACGGAGCAAAGTTTGAACTGCAGGAGCAGCAAGCCGCCTCATCAACGACGCCATCTTGACCTTGCTGAGCGCGGGCACTCGGCCATGCTGCGTTTCCGGTTAAGTTATGGTGGATTTTGCTTGACTTAACTTGAGAAGATATACGCTAGTATATCATTTAGTATAACAACTTTGTACTAGGCAAAGGTACAGCATATATAATTGCCACATAAATCGCAAATTACGTATGATTGATCCGATTTATATGTGAATCTGCGGCAGCATGAGTGAGTCGCCACAATCGATTTTCCTGCCCAAAAAACAGAAGAGTTCCACCACACGCCGAAAAGAAAAGGGGTGAAGTTTATGATGTTTTTTTGGCGTAAAATAGGGTGTTGATCTTGTTGTCGTCATGGAGGGACGTCAAGATAGCAGCTCCAAAGACAAGCCAACCCTTTTGATGTCTTTCCAGACTGGAGAGTATCGGGAAATTCCAGAATGGGACAAGGTAAACCATCTGTTGTAGTGCCACTGTCACTAGTGACTAGTCGAGTAATACAGCTGTTCACCTACATTGAAAGTCTATAGACTAGTGAGGAAAATGACAGTGTAATTTTGAATGAGGTACCTACTCTCAGGTGTAATGCTTGCAGCCACAGTTTCCTTAGTGTATTTCCTTCAGTTTAGCATACATAATCCAGTTGTAATATATGAGAAGCAGTATAATCCAGGCTTTGTTTAAATTTCCCTCCAGAGTTTGTTTCCTTTTGGTAGCCATTTGCATTTTTGAAACTGCCACCTTGTGGCAAATACTCACACCAAAACAAGTCACCAGGAATCAGCTGCGTGTGCTTAACTACATGTTTAGCTGATTCCTGGTGACCTTTTTAAATAGGTATATCTTGTAGTTAGTGAAGAGGAATATACTAATTTTTAAAGCTTATTCATATCATCATTAGTTCAAAATTTATACAAGAATCTGGGTCTGGGTGCGAGTTATATTGAAGATGCAGGATATATGCTTGGATTTACAGTTTCCACGTATATGGGAGTGTTCATTTATTAGTTACAGAGGGGGGGGGGGGCGTAAAAATTTCCGATCCCTCCTGAGGGGGGGGGGGCGTAAAAAATTCTAACCCCTCTGGAGGGGGGGAGGGCGTAAAAAATGTAGCCCCTTTTTAGCAGAAAGCCTGCGCGTTGCTATAGTTCAAAGGGGGTTGGGCAAAATTTTTTCGCCGCCTTCGGCGAGGGGGGTGCAAAACCTTCCACGCGCTCTAGAGGGGGGGGGGCGTAAAAAATGTCCGTCCCTCTGCGTGAAATCTCACCACCCCCCCCCCCCCCCGCCCTCCCTGTTATTAATAAATGAACACTCCCTAAGCCACACCCCTTACATTGACAACTTGTATAAGACACAGATGGGTTCCGAAAGTTGTTGATTTGGTACTGTAGTAAACTTAGACCACCTCATTCTGAATTACAAACTTGAATTACAGGCTTTGACACAAATATGTTGGGGTGACGGCGGGGGGGGGGAACAAAAAACTTTTCTACAGGCCAAAAGGTACTCAAAAATTCGGAAATGGACTTTTCTTTTCCTTTTTTGAAAATTTCTTCTTTTGGGATTCCGCCATCAACCTATTAATTCCTTTTTTATGAGTTCACTTTTGTCAGAGACTGGGTAAAAGTGAAATTGTCACTCCCTCCCCTTTACCAGCTACAAAATCCATTGCCGAAAAAAAATACATATAATAATGATAAATTTCGCTTGCTCACTCACACGATTCTTTCAAAAGTTAAATCCATTCTCCGTTGACCAAAGGGAGGAGGGTCAAAAATATTTCCCAGGGGGCAGGGGCAAAAGAAAAAAAAAGAAGCATAAAAAATCCCGCTTTTGTAGTGTCTATTTGTCAGGCTAACAAATGAAGAAATATCCCCAATTTGAAAGGCCTAAGGGAGTGATAATTTTTTAACAACAGGGGGGGTGTGTGGTGGGTTTCCGCGCGGAGCGTAGGAAATTTTTACACCCCCCCCCCCGGTCGAGGGGTCAACATTTTTTACCCTCACCTCCTTAGGGCCGAAAATCGGCTCGCGCGCAGGCCCTTTGAAGCATAGTAACACGCTGGCTTTTTGGCTCAAAACAGGTTAAGTTATTTTGACCCCCCCCCTCAAGAGGGGTCCAAATTTTTTTGCCCCCCCCCCTCAAGAGGGGTCCATATTTTTTCCCATGTAAGATCGCGGGATCGCAAAAAAAAGTTTTCACCAACACTGACTTGCAATTCCCAAGCCCCATCAAAAAAAAAAAAAAAAAAAAAAAAAAAAAAATCCGACCCTACCTACCTAGCTTTTTTCATGATGTTACCGGAAACACACCTTCTTTTTTTTTTGGCCTAATAGAAACCCTGTATTGTCATATTGATAGTCCTTTTGGTCTTTTTTTCTTTTTAAGATTTCTTTTAAGATTATGAGGCGAGTTGTAAGGGGGAATTTCATTTTATGGCTTGGTTATTTGTTAGTGTAGAACCAATATCTGTCTAATTAAGCCATGATCAGTTCTGTTTTTACATACAAATAAGTCCCGTCCTTCTAGTCTTTCAAATGATAACAATTCAGATAGCTGAAAGTCATTAGGTTTGTCTTATGCCCTTTGGTGATACCCTACACTAGGGATTATCTTTTTTCAAATGACAGCGGATCATAACTTTTTTTTTGTTGAGTCTAATTGAGTTTCTACTGCAGTGCAATATAGAGTGCCAGTTATCATTGGAAAGCTATTTTTTTGTCCAAAACTTTCGCGCACATCATATTTTCGCGCACATACCTATGTGCGCGAAATGCGCGAAAATATGTACTGAGCGAAAATTAATACGTTTACAGTATTGGATTTGCTGCCAACCTTTATATTATGGAATGATAATTTTTTATCAACGGGGGGAGGGGGGGGGAGGTGGTGGGTTAGGGAGGGGCAAAAAAACTTGGATCCCTTGACCATTGGAATCGAAGGAAATGAGGAAGCAGATGAAGCTGCAAAGAGAGCTCTGAGTCTGAGACCTCGCCTAACTCCCATTCCATACACTGACCTGTTACCATCCATAGATAGCCACATGAAAGCAAAATGGCAAGCTGCATGGAACAAAGAAAAGGGCCATAATACCATGTACTCGGTTCAGCCAAAACTGAAAGGAGTGACAATGAGGAAAAAGCTAAAACGAGCAGAACAAGTAAGATTAAACCGTCTAAGGATTGGTCACACTAAACTGACACACGAGTACAGACTGAATGGTGAATATGAACCAAGATGTCAAGACTGCAGTACCCGTCTGACAGTGGAGCATCTTCTACTCCACTGTAGAAGGACTGCAGAAAGTAGAAGAAAACATCTTGCAGACACAACATCTATGTACAGTGTTTTCAACACCACTAATGAGGAAAATGTATTAAAATTCTTAAAGGAAACCCAACTATGGGACAAAATATAAAATGGAAAATTAAAAAAATAAATAAAATAAAAAATACAAAAAAATACAAAAAATGAAAAAAAAATGGGGGAGACTAGTTTGGCGAGTCGGGATGTATCACTCCAGTCTGATGGCACACAGTTTGTATTAGCTTGGAGTTTTCATTGCTTCCCGACTATACCTATGGCTGCTCTTTCCCATGCTGTGGTAGACTTACAGCATAACAAAGGCCTGTCCCTCTCACACCATGACTATGTGGTGTCGGAGGTTAAAGAACCCTTGCTTCGGTAAATGTGTAGGAGCGGGATTTCTATCTTTTGGCTCATCTCATAGATTCGATCATCCTGGATACGATCTACCTTCTTACTTGTGAAAAACTGAAACTTGAGTAAGTCTCACCTGCATAGTCAGTGGGACGTTAAACTACACAAACAAACAAACAAAAAAAAGGAGGGGGGGTCAAAAAAATTTAACCTGTTTTGAGCCAAAAAGCCCGCGCGTTAGTATGCCTCAAAGCCGTTAAACTTTAATAAGATTTTAAATATATTTCAACTTTTTTGTTCACATTTGATAGATATTACGGAGACATTTCTAAAACTTTTGGAATTATATGTTCCTACCGTGTCTAGAACTCGGTGTACAATGTGATTAGTGCTCTAAATTATGAGCCTACTTCTACTATCGAAATGGTAGCAGAGTGCTCCAGTTTTTTGTGATGTGACAACAGACTGAACCCACACTCAGCCACAGGCAGGTGTGGGGGGCATGGCCATGAGCAGCTTTCACAGCTTATCCTGAACGGGGGTTTGGGCAGTGTCCACCGGCCTTACCCTGGGGTACCGGTACATGGGGGTGCCATAAAAGTAGGGCTAGTTTTGGGTGCATATTATTTTTTGTACCATTCAAAAACAATTGTGGGCACTCTTAGATATACATACAACTTCGTATACAGGGTATTTAATACCCAATAAAACTCACAAGAACAAAATTTAGATTCACAGAATAAAAGATTTTGTCGAAATCTAGCCCTCAAAACTAGCTTCACATTAGATCTGAAGTATCTCAGTCAAAAATTGGAGTATTTGATCCCTGATTTCGCTAGTGGATAGTTGAAATACACAGCTATAGATATAAAGCAAAGAATATCACAGAAACTGCCGAATATTGAGAGAAATTGCTGATCTCCCCAGAGTCAATATTCCGGGGCTCTAGGGAGAGCTAGCAAAAATGGTACCATCACACTGGCAGCTCTTATCACACCCCACTCTCCCGTTATTGAAGTGCCTATCTAAAAATTGTCAAAGCGCCGATTTTCGACCTGTAAGCGGGTCGGTAAAAAATGTCGACCCCTTGACTGGGGGGGTGTAAAAAATGTTGCGCGCTCCGCACGGAAACCCACCACCCCTTTTTGTAGGTTAATAAGATCAGGAGAACGTTTTTAGTGAGAAGTTCCAATTGAGGGTGTCTCAGGAGTCAGGGGCAGCAAAAATCGGGTCACAGAAGCGCGGACCTCTGTGACCACTACTGCTGGGTTATGCAACTCCCTACTCGTAGGCCTACCTACATTGGCAGGGTGAAACATACCGTTACCCGGTAGTATGCTGCACCCAAAACTACAGGCCATTGCCGGGCATTGGCATTGCACTCTGGAGAAGTGTTACTGTTACTGTTAGTGCCTCCTCCTGGATACCCCCTAGATCATTTTAGTATTAAATTCTCACATTTTTTCTTTTTCTACAGAATGGCCGCTGTCGAAATGTATCAGAGTTTGAGAAACTTAACCGGATCGGAGAAGGAACGTATGGTATTGTATGTAAGTACCGGTATCCAGATATATAAGCAACGAACAAGCTAGTTTAATCAATCAGACTGACTCTATTTAATTTCGTAAATTTCTTTTTCAAAGGAAGGATATGTATTAGATAGCCTACACCTGGACACGGTTCTTCAATATACCCACTGCCCCACAAGGTCGAGACGAGGTGTTATACACCGAGTCAATGACCAGTGGGCAGTAGGTATGTGGAAGGACCCTGTCCAGGTGTAGCCTATCTGACTTAACCCTCGGGTATGCGAAATAACCAAGGTGTGAAGCCTTTGTCTCAGGCATCCACCGTGGGTTAAATATTGATACCGGTATATCTATTAAATCAAAACATTTTAATGTTTGAATGATAGGAAATCCAAGACAGGTTGAATAAATCTGAAATTCTACTTCTTTTTTAGTTCTACTTTGATAGAAATGAATATAAACTTTTCATACCGACACTTGTTCCAGATCCATTTTTAGTACCTCCCATACCCTTAGTGGTTTTACAGGAATGGCGCTTATTTAAAACCAATCTGTTGATTAAACAGTATGGTACAGTACTTTATTTTTGTATGATATATGCCATGGACATACTTCTAAACCTTAACGTGGCTAATTGCAGACCGAGCACGAGACACACAGACAGACGAGATTGTGGCACTCAAGAAGATGCGGATGGAGAACGAGAAGGACGGGATCCCGATCAGCGGGCTGCGGGAAATCAACATCCTGCTCCATCTACGACACGAGAACATTGTGGAACTCACCGAGATTGTCGTCGGGAAAAGTCTAGACAGGTCGGTATCTTCATGTACTGTTGTGTTTAAGCGCCCTGGTGCTTATATAGCTTTGGAGTTCTATATTAACACAGGGCTCAAACGAGACAGGCGCTTATTTTTTGAGATCATACTTTAGTGTTTAAAGAGAATTGTAAAACCCCTCTACCCCGGGCGCTTATTCAAGACACAGGCATACAATTAGTTCATCTATTGCCAACAGCAATAACAAAACATTTAATGAAAGCCTAGAACTAGCCCTTGTCATGTTCTACCTTATATAGTTCTATATTGCTTTTTAATAATGTGCTATGCCCTCTGTCGTCATGATGAATGAATATAGCCCTGGTGAGCAACTGGGTAGTACCGCATTTATGCATCATTCCAACCCTACATGGTTGATTCAATCCCTAAGGGTAGTCATGACGCGCCAAGGCAGCGCTTGGGACATACGCGCCAGTACTGCGTTAGTGCATCATGACGACACACGTTGCCTTAAAGGTATTCCCCCTGTGTTGTATTACAGCCTGTTCCTGGTGATGAAGTATTGTGAGCAGGACCTGGCCAGTCTACTAGACAACATGCAGCGGCCCTTCTCTGAGGCACAGGTTAGTGCACTTACCGTGTTCTATGTAATATAGAATTATTTCAATGACATTTTATTTAATAGCGAGTTTAATTGCCTTCAACATTGTGAATATTTTTTGATTTTTCTGGTCTGAAAAGAGTAGGGACTGGAGCTTTATATTAACGGGATGACACTTATCACCGGGTACCAAAGTGCGTTAAATACGGTAAATATTTCTGGGAGAGCATGCCATTCTTTTTTTTCGGTATTATCCATACATAGCTCATAGCTGTCCTGAATGTTGATACAGATAATTGATTACTGATAATTCTGTGCACGCCTGAGGCGTAATGAATATACCTACTGTCTCCTCATAACAGGTCAAATGCATCTTGTTACAAGTGTTTAAAGGTCTCAAATATCTCCACGACTACTACATCATCCACAGGTAATCAATCTTAAACATGGGTATATCTTACCTAGAGGTGCAATGTTATTCCTAATATCACAGATATAAGGTCAATATGGGTTCTCCACACCATTTAAAGTCAATAAGCAAGAATATCCTTAGAAAATGCAGAAAGAAGACATAGCTGTAACCATATTTTGGAAAGAACAATTCATAGACCAACCTTTTGGGATATGACCTTAAAAAACTGTTTTATTATGTATCAAAAGATCTGTCCACGTTATTTGTCAATTCTTTCACATCATTTGTACTTTCTATTTTATTTATGGTCACACAAATACAAACATATTTTACCCATGGTATACTTGTAGGGATCTGAAGGTTTCAAATCTCCTTATGACCGACAAAGGATGTGTTAAGATAGGTGAGTAGAGGTGGTGAATTTAATTGCTTAATTTAAGGGCGGCATAGGGCTTTAATGTGCTATGTCTTCATGATATAAGAATGCAGCGCTGGTGGGTCTCCTGGCGTGGCTCCTCACCCCTATCAGATATGACACTTTTCCTACTTTTGCAGGAATTTCTACTTTTTTGGTGGGATTTCTGTAACAACTTATGCTAACTTGCTACAGACAATTGACAAAATCGTAGGTTTTCCTACTTTTTAAAAGACCTGGGAGTGGCATCTCTACCCTTTAGAGAAAGTATACAAGTTTTTAAATTACTGAAGAAAATGAGTTTATAAGGAAAGAAATCTTACAAAAATAAGTGAACGGTCATTTAATATCTATGCATGTATATATATGTTATGTACATATACAAAATAAGTCATATGAAACTGCTGTCTAGATAACCCTAACAAACCCACCCTCTTCCTCTCCCTCTGTACAGCTGACTTTGGCCTGGCACGTAAGTTTGGCGTACCGCAGCAGAAGATGACGCCGTGTGTGGTCACGTTGTGGTACCGTGCCCCCGAGCTGCTCCTCGGCTCCACCTCACAGACCACCGGCATCGACACCTGGGCTGGCGGCTGTATACTCGGTGAGTAACTCGCACACAACTCGCATCGCATTCAAGGACCCTAAAGTCTAGTGTATAAGCCCAACTCATGTATTAGCAGCACCCCTAATTTAGCAAATCCTATAAGCCTCGGAGGGGGTCTGAAAGTTGCTAATTTTGTACTGCAGTATACTCATTAAGACTCACGTATAACTGAACCTCGACTTTGGGCTGATCCTATAAGCCACATCGGCGATCTGACTCGTGTACTAGCCATGGCTTCTACGCGATAATTTACAGTAGAGCTACAATACTGGTTGTTTGCAATCATGTAGACCATTCACATCATATTTATAAAGGAAAGTTATCGTGTATCAGCTTCAGCCATTCTTTTACATCGTATAGAAAAGAGATCTTTTACATTGTATAGAAAAGAGATTCCATTCAAGAATGTCTTCTTTTCTTTGACCAAATTAAAATGACTTCTTTAAATCCATTTTACAGGAGAGTTGCTCGCCCACAAGCCGCTCCTGCCGGGTCGCTCAGAGATCCACCAGATGACGCTGATCATCGACATGTTCGGGACGCCGACTGACGCTATCTGGCCCGGGATGAGCCAACTCCCGCTCCTCCAGAAATTCACCCTGAAAAAACAACCTTACAATAATCTCCGCCACACCTTCCCCTGGCTCTCCCAGGCTGGGCTCAGACTTCTTAATTTTCTGTTCATGTACGATCCGGATAAACGTGCGACTGCCGCAGATGCGCTCGAGGCTTCGTATTTCAAAGAACAGCCATTCCCGTGCCACCCGGATCTCATGCCGTCATTTCCACAGCACAGAAATAAGCGGAGTACGCGGACGAGCTTGGAAGGGAAAGACGCTAAATCTGACTTTGGGAGCAGCTTCGGGGATTCTGTTTCAAAGAAGCGGAAAGTGTGAAAAAAGTGGGGAGGGCGGGGGGATTTGAATGAGTGGATGCTTTTATGGGAGTTTTGAATGAATGACTGTTTATATGATTATGGTGAAAATGATGCATATTCAAGCTAGGAAAAAATGTGTACAGTGGATTGAATAAAATTCAACATATTGTGATTTCTTATTCAAGAAATTTCCCCTCGTTTCTCAAAAATGGCTTGATCAACAAAATCATCCTTTTTGTCATAGAAAATCCTCCTTGTGATTACCTACAATTTCGTATGTTAGTTACATTGTTACACCATTTAAGTTTAATGTTCAGACATTAATGTATTATTTATACCCATGATAGGGCCAGACCAAAAAAAGAAGTTAAACCTATAAATATTCGGAGATGGATTATTAAAAAAAAAAATATTGTCAATGGATTTCGCTCACCCAATGGTGGATCACCCCTCGGGATGGGGTGTCCATTTACGCTGTAGACCTGCATGTGTTTTGGCTCGCCTCCTTGCGGAGCGGGCTACAACCAGGCTGCAGTCAGGTTAGGTGTCCAGTCAGAGTGGTGCGTGTAGGCATCTAGAGAGGTTCCTCCTACACCCACCAGAGGGCCCTACTGAGACCCACACCCACTCCCCGCTGTCGATGCGATCGGACCCGGGGATCGGACTAGGCTTGTCCATTTATTAAAAACAGTTCTCCCCATTCAAATGAATTTTATCTGATATCTTTAAAAACCACATCAGATAAAATCTTTTTAGATGTATATCAACAATGAATTGTGAAAATACTGAAGGTTGACCGCATGTATTTCCACCTGGAGATATTTAGAAAGGGTATACCTGTGTAGAATGCGCCAATACAGTCACTTGCTGAGAAAACATTGATTAGTGCATCATTAAGACCCTTTGGGAGTGTATCAACCGAATAGAGTCGGCGGCAAAATCACTATGCCGCCCTTAAAGGGTTAAGCGGAATTTCCTCAAGTGCTGATTTATTAGGGATATTAGGGATCAGGATTCTCAGGACTTAATGGAGTGCACATATTCGGCTACAATACCCCAATACAATAGCAACTGTCCCTGCAAATGTCTGAAATGAGTGTAACATCTAGTCTTCATTTTCCAGAAAATAGTTGAGGATGACTACCGCACTAGTGTGAAGCATAGGTCGAGTTACCTAAAACAATGTTAGAATGGTTCAAAAGACAAAAGAAAAAATAACGCTTTTCAGATAAATGTCCCTATTGGCTAATCAATTAACCCTTTAAGGATGGCCATAATGCTTTTGGTCTTTATGATGCATGAATGCAGCCCTGGCGAGTAACTCACCAGTGCTGCATTCAAGCATCGTGCCCAGCATACATGGTTGAGACACTCCTCTACTCCTAATGGGTTGACATGAAGCACCAATGCAGCTCTGGCGAGTTACTCGCTGGTCGATGGTCATTTAAAAATGCAACATGGGGACCCCCCCCCTCCATCAAGGGCCCCATATTAGATGGCTACTCTAATACCCATATATATAAAATGTCCCTCCCAAACCCAAGCCTAGAGAACCACCAGCATTGACTTGCTGGATGAATCTTCGTCATGCAAACTACCCAGCGCGTGGGTAGAAAACATTGCACCAAAGACTTTATCTTAACGACTCTGTGTGCCTAGACAAGACGCCATTTTACGACTGTTTTACATCTCAGGATGGCCCACAATGCATCTGTGAAGGCAGCCATTATGTTACTTCCTGCATGGCGCTAAAACGGGTAAAAGGGAGGTAGTAAGGCGGTCGTTACAACGGGTAGTGAGAGACACCTGGTGGTGGGACATCGAAGCTGGGGGTGTTAGGGAGTGGTCTTTCTTCAGGCCACACAAAAAAAAAGTGGTTTCTCATGACCAAGGTCTGAGAAATCTGACGAGGGAGGCTTTTTTTTTTTTTTTTTTTAAACTCGCAGGCCAAAATGTATAGGACAATTTTCGGGTTTCTTTGGCCAAAATTCACATTCTATTGGTTAAAAATTAATTGATCTTTAGAAGTGGGGAAAACGTTAGTCTATACCACTGCATTGCTGGCATTATTAGCTTTAATTTGATACCAAATATGACCAGTTTTATCCATTTCGATGAGTTATTTCATCAAAATTTGGCTTAAAAAAATAAAAGTTTTCCCCAAAACCTGATTTTTGTGATGCGTGCGGTGATGAGAAACCATTTTATTTTTTTGAGTGGCCTTAACAACAGGGGGTTTGGTGGGTTTTCGCACAGAGCACGCAAAATCGTTTACACTCGAACTTTTTTACTCCCTCCCCTCACCCCCTATGGGCCGAAAATCGGCGCGCAGACGGCCCCTTTGAAGCATAGTAACGTGCAGGCTTTTTTTTTCTTCTGAAAACAGGGTCGACAGTTTTTACACCCTGACCCTCTTTGTTAAAAAATGACCACTCACATAGGTAGGGGTGATGAATTATGTGCAGGCATAGGGTGTTGTTAAAATTACACGTAGTGCATGTTGGCGCTATGGAAAAGTGGGACATCAGGTAAAGTGGGACAATTAAGGGAGTGGTCATTTTTTAACAACAGGGGGGGGGGGGGGGTTGGTGGATTTGGGGGGGGGGGACCAAACAAATTTGGACCCCTCTTAGCGACTAGAGACTCAGAATATAAATTTTTCTTCTAAATTTCAACATGATATGGGTGGACACCTTTTGCCGCTATAAATTCGGAAGTACATAAGAAAAAGAACAATGACTTGTTAGTAGTGATATTAAGAATGATAACTTGATATTTCAACATGTATGTATATATATATATTAGATACATATAAATATTTTTATTAGTATAGAGAGTCAAACAGGTGATGACTTTGCTTATATAAAGGGTCAACTTGAGTTGACTCTGCTATCAGTGTTAACTCTAGTTGACTCCTCATATAAGCAGAGCCAATAGCTGTTTGACACTCCATTTTTACAAGAACCACGTGGGAGATACAGTTGACACCTTTACCTTTCTCTGTGTATATCATGAGAGCCTCTTTTTAATTATGCCCCTCCACCCTAAACCCACAGAGGCTCCTCCCCCAGATGTCCAAACCCCACCTCCAGGGTGTCTCTAGCCCTTTGAAACCAGCTGAGTAACATGTGTAGGGTTGGGCCCACCTGGGTGGTAGGTGTAAAGTTTGGTAGTAAACTTCATGGCCATGTAAACTATCTGCTTAGCTGATGGTATACCTACCAGATGCCAGACCCTCCCCCTCGCCTCCTCTCAAAGCATATACGTATACACCCACTAACTACCTAAGAAAGTATTATTTATTATATACACTGACAGCGCCTGTGTGCTATACTGGAAATGATTTTCATGCGGGTTTCTCCATTCATGCTGTCTATTAGGAGTCTTTATTACTAGCTTTGATCGGGCGCCCAAATCGGATGATGGAAAATGCACCTGACTAAGAATATTTAGTTGAAAAGAATTAGAGCCTTCTAATTCGAATTTGATATTGTACGCAATGAAGTTCACATGTATTTTTGATTGTTGTGTTTTGAAGATATCATTTATGAATAAGTACACAAGTGCAAAAAACACACAAAAAAAACAACAAAATATGGAGAACCCGCCCTCCCCATAATCTAGGTGTACCATAAATGATGGTGAAATACCCCCCAATGCACAGGCGTCCACTGAGTTCTGGTGGAGATGGTCCGCAGAGGGTTGGTAGTATTAGTATAAAGGCCTGACACTGTGGTGGTACGGTCATCCAGGTGACCACGTGACCAAACAGTTCCTACAGGTAGTTCCCACAGTAAGCACCAGGCCTATACTAGTGACATCTACTGTCTGCTGTGTACACTAGCTGTATGTAGTGTTTGGTCACGTGGTCACCTGGATGACCGTACCACCACAGTGTCAGACCTTTATACTAATACTACCAACCCTCTGCGGACCATCTCCACCAGAACTCAGTGGACGCCTGTGCCCCAATGACTATACCCAGTGGAAAACGAGTAAACTCGTACTGCTACATCGTGCTACGTCGTGCATGGGGAGTATTCACCACGTAAGGGCAGCATGATGCATGACTGCAGGGTATCCCAACAGATGTTTATAGCTTATATAAGGGCGTCAACTTGACCTCTCTCTGCCCACCTGTCTTGTGTCCATGTGCTCATTAGCCCTTTAAGGGCCGCAAAGTGCATGATGTCTGCATGGCTGCCGGAATGCATCACGCCGAACCTTCGGGAGTGTATCGAACCCGTCCGGGGTCGCGATAATTCAGGTCGGACCAGGAGACTCACCACGAGGGTTGCATTCACGCAGTATGGCGAATATATTTCAGGTCTATATGGATTAAAGCACTATGCAGCCCTCTAAGGGTTATACACAGCACTTTTGGCGATGAATGGGCTGAGGCATCCTCCAGCTCAAACACAGGCTACACACACATTATTAGTCCAGTTCACAAGAACAGATTATTACACTAGATCCATGGACGAGATATATTTCTTTGCCAGATTAGAGAGAGGTAGGGTGCTTGGTAGATAGGGCGTGGTAGGCTAGAAAAGGACCAGAGGGGAGGAGGAGGCTCATTGCCTTCTTTTGTATCACCGGTAGTCCCTTTTTTTCAGAATCAATGATTGTGGAGGATTGTGGAATCTAGGGGCAGAGGACCCGAGAGCAGGTTGTACGACATTTCTGAAAGCTAATCACCAGGGTGGTGCTGGTGGGAGGTTCTGTCATGAAACTATAGATCTATGTTTTGTGAAGAAAGGCTAATTATAACTTGAAACCTGTCTGGTGAAATCTAAAGAGAGGAGTTATATATTTTGGTGAATAATTCTAACACGTTGGTTAAAAATAAATCATATCCTTGGTAAGAGGATTTGTGGACGACTATTTAGACCTTTGAGAGCTAAATAGAGGGATGGTGATTTCAGTTAGGCCAAATGAAAGGAGCTTTGTTTTAGGGCACCCGACCGACCCTAGCAAGACAGGGCTGACCCTACATTTTTTTGTGCCATTTTGAAGACAATTTGTTGGTCATTTTTAGGGTTTAAACAATGGATGGCTAGTACTTTCATGTTAAAGAATGAAAAAAAAAGTATCCGACCTACCGACCCTTGTCTTTCTTCCCATGTTTTTTGGCCTTATAATAATTCGAGCCCTGTTTTGAATAAACACCTGTCTTGTTTACGTTTGACGTTTCTAGATTTTTATTGGCAGAAGATTTGCAACATGTTACACCTTTCAACAAGAGCCAAGTGTTACAGTAATCCATGAAATAAGTTTATATCTGACACCCAATCAACGTTCAGGGTATGCGGGTAGGAAGCTCTCCTGCCCCCAATTCACCACCCCCTGTAACTAATAAATGAACACTCCCTAAGATAGAGTCTTGAATATATAAGCGCTTGTATTTTATAAGCACCGGGAATATTATAGAGCCCCAAGGTTGTAAGCACCAGGGCACTTGGACACGATGGTACGGTATACAACTTACCCCCTCCCCCTTCATTGTAGCCCCAAGGGGCACCCAAACATCTGCTCTGAGAGTGAAGACGCCACCCCATGACCCACCCTACCAGGTGCCCATCTCTGGAAGCTAACTAATCCAGGCAAAATGGTTTTGCCCTCAGACAAAGTGTGAAAGGTGTTTTTACCACATTACAATAATAGAGTCATGCAAATTAGGGACTACATATACCAATCGATGTAATTATGGTATTTATGGTTAGATCCTTGCTAACTTTACAACTGGGAAATATTAATCAGAGATATGCAAATTAAAACTAGACACAGCCGCCTCCCGTTTTTTGATTGCTGAGGATCTTAATGCAATCAAATGAATCCATGGTGGTAAAATACACCCCTTTTTTTTGCAATTTGTTGAAAGTTCCCCCTTAAGTCCAGCTATATTGCCTGCACTAACCCCCGTCTGTACTGTTTAGGGTCCAGTCAGCTCGTGTTTAGGGTCCAGTCTGGGTGGTTGGCCCCCGTCAAACACTAAATATTTACACGTGTGTGCCGACCCCGGGGGCTGCTATTGGGGTGGGGTGGGGATGTAGGGGTGGGTGGCCGCCACCCTGCAGGAGGAACCTTTTAGAAGGTAGCCCTCATGGCCAAATCTAAGATATGGGCAGTTTCAGGATATCTACTTGAGGGGAAGTCCAGTAAACACCAAATACCGAGAAAAGTTGCACCACCGGGTCATAGCGGATCGAAATAATCATTTACAACATCCAAGAATATCCAAGAATGATCATTTAGAATATCCAAGAAAAAAACTAGCACACTGTTCAAAGCGCATAGGGTTTTCAGTTAATGCAAGCCTGGCAAGTAACTTGTCAGTACTGCATTCAAGCATTTAGCATCATGCGGACCCTTCGGGGTTGATGAACGGAAAAAATGACAATAGGATAAAGGGTCCAAAAAAGCGACTTTAGGACCTGGAACCCTTGATTTCGGCGACTTTCCGACCTCAGGGGAGGGGACCCATCTGCACCCCCAACATGGCTGAGTTACTCTCCAGGCTGCATTGGTGTATCCTGACGACACATGTCATATTGCAGCGACATGGCGTCCTTAAAGGGCTCCTCCAGCAGGTGCGGCACGGGCAGCACGCTCCGCCCCCCGCGCCACCTGCAGGCCTCCCGCCTAACTAACGGACACACCCTGAACTACTCACCTACATCAGGAGCTGCTCCCTGCAGGGGGAAGGGAAGGGAGAGCAGAGACCCAAGGGAGACTGAAAGGAAGACAGGCATACATTAGGAAGCAGGGACGAGAAAGTGACACAGGTAATAATAGAAACAGAGATATGGGGAGAGAGAAAGACAGATACATGAACAAAGAGAAGGGGAGACAGAGACAGACAAATGAAGAGACAAGGACAGAGCAATAGAGGTACGAATAGAGAGGGGGAAACCAGAAAGAGAGACAAACACTTCACATCTACTTCTCAATGCAAAAACACGTGCAGACAGTTTCTACTTACTCATCTACCTGACCGAAAGTTCGCCGTCTTTGATAAAAACTACAATAAACGGCACGGCATAGTACTTTAATGTTCTATGTACCCTGTCTTGGTGATTCATGAATGCAGTCGTTCTGGTACATCTAGTGTCCAGGGCTGTATTCATGCATCATGCAGGAATGTATCAACCCCGTAGGATCGGCATGATACTTGAATGCGCCCCAGACGAGTTACCCACCAATGCTACATTCATGCGTTGTGACAATAAAGGGCAGAGTGAATTAAAACACTATGCCGTCCACATAGGGTTAAACCCGGAGTTAAACAACAGCCTCACCTTGTGGGTAAAAAGGCTTGTTCACACCTGTGTGTTGTCTACGGGGACCACCAGGGGCGGGACCGGCGTGGCCACCCATCTACCTGCCACTCTCTATAATAGTAGAGTCTGGGCAAACTCATATAAAAAACTTGTTTCACTAACTTGCCCTCATGAGTTTACCAATCAAATCCTGTACACCAATGCCTGCAGTGTGCACAGCCTGACAGGAAGTAACAATCTAAATATAGCAGTTCCACCAGTCCCATTTGCAGCCCTTGTGGCGGAAAATGGTACTGGTTGAGCGAGTCTGCTACCCAGAGTGACGTGTGGGATGTAACCTACAGACACAGGCACAGGGGGGGGGGGGGGCACAGCGAGATACAACGAGAGGAACATAGAGAGGGACGGACAAACAGGCAGAGACAGAAGCAGGGAGACAGACAGTGTGAGAGACACCTAGAGAGATAGAGAAATCGAGAGACGAATATAGGGTGGCAGGGACAGGGACAGATAAAGAGAGACACATCTAGTAGGAGACGGGATCAATGCACACAGAAAGAGAGACAGGGAGACATGGGACACAGACATGCAAAGACAGAAACACACAACCAAAGAGACTGGGACAGGTACACAGAAAAACAAGGACGGAAAGACAGGGATGGATAGGGGCACAGACAGAATGAGAAAATACATAGATAGATTGGAGAGAAAATAGAGGGAAAATAGACGCACAGACACAAAAAGAAAGAGGATACAGAGTCTCAAATACATTCCCTTTGTCCACTTTCACCTTGATCACAGGCTGAGTTTAAGTAATGAGCTTATAAACGTATCAGGAGGAGTCACTCACCAAGAACTAACAGGAATTCCTTAACACTACACCCCACCTCTCTGTCTACCTGTTTGTAAACTGATTATTTAAACTGCTCTTCTCCTGTAGTAGACACTGCAGAAGTGATTAACCCTTTAAGAGCAGCATAATGTTTAATGCGATTCGTCCTTTGTCATCATGATGCATCAGTGCAGCGATGGCTGCATGTATGGCTGCATGTATGCATCATGCCGACGCGTCAAGAGTGCACCAAACCTGTACGGTCGGCATGATGCATGAATGCAACATTGGAACCATTGGAACAAAGAGCATAGCGTTTACATTGCTGTGCAGCCCTTAAAGGGCTAGTATTTGCTTTGGGTTTGAACAGAGCTTTGATCGTGAAGGTGTGTTGTTAAATGTGGAACTGCGGACTGGAGTAGCTCACATGCTACACAGGAGCACCGGAGGGGGGGGGGGTGTAGGCCTACTCAAATTTATTTTGACACAGACACGGGTGTGTGGCTGAGCCTCTGATAAATCCTTACCCTTGGCTTGAGGGATTTTGGTTTTCAACAAGAATTGCGGAAACGTGCATCTTGGTTAGTGTAGTTTTGGTGAAAAGTACTAATGTTTTTAAGGAATTCGCCGAGAATGTACCCTCAGTTGACTGGATTTCTGTGAATGAATTTGAAATAAAAAGGTGGCAAATCATGCTCAGAAATTACCCTTGATAGCCGCACACCTGTGTATACAAACTATACCAAGTGCCCCCCCCCCTCCGGACATGATCACCAGTGGCTGCCTGACCACCTTGGTACAGTCAACTCCCTCTAATGTGGCCACCCTTGGGACTATGAAAAAGTGGCCGCTTTGGTGGGGTGGCTGCATTGGAGGGGGTCATTTTCTGTACATTGTAGTATGTCTGGGACTATGAAAAGTGTCGGCATTAGAGGGATTGGCTGCACTGGAGGGGTGGCCGCTAAGAGGGAGTTGACTGTACATGCTCCTATACAGGCCTCCTGAGCACTGCAGCCAGCGTGGGGAGAGGGTGGAGCGAGACAGAGACAGAGAGAGGGACAGAGAGAGAGAGAGACGGAGAGAGAGAGACAGAGAGAGAGAGAGAGGGAAAGAGAAGGAAGGAGAGAGGGAGGAAGGGGCAGGGGGACAGAGAGACAGTGAGAGAGGAAAGAGAGAGGAGAGGTGTTCATAGGCCACACCCCAGTGGGCACATAATTCAGTTCAACATTGAATCAACAATGAATCAATATTGAATCAACGTTGATTCAACACTGACAACCCGGTTCAAATGCTGATTCAATGTTTTTTGCCCGCTGTGACAGACTGATTTCTACTTAAGAGCTAACACATCAGCAAGCGTCAAACTCACATCATCCTTAACTGTCACCGACTCACATCGACTTATCCTAATACTGGAACTACTCATCTGAGCTGCTCAACTATTCACTGGTGCTCGCCTACAGCACGCTGCCACACCGACTGGGGACACGTTGGTGTTCAAACAGCTACTCATCATCACAACGTATCCGTCACACCAGCTCACTTTAAAACCCACACCTCAAACATCCAGTCACACATTGGGTGAGCCGACATGTGTGGAGTCATTAGCATAAGTACACTGTGTCACTGAGAGCAGCTCACGCCTCCTATTGGCTCAAAGTGGAACTACTCGTCCGAGCAGCTCAGCAGAATGCATATATTATATGAGTGACCACCTCCCCGCCGCATACCACTCCTGTAGGGGAGTGTGCAGACTGCAGAGGGTAGGAGGACCACACATGCTCAGTATTTACCGAAGTGAGCTGCTCACCAACGACTCATTCTTCAAACTCCAATGGTTAGAATTACACTGAATAACTCATTGTAGTGAGCAGAAGTACTTGGGGCAATTGGAGTTGTTCCCGAGCAGTTGCAGTTCCTTACGAGCAACTCAGACAGACAGAAACTTGGTACCTCATCCAGTGAAGTTAATGGCAGAGTGCCACAGGTTAGATTACCAAGGGGAGCCACACCAAAACCACAAACTTATTATATGGACTGGAAACATGGCGGTATTCAAGGCATTACTATACACTGAGTTGAAACAACAGCATTTAAGTGAGTGTTAACACACCTTTATATACACCTCCTAGGCTTCATTCACCTACTGGATTTTGAAATAAGTAGGATATCCACTGTGGAGGGCATTACAAGACATCATCATCACCAGTGTATCCATCTATATGAAGAGGATCGTAAGGAACTCAGTCATAATCATTTCCACTTATTCAATTACCAACTCTTAGTACCTCTCTTCACACTGTGGTTAGAAGAAGATATTGCCAACTTGAAAAGGACCATAGGCCTACAAGTATCATATCAGCTATTTCTGTAAATGACCAACGCCCAAATTCCTTTCTATTTTACGAGCTATATTACTAGTATTGATATCGTCAACTAAAACGCATATAGTAAAGTGGAAAGTGGAACTTTAAATATATATCCCTCAATAGGAACTCAGTGCTGGCCACTAAAGCTGCAATTGTGTACTATATCATGGCAGGGCTAGTTAAGATGAGTTGGAGACCCTGTGGTGGTAGTGGTGGCCGTATGGTGAGAGACATGTGTAGGGTAGCCGTGTGCCTGATGGTACTGGTAGGGGTGGCCAGCTCAGCCTCTGTAGGCACCCCAGACAAACCTGAACAGAAAACACTGGACGGACAGAAGGCATGGGTGGAGGATAAACAGTCCAGAAAACAGCGGCACGTGGACAACTCAACAGTCGACTACTCTAGGTAAGTTCTCCACACTTTATTGAAATTGTCTTGTAAAGGAGTTTGTGGAACGGGGCGACGTAATTAAAGTATCACGGTGCAAAATAGCAGAAGACATTTCTACTTCTGACCCTTTTCTACCATATGGAATCATCCCTTGGATTAAAGGTATACACGCATATATCTGTGTGTGCACCTATACATGTATTGTCATAGAGGACTCAGATATGTGCATGGTGCCCAGCTGTGGTCTCGTTCCAAGATCTTTCTGATGGGTACAACCTAATCTATGCAGGCCAAAATGTATATACCTTGGGCTTAATCTCACAATTTCACCAATTAGTACAGGCAAAACACAAGGGAATAACGTCCATAGCAAGGAGAGCGTGGCTTATCTGAACATCATGACTCATGTAAAAAAAGGATGATTTTGGAGTCGTAATTATGGGGTGTGTGGAGGCCCCGCCTGGGGCGTTACATGCTATTGGGAGACAGGAAATCGGTCAGCAGACCCTATTTCTGCCTTTTGCAGTACAGTACGTGGTCTACCAACGGTACTCACACATGGACATGGAACCATATGGATCCCCCAAGGCCATGTTATGACACTACGTGCACTAGCGATATCAAATAGCATGGACACTGACTATACTAATTGCTGCGAGTCGATTTGTACTGTAGATACTAATTTTTATGACCTTACACGATAATAAGTAGAATCCTAGTTTAGATGTCTGCGTATACCCTTATAGATGAAGGCAATGGTAGCCTTATTCAATAATTGCAATTTACAAATCAGTCTGAAGATCGAGGACTTGTGCACATTCTTACATACTCTAGATATTAACACAGTGTAATCACCCCCTTTTTCTTTCTTTTATTCACACACAAACACACCATCCGCCATCTCTAACTAGCTAACTCCAATCAGGCTTGGCAGAGTCTGGACAATGACTATGGGGAGCTGCCTTCCAAACTATTTCTCTGACAATGTAGCAGATTGTAGTACATGTACACTGAAAGCCCTGGCTGGGTCATAAGCGTTCACACTTGCCCACTTTGGGTGTTGACTGGGTGTTGACTGGGTGTTGACTGGGTGTTGACTGGGTATTCACTGGGTGTTTAATGGGTGTTCACTGGGTGTTCACCGGGTGTTCATGGCCTAGAGAACACCTGGGGTGTTCACTGTGACTACGTAGAAAACCCAGTCCTGGATGATGGTGTTCATGATGATGACTAATTCTGACACTACAGGGCCCTCCTATACAAGAGGGCCCTACTATACAATAATGTAATATGCAGTATATGCTGAAGGTGATCTACTGATTGATACATTGAGTAATCTTTACCATAGGTGCTTATAAAATGGGGTATATGAAAAGCATCATTTTGGAACATTAGAGATTTCAGTAAATTAGAAGAAAAAGCATAGCAAAATGATCAAGAGGTATGTGTAAACATAGACACCTCATTTGTCTCCAGTTGCACAAGTGTGAGGAGTGGCTCTTATTTGTTATACACACAATACAACCTTATTCGATCTATAATGAGGGCTATAAAGTGCTCTCACATGCGTCTTGATGATGGCAGGAGGGGGAATTATGTTTAGATGATACATCTTTACACAGTCCACAAGGAATTGTCTATCACCATGAACACACAGGGCTGTGTCTCATTAGTTTTGACCAATGTGAACGTCTCTGACTGGATGCCATCTTTGACTGGGTGCCAATTTTGATTGGATGCCATCCTTGGCCGACTTGTTGAAAAGGTTAATGGATGTTAACACTTTAAATTAGTAATTAGTATCCCATTTATATCGTCATCTGCCCTAGATAACCCATTTTCTATCAAGGCAGTCAAAGATGGCACCCAGTCAAAGATGGCACCCAGTCAAAGATGGCACCCAGTCAAAGACATTCACATTGGCCCAATCGCGTGAGATACCGCCCCAAAGTCATCAGCATGAACATCTTCATCCTGGCCTGGGTGATCACCATGATCACATTGGGTTTTCAGTGTAGATGATTTCCCATCTACCTTCAGGCTAACAATCTATTGTACCTACTGGCATAGTCTGCACTATAACCGACGGTTATTTCCATTACAACTCAATCGTATTACGAATGTTATTTTGCCCACGCTGTCCATAATACAGACTATAGGGGTCCCTGTGGTGATGCCTGGGAGGGGGCAGTGTACGTCGGTCGGTCGGGCATGGGAGGCGGAGGTCATGGCATATTTCCCTGCAAATTCGCGACGGTATTAACAGACATCTTCCATCCGTGAATGGTTGCAGATTTGGCGTGGGGGGACTTATGACTTTAATTTTAAAACATACATTTCACTTCGGAAGGCTCTTTCTCCTCATCTGTCCAAATATTTATAAACATAAATAACCAATGCGTGGGTTACTACTATACATCAGTTAATTACTGTTTCGATATATACAATTTATTTTACATGGTTTCTAAGACCAACTTAATATCACCCAATGTTAAACCTTATCTTGGTGTTTCACAAGTTTCAATTGTATCTATGGTCATATATACTTAGATACAATTGAAGATAATAATGCGGCTGGTGAAACACCAACTTAAGACTCACATTTGGTAAAAGTAAGTCAACCTTAATAACCATGTAGCATTAATCTTAAATGCGCTCCCCTTGTATGATGATCACATAGGATCAACATAAATGTTGTTTAACCCTTTAGGGACGACCAAAAATTAGTATAGCTAGCTGTGGAGGCGAGATTTCTAGCAGGAATTTGCTCTAAAGACGAGGCTTTGTTGATTCCCATAGAGTTATAATGACTATAGTCGATGCTCGTCCTGCCATGGCATCAACTATAGTCGATGCTCACCCTGCCATGGCATCAACTATAGTCAATGCTCGTCCACAAAGGGTTAAATGTGTATAACCAGTTTATTTTCATCCTGAATAAACAGATATTTGCAGGGATTCTTGTGTGTAGTATGACACATATATTGCATGAATAAAACTTGAAAAAATATGTAAGGAAAATATTAGCGGGCATGGTATGAGCTCCACCCTAATATGCATTGTGAAACACTTATACATCAATTGCTGCGCCTACGTCTCGTCAACAACCCAGACTAATGGTTTATTGCATAACTGACTTGCAGGAAAAGGGACATGGTTTATTACCAATGATACCATTGTGTAAAGTTGCCATTTCCAATGTCTAAATCTCACTTAAATATGTCTCAGACACTATGTACATATTTAGGGGATGGGGACAATCACACCGTATCTATAGGATGTAAGTAAGAGGTCAGAAAGGTGTCATGGGCCCAGCCATGACGTTTTGTAGCGCATTTTTAAAGGGTGGGATAAAATCATGAGATTATTTTACCCATTGACCTTACGATGGGCCATGAGACCGAATTGAGCAAAATGATAGCGAATTTGAAGGAATATAGTTTAAACAGGACGGGTAGAATTGTCTTGGTCAATCTCCCAGATTAATTTTAACCAAGAAATGTAGTTGACTGGGAGTGACTCGCCGTACATGGTATGCAATGATGCTTTAATGCACCACTGGCGAGCAACTTGTTAGTGCTGCATTAGTGCACCATGGCGAGGAATGTTCCATTGAGACAGCATACCATCATGACTTAAAGGACACAGTGGGTTTATCAAGGTAAAGGTGCGGGCACATAGAAGAGTCCATGGTAGATTAAGGGAATGAAGAGTGACTAACACCACCAACTAAAAAGTGAAAAAAAAAACCTTTGCCTTAACAAAGATTATTTGAGGACACCAATTTTCCATATAAGGGAAATGATAAGAAATGAATAAAATCAACCATAGCTCTCAAAAATTGTTTGCGCAACCATTATTGATAGGCCACCACCAAAAACGGCAAAAGCCAGCTATTTTATCCTCCTCTTTGTGTGTGATGAAATCAATGTGTGAGTCACGGTACAAAGTGAAACGGGAGACATCCGACCGACCGCCCCCAAGGCAGATATCACCGACCAGAGAAAACCTTCCTGTGTCAAAAGGCAGCTGATGTTTTGATCAATGTAAGAATGATTGTGAGCTGGTAGGGATGAAAGCTGCTGGGTCTGTAGGTGTGTGTGATCATCTAGCGCAGGAGGTAGGTGTTCTGTGGTAGGGAGAGCTGATGGCATGAGCAACTCACAGAGCAACTCACATAGCAGTAAAAATGCTGGTAGAGAGGCCCACTTAGCTTCTCACAGAGCAGCTCATAGAGCAGCTCACATGAAGGGGAGCACAGGTGTCCACTCAAAGGCTCACCCGACCAGCTCATTGGGCAGCTCATGACGTATCGCACAGAGAAGCTCACAGAGAAGCTTACAGAGCACTTTTGTAGGAGGTAGAAACAGTGGCCCAAGGAATCGCACAAGTATAAGTACTATAGACAGTAGCTCCACAGAGCAGTACACACAGCAGCACACACAGAAATATATACAGCATCACACACATCAGCACACACAGCAGTGCACACAGCAGCACACAGAGAAATATACACAGCAGTCTTTGGGGTACACATAGCAGCACAGGCAGCAGTACACACAGTATCTCACACAGAAGCACACACATCAGCACATGCAGCAGCACACACATCAGCACACAACAGCACACACAGCAGCACACACAGCAGCACATATTATACAGCAGTATATAGAGCCACACACAGACCAGCAATTTCAACATACATATGCCATATGAATATCAAAGTTCAACTTTACAAGATTCATTGCTTCAAATTTCAAATTTTGGCAACATGGAGTCCCGGGCTTTGAACTGTTCAGAAACTTTCACAAACCAAGTGAAAACATAAGCATTCACTCGAGAAAACAACTATTATTATTCTGTCACCGGGTCTCTATTTTCTGCAATAGTGCAGAGCAGTCAATTAATAATGAAAACTGAAAGACCTAATGACCCTCTTTGAAAGACCAATCACTGGCATCATTTAATTGGAATGCTCTGAAAGGACAATGAGGGCAAGTGCAAATAACCCGGAGATTCTTTTTCGGACAGCAACAATGAAAACAGTGCCCAACATAATCCTCCAATACTCTAAGCTAAATTGAACTTGCCCTTTTTTTTTGTGCACGTCTGGACGTCACCACCTGTGTCTTAAAAGTCTTAAAAGTATTGTCTTGCTATTTCTGTTATCTTAAAAATAGGATTACCAGATTATTCTTTGCATTATCTTGACCTGAAGGATCAGTATTAACTAACTCTCTCTCTCCGCCTATACATTTACCACAACGCAGTATACTTTGCTAAAGAATATCGGGGGCAGGGCCCCGAAAGCCCTTTTTTTTCTTGTTTCTTGTATATATGCAAGCCCCCGTATTTTGCCAGAACATACCAAGGTACTAATATTTTTAAGATAATACTAGGAATAATTGAATTGTCTTAAATATACTATAAGACAACACATTTAAGATAACGCTTAGAAAAATGTCCACGTTCTCCCGTGTTGATGTAAATACTTGCCTTTTTTGTAGTGCTCTAATTTGATTATGGTGGAACGTATAGAGAATAGCTCAAAAGAAGGAGACACATTCTTTGTGAAGTTAAGACAAGTGATCGATACGTTCATGTAAGTTTGAATATCGATTTAGATTTATAAATTTTCTAATGAAATTCTTCAACTGTATATTAAATTAAAGTAATTTCCAGTATACACCCTGCATCCGCCACCTCTAGTAAATACTGTGTCCATTTCAATTCAGGGTGACAAATCCCTTAAGGCCGATGCATTAATACACTAGTCAGTTAAGTCCTTTAGTCATCATGACATCGTGAGTGCACCATTGACAAGTTAACTCGGCATGGTGCGTCAAATACAGTGTCAGCACTGCTATGGTATCAGCATTATGCTGATTTGTCGTCAAGATGCACTGGTCAATAGTTCACCAGCGAGTAACTCACTGGCAGCGCTTCACGAACTCCAGCCGGCGGCTGTTACAAAACGAAATTTACGTTACGAAACCAGGGCTGTCAAGTATACCCTTTTTTGAGTATTAGTACGCTTTTTGGCCTCATTTTGAGCTCATTTGAGCTTGAATACGATGTCCAGCCCTAAAACTTACACTGAAACGTCCTGTGAGTTTGTGTTATGAAAGATTTCCAAGATGGGTGATGACCTACAAAGAGATGTACACCTGCTATGTGGGCGTAGGAGGCATGTAAGAGGTGTGATTATCATGCTAACTACTGGTTGTAACTGTAGGACGTGTAGCTACCCCGCCCCACCCTATGTCCTGCACAGTGAACAGTGGCAGTGAAGAGAGACCATGACACTATGGCTCCTTTACTTCACTGAACTTTACCAAGAAGTAGGCCTTGTTTTTTCGTGGGATTTCCAGCACAGCCTGTCTTTTGTAATTTTACAATGCAATGGGAAGGACAAAACATGACAATGCTGTCTTACAACAATTATAAAGTTGTATTATCTGTGAAGTTTTCATGCAATGGGGATCGGGGGGGGGGGGGGGTCGGAAAGTGCACTGTAAGAAAAGAATGATATCATTTCTAGTCCACTTTTGACAATTAGTTTGAAGCAAACAAAGTTCTTTTGTTGGGCTAATAATCAATTGACGAAAATCACTGAAAACTTAAACAGGAGCTTCATTTTTATCCATACATATTCTTTCTCGTGTGTGGTAAAATCAATGCCTGAGTCAAAGTGAAATGTGATACACCGGCCCGACCTCCCCCCAGGCAGATCTCACCGACCAGAGAAAACCTTCCTGTGTCAAAAGGCGGCTGGAGTTTTGATCAATGTAACAATGAGTGTGAGCTGGTAGGGGTGACAGAAGGGGTGTCTTTGTGTGTATGTGTGATCATAGGTGGAGCCTGGAGGTTTGTGGTAGAAGCTGATAAGTCATATAGCAGCTCACGGAGTAGCTCACATCCTCTAGCAGCTCACAGAGCACCGCACTTAGAAGCTATAGCACTTAGAGATTTCCACTTAAGTCCCTCAGGGTGAAGATCATGGAGTAGCTCATGGAAGTCAGTAGCGTGGGGAAGGGGGGGGGGTGGTCAAGGGGCCTGCCCCCCCCCCCCCCCCTCAATCACAAAGTCCCAAATCTTACCTCTCCCAGATAGGGAACAGTGGGCAGAATTAAAGGGGTGTCAGACACTACTTTTACAACATACAATTACAACATGTATAAGCGTCTATATAATATTATGTGCCATCATGCATAAAAGTCGCTGCAAAGAACTGGAGTGGGCCCCCATGCCCCCCGACCCCAAAGATTTGCTTCCTACGCCTCTGCAAAGGCAGGTTACCTAGGAGCTAGCATAGATGTACACGAAGTCCCTCACCAGACCATCATACAAAGTACCTCATGGAGCAGCTCACAGAAAAGCACACCGAGCAACTCACAAAAAGCTAGGATAAACGTCGGATTAATGCCTCACAGAAGTCCATCATATCAATACATAAAATAGAAATACACAGAGAGGCTCACAGGGCAGCTCACAGAGCCCCACACAGACTGCCGGGACAGACTGAGTGCCAGATACTGACTTCTTATAAGCCATCCAAACTACCCTACTCCTCCCCTAGAACTGACCAAACAGTCTCCATACTGGGTATACTAATTGCATCCGTTTATGTATTCTGTGTCATTTCTATGAGAAGAAGATACCCTTGTGCAGCCATTGGTTCATTAGTACATTTAGTTGGACAACATATCATACTACACTGAATACCTTTGGTTGGGAAAAAACGTAGCAAGTACAGGTAAAACATGTTGGTAAACATGACCTTTTGCGACTTTTACATACACACCCTTTAAGGCCAACTTAATGCGTTAGTTCACTTTGCCATTTTTGGTCTGCATGATACAAGAATATAGCCCTGACTATCTGCTCATCATCAGTGCTGCATTCATGAATCATGCCAACATTATGTCGGGATACACGCCTGGACGGTCGGGGTGGTGTACTTTGGCAGGTAAGTCACCGGTGCTGCAATGCCGCTATACACAATAAAAAACAAGTGAAGCCCTGAGGCATCACGCCATCCTCAAAGGGTTAACTCAGATCTACCTGCCCTCCCCTAAGGCTGACCCTGTCCACTAATGACGTCCGTTTTACTCTCTTATGATTGCTGCTCTGAGAACGATACACACTCCCTGCAGTATCATGTGTATCCCCCACTGTCCCACGTAGGAAGTGGTCATTATCTAACAACATGGGGTATGTTGGGGGGAGGGGGGAGGGAGGTGAAAACCGGCCCGGGAGGTCAGTCTGTAATAGTAATGATGATTATCTGTTTGTACATTTCCTGTTCAGATTCGTTGGTATTTATTAGCCCGATTTCCCAATTTCAACGTCCTACAAGAAACCCTAATCTTAAAACATCTAGACATAGGAAATAGTACACGACTGCCTTTATTAGATTACCTGGAGAGTGGTTCATTGTTCCCGAGTATACCTCATGCGCTTCAGAATAGTTAAAACAGGAAAAGCTCTACATTTTTATCTCTCCAGGCCAATATAGCTAACTTCCTGTCGAGGTGATTGATTATGATTCGTTTTCAAGCCCACTGCGTAGTGTTTGGCAGGCGTACAATGCCTAATAGCCGTTTATAGGTTATGCCAAAATTATATTAAAAAAAGAAAAATCATAGGAACTGGGGAACCCCAGATGGAATTGGAGAATGAATTTCCTGATGGACATGTTTCTTTCCCTTTAGCAAAGTAGGGGACGCTCAGGGTGTCACGTTCTTCATCTTGTGATGTCACCACGTAACTGACGTCACAACCGGATGTACGTCAGACCTTGTGATACCGATCGGCGCACGCAATGCGGCCCTAACGGCGTCTATTTCCGGAATGGGTCGGAAGAAAGACGATTAGGCGATGCAGGGCGCATGCCTTGAATAGTCAGGTCTCGGGACTGAGAATGGTGGTACCCCGTTTTATATTCGTTTTACATTTAGCAGGCGTCAACCTTATTGGCTTATGTGCAATTTGATAACAATGAACGCATCAGTGAAGGCATGGTATTGCCTTAGTACTATGGCCACTACTAATAGTGGCTATACCCGTGTATTTGTATCGATTGGCACGAGCATATAGGGCCTATAAAAAGAGGGCATTAGACCTTAAAATCTGACCCAGCGACATGACTATACCTAGCCCGGGTCATTTGACTATAATTTCGCAGAGGTGACATGGGACATGGCAATTCAAGTGGCAGGTGATATGATAATTGTTTGTTTTGCCCCCCCCCCCATCCCCAAGCCCACTATGAAAGCACTAAAATGACTCTGGGGCTTTATATGCCAGCAACACCTAAGCTGCACTGTAAAAAATAGATGTACTTTTTACAGATTTGCTTTGTAAAATTTAACGCTGATTCACCGTTATTTGGAATACAATGAAGCATCGTATATAACAGCCATTTCACAGTGGATCCTTGTTAAGTGCTAACCTGGTTTGGATTACGATGATTCAACGTAAATTCATCTTCTAATGTCAAATCCCAGAGGGAGCCACATATAGTGGGCCCTTTCATAGGTAGGTGGCCTGGTTTGTAAGAAGATTTTTCTGGAGAGTGTGAGCCCTTGGAGTGGAGTATACATGTTGAAATAATGGTTATTTTCAATTAATCTATATGTTTGACAATCTAACAATTCAATCTTGTGATACGTTTAACAAAATACCATGATCACTTGGTAATATCCAGAGGAAAGTAGCTGTATGGATCTATACACCTATATTGTGGTAACATACTATGCATATATCCCCACCTCTGGAAACTCTGCCTTGTATCAATCCTATAGAGTAAAACCTCGTATATAGGCCACTGCTAGTATGCAAGTCAGATTGTCAATGTGGCATATATGATCAGGACAAAGGCAAAGTATGGCTTATCTGTAAGTTTTTAGATGTATACTACAAAAACCAAAGTCACCATAATCAGACTCCCTGTGAGGCTTATAGAATATTCCTAAAGTGTGTAATAGCACTAGCAATAACGCTGAATCTCTGTTTATTTGAATACTCTTAATCTAGTACTGGTGATTCAACATCAAATAAACATTGATTCAACGTCAAATAAACAGTGATTCTACGTAAAATTAATGGTGACTGTCACCGTTAAAAAAACGTGAAAGTTATGTCCCAAAAGTTGCCGGTGATTCACCGTAATTTTAACGACATTTTTTTACAGTGTGCTAAGGCGCCCTAACCCCAGGGATGTGTCTTAGATTATTTTCATCGGGAGGTGTCGTCATGGGACTTTAATCTGACCAATATAGGTGTGTTACCATTGCTAGAAATATTACCCCATTCCTGTGTAAATTCTGCAAAGAGCACACCCATATTTGTGCAAGACCTCTATGGTCCTATATGCATGGGTTCTGACACCACACCCCAATGGGACTGTAAAGAGCTAAGTAGGCCTATACACTTTGATATTTTTAATTTAAAAAAATCTTACCATATACTGTAGTCCAAACGGAAAAGCGAAGAGTTAAGCAGTTAAGCTTATGGGTCAGTCCTAAATATCACACCCTTAAAGGAATAACAGAGGTAACCCTTGACGACATCCATAAAGGTGTACACCACTCCACTCCCTGAATGTTGAAAAAGGACCCACATCACCCCAAATCATGACCACTCCTCCGGGTATGGCTGGAGCTGAGACACCTCCCCAGGGCCCTAACCCCTTGTCACTCCCTCAATAATAAATACTTCGTCACATAATTCACAAACCTTTAGAAATAGAAGCACGTATAGATCTACATGGATGAGTACTGGCACTGGGCACCAAGATTAAGCCCATGCTGAGGGATGCCCCCCCCCCCCCCACCCCTCAATAACAATTATATGTGACTGGCAGCATGCCTGCGTGCATTTATGCTTCATGAAAAACATTATGCGGTCCCTACAGGGTTGCCGGCTCTTTAGGCGTTATCAAATTTATAAAAAGGCCAACACGGAACCGCGGGTCATGATGGAAGGCTGATGAAAGTCGCGAGACCTCGCAACCTTGATATAGGGAAATCTAGAAATCCGACTAGCATATATATCATATGGGTAAGCTACATAAAATGTATAGATATTCAAGTCTAGATATGAGGAAACTTAATCATAATGCTATCATATTCTTTTAGCTAAGTATAGATTCACCTCCTGTGGGCCACACACCTAGAGTCGACAAAAGTCATAAAACATGCACAACGAAAGCCCCGCACAGAACTTCATTGATCATCATTTCAGATTGACCTCTCATACTTTAAACTAGGGCCATCAATGATAGGACTATGTGCGTGGCCAAGCAGATAGGACGATCTGCTTGATAATTGCAGCGTATCCTTTTTAGCGTGGCTGCTATCAAACATGACTTCCCAGGAGTATTGCATTGCCATGTGGGTTTGTTCTGAGGTGTTCTAGTGTGTAATTACATTCCAGTCTTCTCCCAGTGAGCCCCACACCCATGTGTCTTAGTCGGTTGCTGTATCTCTGCCCTAACCTTCCTGTTCACATTTGTATTGGTCTGTCAGTTCCCTTATAGTTACATAGCGAGCCCTGGTTCTGGACCAAGGACTTTATATCAACGCTGAGATCTCATGAATCAGGACACTTATTATTAAAGCTGAGGTCTCTGAACCAGGGCCATACAAGCGGAAGTCCTCTGAACCGAGCTTCTCTGAACCAAGGACCTTCAAGCCGAGGTTCTTCACAGAGAATTATTATAACTTATTAAAGCCCTTGCTTTCCCAGTCCCTGCTTATCCCCTGAAGGCAGGGCCCTTGCAGCTTAAGAAAACCGTGGACCAGTGCCCCACACAGTCAAACGGCAGATACAGGGGAAGAGTGTAACAGCAACCAAGGCCATGTCTAATCGCATAGCAGCTTTGTTGGCTGGTGACAGAGGGAATGTAAATGGCAGAGGGGGCGGTAATGATGGCCATAATTAATGACAACAATCGCAGCACTTATCCTTTAAGGGCTGCATGCAAGATGCTTCACAGCAACCAAACCTTGGTAATGTATAATGGGACATCTATACAAACATTTTAGGACCAATAAAACAGGGGGTCACGGATGAAATGAGAAAGGCTTTTGCCTTAACTAGACGAATGGCATAGGATATTAAGCATTATTCTGCCCTAAAAGGACAACAGTCCTATAAGCAACCACAAACTTTTATCCTTCCAACAGGTGTTTGTTGCACACTATAAGCTGGCAGAATGGGTTTGGGAATGAGTGATTTGTTGCCTTTGGAGTTTATGATAATAAGGGCATGGTGATTTGTTGTACACTATAAGATGGCAGAATGGGATTGGGAATGAGTGATTTGTTGCCTTTGGAGTTTATAATAATAAGGGCATGGTGATTGACGTTTGTGAGTGCACGTCAAAGCGTTTTATTCACAACTCGCTGTATTTGCTCTTCCTGTGCTGGTGGTACTCGCTAGTGTCTGGCGAGTTACATGGAATTTAAAACCCAAGTTAATTTTTTGAAACCCGACTAACTTCAAAGTTGTAAACTAGAAAGGTTTGAATTGGGTTAAAACTTTATGCACGGCATACTGCCTCAAGTCTCCATGTTTATTTGTCTGCAATGCTGTGGCCTAATGCATGAATGCAGTGTTACTCACCACGTCTGCATTCATGCACCATGGCAACTGCATGACATACTGCATACTTTAAATGGTTAATACATCACAACCGTCAATAGCCATTTTGGGGTCATTAGAGGTTCCAAGGTGATTTCATGCATCATCGCAACAAAGGGCATAGGACACAGATTTAAAACGATTAAAGCAGCATTTGGCACTTATAGGGTTATAAATATTAGGCACAGATCACTTGAGGCTTTTATGATTAAAGATAAGTACTTGCCAGTGAAACATCTCTTTTATCAAACCATGTTAGAACGATAATTAAGGACCCTTCTGCACCTGTCGTTCTCCTACACTGGCACTCGACACTCAACAGAAGCCACATTGTCTTTGACGCCACACGGCTCTGGACTCGTACCTCACGCCTACGCCGATGGACTGGGACTGATTAAGGGTTCTTTTTTTTTGTATCACTTCAATTAATTAACACTACAATGTAAAAAAAAGAAAAGTGGCTATAATTTAAATTCAGTGGTCAGTGCACTGATGCTGAAGGATTGTGGTTACTCTTAATGAGCATTATTATTCTACGGGCTCGTACCGATATCCATGATCCCAGGATCAAAATAAAAAATGTCAACTTGGGAAAATCATAAATCCTCTACGCTAAAACCATACCAAGATGCTCTTTCTCTTTCCAACACCACACTACATGAATAAGTGCATTCAAATATACTGCAGCATTGCCTGTGGGCCACCCGGACCCATGGGAATATAATTCTGATGAGAACTGCAAGCCAGCACTTCCAGTAAAATCGATAAACATCATTACAAAATTGATGGTGGGGCCTATGTTTTACCCTAAGATTGCCTGCTAATGCAGAATATCTGAATATATCTTGACGATTTGAGCAAAACCTACGTAGGCCTATACCCAAGGAATGTCACGCTAAATTGACAAAAGATATAGTCTCCCTTTATAAAAGTGTATAAACTGTCATTCGCTGGCTTCATCTCTCCTTCACGCTAACCTTTGCGTTTTAGAGGTGACCAAATTCAATAAAAGCCAAGCCTCTGATTCTAAATTCTTCTTCAGTGTAACCTTTGAATTTCGGAGATATCGAACAAATTCAATAAAGGCCATGCGTCTGAGTGTTTTAGTTTAATGGCATCCGGCTGATATCACAAAAGAACATTATTTGCTTGTGTGGTTAAATAAACAGCATGCTCAGCCATTATCAAAATGGCAGAACTTTATAGTCCCCTTATATCACAGGAGCTATTTAGTCCAGACTGCTTCCTTATCACCTCAGTTATTAAACCCATACTTCATCAACTCTCACACAATGCAGGGCTCCACAATACCAACACTAAAGCACACAACCAATCTCTGAGCAGTAATTGACAAAATGGCGGCCACCGGAAGTAGCCTTTGGATACGGCGGCGCTAGGGGCTCTGGGATTGGGGTTGGGAGCGGAAAATATCACATGACCTAATACGTCAACAGATCAAGGTAGCGACGGACAATGACGTCTATAGTGGGAATTAGCGGCAAATCCACGATCCTTCATTTGCATTTAGGCGTCTGTCACCCTGCTTTACCTGCGCGCCCCCCTGTGGCGGAACCTCGCACTAAATTGAAGGACCCCCGCAGCGCGCCGCTTCATTCACGGCAATTACCGCGCGGCGCGAGACGCCACGAGCTTTGACGGGATTACGTGAGGCGTGCTGGAACTGGCGGCCAGCGTGAGAACTACGTCGGCCGTCGATGACGTGTTATATGCCGTCCTGTGACGTAGAGATGGCGTGTGGGGCACGGGGTGCTGTATACAGTCTGGCAGGTGCGCTGAAGGGATTTGTCCCGTTTTGTCCTCGCAACACGATTTGTCCGCATTGCGTTTTGTCCATGTCCAACTCTAACGAATAGTCCACAAATTTCATTTTATCCACATCCCATTAGATCTAACGAATTGTCCACAAATTAAGTTTTGTTCACATTCAAATTAATCGAATTGTCCGCAAATGATGTTTTGTCCACATCAAAATTTATAAATTTGGATGTGGACAAAACATCAATTAACAAATCGTCCGCGAATGACATTCTGTCCATAGCCAAATCTAATGAATTATCCTCTGTGTCACTTAAATGCCAGGTGTCATGCAGTGATATCCCGGTGCACCACGATTGAGACCCAACAATTCAATACGACTGTCACAGATCAGGCAAATCATTTCTGGAAGTTCTCATAGAAGGGGCATGTAGGTATTTATAAAATCATCAGCCACCTAATGCAGGTGGGTGGGAAGGTGGGTTGTCAAGGCTTCGGGATGGGACTCAGACGACTAACATGTCTGGATTATGTTGATATCTTGTAAAGGTAATCCTTTGGCCTAATGGTCATTGTAGCGCTGTGTTCTGTTGTCATCGCGATAAACGATTACAGCCTCAAGTGGTGAGTTACTCACCGGCCCTACATGTTTGACACATTCCTGCAGAGTTCTCATTAAAGGTGCGTCTTGCAATGCCTTGCGAGTTACTTGCTGTTTCCTCGTTGATGCATCATGACGACACATATACATGAAACAGTGAGCCATCATGACGTCCTTAAAGGGTTAATAATCTCTCAGCCTGTCCTGCTGGATCATCTGCACAGTAACATGATCTATGACGTATATAATGACGTATATATGACGTATATAGCACATGGACAGGACGGCCAGAGTATGCTCTGCTCGGCTGCTGTCATTAGGAAAACCAATAGTGGTTATTATTAGTGTAGCTTGGAGTAGGTCCTCATTGGGGTCGCGTTACACCCCCACCTGGTGTTTGTTGTCATGACATTCTGAAAATTGCTGCCACTTGAAAGTGGAGATACATGACATGTATCGATGACTACACGATATCTATCCTTATCTGTCTAGTCCTTGTATGGTCTGTAAAATCTGAGAATCTGTATCAGGGTCTGAGGCTTGTCCTTGTAATAATAATAGGCCTGTGTCCACTGGGATTTATAAGACTCTTTTGGCGCTGAAAACACATTTTGACGCCGACAAAACGGTTTTGTCTGTGCCAAAATGTGTTTGTCGACGCCAGAGCAGTCTTGTAAATCCCATTGAACACACGCTTAAGGTTGAAGTTTCTAATTGTGACGACGTAGATGAAGGACAGGTTGGGTTTTGTGGTTATCGAGATGTTGGATGTTTGCAGACTCTGTACATAGCAACACCGCCAGAGACTGCATTCAAGCATCATATTTTTGTATTGATAAATCCACCTGTTAAGAAAAAGGAAGTTATGAATAATATTTATTTTCTTGTGATATTATTGTCAATTTGTACGTTGCAACTAGATATCAAATCATTCAAACATAGTTCCCCATGCCCTAGTAACAAAATCAAGGAATATATGTATCTTTGTGTATATATCAAGTTAACGTTAGACTGGAGGTACACTGTAAAATCTACTGTTACTTTACAGCATCTCGTGTAGCTTTACTGCAGATTCTACTGTCTGTGCACCTACAATAAACCGTATGCCTACAGTACATTTTACTGTTTATCGACAAAAAAAGGCAACAAACTATTTACAGTGTATAATGTGAAAACAAAGAAAGCTCATTGATCCGCCTGACTCTCAGGTGAGGGTAGTTTTGGCGACAATGACTCACTTTTCTGAGGGTGTATGCTTGCATTTTTGGGCATTGCCTTGATGCTATTCTCATATCAAGATCTAGTCTTATAATCATGGCATTATAGATAACTACTGGATGCTACTTTCATTGGCATGGAATCATACACGTGTATAGTGATATATCCTGTCTCGCAAAGATCAGGTTTAAAACCATAGAAACACCATGTAATCAAATTTATCTTGATCACATCAAAATGAGACAAACCTCCAGCCCAGCTCAAGATAAACACTAACATGTAATAGTTGCTGCCATAGAAGTGATCTCACAGAATAATATTATCTTGAAAACAATATTCAGATTCTGTGTCCGCTTAATGCAGCCGCGGGGTATGGAAAGGCTTCATGATAACGCTACCACCTTTTATCTTATACATAAGATCTGGCCCAGCAAATCAGTCATTCTGCAGCATAGGAGTGATCAGAATGCCTCTCTGTGCCGTTCAAATCTCTAGCAAAGGCATCCCTCTGTTAGCAGATTCTTGGTCGTGACTCAAATCTAACTGTATTATATAAACATACATTATCCATCGGTAGTATCCGTACAGAGAGCTAATCGGCCATCAATTGTGGCACCATGTCTCCTTTCAAGACAGAATACAAAACAGTGTTAACTTGATTAAGTGTGGAACAATGGGTCTGGGACATGCAGATTGTGCCAGGCTGGTTTCATGTAGATTGTGTGAGGGATGTTCTAGATGTCAACCTCTACAATATCAGTTAACTTAGCCTATAGTAAACGAATGTTAAAATCTAGTGATGATAGTTATTTCATTTCATTACAGTGCATTGGTTGTTCATATAACACTGTAGGTAGTCAGATTTAATTTTGACTTTGAAGGCATATTTATTCTCTAGCATGGTGTAATTAGCTTTGGGCTTGTTCCATCTGTGTATGGCCTCCCCGTGATGTGTATTGGAATAGGAGGACAGCCTGCTCCCAGGCTATCCAACTGGTTAGGAGAGCCGCTGCCTGAGGCTGACATAGAGAGGACCGCATTGATCACCCATATGATAAACCACTAAAGCTGTGTACTACGGTGTGTTTCAGACACTCCGTGATCCGCGTGTGGCCGCAACATGACCTCCACATGGACCTCATGGAGGACCTCTACTCCAAGAGCTTTGGTCAGGTGAGTACGGAGCTCTGGAAGTGACATCTGAAATTCATTTCATGTGTAGAAACAACATTACCATTGTTTTGTATGGGAAGGGCCGTTCTCCGCACCCCTGTAGAGAAACTGAATCTCATTCTCCACAGCTCCACTCTCCACGGAATGGTTGTGAAACCAATATTTAAATATCACATTCCACATTGTCTAGGGCCACTCCCATCTCAGCAGCTAAATAAGAGTATGCAGAATGCAAATCCGTATGATTCATCTTCATCCACGCCCTCCACCTTCCTAAGTATTATCATCAAAGAATTGATTAATTATTCCTTATAATATTACAAAGCTAAAAGAAGGTGTTATAATAAGTGACATGTACTGAGAAAAGGGACCTTAGTGCACCCTGCACTACGGGCCTTTTTCGCAGATCATGTCACATTATATTATGTATAATTCATGTTACTATTAAGGAATGATTCATCTTCTTATATTCCGATTGAGGAGACCGTTGCTATGTGCATTTATTTGTAGAATGTTCTGATCAGTGTTGTTAACATTTAAATTTAAATTTAATTTTAAGCTGGTCATGGGGTCAGACCTCAGTGTGAGCAACAAGTCATATCCTGTCAGTACATTAAAGCGGAAATTAGTTTCTCCACCAAGTCGAAAGTTCTCAATTCAGTCCCTCTTACACAGATATCTGTTGTACTGCCTTAACCCTTTAAGGGCGGCATGTCAGTAAAATGACATTTGACACTCGCCGATGCTGCATTGGTGCATCATGCCGACCCTTCAGGAGTACCCCAACCCCATAGGGTCGGCATGATGCTTGAACGCAGCAGTGGCGAGTTACTCGTCGGGGCTGCATTCATGCATCATCGCGACCAAGGGCATGATGCATTAAGGCATTTTGCCGTCCTTAAAGGGTTAACAACAGCAGACCGGGACCAGGTGCCACTAGCCCGGACCCCATTGCAGCTGAATCATAATTGTAAATTACGAACAGCCTGTGCTTCAACTTATAGCTCTACACGTGTTTTCCCCCATCTGAGCTGAGAAAACTACTTGAACTGATTGTAACATAACGTGGTTACAGTACTTGTGTGTCTTGGCTGTTGCACAGTTTTGATAATGAGATGTACAATTGGATATGCCGACCATGCCGCATAGGCCTATTATGAGAATGTAAATATTTATCATATTATTTTCTGTCTCTCGACTAGGTCCACGCCTGATTGTATAGAATTGTAAATAAGTATTATAGCTAAGTACATTACTGTGGCATAGATTAGTATGCCTTGCAACATACCTATTTAAGATGGTCCAAGCATATAACAAAATGGATATTTAATTTTCAAACCAACAAGGAATTGTCTTGTTATTCACTATGTGAAGATGAATAAGCAATTAAAAAAATGTGGTATTGTAATCGGTAGCAGGTTCTGAAGAATAACGAAGAGCCTTTTTGTTCAGAACAAAAACATGCAAGATAAACTGGCTGCGGTTAAAATAAGTACATCCGATTATGGGGATCAAAATTACATTTTCTGTAATATGAGTAAGGATGTTTACGAAGACCATACATCCTTTCCTGTAATTCAATATAATCCTTGGGTATTAAGAGGAATGCTTCGTATATAGGACCGTATAGTCTCTAGCAAATGATAAATTAGTGGATTCAGAGAAAAGAATGGGCATTATTCTGATGCCGGAAGCAAAGCTCCAACAGTGCAGCATTGCCAGGCTCTTTTGCAATTTGTGAATTCTGGGCTTTATCAAAGGAGGCCAGCGTCTCCAGATCCTTATTAAAATGCCTGACCCTATAAGCAGTTTAGAGATCATGTTACGCATCAGCCTTACACTCACTTCCACTTAAATAGACCCCTTACATAGCTTAAAACTTTTACTTTTATTTTAGAAACTTTTTCATTTTCATCAAAGAGCTAAGAAGGTATTTATGTACTGTTATATATTCTGATTATGTGCGGACGGATTGATATCTTCTGATCAATCTCCGAATCCAATTCGAAGATGATCTGATCAAATAAATATACTTATAATTGTATCAGACTCTCTCTTCATCCACAGTATGACTTCTGGCGCCCTCCGAGTGTCGTGAAGCGGAGTGTGGACATCCGGGTAGGTCCGGACGACGTCAGCGACCTCGTGGATCAACTCGAGTCATCAAAACTTCAGTATGAGGTGTCCATCAGGGACCTACAGAGGTAAGTGTTTCACCAAATTAATATATTTGGAGGTTAAATTGTCTTATTAAGGGAGTGGTCATTTTTTAACAACAGGGGGGGGTTGGTGGATTTGGGGGGGGACCAAAAAAATTTGGACCCCTTGAAGGGGGGGACCAAAAAATGTGGACCCCTCTTGAGGGGGGGGGACCAAAAAAATTACACCCCTTTTCAGCGGAAAAGCCCGCGCATTACTATAGCTCAAAGGGTTCGGCCGCGCTCAAATTCAACCTGCTGGAGGGGGGGACCAAAATAATTTCGACCCCTCTCGCGGGGGGAACCAAAAAAATTTCGACCCGCTCGCGCGGAAATCCACCAACCCCCCCTGTTGTTAAAAAATGACCACTCCCTAAGCTAGTTTGCTTGTTTGTACTCGTTTATCCATATTGTTCAGTATGTGGCTTATGGCCTGTGTTATAATTAAAAACATTTTTTATGCGTCCCATAAATGTGGTCAACATTTTTGCTGTCGACCTGACATAAATCCATAAAGGCCCATGAAGCAGCAAAATCAACAGATAACACAACTGTTATGGGTAAATGTTTCTTTAGAAAGAATTGAACTGTAAAACTCCATAGGTCTATAGCAAAAGCAAAACATCACAGCATTTCAAGAATACATTAATAAATGAATAAATGCTTTGATTTGTTTCAGTTCCATAGAGGCAGAGAAGCGTGCAATACCAGACGAGGAGTCAGGCCCAGACTTTAACCTAACAGTGTACCACACCTATGACGAGGTACGCCTTTTGATACATCACTGATAGCAAAGTAAAAGGTTGGAGTTTTTTTTGTACACAGTTGAAATGCAGCTAACTGCGAAGGTGCTTTCTGGGAAAGGTGCCACTATAATATTTACACTGTCCGAAGTAAGTGTAGCTGCACAGTAAGTTATACTGTAGATTTACAGTATAAAATGATGCATTTTTGGTTTCAAAACAGAGATAAGGCCAAAAAAAAGAAATTGTTTCAGGTCACCCGACCGACCCTATCTAAACAGGGCCGACCCTACGTTTTTTTATGAAATTTTAAAGAAATTTTTATATTTTTACAATTTTTTGGGGTAAATTTAAATTGGTTTACAAATATTCTGAAAAAATCTTCCCATTTTTACACTTTTTTGGGTCAATTTTAGGGTATGTAAAAAAAAAAAGTAAAAAAAAGAAGAAAATCCGACCTACCGACCCTAGAGTTTCTCCCCATGTTACCTGAAACAAACTTTTTTTCTATTTGGCCTAAGTCCCTTTATACTGTAAATCTACTCAAAATATTCGATTCTCTGAGAACCATAATCTACAGAATCAGTAATTTGCATCATATAATGGCACAAATTAAATATGGATTAAATATTTGCACATAAAGTGTAAACAAAATATTCAAAATTTGTATTTCTTATTTGATAGCAATTAAAATAATAGCTAATGAGATTATATTTAAGATGTGTCCCCATCAAGTTATCATTTCTGTGTAACTGCTCAAATAAACTTGGCACTTACACATAATATATACTATGCCTTTGTGACAGATTTCCATCTGGCTGGACAGACTGGTGATGCAGTGCGGACCGCTGTGTGAGACTATTAACATAGGAGACAGCTATGAGGGACGACCTCTAAAAGTCATAAGGGTAGGTGCATTAGACATACACTGCAAGGCCACTCAAAAAATGGTCTCTCGTCACCGCGCGCATCATAAAAATCAAGTTTTGAGGAAAACTTTTATTTTTGCTAATTTTTTATGAAAAATCTGAATCGAATTAAAGCTACTACTGTCAGTAATGCAGTAGGATAGATATAAATTACATTTTTGCCAATTTAAGAGACCCATTAATTCTTAACTACTAAAATGTGAATTTTGGTCATGAAAAAACATATATCATCCCATTTATTTTAGCCTGCAAGTAAAAGAAGAGAATTTTTTTGCAGTCCTTGCTGATGAGAAACCACTTTTGTTTGAGTGGCCTTAACAGTTGGTTGCCATTTTTATAGGTGCACAGTAGAATCTACTGTAGGTGTATGTATTACTGTAGGTAAATAGTAGAATCTAATGTAAATCTACAGTAATGCTGTAAAAATCTTCTGTATTCCTACACTTAGTATTTACAGTGTATACGCCAGGAACTCCATTTAAAACAAATCAAGAACTCGTAGGCAAGTTACCATATGACGAAACCTGATTAATCACCATGAGTAGGAGGGTTTTTCACAAGAAATATATTTTTCACAAGAGATTACGTTAAAATCCATACAAAATGTGTGCAACACAAATACCTATTGACTTTCACAAGTAAACCGTCACCAATTGCAAATATTGCCCTATTAGTGAAAATCTCATCATGACGTCTGACAAATCTGTTCTGAAAGTGCCTCCAGAAGGTCTATACTTTGGAATTCTTAATAGCATTTATTACATCTTCGTCATATAGTAATTTGTCTGTTTTATTACAATAACAAAACACTAGGGTGTGCCTCATGCGTATAGTCCATGTGATGTAACACAATAATGCCCACTTATTGTAAGTAGTGGTATAGCATTATTGGCTATGCTTTAAAGACTACGTTGTACCTAATATTAATGGTTATCCCTAGTTTGCTAACCACATATGTCCACAATATACTTACACAGATTGGTACCCCTGATGACGACAAGCCTGTGATATGGGTGGATGCAGGAATCCATGCACGGGAGTGGATTGCACCGGCCACAGCATTGCACCTTATAGACAAGGTAGGGAATGTCTTATGGCTTTTGTGTGAGCACCCAAATAAAAAGGATACCCTGCGCCAGGGCACGAATCAGCCATTCCACTTGGCTGCTCGATATCTGTCAATGTCCTCGAGTTTGAAGTGGCCAAGCAGATAGAATGTTATGGTCTTTCATCCCTTTCTTTTCCAATAATTGAATGTTTATCATAATTTATTCAGAACTGTGGATTCAAGTCTACAAGTTTTCTAACTACAGGGCTGTATGTTATCATTAATTAGTCATGTGAAGGTGACCAAGTCGGTGGTTTGCCTGGTGTGGCACTCAGGCCAAAAAAAAAGAAGTTTGTTTCAGGTCACCCGACCGACCCTATCTAAACAGGGCCGACCCTACGTTTTTTTTTATGCAATTCTGAAGAACTTTCTGTATTTTTACCCTTTTTTGGGAAATTTAAAGGTCTTCGGAGAGGCCGGCCAGTTCTTTCATATTTAAGAAAAAAAAAATCCGACCTACCGACCCTACATTTTCTACCCATGATACCTGAAACAAACCTTTTCTTTTTAATTTGGCCTCATCCCTTAATCCTGTTCTGAGAACAGGATGAATAAGCCTGTCTTACCCTTTGGAGAGCTAGGCTGAGATAAAGTAAGTCTCCCCGGCAGTGACTGGGAGTAGCTTACTCTGCCGCCTTTAGTCATCATCTTAATTAGCTTTACTGATACCCGCAAGTATATCACATACTTTTAGCTGGGGCTCCTCTAACCGATATTCTGGTCCATTCTCACGAAAGTAAATCTGTCAGATCATGGTAAAGCTGGGACTCCACTACCCGATTTTCTCGTTTGATCGATCGGACCTATCCTCACAAATTAGACTCAAACAGATGTAGATATAAATAACCCTAAGCTTGAGGGTTTGTTTATATTTACATCTGTCTGGGTCCGATTTGTGAGAATAGGTCCGATCAGAGGAGAAAATCGGGTAGTGGAGTCCCAGCTTAACAAAGTCATGGTTGATCAGATGTTAGGGTTTGTATTGTATATATTTGCATTTATTCACATCTGTTTGGGTCCGACTTGTGAGAATAGCCAGCTCCTCACAAACAGAAACGGAAATTTCCCTGGTTACAAAGTTACAACTCTGTCGGCCGCTAAAGGGTTCAATCAACAGGTAGGGCAACAACAACCAGTCTACACATAGTGTACTACCAGTGGTTTGTTATGGCTCTACTTGACGATTGGACGCTCTAGCGGCCGACAGCACCGGCAAATAATCTTATGGAAAATCTGCTTAGACGGAGGTCCACTAAGATATCTGTCTTTAACGGCTCAACTGATCAAATGCCCAGAAAATTCCTTCATTACAATTATTGGACTTATCATGAACTTTAATGAGCTTTAATGAAGTTAAATCCCAAGTTTCATGCATACTGTGACTACCACCGAACCAGCACTCTTCCAGATTTCCTGCTCAGGTTGTCAGACCATGTTGAATGTGTGTATGTTGACATGGCCGGATCATTATTCAACAAGAGTGTTTTATCGACACATGTGTGGACGCGCGACAAAGATCAATACAGAATATTCAATGCACTTGGGCAGAGCGGATAGACAAATATGGCCACTAGTCGGACCTTACTTTCATCTCCCTTTGTATTTGATTCTATTCAGTAGTGAGAGATAGCACCACCTGTCCAGGTCAATTACCTCTTTGTATGGATACGGCCATCTTTATCCATTGGTGGATAATGCCCTTTAATTCATGCAAGATTGAGCAAGAAAATATGAGAAAAATGATGCATTTGCGGTAGGGAATTTGGACCCCACATGAGGCCTTCCGATCACTCTTCTGCTGCAGGGAAATGTGAGGGAGCAGAGAGGAGTCAAAAGGAGAATAGTGATAATATTATAACCGGGTATATCGATTTATTACAAACCCCTTTTGTAATGGACCATGTCACATATAGATTGATGAGTAGGCCTTTTCAGGGTTTTCTCAACAAGCAAATCATTCATTTAGCAATCATATTTTAGTGTCATACATATCCTGCAAAAATAGTAAATAAGAAAATTGGATTATGACAGTTAGCAAATTAAGTTGACGACTGTTATGCGACTGTTGATATTTTTACAGAAAGCATGTGTTTGGTCGTCACCAATATAAATGTCAGAACTTTTCTATATAACTTGATACAGCATGATAATTATCAGCCATCTGCCCACTCAGCAGAAATACGTATGATGGTACAGGAAGGGTCAGCATAGTGTTAGGTAGCAGCTCTTTTAATCCAATTAGCCTCATCCTTTAAGGACAGCATAATGCTTTAAGACACTACGTCATGCGTCGTCGTGATTCATGAATGCAGCCGGGCGAGTAACTCGCCATTGCTCTAGTTATGTGTCATGACAACCTTACACTCACGAACGGTGGCATGAAGTACCGGGGAGTTACTCGTTGGACTGCATTCATGCATCATGATGACAGATTGGTATTACAGCAGTGTGCGGGCCTCAAAGGGTTGGTATTACCTGATACCTGAAAACAGCCAATCTGCAGGTATTTTGGAGGCTCAGAATATCAGTACACCTGTGTAATATAAATGATGAACATACCTTCCCACACTCTACACTGAAACACTCTTTCACATGGCCTACTGTGTGAGTGTTATGATAGGATGGGGTCGTCAGACCTCAGAAGGAAATATGATAAGCAAATATCACCGAAACATTTATATATGTGTAGCTTATTTCACTCAAGAAAGGGTATTCATTATGGAAATTGAATTATCGATATCAAAATATCTATCATGCAATGAGTGTTACTGTAGAAGGACCTCTGCATAATATAATAACTATTGTCAGAAAATAGTGGTTTGACACGCTAGTTTTATAAACTCTTTAAAGCGGCATTTTCATCAATAGGGTTCTGTCGAGCGATTTCCATGTTTACTTTCATACTGCATAATTATTTGTCTTACTTTAACCCTTGAAGGGCATAGCCTTTAGTGGCATTTAAGTACCATGCCGACCCTACAGGCTTGATATATGGTCATAAATCATAGAAACTGTGCATATGGGATTTTTACACTTCCCCAGGCTAGCATCCTTAGGATATTCATTTTTTCATGATTATTTTTGTCTTATAATATCGGGATGGATGAGTTCTTGATGTTACATATGGGTTTTCATAGTTAAATATCCATATTTTAGGTTCCAGGGGCCAAAAATAGGCCGAAAATGGCTGAAAATTGGTCCAAGAATCGATAAGATTAACATATTTTTTTAGGAATTAAAAGAATTGCACTAGATGTGTGTGGTTCCATACTTTTTACTTAAACTGTGAGTTCTTACGGTAAATCTAGACCAAAATTTGTATAAATTGGGGCTTTTTTTCTGTATTTTTCAAGAAATTTGAATTTTGTAAAATGGAATGTCCGGGCGAATTTTTTACCAACATTCCCCCCACCACTTTTTATCCATAATGCATATGGGTTCATTTTTGTCATAAAAAATTAGAGTAATGTGTTAGTGTATGAATAGTGAAAAAAAAATTGGAATTTCTCTGTAATCTTCTTCCTGAGAGGGGCATGAGTGCTTTTCCTTCAAAATAGTCAATTTTGACAACCAGAGATCCAGAAATCATTATTCCTGTGCCTGTCTACCATGAATGTATTTAACTATGGTCACTATGCCATTTATTTCACCCCTATATATACCTAACTGCCTACTGTATAAAAAATCTGTTTCCATCCAAAAGTATAGAACAGCAGGGGGAAAGGTTTATTATGTCCGGGCGATATGTCCGGGCGACATATGTCCGGGCGAGTGACCTTAAAAGACACCTAACGGTCTAAATGACATTTCACACAGTAATATTAGGTTTACAGAAATGGCAGACATACCCCCGGAAAGAGGAATATGTCCGCCATGCCATGCAAAATTCGGCATCTTGATATCTGCTCTAGATCAATTGATATCACGTAATATGTGGACAGAAGTCCAAGAGTTTTCCTGAGAAAAGTCTGGGCACACTTAGAAAAGAAATAGAATCACTGTGACTTCCGACTTCACTGAGGTAACTCTCCCAAGGACTCTAAAGTGACCCCCTAACATTAGCAGGACTCTATAATAACTCTATAAATAACTCCTATTCTAAGACTCCCTAATGATTGGGAGTCACTTTAGACAGTTAGAGTCGTGGGGAGAGTTACCTCAGTGATAGAATCCATACTTCCATTTGGGAGTCACTGTGATTGTACCTCTTTTCTCTGTGCAAGTGACAACTCAGCCTGTGGTGTTGTGGGATACTGCCAAAGCCCCCACTCATAAAATTCATGGCTATATCCCATGTCAATTTTAGAATAGGGGTTGTCCCAATGTTGAAATTTACCTACCTAACTCTGCACTCCTGTAAGCCTAAATGACAGGTAATGTGCACAATTATAGGAGCCTAAAATTGAGGTAAAATCCAAGTCACACCCCTGTATAAAAATTAGTCAGCACCAAAGATTGTACCAATTGACATTAGTTAAAATGGTCAAATATGTCGTGTTCCAAGTTGTAACTATCACACAGATGTAGAGGGGCATTGAGGGTGGCCGATTCTGCCTTTTAAGTCTCCCATCTATGGCTAGGGATACATGTGTATGGTATTTTAAGGGGAATATGTCCGCCCGAGTGACAGACATTTACATCTTTAGAAGGCATTTATAATGGGATTTGTAGGTATACACAGATTTTTGCCCCACCAATGCTATATATTACCTAAAAGTGTACGACCTGGGGCTTGTCTTACAGCTAATTGGTACTATATACCTAACTCTGTGCTTCTGTAATACTAAATGACAAGTAATGTGTATTTAGGAATCAAAAATTGAGGTAAAATTCAAGTCACACCCCTGTATAAAAAGTAGCCAGCGCCAAAGAAAATACCCATTAACATTGGTTAGAACAGTCAAAAACTAACCATTAGGGCCTACTCAAACAAGAAAAAATATATTGATTGGGAGCAAACATATAAAAGAATTATTATGGCTACCTATAGTGAGAAATGTCCTTAATGTCACTCGCCCGGACATCATTTCCAGGGTGTATAGAGTCTAGGGGTTGCCATAGCAACGGTTTTTATATTTAACTCATAACACTTCATGAGGAGGTAACCCAACACCTATACATTACCCATAAGCAAGATCTTTGAGATACTCCAAGATTTTTTACCAGACCCCCCCCTATCCACCCCAATCCCCATATGCACACTTTCTGTGATTTATGACCATATTCCCAAAATTTCGGCATGATACATTGATACAGCTTGACTGCATATTACATACACAGGTTCTGGCAACTCCCTGAAATGACGATGCCACACTGTAAAAAATATCCCGTAAAAATTACGGTGAATCACTGGCATCACTGAATGCCGACCGTTTCCCGTTTTTTTTGCGGTCACCGTATTTTGTTTCCCCCCGTAAATTTTACAGGCCTTTCCCGTTGTATTTTTACGGTGATTCATCATTATTATACAATGATTCTCTGCTATTCAATGATGATTATAATTATTTCTAAATTCATTGTTATATATTTCATAATATCATCTTAATTCCAGGCCTGTATATATATATATATTAGGCCTGAGAAGCATAATTGAATGCCTCATAGTAATATACAATTACAATCCATGAGCAAAAGGTACTCTAGGATTGTTACAAAGAAACTCTGACAACAGTCCCAGATGTATAATTCTAATCACCACAACATAGGTGTTTATACTATTCGTACTAGTGTCCAGGGTCTCAAAAAAGGAAATTATATATTTTTTATCTTTAATATGCCAAAGGCTTCAATTTTGATCGTCTAATTAATGAGATAGTTGGATATCTTTATAAATCTAACACAATTATGTACACTTTTAGTTGATAGCTTCCACTAAAGTCTCTCTATCAAACCAAGCTGCCACCTGGTGAGCAAACTTTTAACGTGGGTTAAATCACAATTACGGTGATACACTGTCAAAATTAGCATTGATGCTCCGTAATTTCAACGGAAATTTTTTACAGTGCATGCAATGACTTTTGAACCTGTATCCATTTTTAACCCTGGCTTTACTCCCTGCCCCCTCCATAGAGGGCTGGGTTATGAAGCCACTGTGGAAACGAAAACGCTATTGACAGTTCGAACTGTCAATAGTGGAAAATATTTCTGTTATTGACAGTTCACACTGTCAACAAGATCGTTTTTTCAGTCAATATTGTTTTCCACCCCTTCAAAATCGGTTTTCCTTCAAAATCGGTTTTCCTTCAAAATCGGTTTTCCTTCAAAATCGGTTTTCCTTTAAAATCGGTTTTCCTTCAAAATCGGTTTTCCTTCAAAATCGGTTTTCCTTCAAAATCGGTTTTCCTTCAAAATCGGTTTTCCTTCAAAATCGGTTTTCCAGTCAACCTTAGGTGGGACTTCACTACCCGATTTTGTCTTCAGATCGGACCTCTTCTCACTAATCAAACCCAAACAGATGTAAATAATTATAAACAAACCCTATGCTTCAGCGTCTGTTAATATTTACATCTGTTTTGGTCCGATTTGTGAGAATAGGTTCGATCAGACGAGAAAATTGGGTAGTGGAGTCCTAGTCCTCGGTTTTGCAGTCAAAATCAGGTTTTCCTTCAAAATCGGTATTTCAGTAAAAAACGTTTTTTCAGTCAAAATCGGTTTTTCCTTCAAAATCGTTTTGCAGTCAACATCAGTTTTGCAGTCAACATCGATTTTGCAGTCAACATCAACTTTGGATTAAAGTTCAAGTAAGGAACTGTCAATAACAGTATAATTTACCACTATTGACAGTGTGAGCTATCAATAAGAGAGAAATATCCCACTATTGACAGTGTGAACTGTCAATAAGAGGACAGTTATCCACTGTCGACAGTTTGAACTGTCAATAGCACGATCATGGTGGGCCAGCTATTGATAGTGCAAACTGTCAATAGTAGAAATTAATTTTCTTAGTGACAGTTCTGTCACACTGTCAATAACAGAATAAAATTCCCTTATTGAAAGTGGGAACTGTTAATACCAGGATAGAATTCTCAATCAGAGATTAATTTTCTATTATTGACAGTTTCATTTTGGAACTGTCAGTAAGAGAATCTGTTTATGTTATATTGACAGTTCGAACTGCCAATTAGAGAATTCTATCCTGGTATTGACAGTTTGAACTGTCAATAAAGGAATTTTTGTCCATCTAACACTATGCCTGTGTAGTGTCGGATGTAAAAGAACCATTGCCTCAGTAAAAGTGTAGGGGTGTGCTTTCTACCTTCAGTCCTCTCATAGATTCAATCACCATCACCTCTCCTCTTGGCACAGCCTATAATGGCGTTGTGTGCCTGTCCCTCCAGTATAGGGCTTCAAAATGAAACACAATAGAATAGAAGTTGTATCTCCTTTCCAGTTGTTGACGGGCAGTACGGGCGACATGCAGACCCGCTACCTGTTGTCTCGCTATGTGTGGTACGTGCTTCCTGTGGCCAACCCGGACGGGTACGTCTACACATGGACAACCGTAAGTAAACCCTCGCAACGCCACTCGGGACAGACATTTTATTTCACGCCAGATAGGAACATTACTATGCTTAAATGCTAGAAAACCAATATCCTGTGCCCCCCATAGGATACAGTGTTCTTGTATCACATGGCCTGTGACATCATTATTTGTTTAAATTTCTGGCCATTTAAATGCAATTTAACATCAGAATATAAAAAAAACATGAAATAAAGGCAAGGGCCCATGATGAGGATCATCGTCGTGGGCCTTTGTAGACCTATTTCATGTGAAAAATAGCTCTGAAACCAATTGTTGACTGTCGTTTTTAGATACAATTCATCAATACATCCATAAGATAAATACAGACGTCTACTCTAATCAGTCTGAACGCCTGTGCTTCATATGAAATGGCCCAAGGGGTACCACTCGTGGAGAAACCTGTCATTCAGACAGATCATCATGGACCTCTGTCTATTTCTCATGTACCTTTTGGAATGTGCTGTCTACATTTTCAGGTGTTTCGTTCGTGCCATTTATCAAAGAGATCACGAGTCATGAAACATGAGTTGTATAACACGACATAGACACCTAGAATTATGGACGTGTTGAACTTTCTAAAGTGACACATCCAATGGTGTTTCTAGAATTTCACTTGTGCACATGGTGAGATAGTCCAGAGAATATGAGATGTCCACATTTTCAAGTGCCGCCTATAGATATGAACACATTTCTCACAAATCAAGAAAGTCTCACGTTGAGATTTTAGTGGCAGAGTTGCTGGCGGCCTGTTTCAGTAGTTTTTACATGCCACATTTATAGTTGTGGGCAAATGCATTTAATTATAGTTCACATTTCTGCCAATATTTTTTGGTCAATTTCGATAGCATCAGAAAATTGTCGGCTAAAAAGTTCAAAGTGCAGCAGACTTCTAGGCATTTCAAAGCTTTGAAAATCATGAAAAAATTACGTTGGGTGGCAAAAACTGCCAAATCGGAACACCCCATTTAAGCATGGTATTCACAATAGCCAATGTTTTCTGGCCGATTTTTCGTAACATTGGGGTTCATGGAGCTGCTATTCTTTTCACCAGGAAAAATTAAAAGGGGTTAGATTTATTTTGCTTTTTGATTTTTTAAGATTGTTGACAATCTGAGGAAGACAAGCGTTAATTTTCATTTGCATGCAATCAGTATGCTGGCGCTCGTAAGCTACCATTCCATAGACCCTAATGTTATAAGAAATGTCAGTCACATTGGCTAGAAAATTAGATATCAGTTCCCAAAGCAATGCCGAATAATATGAAAAATAAAATAGATAAGCAAGTCCCTGTGCAATAAGATACCAATCCTTTTCTGCTCCAGGACCGGATGTGGCGAAAGACGCGGTCAGTGAACCCAGACAGTCCCTGTCGGGGCGCCGACCCTAACCGCAACTGGGACTTTCATTGGGGAGGTAAGGGTTGTTCTATTCTAACCACAACTGGGACTTCCACTGGGGAGGTAAGGAAAGGCTTTCGCAACTGGGACTTCCCCTGGGGAGGTAAGGAAAGGGCTTTATTACCTACCCGCAACTGGGAATTCTACTAGGGAGTTAAGAAAAGGGGTTTCTACTCTAACCACAGCTGGGATTTCCACTGGGGAGGTAAGAAAAGGACTTTCTACCCTAACTGTAACTGCGACTTCCACTGGGGAGGAAAGGAAATGGTTTCCTGTCCTAGCCACAACTGGGACTTCCACTGGGGAGTTAAGGAAAGGGCTTTCTATCCTAACCGCAACTGGGACTTCCACTGGGGAGGTAAGGTAATGGTTTTCTAGCCTAACTGAAACTGGGACTTCCACTGGGGAGGTAAGGAAAGGGGTTTCTACCCTAGCTCTAACTGCGACTTCCACTGAAGGGGGAAGGGCTTTCTAGCCTAACCACAACTAGGACTTCCACTGGGGAGGTAAGGAAATGGTTTTCTAGCCTAACTGTAACTGGGACTTCCACTGGGGAGGTAAGGAAATGGTTTTCTAGCCTAACCACAACTGGGACTTCCACTGGGGAGGTGAGGAAAGGGTTTTCTAGCCTAACCGCAACTGCATTTGGAAGGTAGGGAAAGGAGTTTCTACAAGAGAGGTTAGATAAGCGATTTCCAGCAGTAAAGTAAAGGCAAAGTGCTTTGCACTGGGAGTTGAGAAAATTACCATTCACTAGGTAGGTGAGGCCAGCGCGCTCTTTTTTCTTTAATTTCTTGTGAAACAATCAAAAAGTTCTTGTGTAACGGCTGACACCCCTAGAACCCTACCCAGCCATACATTGTGATGAGACTTACACTTAGTCACTTACACAATAAATTATGCAGTAATTACTGTCATTAACTCTGTCTTGTGACGTGCAGGAAAAGTGCCCTGCGCTCCTCGTATTAACACATGCCAATTAATCTCTGACCCCGAAATTAATATCAAATACTATGGTAGGCATCGAAGCAATGAAGAGGGTATCTATTACTAAATTGTCAAGAGGTGTCCTATGCACTTGTACTGACCATCTGGTTGTGTCTAGTAAATTGGCCTTATAGATGATGCAGTGGTGATAATTATCTTTATTTGCCAAATGATTATGGTGTCACAGTACAAATTCGCTCCCAGAATAAATAGTAAATAGTGCCAATGAAAAACGGTACTACTGTGATTATAATCAGTGGTAGGTGGCCTTAAATTTATCACAGAATCATAATCTGCGGCCCAAATTGTTGCCAGAGGCCTTAGTGTAAAGAATATAAAAAGTTGGTTGTTGCCATGGTAACCCTGGGTGGTGCTTGGAGGGGTCAAAGGTTGAGTTCAAAGCTGGCTGGGCACCCGTAAAATTTCTCCAGTTTGGGTAAGTCAGTTTCCATGGCAACTAGCGCAAAATTGGAACACACTTTTTTATGCGGGATGCAAATAAAAAAATCAGACATGTGTTCAGCTTTAATTTAAGGGGTCATTCATTACTGCACACTCAAGAGAACCCAACATTTTGCCCATCTGAAGGAGAAAAATAGGGTCAGAACAAGAAATTTTGTCGGCTATTTGTACCGTGACACCTTAAACGTGTCAATTACAAGGCAATTAACCATTAATTTTGGTCAAGGCCGTGACTATTGACAGTTCCAACTGTCAATAACAGAATAAAATTCCCTTACTGACAGCTCGAACTGTCAATACCAGGATAGAATTCTCTTATTGACAGTTCGAACTGTCAATAACAGAAACAGATAGTATTATTGACAGTTCCAAAATGAAACTGTCAATAATAGAAAATGTATCTCTTATTGCCAGTGTGAAATGTCAATAAGAGAATTCTATCCTGGTATCGACAGTTCACACTGTCAATAAGGGAATTTTATTCTGTTATTGACAGTGGAACTGTCAATAAGAAAATTATTTCTACTATTGACAGTTTGCACTGTCAATAGCTAGCCCTGTCAGGCCCTCATCCCACAAAACGGCCCTTATCCCCCAAAAGGGTATAGTTTTGGGACATAAGGGCTGACGTCAGGCCCTTATCCCACAAAAGTGGCCTTAAAGCACAAAAGCCCTTATCCCACACAAGAAATGCCCTTATCCCACAAAAGCCCTTATCCCCCAAAACCCATATATATACTGGTGTCATATCCCTACCTGCCCTTATCTCTCAGAACATCCTCGAATACCAACTTGCCCTTATCTCCCAAAACCTTTATATGCTGGTCTCATCTTTCAACCTGTTCTCAAGTTCAAGTAGCCCTTATCTCCCAAAACCTATATATATATATTTATATATATACTGGTCTCATCCACCAACCTGTCCTGGAAGTTTTTTTTATATGCCCTTATCTCCCAAAACCTATACACTGGTCTCATCTGCACTTGTCCTTGAAAAGGGCATCATGTTCAAGTTGCCCTTTTCTCCCAAAACCTATATAATATATACTGGTCTCACCAGCCAACCTGTCCTTAAAAAGGGCATCATGTTTAAGTTGCCCTTATCTCCCAAAACCTATATAAACTGGTCTTATCTGCCAACCTGTCCTTAAAAGGGCACCATCTTTAAGTTGCCCTTATCTCCCAAAACCTATATACTGGTCTCATCAGCCAACCTGTCCTGAAAAAGGGCATCAAGTTTAAGTTGCCCTTATCTCCCAAAACCTGTTTACATCTACATACTGGTGTTGTATTGGTAAAGTAATGAATTTGTTAATGTAGGGTAGATTCACCATTTCCGGACACCCGTTATCACTGCCAATGCAATCTTTTTCCCATTAGGTATAGGCAAGGTACTATTTGACCTATAATTCATTATGTCATACCTATTGATAGGGAAGGATCCATACTTCATGGTCTCTCCGTAATATAAAGGTGCTAACGTTTTTTTGCTGTAATATTGTCATATTGATGAGACCAGTTTATCCTTAGGACTGCGGGTACTTTCTGGAGGCGCACTGCCATAGCGTATTGTTTCCGAAGCAAACGCAAAATCTTGGCTTTCAGGGGGCCCTTTTTACTATACGCATTGGCAGATAAGGGCAACTTAAACTTGATGCTCATTTTAAGATCAGGTTGATGGGTGAGACCAGTATATAGGTTTTGGGAGATAAGGACTACTTGAACTTGAGAACAGGTTGATAGATGAGACCAGTATAATATAACATAAACTTAGAATGTAAACATGATGCCCTTTTCAAGGACAGGTTGGCGGGTGAGACCAGTATATATATATATATATATATATATATATATATATAGGTTTTGGGAGATAAGGGCTACTTAAACTTGATGCCCTTTGCAAGGGCAGATTGGCAGATGAGACCAGTATATATAAGTTTTGGATGATAAGGGCAACTTAGACTTGATGCCTCTTTTAAGGACAGGTTGGCGGATGAGACCAGTATTATATATAGGTTTTGGGAGATAAAGGCAACTTTAACTTGATTCCCTTTTTAAGGACAGGTTTGTGGATGAGACCAGTACTATATGTATAGGTTTTGGGAGATGAGGGCTACTTGAACTTGAGAACAGGTTGACAGATGAGACCAGCATAATATTATAAAGGTTTTGGGAGATAGGGGCAAGTTGGTATTCGAGGATGTTCTGGGAGATAAGGGCAGGTAGGGATATGACACCAGTATATGGGTTTTGGGGGAAAAGGGTTTTTGTGGGATAAGGGCATTCCTTATGTGGGATAAGGGCTTTTGTGCTTTAAGGCCACTTTTGTGGGATAAGGGCCTGACGTCAGCCCTTATGTCCCAAAACTATACCTTTTGGGGGATAAGGGCTGTTTTGTGGGATAAGGGCCTGACAGGCCCACCATGATCTTGCTATTGACAGTTCAAACTGTCAACAGCGGATAACTTTCCTCTTATTGAAAGTTCACACTGTCAATAGTGGGATATTTCTTTCTTATTGACAGTTTACACTGTCAATAGTGGTAAATTATACTGTTATTGACAGTTCTTTACACTGAACTGTTGATAGTGGGGAATTTCTCTTTTATTGACAGTTCCTTACTTTAACTTCAATCCAAAGTCGATGTTGACTGCAAAACCGATATTGACTGCAAAACTTATGTTGACTGCAAAACGATTTTGAAGGAAAAAACGATTTTGACTGAAAAACCAATTTTGAAGGAAAAACCGATTTTGACTGAAAAACTAATGTTGACTGGAAAACCGATTTTGAAGGAAACCCGAATTTGAAGGGGTAGAAAACAATTTTGACGGAAAAACCGATTTTGACAGAAAATTGATTTTGACAGAAAAATCTATATTTTTACTTCAAGGTTAGTTGGAACTGTCGATAAGACATAAATCTTCCACTATTGACAGTTTGCATCAGGAACTGTCAATAGCCGGATTATTTTCCACTGTTGACAGTTCGAACTGTCAATAGCGTTTATGTTTATGGCCTGTAAAAGTGCAGTTTAGATTCTGTGGCTCAGCTACATTTACTGCTAACAGTGTATTATGTGTGCATGCATGTGGCTCAGCTCAGTCATCCAGCTACCCAGTGAAAATAATAGTCTTAATTTCATTTAAAAAAAAAAGAAAGAAATCTACATTTCCCCTCTTCATACATTATAGGCAAGGGTACCTCAGGTGACCCCTGTTCGGAGAACTTCCGGGGGAGTCGGCCATTCTCGGAGCCAGAGACACAGGCGATGGCTCGGTTCCTCCTGGGCATGCGGGGCCGTATGTCTATCTACCTCACACTTCACTCGTATGGACAGTACTGGCTCACTCCTTGGGGCTTCACCTATGATGTACCGGGGGACTATGGAGAGCTGGTTAGTATATTGATATGTAAAACAAACTTCTTTATTTCTCTTTAAATACATGAAATGAATAACAAAAAAGTTGCTAGAGCTGGGTAGATCTGTTGTGAACATAATGCAGCAAACTGTTCGCAACTTTCGCAGGAAAGACACCACTTCACAACTTAAGTAAGATTACTTGTTTGTGGATAAAATAATCTTAAACATGTCTGTGTTTTAGGATGTGCCATTCTTTATGTAAAGTAAGACATCCTACTTAAATTGTATAAGGTCCATTTTCTATCATAAAGCATGTTCTTATTACCACAGGGTAATCTTTTGTGTTGCCTGTTAACCCTTTAAGGATGGGTGTTGCTAATAGATGACATTTCTTGTGCCAAGGCAACCACGACGAGTAATTCGCCAGTACTGCATTGGTGCATCATGCCAACCCTATGGGAGTTTCTCAACCACCTACGGTCAGTATGATGTCTGAATCCAACACTGGTGAGTTACTCGCCAGTGCTGCATTCATGCATCATGACAACTAAGGGACATCATGCATTAATGCATTATGCTGTCCTTAAAGGGTTAATGGATACACCAGCAGGTGGTAAAGTTATCATTGTGCTGGCCACACCTGATACAGGAAGTCAGTCACACAATGGTGGACATACTGCTTTAATATACCTGATACAGGAAGTCAGACATACAAAGCATAAGTACTGCTTTAAAACACCTGTGTCAGGATGCTTTCTATGTACCAAGCTCCTGACTCAGGATGTTGACTCTATGTATTGGACACAATCACCCTCACAGAGATTCCGTTGTCACTTCCTGTATCATGAGAGTATTCAATGAGAAGGCTTTTATACATCCTCTATTCCTTTATGGATGGCATGAAGCGTCAATGCTTCATATTCATTTGTCTCCGATCCATGATGCACCAATGCAATGCAGTTGAGTTACTCACCAGTTCTGAATTGCTGCATCATGCCCACCTTTCATGAGTGTATCACGAGTACACTGTAAACAATACATTTTTGTACATGGCAACAACCACAATTCTTGCATTCCAAGGAACATAATGTCTACATGGTTGTTGTATTTGAAGGGGACCCATTCAAGACACCAAAAACAGGCTCACCACCAGGGCCCCTCCGGGGCCTTTCAGCCTTAAAAAAATTCCCTTGAATTAACGGACAATCTTTAACAGTACATCACCGTTTTTTGGTTTACAGGGGATCACTGTTAATCTCATCTATTCTACAGTGAACTTCCATAAACCATCGCAGTAAAACTCTGTTTTCTGGGTAGTTCTGTATTTTCCTAGTAGGTGGCAGCCTAGTTCCTCAGGTTCCTCAGAGTTTTCTGATGTTTAGACCTAGATTCTAAGGAGCTATAAATGGGCCAACATGCTAATATTTTTAAAGATCTTAATTCATTATAACATAGATATACTGATGTAATTTCAATTTGATGAAATATTCAAGATGGATAAAAGATTTGATTGTGTGGGACACCGAGCAGTAATTGTAATACCACTTACACCCATCTTGTGACAATAAGAAAAATATATATGCTCAGCACTGTAGCTGATGTTCTATAGCAATTCTAAAGTAATGTTTGCTCTGAATTGTGATTATTAAGTGCTGTGAGGCATTATATATAATTTATATGTGCTACTTCATAATAATTATGAAGTCCTAGCACAAGGTGTCTTTATGGAACAACATTTGATATGGTTGATAATTATAATGAACTGCACACTGATATAAACACTGAATAATAATTATAGCTAAATTACAAAAGGTGGGGTGGGGGTAAATCACAACAGGTCAATAATGCAGCCTTAAATTCATTATAATAGCTAATTAATTATTCTTGGCTAATGCATAGTAAAGCAGTGAAATTCCGTATAATTATAGTGACTTCCAAAAAAGGAATTCCCTAAAAAAAGGTGACTTCCAAAAACGGAATTCCCTAAAAGAAAACGTGGGTTTCCCGGCTCCCATTGATGCCAGTGATTCTCCGTTTTTTCTACGGAATATTTTTTACAGTGTAGGCATGGCACATAATTGCAGCACTGGTGAGTTACTCGATGGGCTGCTTTCATGCACCAAGTCGACAAATGGCAATATTTTGCTCTCAAAGGGTTATTGCTAATATATGGCTGTGTCTCACGACCTTGAGCCAATGTTTTTGTCTCTGATCGGGTGCCGTCTCTGACCGGGTGCCGTCTCTGACCAGGTGCCGTCTCTGACCAGGTGTCAGAAAAAAGGTGTTTTAAAAAGAGTTATACTCATGTACATAAGGATTTGAAAAAAACGTTATTGCGGTTGTTATATAATTATAATTATAATTACAATTAGCCTCCTGCTGTTGGTATTTTGACCTTATCAAGCCAAGCCGGTCAGAGACGGCACCCGGTCAGAGACGGCATCCGGTCAGAGACGGCACCCAGTCAGAGACAAAAACATTGGCCCAAGATCGTGAGACACAGGCATATGGGTAGAGGAGGCGGAGATACAATATAAAATAGAGCATGAAGCCTATCTTCCTCCCCTACCACTTACCTTTGTTTGTTTGCTTGCTGTTTGGACAATCCTTTGTTCACGGATAAGACATGGTTACCTCTTCACCTAAGGCTGACTTATTTTGTGCAATGTGTTCCCAGTCAACCTCACCTTATTATACCCCAGCACTTTCCCCCAACTTTAGGGGGTTCAAACAAGACCTTTGGTCAATAAAAAAGGATTCATTCTATTCTGAAAGTCTTCAACTGAACTAAATGACATAAATTACTAGTAGTATCTGACTTTAACATGTAGGTTGTTAATCAAAGTTTCCAATAATAATTATTTTAATATCTCCAGTCACTGTTCCTGATACTTACATTGTTTGAATCCGACTAACTTACACTAATTTACATATTCTAGCCTTAGCAAAATTGATCGGAATTATTATAGTCTCAAAATCGGTTGACTGTTGACAAGGTCAGATTGTGCATGTCTCATACAACTTTTGTCCCTTTGCATTACCTAAAACCAAACACATACTATTCCATTCAATAATTACGTGGGAACGACTGCGCCTTTTCTACTCAAGCCAATCAGTAACCAGGATATCCGCGGTGCAATATATGACTGCCTAGAAGTGAGAAGAAGCAGGGCATGACGTCTCAAGGCATCCTGTTCCTACGCCATTCTGAGGAACCAACCCAGTTCCAGCGAGTTACTTGACATCATTACTCTCATGTCGACCCCTTATAAGTTGCTTTGTCATCTACACAGAGAAAAGAAACAGAGTCAAAAGGGAGTCCTGGTTGCCTCCAGAATGACTCCCATGTTTGCAGGGGCACAGGCTGCCCAAGGGAACCTGGGTGACTCCCTGGATGACCAAAGGAAGTCACATAGCGGAGTCACATAGCTCTCTGACTCGCCTGAGGGAGTCATATAAGGACCTGTGCTTCCCTAGAAAGGGGAGTAATTTTGGACGCAACCTGGACTCCCTTTCGACTCTGTTTCTTTTCTGTGTGTGTGTGTGTGTGTAGTAAGCGGTCAGAAAATGCATCCAGTCATCTATTTCCAATGGGTGGAATAAACCATGCATGGTTTTATTCAACCAAGGCTTCAGTCTGGGTATGCCCGTCTGAAATAGGCCTCCAATATACAGGTACTGGTAGGTAGGCAGACATATGAGACACCTGGAGGCTAATGTTGGAACTATAACACAGAACCTTTATTCAATCTCTGGAAGACAGTGAGGGTAGAAGATATGTATCCGACTCGATGTGAAACAAGTCGATAGAAGACATTTCAATATTTTCCAGATTCTATGATACTGAAAGAAAAAATGTTTTTTCCTGTCAACATTCGATCTTTCCACTGCATAATACTTCCTATTTAAACAGATTTATTAATTGCTTAAAGTTGATTAAAACCGGAGAATATGCAAGTTATATGAACTTAAAGCAACTTTGAGCAAACCTTTGAGGAAACAAGTATTTAATCAGTTTTTGGTGATGATAAATGGCATTTTTTCCGAGGTTCTAATCTAATCTAAAGTTAGGAGTGGGAGTCTATCACTGGTGTGATTCACGGGCTTTGGCTAGTCACTAGCAAGGACTACTGTGGTGCATGACCACGAAAAATCAGGTATTATATGCCACCCTTACAGGATCAAAGAATATTAGGTCCCAAATATTAACCAGTTTTATTTATGGTTTTACAGATAGTGCTGGGTGAGCGTGCGACCAGTGCCATGAACCTGCCGGGCGGCGCGCGGCAGTACCGGGTAGGGGCCTCCTCCAGGATGCTCTGTGAGTTCTAACCTCAACTAGAGTAGTTCTAATTAACCCCTTAAAGTGGGTATATCTGATTTTTACCACATCTACCCAAGATATTACACATGTTTTACAAGGTCCTCATTTTAATTCAAACATCAACAACCACTCCCATAAGAACTTTTTCTATTAGCTATAATATCATATGTGAACGATTCATTTCGTTTCAAGTTGATATAGATGGTGATTTTTTGACCAGGGCTCTATCTATATAGTATAGCAATGTAGTTCAGGCCATATTACTGACGTAACATATCTGTCCATCTTTGTTTCTATTAATCAAGCACAAAGTACAAAAATAATTAGTGGAGATGTCATCGGCACACTCCAATAGAATGATGACCACTGGCTTCATAAGTTGGATATGTGTTGAAGAGGCAGCTAGACTTTGAAAGCAATGGCCCTGTTGGTAATACATTATCACTCCCATATGATCCCTTTTAAAAACTCAATGAAATTTTATTGTACCTAACATTCCCATATTTTCCATAGACCTTGCAGCGGGCGGGTCGGATGACTGGGCCAAGGGTGCGGCCGGTATCCGTTACTCCTACACAGTGGAGCTAGCCGACACGGGCAAGCACGGCTTTGTCCTCCCCGCGCGCTACATACAACGCACCGGGGAACAAATGGTACAGGCCATACAGACACTAGCACTAGAGGTGAGTGTATACATTTTATTTAAATCTCCTAAATGGGGTAAGGGATCATGGTTTTATTTGCATTATATCACTTTTGAGTGCATATTTTCAATGTGTGCAAAGCTCAGAAATTGGCATTTTGTGTTGCAAAAGCTGCAAATAGTGAAAGCACAGTGCCATGCAGGATTTACATTTGAGCAGAGCTCCAATATCAGTAATCTGCTCAGAGCTTATGTGAAAATATATATTGCCACTAGGACCAACAAGCAGAATAGCATAAGAAGGTAGATTATGATGTGAGGTATTCATCTTAGCTTACTATTCTTATTTGGATTGGAGTGGAGAGATAGAAATAAAGCCAAAAGCAGCTCCTCTATATGGTAGTGATCGACATGATATATTTTTGTAAAATGTGAATTAGTCAAACAATGATCCCTTATTTTAGGTCATCAAGCAGCAGGAGGGAGCAAAGGGCAGAACCACCTCCCCGCCTAGGGTGGTCAGGAAGAAGGATGGTAGGAGGCTGTCGGATGAGGTCAGGGTCGATCAGACTTCCTCCGCCGACGGAGAGCTTGATGAACTCCTGACGGCACCTGGTTCAACGTTGTAGCTAGTGTTATGTGGGTTATTGATAAATTATTATTATTATTATTATTATTATGAATAAAGTTGGATTTGTAGAGCCTATCTGTATGTGCTGCATTTGTTGTTTGTGTTCAGGGCCAACATCCTTTGCTCTGTTGATGGCCGTTCAGATTAGAGATGATGCCTCTGAATTTGGGGACATACAATATTTGACTCAATATTGTAGCTAATGTTGGGGTTTATTTATGTGTATCATATGAATAAGTTATCAATTAAGTTAGTTCCCCAGGGTATATCATCTAGAGATATTGTTTATCTGGTGTGTGGTCACATAGTTGAGCTGTTCTGTACAGCGGCTCATCTTTCGTCTCCGCTGCTCAGACTTGACTATGGTAACCGCAGACCACTCCTTAAGTACAAGGGATGATCAAACCACTGCATAATTGTTGGCATTTAAAGTCACATCTAAAGCATCTTTAATCCCATTTACATGGCATTAACTGAACTTGAATCCCTTAAAGAGTGATCTTAAACAATAAGAAGTTTGATTAACTTAAATGCCAAAGTTCAAGCAGTGTACTGCCTAATGTGCTGCATTGAATGCTCTGATCTCTTCGTCTGGATTGCATTAGTGGTCCAAAGTCTCACAGCTTATTAATATCTTCTTTATTCTACAGCTGGCTTTTGGACTTTTTACGCTCTTTTGTTAGCAAAGCATAGACACTGAAATATAAAAACATTGGTTGATCAACATCCAGTAACATCCACTATTCATGATATCTTAAGTTGTATTTATTATGTTGCTTGTGTTTATTATGCCAGTTTTAACTAAATGCTCGCAATATTGCCATTTATGTCTACATATTGAAATCAGGATATTCACAAGACAGTTATCTTTAAAATATTATCAGATTCTGTTAGGTGGCAGAATTTTGATGGACATATTTGTGTCTTGTCTTGCAATAAAATCAAGAAAATAGTACACTGAATTGTCATTAAAGGATTAAAACAAGATATTTACATCATAATTAAGCCACTGCCAAACCAGATACCAGCGATAAGCAGGTAGACCTGGGTAGGGTGACCAGCCTCATCGGTCACTGAATATACTGGGTTGAACATAGCCGAACCAACCAAAACAGACACCACTTCCAGTACAGCCACCCCACTCAGTACAGCACCTACAGAAGGACACTTTTTTTTTAAATGTCAACTTTCATGCAGTTTCACCAACCCAGTACAGCACCTTGGAGTATGACACAGTAAATACACAGGTATGACGCATGACATGACATTTACATAGAATTTCCTTGACTTTAACTTGTAGAATATGTTAAGAAATATCATATTTGCTATAATGCAAATGCACCTCTACGATTCATGTCATGTCCATGCCATGTCATCACTACTCACCTATTTCATCAGGCTGAACCAGTTTGGATATCATGGATTTCAACGTTGGTACATAGGCCAAGTCCACCAAATTAAACGCTGTACCTAAAAGTTCCAAATGTAATAAACACTAAAATGAATGAACTATTCAAACTTGCCTCATGACATTCAAAACCTGGAAAACCTCGATAGCCTGACCACCCCCACTTCAGGAAAAATACAGCCGGATGTTAAATCAGCCTAATCATTGAAGCATATGTTAATGCTTAAGTATGGAATTGTCCCTGACAAAGCAGCCAGATAAACAAGGGTGCTGGGTTATTGAAGGCTGGATTATGGAGATGCCACTGTATACATATATCTTACTTCCAAACATCAGGTTGTTGGTCGTGGCAAAGAACTTGAAGACACAGCTGATGGTCAGGGCTGAGGCAGCAACCACAGTTAACCATGCATCCCTCAGGTACGGACTCAACAACTTGGTAGATGCAGCAGAACCAACCTGGGATTTAGACATTATTCCATGTGGAGAAACAAAGTTACTATACTCAAGTACTAGAATAGTTGTTCTCCACACCCCTGTGGAGAAACTGATGCTTATTCTCCACGGGGCGTTTCTCCATGATGACGTCATTTAAATAGCTATTAAACCAATTTTTGAATGTCATTTTTATATATAACTTATCAATAACCCCATGAAATAAATACAGAAATCGTCTTAAATCAGTCTGAACTCTTGGTTTCTCCACTCTTGGAACCTTGAGTTGCATCACACTTGGCTCCGCCTCGTATGATATGACCCAAGGTCCCACTCCTGCTGAAACCTATTGACCTCTGTCTAATTATATGTTACATGGAATAATGACATGTCGACTGCATTTAAAGCAACATTTACACCAAGGGTTTATGTCTTTTGTTCTACTACTGTTCTAAACTGAAGCTTTAAACAATCTATAACTGAATGCAGCTATTGTCTGAAAGCTCAGTGGGATACATTGAAAAGTGTACATCAGTATTTTATCAATAAGTTTCAATAAAGTTTCTTACAGAGGTATAAAAATTGCTTATTTAGTTTGGTAAAAGGGAAATAATAAGTGTTGAGAAGTTAAGTAACAATAAGAAAACTTCAGGTCCTACTGATGCAACGCCGAATCTGGTGGCGGTGAAGATGCCAATCAGCACCGGTCCCCAGCAGAGCGGTGCATTCTGGGGGTAGTAGGTATCCATGCTGGATGAGCTGCCAATACGGCAGATGAAGAAAGCTGAGATGAGGATGAGTAACTTCCATCGACGCCTTGAGGAGTTGTCCACAGCAAACACCTAGAGAATGTCAAACATTATAATTATGCTTATCTTGATTGATGCATCATATTTGACAGATCAATTTGGTCCCATTGTATATTTCATTTTATTTGTTTTATTTTATTTATCATGGTGAAATAAAAGGTCTACAAATTCTACCAGCAGGATACCTCAGTCCAATAAAATATCAAGTTGTTTCACTACAAAGATATTCATAAATGATTTTGATATTTGTTGATCATATCTGGTCATACTAATATCAGCAACTCCAAGAATAAAATTTAGATATGAGTAGTATAGTATGTATCGGAACGGGACTATAGTTAACTACTGTTTATTACTCAATCGACCTGCAGCCAATCAGAAGCCTCCATTTGACCGGAAGTGACGTCACATGCCCATATAAGGGCATACCGGAAGTGACGTCACGTGACCTTGACCTAGTTAGAGGTCAAGGTCATGACGCAGCCAATCAGAGGCTTCCATTTGACCGGAAGTGACGTCACACGTCCATATAAGGGCATACCGGAAGTGACGTCATGTGACCTTCACATGTCCATATAAGGGCATACCGGAAGTGACGTCACGTGACCTTGACTTAGTAAGAGGCTTCTGATTGGCTGGTACACCGGAAGTGACCCATTATGCAAATGAGGGGACTACTTCCGGTCAAATGGAGACCCCTGATTGGTTGGGTCATGAAGAAATGTGTCTCTTAATTTTTTTTTGTTTAGGAAGTGATCGACTTTAGGATCACGTGACCGGAAGTGACCTGATGAGTCACGTGACTAGAAGTGACGACGACACATGCTTTAATTAGGCGATCAGCAGCGACTGGAGGAAGTGTCACTTTAAGAGGACACGCTAGTTAATTGTTATAATTTTTTTTACTTACTAAAAAATAAAACACAACAATAATTTTATTAATTTTTTATTTTCTTTTTTTCAATTCTAATAAACACGCTATTTTTGAAAAGATGCGCTCAATCAATCAATAACACACTTTTTTTTTCATATTTTTAAAGGACTTGTTGTCACACCGTTAGAATGCACGCGACGCTTATAATACAAGTAGCGCACGTCATCTTTCTCTATGGTGTAAGTGTCCATTTTTGGTTCGTACCACTTTGAAATTTCTATTTACCGCAAGGAGAGTTTTTCGTTTGCGAAAACATCTAAGATGACGACTGGTTCTTTAGGGTTTTGTTACTTCTGTACACTTTTTGCACGCCATCTCTTTTTTTGGGATTTTCTTTCACTGGTGCTGCTGACTCGATCGTAGCAAATGTAAGTCTTAGGGTTGAGACTTAGGATCCCGTCACCTTCCCACGCCGTTTACATAAGCCCCGAAGTTCTCAGATCGTGAAGGTAACGTCTCTCACAACATCCGCCGGGCGGCGGACACCATTTTCGCACTTTTTTCCGTTTTATCTTCACGAAAAGCTCTAAGTGATCGTCACACACCGATGTCGGAATCTGCTTTCGTTTCTTTCTGAAGTATGTCTCTCTCAGGCGAGGTTTGACTACACAGAGGCAAATATCAGAGGCACCCAATAGCGCTAATTCTACTCTCAGACAAGGGTCAGGCACTGCTGGACTATAATAGATGGGTCAAGGGCTATTCTAGTGAGGGTCAGGCTACGCCTGACATTCAATAACAAGCTGGACTTTGGCAAACTTGCTTGAAAGTCTGACCATGCGGGATCCTCATGCTATAGTCTGGCAATGCTGAACTCTTGGGAGAGTATGCTGGACTCTTGCTGACCAGACTTTCAAGCAAATTTGCCAAAGTCCAGCTTGTTATTGAATGTCCAGCGTAGCCTGACCCTCAGTAGAATAGTCCTTGACCCATCTATTATAGTCCAGCAGCGCCTGACCCTTGTATGAGAGTAGTATTGGCGACATTGGCCGACTCTGATATTTACCCCTGTGTACGGTGGGAGGAGGGGGTTCACAGCCACAGCTTGCGCTTATAGAGCGCTACTAGCGGAGGTCTGGATGAGGAGACTACGGCGTTTGTCTTAAAAAAAAATAGCCATGGCACATGTCGATGTCGCTTAATTATGCTCATATCTCATGGCGATTTTAAGAATTGCTCATGTCACCTGTCACTATGTTTTTCAAGCTTCATGTCAAATGTCACTAGGTCTCATGTCGAATGTCGATGCTAAGAAACAGACATGACGTCATCTCGAATTTAGCGGTCTACACTACCGCTGCTGCTGCTGCTGCTGCTTGTGCAGCTCGTGCAGCTGTTGCAGCTGCTGACAGCTGCAGCTGCTGTAGTTGCTGACGCTGTCACGGATGCTGTTGACAGATGCTGCTGCTTGTGCTGCGCGTGCAGCCGCTGCTGCGGCTGCTGACGTTGTCACGGATTCTGCTGACAGATGCTACTGCTTGGGCTGCTTGCGCTGCTCGTGCAGCTGCTGCAGCTGCTGACGATGTCACGGATACTGTTGACAGATGTGGCTGCTTGTGCTGCTTGTGCAGGTGCTGCTGCTGCTGACGATGTCACGGATGCTGCTGACAGATGCTGCTGCTTGTGCTGCACGAGACTGAGTAGCCGCTATTACTAATGCTACTAATACTAGTATGAGAAAATACATTTAGTCAGTTGATTAAATCAAGGAGGTTTTCTGACTTCAGTGGATCGTTTAGCCATCGGCCACGGGCAAAACTTGAAACCATTTTATACATGGGACAATTGGCAGAGTCGAAACGTGTTGGTACGATGGGGTCGATCATGTTCATCATCAGTTCAGGCAAAGGAAGTGTGTCGACAGCACGCGAAAACTTCATGTCTGAATGTTTCAACACAAGACTTTTTATCACACTCACACAGCTGCTTTGAAGAGTGAATCCTTGACCAAACTTGTGCTTTTCCAACACAGCTTTGGCCTCTTTCTGTGCAGTAAGGGATCTCTCTATCGGGTTCATCTCAGTGCTGTCTAGCATGTCCTCAAAGTCTTTAACATAATGTTCCAACGGGCTACAAATGATGGACTCCAGATCATCGTCCGCATATGTCGTCTCCTCGCACCATATTGTGTCTTCGCCTGTTTCGAATTCCGTCATTTTCTTGACAATCTCCTCCTGAGTGCCTTGCATATATCGAAGCTCCTTCAAGGAGTTGATAACTTGTATGGCGAAGACTGACAAACTTGAAGGAATTTCACCACAGTCAGGCCAAGTATACGGAGCTAAGAAAAATAGCTCTAACAAAATCTTCTCCCTCTGTCCAAATGAAACTACTGTTCCGATGAAGTTGAAGCATGCTTCTATCCATTGCTCCTTGGTGACGTCCTTCCAATGTTTCTTTACCTCACATGCATCATAGGGCACTGTTTCTCTTCTTGCTTCAAGTGGGAGTTGCTTTTTCTTTCTTGGACTCATTTCGAGAGGGTTTCGATGCTCTGTAGCGTCAACACTTTCATAAATAAAGAAAATAGCAGAACTAATCATCGTAACGTGCTGAGCGAGCATAGAGTGGACGATGCTACGAAGATGAAGGGCGGGTGGAGAAAGTGTGACTGGTGAGAGCGGCGTTTCACTCCTTATGTACCCTGTCCTAGATAAGCCTCTTAAACGGCTGAAAAGACTCTCTCAGTACAGAGCTTCTACCGCAGGTGGGTTTAGACTTAAGCAGCTTAGTTCACACACGTGTCTGTTAGAAAAGCTACTTGCACACCTGCCTTCCCTTTTCACTAGTATTCACCCTCTGCCGACTTATAAGACACCTATACACTCCTTCTCGTGAAATCTATGGAAGATGATGGAAGGACCACCGACTAGATTTTCTTTGATCAGAGCGTGGAGGACGGCGTCGAAGGGAGGGAACGTTGTGAACACAGCTTATAGGTTTTGGAAGAGGACCTGTAAAGTCAAACTGGCGAGAGAGATCTCGTCTTTCAACATGACAATGCTGCGATCTTGGAAAAAATTAGCGTGATTTTTTCAAAAGCTTAATGAAAAGTTTGACGTCTTCGTTGTTGTAGTGGATCAAGTAATCTCTCATAGTTTGCATCTTCTTGTCGTACTAAACTTTCTGACATGTGGCGTAGTCGGATTTCGGCCATTTTGACGCCCGTCAGTTTGCTGTCAAAAGCCGATCTCGGTGGCAGGGTTCTGTTTACCAGTTTCTTGGTATACGTCATCCATTCGTAAGGAAAGCGACTTTTCTCTTCGTTTCTGGTGAAAGCTCGCAAATAATTCGCGTAGCTGTAACCAAGTGCCAAATAGTTGACTACTATGTCCAAGAAAACTGTGTGTAAACCGTCAAGTATTGATTGCTTCTCTTTAAGACGCTGAATTGTTGGTTTCTTCGGTCTCCGGAGGCAAAGAACGAGTGAAGGCGTATTTTTGATCAGGTTCAAGTCGTAACGCTCCGTGTTGAAGCTCACGACTGGAGCTTGACGGATGTATCTCAGAAGCTGCTTCTTCAGTTGAACTAACGGTTGTCTGGTGTGAGCTGCAGCGAAGCCGCCTGGAGAAGGGGTGAATGTCGCTTCTTCTAGCAGGAGAGCTTCACCTATCGCCACATGTAACTTCGCTAACGTTGGTCGGTAAAGTTCTAGCACAGCTTTCTCGATGACTTTGGCGTTCTCGTTTATGTGATTTTAAACTCGGTCTAACAAGGGGTCGGAATCTGCGTCGGATTCTCTGAGGTACACCGTCCCCTCCTACCCCGGAAAGTCGGATGTGACGCTAGCCGACAAAGGGACGTGATCCCACAGCAGGGACACGTGTTCAGTCGACGGTTCTCTGCACGGTCTGAAGAAAGCCTCGAAATCGAAGGTAATGTTGTAAGGGTAGATTCTGGAATGTCCGTCGGGAGGAAAAGTTTCACGTGTGGCAGCGGGACAGAACTGACGTAACAAATTTGAAGCGCGCTTGCTGGTGTTGTATAAGTGAAAGGAAATGTGGCGGAAGACGCAGAGGTTGTCCTTGTTGGGAAAATCTAACACAAGGCTTCTCTTTCCAACTCGACCGTCCTGCCTGTTCCTACCGCCTATGGGAAAACCTCCAGGTCCCATGTAAACGCAAATGTTCAAAATTAGTAGGAAAAAGAGCGCACCGCTTGGTGTCAGCGTCGCAAAGTTTCCGTACTTCTTCGCAAGCGACGGTGTTTTCCATCTTTGAGAGGAGCTCTTCCAAAGTTTCTGAATTAGTTATAGTAGGGAGCGGTTGTAATGAGAGTTGCGTTGTTCTGGGAGACGTGAAAGTAGCGCAGTATGTTCTTGTCTTCTCTGTGTTGTAAGAGTAAGCCTACCGAGAAACCCACTTTTTATCATTGTGTGAAGCGGATTGCGACGCATAGTATCTACAGCGTCACTCAACTCGCCGGTTGGTAGTTTGACGTTTGTTACACTCACGCGAGTCCCGTGCATCCTGACACTCGTTCGTATTGCAGGCCAATTCGCCGTGAACGTTTCCTCACCGTTCGGTACAGCGCATGTACGTGGAGGGATAGTCACCTCGTCCAGAGATTCGCGTCGACAGGTGATCTTTTCAGCAATCGACATCGCCGCATAGAGGGCAAAACTTAGGTATTGTTCTTCAATTTTCTACGGGTCACTCGTGATTGTACGGTCTTTTAAAAATTTTGAAACACTTTTCGCAAACGTCCTGCGTCATGTTTTTCTTTTTTTTTGTTTTTTCACTTATTTACCAATTATTAAAAAAAATAAAACGTTATTTATCACTTCGAATACTAGACACCTCTTACCACACGATACTATTAGCATTGTGAAAGGTGACTGTAGTCTAGGATCGAATTCAACAGATGACCATCTTACTGCAGGGATCAGACAAGAGTGGTCAACACTGGAGTGTCACAGCTCACTTTTATGTCTTTGGGTACAGCTGCATACAACCCTTGAACATACATTGCGACGTCGCTGCGACCCATGTCGTCTTGCAACACTTTCATCAGAGCCATAGGCTCAGACGTCTCGTTGTACTTCCAAGCTCTCAGCACTTCATAGACAGGGTTCTTCACAGTCCTGTCAGAAGGCACAGGTTGAGAGATGAAAGCTATTTCATGAGAAGTCAACCCTAAGTAGATCCCTATGGTCTTCCAGTCTCTAGGGCAGAGCTCAGCTAAAAGAGAGAAATATTTCTGCACTTTCCACTCCATGTCTCCACTCTCTAAGCCATCCCACATGTCATGCTTGTCCATGTACTCACGTGAGAATTTGATGAGGTCCATACGGTAAGATTCTTCCAAGGCGGCGGCTAGGTCCTTCCACCTAGTAGTACAACTTTTCTGGTACCAAGTAGTGAACATTTCTCTAGCTTGAGTTATGACACTTGTCTCACAACTGAGATATCCCATATCCTTCAAGTTCACTTCAAGGTATGAACCTAACCGTATGTAATCTGATGTCGGCAACTTACTACTTATTTTCAGTAGCATAGCGTCTGACAAGTATCCTAACGGCTCTGCTTTGAAGTATGATGATACAGGTACTACTGCAGCACAACCAATAACAGGAGCAGCGTCTGCGCTGGTATCCGACGACTCGTTGTCGGAACAGGGCAACCACACGACTTCGTAAGGTGGTGGTGAGGGCAGTCGCCACGGACCGGACGCGCTACCAGTGGAAATGAGGTCGAAAAACGGACTGTGCACCCGTAGCCCTTCGGGTTCCTCGTACGCCTCGTCGTCAGCGTCGTTCTCTGTCTCACCCTGTTGCTTTAGGGCATGTATGTCTACTACGCGCTGCTGGGGCTGAGTGTCCGAATAGCTGTAAGTCTCAGCGCGAGCGGCGTTGATGGCGTCGGTTGATGTAGCGGTGGAGAGGTTCTGTGCAACTAGTAGCGGCAGTCGCAGCAAGAGGTGTAGCAGCAGCAGCAGCAGGTGCAGCAGTAGCAGGCGCAGCAGTAGCAGGCACAGCAGCAGCAGGCGCAGCAGCCTCAGCAGGCGCAGCAGTAGCAGGCGCAGCAGTAGCAGGCGCAGCAGCAGCAGCAGCAGCAGCAGCACTAGCAGCACGAAGATCACCAGCAGCCGCAGCAGGCGCAGCAGTAGCAGCAGCAGCAGCGTGCTTAGCAGTAACAACCGTCGCGAGTGTAACAACGTCGCTACCACGACAACTACTACTACCACTACTACTGCTGCGTGCGCTCGCTACAGCGGGAGGGTGATAAGACCAAGCGGTTGCGGCGGTAGTCTCAATTTCAGTAGCAAGAGGAGACGCTGACGCTAAACGATCACCGTTCTGCGTACTCTTCTTGTTCTTGAACTCGATTAGATCCTTGGACGACACTAGTTGTTGTGTTTTGCTCATGGTGGTGACTGTAGAGAACAGCAAAAGACTGAGTGAGTGAATGGGTGTTTCCAGCCCCCTTATATACTCCTTCTCGCTTCTAGAGCTAAGCTACTTACGGCTCTGTTCAGCTGCCGCCGGCTGACCAGCGGCCATTCACAAAGAGAAACAAAAAGACTTAAGGTATGACGTTTTCAGCTGGATCCCTTTCCCCCTCCCCTTTGAGAGATCGACTGACATGAGCTAAGCTACTTACTGCCTTGTTCAGCAATTCAACGTGCGTTAGCTGTATAAAGGATTAAGCAGTTGCTGCCGCCGGCTGACCGGCGGACATTCACAAAGAGAAACAAAAGACATAAGTCATGACGTTTTCAGCTGGATCTCTTTCCCCCCTTTTTTGAGAGATCGACTGCCATGAGCGGGCGGTGTACCGACTGTGCTAATTCAACGCGCATTAGCTGTATAAAGGATTAAGCAGTCATGAGCTTAGAGTGTGTATACAAAAAAACTACAGGAGGCGTGTGGTGTGAAGCAGGACCCCCTAAGATGGGTGTGTCTGTCTGTGAGTAGAGTCGTGTGCATGTGGTGAGCGACTTAAGTGTAAAACAAAAAAAATCACCGCCTCCTGCCGTGGTGAGTAGACTGGCCGGCGGCGGCCGGCTAGTTCAATAGGGGTGACAGCTGACTAAGGCTGTGCATGAAAATCCGATTTTCACCTGACCTCTGACGTTTGTTACAATGAATGCCAAAGGGGGAGAGAGTCGTCCTCAGGTAGGGGGTAGGAGGTAAAGCTATGGATAAGGAAAAAACACCATTTTCAGCTGGCTTCCACAGATGGCGATGACATACCCCTCGTCATCTAAGCTCTTAAGAAGCTCTTAAGGAGCGGAGCAGCTGCTAGACAGCTGGGGTGCTGTTGGAAATAGGATTAAACTCCCTCTGTATAAAAGCTCTGATTTCTGTTGGAAAAAAACCATATCAACTCTGACCACAGTAACGTATACTACCACCACCACCAGCACCACCGCCGCCGCCACCGCCGCCGCCGCCAGTCACAGCTGATCGCCTCATTAAAGCATGTGACGTCGTCACTTCTAGTCACATGCTTCATCAAGTCGCTTCCAGTCGCGTGATCCTAAAGACCCTCACTTCCTAAACAAAAAAAAATGAAGAGACACGCTTCTTCCTCTCGAGAGGAAGAAGCGTGTCTCTCGATTGAAATCTTTTTCTTTTCTTTTTTTCTTAAAAGAGACAAACGCCCCTTAGAGTGCCCCCCACCCCCCTAGAGTGCCCCCCTCCCCCCTCCCCCCCTCCCCCCCCACCCGCCCCATGCATCCTAAAAGCGGCCCCCTCCCCATGCATCTTAAAGGGGCCCCCCTCCCCTTCCCTCCCCTCCCCTTCCCTCCCCCCCCCCCCCTTATACACTCTAAAGAACACTTCTACTTAGTTCAATAAGTCACTTCCAGTCGCTCGTAAAACAATAAAAAATGAAAAAAAAACAACAACTTATATCGTAGTGTTTTTTATTAGTTTACCGAAAAAAATAAGAGACTCGCCTCCTCCTCCTCTCCTTCTCCTCCTCCTCCTCCTCCTCCTCCTCCAAAAAAAAAAAAGATATCACATTTTAAAGCGCGTGACCCCTTAAAGACGCTCATCTCTTCATTAAGTCGCGTGACGTCACTTCTTCTTCCGGTCACGTGATCAATCAGGTCACTTCCGGTCACGTGATCCTCAATGAGGTCACTCACTTCCGGTTGGCCATTAGGTCATGTGACATCACTTCCGGTCACGTGACTCATCAGGTCACTTCAGGTCACGTGATCCTAAATTAGGTCATATGACGTCACTTCTGGTCCCCTAAATAGGTCATATGACGTCACTTCCGGTCCATAAGTAGGTCATATGACGTCACTTCCGGTCACGTGACCAAATGGCGGCCTCTGATTGGCTAACTAGGTCACGTGACGTCACCACTAATCCCCTAAGTAGGTCACTTCCGGTCACGTGACCAAATGGAGGCCTCTGATTGGCTGCAGGTCGATTGAGTAATAAACAGTACTTAACTATAGTCCCGTTCCGATACATACAATACTACTGATATGAGACAGGATGCTATCTATATCCAAATGGCAGAGGATTGATTTTTATTAAATATCAAAATGTTTTTTAATATACCAGATTTCCATGACTTATTCCATAAATATTAGAATAAGGGTGAGATACATACTGTTATAGCCTTTTTGATGTGGCAACTTGAGAAAACAGTAACTGCTGGGTCCCTGCGTATAGTCTCCGGTATGAGGACTATAATGTACACCAGTAATAATACATTACACACAAATATGCCGAGGAACACCCAAGTAAATCCAAGAGCATCCACCCAGAACCCACTGCCTGCAGCTGCTATAATATAGGGGAGGGTTCTGAGCACCTCCACTGCAACCATCCTGAAGCTGCGACTTGCCTGTAGAGAAGAGGTGCTTCATTAATATTGGTGTCTAACATTTCATGTCTATTTATTGCAAGGATGCATGCTAGCAAGTTACTTGCTATGAAAGCAAAATTTAATGCAAATCAAGGTTCCATGCACATTTGTTGTCATGGTATATGAACGCATGCTGGAATGTTACTTGTTATGATAAGGCCAAATAAAAAAAAAGTTTTGTTTCAGGTAACATGGGAAGAAACTCTAGGGTCGGTAGGTCGGATGTTTGTTGTTTTTTTTACTTTTTTTTTTTTTACTTCCCCTCTAAAATTGATCCGAAAAAGTGTAAAAATGGAGAGATTTTTCCCCAAAATTTTGTAAACCTAAAATTGACCCCAAAAAAAGTCAAAAATATAAAAATTTCTTCAAAATTGCATAAAAAAACGTAGGGTCGGCCCTGTTTAGATAGGGTCGGTCGGGTGACCTGAAACAAACCTTTTTGATTTTGGCCTAAGTCTAATCCCAATCTTTCAGGACCAGTCCTGAATGTCGATCCTTCAAATCACTAGGGTTGCGATGATCTGGCACCATTGCATAATCCACCAGTGCAGCATTCATATATGATGCAGACAGAAGTGCATCGAAGTATTGTGCCTTAAACCTCCACCCGCTGTATATAGTTATAGGGCTGAGTACCATGTGTTTTGTTGCCACTCGAATTGTACACTGCTTTAGGGGTACCGAGATTTGTCCTTTAAAGGGATACTTTACCTCAGGTACAATGTCAATGATGTAGGAGAGGCCAGCCATGAGGAAGGTTGTCTGGGTACCACAGCAGCCATAGATGAAGGCCCCAACCAGCAGCACCTCCAGTGGTAGATTGAAGTACATATCAAGGAAGTTAACCAGAGACCCCACCAGCTGGCCAATGATCGGGATCACCTGCAGTCGGTTAAAAATGATCAAATCAATCCTCAAATGCATTCTTGACATGTGTATTGTTTTAAAGTCAGCTGCAAGAGCAGCTGAAACGTGTATATCACAGCAAGCACTATGCCAAATTCTTGACATAAGATTATGGTCTTTGTGCAGGCCCCCCACTTTAGCCTCTCTGATTTATTTCAAAGAATCTTTCATTTGCCTTTGCCAATTGCTCTCTTAGCCTTTCATCAATGAAACATCTCTAATGCTGTCTGGTTTAATCTTAAACAAATTTCAATACTTGCGAGTTGTACATGATTCGGAATTAACTAAACAGTGGAATGTTAATTATGGTGCATTGTTATAAAAACAGGTCTCATATTCATGAACAAATTTTTTTTTTGAATACTTACCAGAGCATACTTCCTGCCCGCCTTATCACTGTAGGGACCCAGGAACATGACAGAGAGGATGGCCGGGAGGGAACTTGCCAGCGACATCTTGAGGCCGAAGATGGAGGCTGCACTGGCAGCCAAAGTAAGGTTACCTGAATAAAAGGTGTTCTGGTTCATTAAAGTGATTCAGGTTTATTGTCCTTTATCATATTATTAGGGGTAAATTCCAAAAATGTCTAAATATGAGATTAGCATAGGACATCTAGGATCATGCATATATGTTGAGCTTCCCTTTAGTTTGGATGCTCACATTGTTACAAATCAACATCCATGATGAAGGGAGAACTTTCTTCCTATAGGACACAATAACACAATGAACATGTGTTTAGGTAATATAGCCAAACGGACATGGTAGGTAGATGGATTTATTCTTGGATAAGGATAGTGCTAACAAAATGTCAGGTTACCTGGACATACATAACTACTCTCTTTTTTAGGCTTGAACAGAAACAGGTGCAGGAATAATCAAGTACCTGTGATGTAGTCAGTGTGGGTGGAGTTAAGCTGGGGTTGGCAGGAGTTGGAGCTGGTGGGGTAGGTCTCATTACCCATCAGCCTCTCCCACTCCCTCCTCTGAAAGCATCAGAGGGACAAAATGTGCCTGAAGCAAAGTATGTATGCATGTACGTAAATTTGTTCATCAGACATATAAATGTATCATTTGTATGACTATTAATACAAAATATGATTTTTACAAACCTGGATTTGAGCTTTACAATAGTTGAACTGGTATGGTAGAATTGCCAAATTGGTGTCCCCTTTGCTATGAGCAGCCCTTGATCTGTGAATTCTTGATAGCAGCATATGTCTAAAAAACTCACACATTTGTTGTCATGATGCATCGCGATGGTACCAGCTAGGTACTCACTTGCACTGCATTCATGCCACCCTTTTGAAGTGTGGTAGCTTAGTCATGGGGAAAACAGTTTTGCCTGACCCCCTCTCACCTCAAACCCAAATTCTCCCTCTATCTTACTGTTATGAGATAATCAATCCTATTTATTAATATAATGATGATATTCAGTGGGCTGAGACCTGAAAGTACTGTGGCATCAGTATAAAGTCAGGTGACTGGGTCAGCATGAAGAAAAGTAACACAGGCTCCATCACCACTGTGCACCCGTTGCAACGTGTGGGTAATATCTTTCCTGTGTTTTCCTGTTTTTCTGCTGTGCAGTCACTGTTGTCAAGGAGAGGTTGCTTGTCTTCATCTTCATTCTGGATTTGTTGATCTGGTGGGAAAGGTGCATTGCTATTGGCTTCCATAATTACTTTTTCTGAAAGAGTCAAGATTGAAAAGTATATAATTATTATACTCTGGTCATTTCTGTGTGCAAATATGTTTCGTTGAAAAAATGTATATGGTGCTATAGTACCAGTTTATAAATACTTTCACAGTCACTGAATTTAAATTTAAATATCATGTCAGGCATATATAATATAATGTATAATGTTATTTTATACATCCATTAGATAATCTTAGCTTCTGCATTTACTGAGTTCATGCATCTACTTGCTTGGTTGATTTATTGATTAAAATTGTAAACCTATATAGAGAATCAAGCCAGTAATTGTACGAAAATATGCTTAATATCTATAAATGTTACAAGCCAGAACCACAAGTGTTCGGTTCTGGCTTGAGCTCTAAATCTAATCTTTAGAGTCTAATGAGCAACTGCATTTAAAGGCATCCACAGTAGTGAGGGATAACAAACCAGTTAGGGCAGTGGGTTAGATATTGTGCCAGTTACTAAAATGCTAGGCATGGAATTTTGAAATTACTGTTGCTAGCTAACAGAGTCGTTCTAGCAACACGACAATAGTTCCAATAGAATGCCCAGGGCCTGAATACTGGGAGTAGATATGGTCAAATACCTTTTATTCCCAATGATTGTGCCCCTTTATGGCAATTGTACTTGTGGGTGGTTGACAGGCGTGACCCCAGGTCATCTGCTGACCTGGGTCACACCTGTCAATCATCTTAGGATTTTGATGAGATTTTTTTTCTAGCTATGTACTAAAGGGAAATGCAATTTTGAAAACAGGAGTTGCGTAAATTCACTAAAACCTTTTTTGCACGATATCTATAAACACTTGGTTTAATAATTAATAAGTTATGCCAAAGTGATCCTCAATAGCTCTTACTGAAATCTATGCCAAAGTGATCCTTACTTTGGACACCTCAAGTGGGCGAAAATTTTGTTTGGGTCCAATTGGTGTAATCTTAATGCATTGCTGTTCTTCTGCTTTGATTCATTGTGAGCGGGGAGACCGGTTTACTTCTTGGGCGCATCTCTACTTCTTTTTCAGACTATTTAGATATTATCCTCAGCTGTGGCTTAATTGATATTGATATGATGCTCACGTAACTCCCGGTGGAACAACAATATTGGCCCCGTCTGGGTCCACTGCTCAACTGCTTTAATACTATAATTATTACACTATATCACTTAAGGAGAGCGAGGAGGTTGTAGCTTCCCGATGGACCACGACTAACTACAAAAGTGCCCTATGTAGTAAATGTTTGTATTAGTGTTATGAGCTAACTACAGGGTAATTGTCCAAGGAGCCAGTCGAGGATAATTATCATTGTCCAAGGCTTACAAAACGTATGCAGCTACTCACGCGTATACATCCGACTTAGGCCTTTACCCAATCATTGGTTTGTGATTGGTTTTACGTGTTATACAGTCAGGCAGTTTATTTTGTTCTCCCAGCCTACTGTGTCATTTATATAGCATGAGTATAAGATATTATAGATTCTCTACACTATCTCACTATCAGGTCACCTAAACTCAGGCACATGATTGTAGATAAGGAAATTTGTGGACATATTGATTACTACATTCACACATTCACACGGGGCTACACTAGGTTATACACTTATCTTACAGAAAGGAAGGCTTTAATACCATCACTGGTCAAAGACTCAGTGCACCGTGGGAGATTTGGCACAAAGATTGCACCCTGACATTTCTATGACACTTAAAACAATATGTTTTTATAGACTACACATGGCTATACATATACTAGATTGGGTCAGGTCTTGTGATTTCGTACGTAGCAGACTTTAAGGATTGGGTAGATAAACTGATAAGGAATCTGATGATTATTTCTTCCTACATTTTTCAAAACTTTCGTTTGCAGCTTTCCTTACAGCAAGGTACCACAATTTAACAACGATATGGGCGGAGGCAGTCGATGTCTGGCGAGGTGGGAGCACCAAAATTTGTACCCCGGCTCAGATGTAACTTTTCAACTTCAATTGGGTAGATGACTTTTCCATGTAACAAAGGGTTTTTGGGTCCTTTTTCGCCTTGTAGGGGATGGCATGACCTTTTCAAAACTGTATCAATCATGTCAATATTCCATCTAGAAGGGAAACAGTGATGGTTTTAGCTGTGGTTGTTCATGAATAAGATGGAATCTGGACAATATTATTACACATGTGTTTGCCACCAGGGTGAGCTGGTGTGTTACACAGATAATTATGTCACTCTATTTTTTGATAGACTAAAACTCAGCTGTAAAGTTATAATACATTAGCCACCGGTGGGATATTAAAATGTTACAGAGAAACATGTTATGGCACTCACTATTGTAACAGACTGCCCTCTGTCAGAGGGGCGCTGTCCTATTAGACAACTATTAGAGAACTGCCAGGTGGCAGCACTGCACCTGCAGTTCTGCAGATCTCCACTGCCAACAGAGAACTCCATGTGATCCTGATGGCAATGTACACAGCTAGTGTATTGTGGATTATAAATAAAGATTTATCATGGATAATTTGGCTTTTTAGAGCATATTTATATCTATTCTTCTTTATCATCATTAGTAGAATGCAAGAGCAGAAAGCTCTTACTTGTTGTTAGACAACGTCAGGGAAGACTACATGTATACATGTACACGTCCTCTGTAGAATCCAACAAACTCTTAATTGATGGCATCAGTAATACTCGTAATGGTGATTATGCAATGTGGATTATATGAATAAGTAATTGTTATCATCATCAAACAAGTTGGTATTGTTGAACCTATATGTATGCCAACCGGAGTAATTGTTGATTTGTAAATGGTTGCAGAGAAAAGATTCACTGTGCCCACAGGTACATGTATCATCCTTATCCTAGGATAATCTGCTCTGTCCCATGTGGAGTATCCCATCTGCCTGGCTGCTTGCATCTGTTAATCTGGCCTGAATCAAAGTCTCACGATGCATAGATATCTTCTTTATTCTACAGCTCGCTTCTTGTGACTATTTTCCTCTTTTGTTAGCAAAGCGTAGATACTGAAAGAAGATATAGTATTAGAAATTGAAGAATTTAAAGTTTTACTGACAGGAGACTGACACAAACAATTGAATGAACACTTAATTTCTATTTGATCCATATGGCAAGTGCAGGTTACTTTCCATATATAGATACTGTTTATATTGGTTTTGATAGAACACTGCTTGCAACATATAGTATGTACCCCGTAGCCTACACATACAAATATATCATATTGCAAAAAAGATGTCTCTCTTACAGTAGACATTACACTTTTTTTTGAAAAAGATTAAGAGATCATGCTGATCCCTCAAGAACCTATTAATCTTACAATGCAAGCATTCTGCACCAGTGAGTTATTCACTTCACGAAGGACATGACTATTGACGAAAAAGCACATATTAAATTAAAGCATCAAAATCCAAGGTACTTACATCATCATGAGGGCACCGCAGAAGACGATGCCAACCAGCAGCAAGTAGACCTGCACCAACGTAGGGTCGGCCCTCTTCTGTATCTCTATAATATGATATATATATATATATATATATATATATATATATATATATATATATATATATATATATATATATAGTTTACTAAGTTTATAAAGTATATTACTATAATGATTGATCTGATGTGACAATAAGTAACTCATCTAGTATTACTGAACACTTGATGGTGTTGAGGTTAATCTGTACTGCTCCATGTACTGATGTAAAGCGCTGCTGCCGTCTAGACATAGACCGTTATTACTATACTGAATCTGGGACCTGCTGGCGAGGCCGACAAAGGGCTTGCCTAATGAGCTCACAGCTGGACTGGATACCCAATGTCTTAGAGGAATTAGCAGGGCAATAAAAAGTGTGGTGGAGCTGGTGCTATCTTCAAGGGTGCCCACTGTGAGTTGTAAAATTGGTGGTAAATGTGGTAACCAAAAGGATACAAAGTTTATTGATACTGCCTGTAAATGACACTTAGGGTAGGTGTTGTCTATATCTTGATTGATATTATCAATGTGGACCATAATGACCTCACAGTTGGGAGCCTCGCCAGCAGGTCCCAGATTCAGTATATCATAGACATGATTGTACACACATCCTCAATGCTATGCAAATAAGAGATTGATAGCAAGAAAAATATGTGAGCGACACGTTATTGACAAACACTAACAAACACCACAGAGTGTCACTATCATTTATTTCATTATATTCATGTAAATTAATCATGTCAAACCCGTACCAGAGAATATTCTTTAATTTATGAAGTTTATTCATATCAACAAAAAACTGGTTGGCCAATAATGTTGGCACTGAAGAAAATATAGTTTATGTGTGCAATAAAACTCTTTGAAATTGAATTGATTTGATAACCTGCATGCGTATACACAGGAATTAATGGTAGTCATTTATTAGTACCGGTAAATAGTAATGGTCTGACAGTGTGTATCTATGACCAGTCAATGGCAGCAGTACATGGCCCTGGGTAATATGCAACAACCACGTGCACAGCATGAGTTACCTGTACAACGGTAACTCCATCTATTGAAGCCAGTTTGTCTACATAACAAATTAATGTCCCGTAGATGTGGCCATGAAGGGACTTGAGTCTGTATTTGATATATAATTATATGCATTTTTTGAAAACACAGAGACGGTGTCTCTTTTAGAAAACCTGATTGGAATAAGTTGGTCCGTCTGAACAAAAAGAAAAATGGCCAAGGATATACATACATACATTAAGTTACACATATCATATCCGATATTAGAAAAGGTTATCTTTAAGCATGGTGATAAGTGCAATTACAATCTAGTAAACATGATAAAGATAAATAGCTCATAATTTGCTTGGGCTACCACTTGATGTGAAATCCCTGTGGGTAGTTGATTAACTAACTATGATAAGTTAGTTGCTTTCACCAAGATAAGTTATTCTCCTATATTCGACATAGTTATGACCGATACTTAGCCACTCTCTTCCCAAACTCTCCCCCTTCATTACAATCTCTTCCACAATCTGCTCAGTACTAAAACTCAAGTATTAAACCCCCCCCCTCAAAAGTAAATTCTAAACGATGTTATAGTCAAGAAGGCGGTGATGCTGACCGTTAGAAACACTGCCCTTAGACCATTGATCCCACTTGTGTCTCCCTGACATGAGCCAGCAAATACAGGTTCCCTTTGACAATGTGCTTTATTTCTGCCCACACATGAGGCATACATCATGACGTGTGCGATGTAGCTCTGCTCGTGGGTGCCGTGGAACAGGTGAGACATGGGACCACGTGCGTAGATAGCCACCTCCTCACCACCGTGTGTATCTGACGGTAAAGGTGCCCCAGACGGCTGTTTGTAGTCTTTGTGTTCTGTTAGTGAGATGAGAAAAGTAAGCCATTGAAATTTTATTGCTTCATTTGAGATAATAAAAAGTGAGTCATGAGTTAGGTTACTGTACATTGTATTCATTGTACTTATTAAATGAGTCATCAGTCAGTTTACTATACATTGTATACTTATAATTACGTGAAAATCAGGTTAGTGTATACTTATTAAGTGAGTAACGACCGTACTGTACAATACTTACTGAAAGCCCCGCTAAGTGAGTCGTCTGTAAGATTGCGGCGGAAAAATATGGTGCTGTTCTCTGAGTTGTTCATGAAGTGGTAGGTGTAGCCGGGACCGTTAGCATAGGCCAGGGTGGTCAATGGTAGCCCATCAGCCGCAAACTTCTCTGCGATCTCTCCATCTCTAACATCGTCTACCACATCTGTGCGGAATATTTACAGATTCCACATATAAATTACTCAGAATACATGACTATAATATAATATGCTTTTGAAAAATGGATGAGGCTAGTCCTGCTTCCTTACAGAGCTGCCAGATTCATGCATGAATGGATGGGTGGGTAACTAGGGGTAAATTACACGGTGACCAACCATGGCATTATGCTTAGATCCTTTACATCTTGATAAAAGTACAGGTTATAGACTAAAACTCTACTTGCACCTGTAACAGGGTTGCTAAGTTAATCATGTAAATCCATCAAACCTCTACCAACAAACCTCTGAATAATGCTGGGAGAGTGGACAAAAGTTGCCAGCCTCATTTTTACCAAATATTCTTTAATTGTTGATGTAGGAGGGATATGGCTCCCCAGGTGTGAAGATGTGTGAGTGGTCAGACTTACCAAAGATGTCCCTGTTGATGGAGGGGTGGCCACCCAGGGTGAAGACATGTGAGTGGTCAGCAGTGACCACTATCAGGGTGTCATCACCAGTCATCTTGTCTGCCACCTCCACCGCTGCAGCCATGGCTAAAGTATCATCCAGTGCACGATAGGCATTATTGGCATGGTGCGCAAGGTCAATACGCCCTCCTGTTGCAAGAGATAAATCATGTAATGATATCATATGATAGTCTGAATTATTCCTACTGCATTATTCAAACAGTTGTTGCAAATGCAGATTGCCTATAGAATACTGTTCAAAAAATGTCGTCGATCGTCATCATTCCCTATTATACCTAGAACCCCTTAATGATGACGCCATAAAGCATTACCCCTTACCCTCACATTAGTTACTTCCAGATATACAATGGCACACTTACCTTCTAGTAGCAGGAAAAAGCCCTTGTCTGACCGCTTCAGTATGTTTATTGCCTTTTCCGTCATCTCAGCTAGGGAGGGTTCCCCCCACTTCTCATACTTTGGATCCTGCCGGTCAGCCTCGTACTGCATGTGGCCAGGCTCAAACATGCCTGTCATAAAAGGCCATAATGTGTGCTATGGATTACATTTGGTTCTCATCACTCTTTTTTCCCTTGATATGCTTTCTTTAAGCTATTGAATAAATGGAAATTGCCTGAAACGTAACATACCTAAACATATTGCAGATGTTATTGTACTACTTAGGTCTGCAGATTCATCCATATAGGTACTTGTAGGCTATCTAGTGTTTCACTACTCATGATACCATCCCTATTTACCGTTGCAGTAGCAGAACCAGTATGGTGCTAGCAAGCTGTTATGCACTATAGTCCATGAGATAAATGCTATCAAATCATACCCATGAGGTATTCCACTTTAGAGGCATCCACAGCTTTAAAGTCTGTCTCATTCATCACCAGCTGGCTTTTGTCTCCAGGAGATGTCTTCCTCTTCTCCTTCAGCCACTCCTGTAGCATAAAGTGTCATCAGTTATATATCAGACACATAATAGATGTTCAGCTGGTGTGCATATGTGTAAATACATTTTTCAAAATGACAAAACCCACCCCCTTAAGATGTTCTCTGATTTGAGGCTTCTAATTAATAGCATAGTACCTGGAGGAGGTTGCGCCTATCGCGCCGTAGTCCTGGCACATTTGGATGTTCAGGGTCAGTTTCATTGTCAGGTAGGAAGTGAGCCCTGCCCCCAGACAGAAAAACCTACAACAAAAATGACAAAGCACTTTATTGAAATAAATAGGCCATTGCACCGTAATCCCGGAGTATGTTTTTCCATACATATGTATATGATTGACATAATAGATTCTGGTTCATACCACAGTGATATTCCTGATGCATATGTAGCAATTACAAATTAAATAACCAGTATCTATGGTCATTTACAAAGGCTCTTCAAATGCTGTCTATGCGATGTGTCATTAGACTACATGGATACTTTCTGACAAATCATTAATAGAGACCATGGACAGAGGACCAAAGAAGTAACCTTGAAGAACCCCAATGTAACCTCTGAGATGTTTTTCATTGGTAATCATGGTGTGATGAGCCCTGTGAGAAAGATGCTCTATCAAAGCTTTCTTAATCTTTCTGCTGCTGCTTAGTCTACATTCCTTTTTGGATTAAGGGTGGGTGATACGTATTATCAAAGGCTTTGCAGTAATCAATATGACATGGTGTAATGCAACACTATCACCACAATCATTATAGGAGCCCGAAACTGCTTTGAAAGGGGGTAATAAAAAACTGCTTCCAAAGGGGTATAAGTAGATATGTCGATCATCCAATGCTACTCTATCAACATTTTATTAACCAATGTATTTAATACTGACCTACCTGAGGACGGCCTCAACTTACCGCCACCCCGTACATGGGTGCTCCACTTTAGACCATGTCTATACAAATGCTGACCATGTGAAACAGGTTGGGTTGATGGATGACAAGATCAGCGACCACAGCGCCATCTATGTCATTAAGAAACAGCAAAAGATTAAACATCACTCAACAGTAATCACTGGAAGATCCTACAAAAACTACGACAAGGCTACCTTGGATGAGTATCTGCGGGAAGACAGCATCCAGGACATGACTGAACAGGATGATCCTGAGATTGTGTACCATCGTGTCATCACCTCAGTGTCCCGGTACTTAGACCATGCTTGCCCGGTTATCACGCGGACCGTAAAATGTGCCTCAAGTCCAGAATTCACGCCAGATGTGTTGGTCTACATCAGGAGACGTAAACGTGCCTACAAGAAGTCCAGGAGAGCCCGCGGACGTGGGGTCTACAATCCCTACATCGCTATCATCACTGACCTGACTAGAAGGATTGATTTGAAGCTCGCAAACAATAGACGCAAAGCCGTGCTGAACAACCTCGACAGATACCGTGACGACCCCCGCAGATTCTGGGGGGTGATTAATACCCTCTGGAGGGGTATACCACGAGTTGAAGAAATCAAGCTGAAAGACCAGCAAGGAATTGAAATACCCAAAAACCAAACAGCGAACCACATCAACACCTATTACTGCAACATTGGCAATGAGCTTGCCGCAGCCTTTGATGTGAACCTCAATGATATTGACCAAGTCCCAGTGGACAATATCCCACGGTTTGATCCCAGTGAACTACAGTGTGCTACTCAGGAACAGTTGAAAAAACTTGTGTCCGCCATCAAACCTTCGAAGAGCTCCAGCATTGAACATGTGAGATCTCAGGTTATACAGGATGCCCTCAAAGCGGTCCCTAGTATCGCCCCAGCCTTAATCAATAGCTCAATCTTGTGCCAGAGCATCCCAGCAATCTGGAAAACCGGCACCATTGTGCCGCTGCCGAAGAGTGGCCCACTTTCGGATGTCAGTAATTGGCGTCCTATCTGCCTCCTGAACATTTTCAACAAGATCGCTGAAAAAGTGATACATCAGCAACTGATGGATCATCTTCTTAGGGAGGAGATTATCTCACCGTCCCAGTCAGGCTTTATGCCCCAGCGATGTACTGGGGATTCAGTCTTCGGCCTACTGCATGAAATGTACTCCGCGCGCAACAATGGTCAGCGGTCGGCCGTGGTCTTCCTTGATATGAGGAAGGCTTTCGACACGGTCGACCACCTGATTCTATTGAACAAGCTTGAATCATTCAGCTTAGGTGGTGCATTCGTTGAGTGGCTCCGTTTCTACCTTCAAGGACGAAAACAGCAAACCAGGGCCAACGACCAACTCTCGACGAGCCTACCTGTGGACAGAGGAGTGCCACAGGGGTCCGTAGTCGGCCCTCTTCTCTTCGTAGCGTACATCAATGATGTGAAAGATGTAATCATGAACTCCAAGTACTTCCTCTACGCCGACGACCTAGCACTAATCGTATCAGGAAAGAATGTTGACCGGGTAAAGGCCCTACTACAGGATGACCTCGTCAGAGTAGGAGCCTGGTGCACGCGAAACAAGCTCACCGTCAACACCACCAAGACGCAGGTGCTGTGGTCGTACTCCCAAAGACTACCGCCAAATCTCGAGAATGTGACCCTATACTTAAAGAACCAGCCTCTGGAAGTGGTGACCCAGTTCTCCTACTTGGGAGTCACCATCGATCGTTACCTCGGTTTTGGTCAACATCTCAAAAAGAGAATCAACCTGGTCCGCACACGTCTACAGCAGCTAAAGCGCATAAAAAGGGCCTCAGACACCAAGACCACGGTTCAAGTCTACACCACTATGATCCGCAGCATAATGGATTACTGCGGGTTTGTGGTAGATGGAGGCCCAGTATGGGCGGTCAGGAAAATGCTCTCCAAAACGATGCCCTTCGCCTCAGCGAGGGCATCAGAGATCCCAGAGGTGTCGACATTGATGCGCTGCATACAAGGAATCGTGTCCCAAAGCTGCTATCGATGAGGAACCGGTGCCTACTCGCGTATCTACACAAGATGACCAGATCGCCAGACATCGTTATCGTTCCCACCAGAGATCTGCGTGGCAACAACCAAGTGCGACTGAAAATCCCCAGATCAAAGAAAGGTATCTTTGACAAGAGCCCACTGTACCGTGGTGCCCCCCTATGGGACGAGTTACCTGGAGAAACTCAACGCCTACCGCACAAAGACTTTGTCAAAAAACTCAAACCGTGACATTCAACAGCGTGCTTCGGCACCCTGAATGGACTAATGTGATAATGTGATATAACTGTCGTTCTGTAAATAACTATGTCTGTCGTACCTCCTACCGGACATATTACTCTCATCTTTGGCTATTAAATGAAAAAGTTCCCCTGTAACATTTTTAGTACGCCAATAAAAATATCAACAACAACAACAACAATATTAATGGTTTTACCATAAATAAGTTTGTAAGGCTAATTTCACCTCATCTGGTTTTGTATGACCATATAACCTTTGAAATATTTACCCTGATGTGGTCATTTTCCTTGACTAGTTGATAAGCTATATCCTTGACACAGTTGTCTTCTTCTGGTTGCTGTGAGTCTGCCTCCCAGTAGCGATCAGGTGTGTGTGCATATGTACCAGCCGGCGTGCCATGTGTAGCCCTAGCAGTCGTCACCACACCAGTCCATTTACCTGGTGAAATACAGGAGACTAGTGTCATGCTATGTAAGGAGGTGTAATACAGGTAGTTGTTGTCTGTGTGATGTTATTTTTATCTTGTGTTACCTCAGCACATCCTATAATAATATTATTATCACAACATGGCATGACATCACACCAGCTTGTCACATTAGCACACCACATTGACACTATATGTGATGCTGTTTAACCCCAGCACACCAGCAGGTCCTTGTTATCTTTCATTATTTACATATAACATTAATTTGAGCATCTAAAGCACTGTTGGTTTTTGTTAACCCACCTTCCTCATGTGACATGTCCAGGATGGATGGGAGCTTGTTCTCGTCCTTCATGGTGCTACAATCTGTATGGTGCACGCGCTGGTCGACGCCTACAGTGTTTGTACGCGCCTTGTGCCCTGCCAGGAATGCTGTAGATGTGGATGATGAGTCAGCAGTCTTCGTATTCACATTGTATGTCTGTGGTTTGAACAAAATATTTATCAGTAGAGAAAACAAATGACATTCTCCAAAAAGTGCCAAGTTGGGAACCTAAAACTTAGTTTTTCTTGATTTCCTGCTGCAAAATGGCGTAGTATAGCCAGAAGTTGGTCCATTTCCACAATGTTGGAACCAAATTAAAAATATGGCTTGGGATTTCAGCCTAAGGAAAGCATTTTGTATTTAAGGTAAAGCTCAGTTCTTTTTTAGTATTGCTTGAATCATAAACTTAAAAATCGTACGTTTTAAATACTAGTTGGGGGATGCCATGGAGCCAAGTATTTCGAATGGGTGGGATTACATTAGATTTTGATATTATCTAATCATAACACTACAGCATTGATTACCTTTCAACAAATCTGAATTAATCTTTTTTGTCCGATGTGCAACTTTAAGTTTTGCCATTCTCTATCGATGGCCTCTTTTAAGTTAATATGCCTCCTACACCCAACGAGTGCCCCCTTAGGTTGGCAAAAATGACTCATCCCTTAGTTATGACGTAGAGAAATGATATTATATCATACTATAACGAACGCGGCCAACTGACTGGACTTGACTAAAGACCGCACTATGTAATTATTTTGGATTAGGGCAGGAAAAAGGGCAGAGCAGAGGAAATAACTACATGAAGCATTACATGAAAGTGCTTAGAACATTAGGAGCAAGTAAGGAGTATAAGTTTGAGGAATATTGGAAGTTATAGGACTTTTCCTAAAAAAGTCAAACGCAGCTTCTGGAACATGGCGTCATCAGAAACATTGACGGTCGTCGAGTCAATCGACTCAAAAAAGGAAAAATCTCAAGCATCGGTTACAATCAGATCTACCAGAAGCATGACAAAAGGTAATGGTGGATGTTGTGAAGATGAATCATCAAAATGTAACCATATTTCATTAGAAATTGATGAAAATAGGGCCGTCACTAAGGAGCCAAACAATGGTTGTCAAGTTGTGACGTCTTTGCAAGGCGCTGAGTACGCTAGTATGGCGAATGAAAAAGTACCGCAGGCATCACTCAATCTGATTTCCGCACAGCTAGCGGGCATAAACAAGAGATTTGATGATAAATTTGGAGAGATTGTACGCAACACTGATGAAAAGCTTGCGAAATCACAGTCTCACTTTGATCAGGTGTTTAGTAGGCTGTCAGCATTGGAAAGCAAAATGCAAAATATTGACATGCGAGACGTGCAAAGTGTACCAGAGTTGAGTCAAGAGATAAAATTGGCGGACACATTTGCCAGAACTTCTACTATCAAGCTGACTCCGGACATTGTGAAAATTGATCTGAAACTGAAAGACATTGAGGTTCAGAAAAAGAGTTTAGATGATTTCAAGGTGGAAACTGAAGCATATTTGCAGAAAATAAAGTCAGACTTCACGCAACAGCTCAAAGAAATAAATGGAGCAGAACCTACCTCTTTTACTGGAGCTGTCAAGTCATTGAATCAAGTTCAAAGAGAGGGTGAACATCCAATGAGAAATCTAATCATCCATGGGGTACCAGAAAAACCCAATGAGAATCTCTACGTTCATATAAAAAATATATGCCTAGATATGGGGATTTTTATTACTCCAGCAAACATCACAGGAGCTCGCAGATTGAGAAACCCACATCAGATCCCAGACTACAACAGGAAAGTCCCAATTCTTGTTAGTTTGGACACCCTAGCACTGAAATCAAAAATCTACCGGCAACAAAGGCTATTAAAAAATGTGGACCCTGACACTCCCATTTCAATATGTGAGGATGAGCCGAAGAAAATCAGAATTCTGAAAAATAAATTGCGAAAAGTGGTGAGACATTGCATGAACAATGATGTAGAGGCAAGAATTCTTGATGGTTTTATCCAGATAAATGGTACCAGATACGCATTTGATCAACTCGAGAAAATTCCAGAATTGTACATGCCGCAAGGAATCACTGTAGTTGAACTATCGAACACGGCCGCGCCAACAGAAAACAGTGACGTCACTGGTTCTGTAGTAAACAGTGAACGCGATCGGCATTTCAAGCAAGAACGGATTCGACAAACACCGCACGGCATAGTTTACAACGGGGCAACAGCATACCTTAGTAACTTCTTCAAATGTCGGATCGAGTTTGAGGTGGAAGGTGAGGAAAAAGTGTTTAACTGCCTAGAACAAGCGTATGTGTTTGTAAAATGCAAGTTCCATGATGAAAAGGAGCGTGCAGACCGTGTCATGTCGCTGCGGGACCCGAGACAAATCAAAAGCATTTCAAATGAGTTCCCAGCCCGCTCAGACTGGTTGCTGATTAGAGAGGAAGTAATGGAAAGACTGCTAGTTGCTAAATTTGAACAAAACACTGACTTAAAATTGCGGCTAATGTCAACAAATCCAGCATTGTGTATTGAAAGTACTCTGTGTGAAACATGGGGAGGTAGGGCAGACTTTGACAGTAAAAAATATGACGATGGCACATACAGAGGTAAAAATCTACAAGGGAAAATAACCACCAAAGTGAGAGATTATTTTGTGCAGTTAAACGTAATCTCAACTAATCCCCCGTCTAATTTCCCTCAGGTGACACATCAGGTGACACATCAGGTGACACATCAGCAACAACAACAACCTCAGACTGTGCAGAATCAAGACTCCCTTCAGCCTACACCAAACAACACTCAAGTCAAGGTGGTGCACTCACAACAACAACAACAACAGCAACAACAGCGCGTTCTACCTCAACTAGAGACAGCTCAAACACCACAGCAGCAGCAGGGTGTTGTAGAACAAAATCACAAATCCTCGGCACAGATAGTACAACAGCAGCAACAACAACTAGACATCTATAAACAGCATCTGCAACAGCAACAACAGATCCAACATCAAGTTGTACAACAACGAATGCAAACACAATGTAGTCCAGATAAAGGAAAAACTGCTGAGTCACATGTACCGTTGATGAGAACCCCTACAGGTATCGGGCTACAGCGATTTCAGCCACGTCAGCAGATGCAAAGTCAACAGCAACAACAGGTAATAGTTCCACAACAACCCTTTCATCACACACGACTTCCTGGTAGTGGAGCGGTATCAGGAGCAGCAGTGAATCTACCTTCACCAATGATGAGACCAATGCTGTACATGCATCATCAACAGCATCAACAACAACAACAGCAGCAACAGAGGCAACAACAAAGTGAGAGTCAACAGCAGGTTATTAACCATCTACTTCAAGCAAGTACGTCAACATCTTCAACGCAACAGCAGGCTACTTTCATTGTGTAAAGTGATTAATCAGTGAACTGACTACCGGTAAAATTAAAGTATTAACGTAATAATTTAAATTCAACTCAATTCAGTACATCAAGTAAAGTACCGGTAGTATAGCAGAATGGCAGCCAATTTTGAATTTGTTTATGCCACAGAGATTCGATACCCAGGATTCCACAAAACTATACAGCAGCGAATCATTGGAAATGAACGGGAGGGTAGATTAAAAGTGTTTGTTGTTGGAGACTCAAGGCTACATGGAGTCTTTTCCAAGCTGAAAAATCTAATAAAAGATGAGTGTGTGGTCATGAACTATTCCTCGGGCCTGAGTACAGATGAAGCAAGGTATATCACACAGCTTAGATTGAAACAGGAGAGCTTTGATGCGATCATATTGAGTACAGGCATATGTGACTACACTGAGAGAAAATATGGGAAACCAGTACAATTTGTTGGAGTGGTAGAGGAAGTTGCTGCAGCGGTCCTTGACAAAATGCAACATTTTAGAAATGAGGTGCGCTCTTTCCAGCCTGATGTGCTTGTGTTGGTGGCAGGAGTATATGGAGTAGATCTGGGGCGCTTTAACAACAAACTAACTCCACATCTTCCAGTTATCAAGGATAGGAATCAACATCTTCTTGATAGTGGGATAAAATCACTGAATTCCCTGATACACGACTCCAACAAATTAGAGACAAACGCAAAGGTGAGGATAGATGGGCTAGTACATCACTCAAAGTCACATGGTGGTGTATCCTACGACCGCCTCTATGACGGGTGCCACCCGGACGACAACATGCTTATTAAAGTAGCTGAATATTTCATGAAGGGAATTGAAGCGCTAACCATTCAACTCAAGTGATTCTTATTGATATAAATGCACTTGTAAGCAGGTCCAATGGGCAGCTTACTGATGTGTGTTTCCTATGGAAACAAGTTCTGTGGGCAGCATCCAAATTTTTTTATATATTTCTGGAATCCAGATAAAACGCAGTATACACCCACAGGTCCAGTGGGCAGTGAGGTAGTATGCTGTTTTGGAATGGAGATCGTAGTTAATTGAAGGACAGGTCCAGCGGGCAGTCTTTCTTACTCCATTCACTCCTAGTTTTAAACTAGATGCTTTTCTCACAAGTTCAGTGGTCGGTGATTACAATGTGACATATAAAAGACTGATTTGAAAAATTTGATATTGGAAACAGGTCCAGTGGGCAGTTTCACTTTTCACTTTTCACTTCACTCCACCTCTCACCGCCAAATCCAGTTTATAAGTCTGAGCTAGTGTCACAGGTCCAGTGGGCAGTGTATACTATCAGAACATTCTTTAATTCTACCGGTAACCAGTTTCAAGTCTACTGGTAACCAGCTTCAAGAATTCACACAACTACAAGTCCAAGTACTACGCAGCTTTAAAATTTTTTGCTCTGTGATTTTATATATACAGTTTGTATACTTACCGGTATACTACATCTAATTGAATTGTTATTGAATGTTCTAAAAAAGTAAACTGTTATTGAATGTTTAAAAAGTAATGAGACTTCGGCCCAGAGGGTGTTTCTTCTCCACTTAAATAATAACATGTCTTAAAATACCTGTAAACTGGTGAGTGAAGAGTATCCATCTATTTAAGTGGCCCAGCGGGTACTTGAATATTTGAATAGTTCTATACTTTTCAATTATTGGTGTGATATTAGAAAATATCCATCTAAAAGTAAATTTACGGTACCCAGTAATATGGTAAACATTCAACACACGTAACACTGATTCATGTAGAACTGCTCTGTCCATACATTTTTTCCTGCTCTTTATTGTATTAACACTAGTAGTAAAAATATATGTATAATTAGTCTGTATAGATTAATTGAACTCACATCTTATTTAAGATGTAATTTCTTGTATCTTGTATATAATACTCTCAGCATATCTTGTTAGGTTTTCTCGCGAACTCCATCATTGCATATGCTGGAACATTAAGTGTAATAATGCCTTGCACTAATGCTCACTTGTACATAGTTTCTTTCATCAAGTTATTTCTAATCAAATGTGTTTTACTTTGTGAATATGCGACATTCAGAACTGAAGGTGTGGATTCATTCATGGAAATATGGATTCGTACGCAAAAGATTATAAAGGATTGGGAATTCTACAATTGAATTGTAGAAGTTACTATGGTAAAAAGGATGAGATTCATAAGTTGTTAGGAAATTGGAATATATTAACTTTCTCTGAAACCTGGTTAAAAACACAACATGATGACTCTATGATAGATTGGCCAGGTAAAAAATGTTTCCGACTAGACAGGATACACAAAAATGGTGGAGGAGTGATGTGTATGGTGCCAAATGATTTAGCCCCTTATTGTAGTATCAATAAGAATTTAACAGTCACAAACAAGAATTTTGAGTGCCTAGCTGTGAATATTAACCAACCCAAACATAAAAACATGTTAATTTGCTCTATTTACAGACCACCAAACACGGATATTGACTTATTTTGTAAGCACTTGCAACTTATTGGTGAAAATATTGATTCTGAGATTTGGATTTGTGGGGATTTTAATGTTAACTTCAGAAAAGCTGACAATAACTGTATAAAGAAAATTGTGACAAAATGTAAGACTTTTGGGGCTTTACCTCTTATAACGGAACTGGGGTCACTAGATTGAAGAAAAGGAAAATGGTAAAAGTGGTACAGGCACAACAATAGACAATATTTTCACTAATTGCATACATGTCAATGAGTCTGGAATTATAAATGCTTTAATTTCTGATCATCTTCCAATTTATGCTGTCAGAAAAATTGCTAAAAGACAATATGTAGTCAAGAAAACTATGGGAAGAACGTACAGGGAGTATAATTTTAATGATTTGGCAGAAAGACTACTCTTTGCAAACTGGGAAGTGTTCTATAGAATGCCTACTGTTGAGGCAAAGTGGGATTTCATTATAGATATAATAATAGACTATTTAGATGAATTTTGTCCTCTAAGGGACATCACTTTTAAGGACTATGGTAATGATTGGTTTAATGATGAGATATTAGAACTGGTCAATCTAAGGAGAGACAACTTAATTCACTTTAAGCATACTGAGGACAATAAGTATTTAGAGGAGGCAAAATTACTTAGGCAGCAAATTTCACATGCGATTAATAATGCTAAATCAAATCTTTTTAAAGAGAAACTAGAACAGAATAGAGGTAATCCCAAAAAATTCTGGAAATCTGTTAATGGACTTTTGAAATGTAAATCTGAGATTAAGATGCCTAGATTGTTTGATGATGAGAAGAATGACTTTGTTCCCTATGAAGAGACTCCAGATTATATAAATAATTTCTTTGCAGCAGTGGGAGAAAATTTGTTTGAGGAAAAGGTTGTAAAAGGACTGGATCGAGCTGATACTGTCTATCATTCACCCAATGATGAAACCTATGTGGGTATGAATGAAAATCTGAGTATTGATTTTGAGGATGTAAAGCAAGTAATTAATGACATAGACATAAGTAAGCCGTCAGGGGTCACTTTTGTGTCATCAAAGATTCTCAAAGATGCATTTAAATGTATTATACCTCAAATTGTACACATGTTTCAATTCTCTTTTGACAACGGAGATTTTCCAAAATCTTGGTCCAAGGCATGTATTACCCCTCTACCTAAACCAGGAGATTCTAAGAATGTTTCTAATCTTAGACCTATCAGTATTTTGCCCATTATTGGTAAGATGCAAGAAGTTCTAGCACATAAATATTTAAGTACTCATTTAGAGACTGAACAGCTTTTGGATGATTGTCAATTCGGCTATAGAAAGAATTGTAGTACAGGTGAAGCAGTATCAAATTTTGTTAATGACTTGTTCAGAAACAGAGATCTGAACCATTATACGGCGGCAACATTTGTGGATATGAGGAAAGCCTTTGATAGTATTCATCATGGTCTATTACTGAAGAAACTGTCTAATATTGGTTTAAATTACAAATTTCTCAAATGGTTAGAGTCTTACTTATCAAACAGATTACAAATGACTAAGGTAGATGATATATGTTCTGATATGAAAAGTGTAACTTTTGGAGTCCCACAGGGCTCAGTGTTGGGCCCTCTACTTTTTATTCTATTCATTAATGATCTAGTACCAAAAATAACTAACTCTAAGATCATAATGTATGCGGATGATATAGTATTATACAATAATAACCCGAACTACCGGTTGGCAGAAAGGGCTGTTCAAATGGATTTAAATGAATTGTCAAATTGGTGTAATGTAAATAGCATGACCATTAATGTTAAGAAGACGCAGTGTATGTGGTTCGCTTCTACTCAAAAACTAAATCAAGCCCCTCCCATTAATCTGGAAATTGATGGTCATTTTCTACAATCTGTTGATAGTTATAAATATCTGGGAGTAACTTTAGACTCACAACTCACTCTTAAGAAATTTGCTTCTGAAATTCACTCAAAAATAACTAATAAAATTTTTAAGTTGGCTAAGCTAAGATACATGGTAGATGAGTACACAGCAATCATTATTTATAGACAAACTATTCTTCCCTTCGCTGACTATTGCTGTTTTCTACTTGACTCAGCGAATAAGGATGTGATTAATTCAATTCAAGTATTACAAAATCAAGCTTTACGAGTCTGCCTAAGATGTAAAGTTAGGGATGAGACTGTAGTAGGTTTGCACCTTAGATGTGAAATCCCAATGTTAATAGATAGGAGGAAAGAACTTTTAACCTCACTGTTGTTTAGAAAATCAAAAAAGCTATTAACTCAGAGAAGAGCAGTTAATACTAGAGCTAATGATAAGTTTGTGTTTCTTCTAAAGAGACCAAGATCGGACTTCTATATAAAATCACCATATTACAGAGGAGTAATGTTATGGAACAAGCTTGATGCAGATGTACAATATTTGGTGAAGAAGGAGTCTTTCAAGAAGAGAATCAAAGTTATTTATAACACATTCATGAAGGGAAAAAGAAAGGAATATATGAATGGGCCAGAATTCTTAAATAGACAAAGGAGAAATAGAGCAAGAAATGATGTACTGGTGAATGCATAATTAGTAATTTTTTCTTGGGTATAACTTATGTGTTTCATCCTGAGGACTATGTCTTTTTATCAAAAGTAGCATATTTGTAACCCTCACTAATGAACAGTATTCGTGAAAACAATGTTGCTATTATTATATATGTAGTGTAAATAATTACTCTTATTTTTCACCGAAACGTATATATTCACAACTAAAATTCCTTTTTTATATTTAAGGTGTCTTTGACTGTAGCTTGCAATGCATGTCTCAGACTGTTACATTTTAAGAGAAATCTGTTCACATGTAAAACCCCAGGATTGTTGTTATGAAAATCATACATGAAGTAACAATAAAGCAATTCAAAAAAAAAATACAGAGGCGTAGGAAACAAATCTTTATTGAGGGGGCCCAAGGGGGCAACACTCTAACCAACTTTAAGTATCGATTTTATGCATGATGTATTATATACACAATTATATTAGATTGTATGGAAAATAGGTATTTGAGCCCCCTCTAGTTCTGATTTGGGGTCCCAGCCACCTCTGTCCCCACTTTTTCCTATGCGAGAGAGGTAAGGTTTGAAAATTGTGTGTATTATATTACAGGTCTTGACAAATTTTGGGGGGGCCCAAACATATTCAGGCCCCCCCTCCTCAGTGATTGGGGGGGCCCGGGCCCCCCTGGCCCCCCCTTTTCCTACGCCACTGTTATACTCTAAATCATCAGCATGTGCCTATTGGAAGTCCTTCTGTGACTAGATGTAATAAGGACATCTTGGTGGTATTAAGGAACTCTTGTTAGACATTCTTTCAGATGAATTAAGGCTTTATATAAAGGTGTTTCATAGACAAAGTAGTATCATATTACAAAACTTATAATTCTTCAATTTTGTATTAGCTTAAAAGGGATTATCATAAACATCCATTATAGTTGCATGTACACAATAAATGCAATACATATAACATAAACGGTTTAATTATTGTCCAAAATATTGAGGCACATTACTCATTAGATTAAAAAGCAACTACATCTAATATAGGTGCCTTGGTATATAGCTAGTACATAATATACTCACCTTGGAGAGTCCTATGTGGGGGAACTTCTCCCAATACAGCGGCGAGTCATGAATGCTAACCTGGCGTCTCTGAGCCTGCAGCCACCTGGCGGCCGTAACAGTCGACACTCCCATACCATCACCGATAACCAGGATGACGTTCTTGGCTGTGCCTAAATTGTAGCAGGACTTGAGGGCTGTGTTGAGTTCCTCCTGCCCTGACTGCCACCAGTCTATCTTGTCTGTACCGGTAGGGTCATCTGGGCGCGCTGTGGACAGAAGTAATTTTGGATGCTGAATAGTGTTTGCTATTAAGAACGGTTGAAACATGACAAATCAAAAGAGAGCAAAATACTGTTTTTTTTCCTGAATTTTTAAATATGGTCTGTCACCCTTATCTTCTGAGCAATAGAACATACTAAGTCTTATTTAAAGTTAACTTTACCCTTACTTTCTCAGCATAATTATTCAGGCTTAAATTTACCCAATGCTTTATCAATGTGGGGTTCACTTGGGCTGGGGGTGGGTAAACTGGGCTAAAGCGCCCCTGTGATTTCCATAGGCCATGTTATTTGCTCTCTGAAGGGTGTCTGGGTGTAGTGAGATAGACTGACAATGATAGAATATTCAAGCTTTTTGTCAGTTCTATACCCCTATGGTTCACCCAGTATCTTACATATGCACAACCTAACCTGTATAGACCACTTTACTGCTTGAGGTGATAACCAACCCAGCAAATCGTGGTCACCTTTGGCCATGATTGGCTAACTTTGGTCATGACAAATTTGGTCAAGACAAAACCCTACCAAAGTTGCCAAATTTGGTCATGACCAAACCTCACCAAAGTTGCCGAATTTAGTCATGGCAAAGCCTCACCAAAGTTGCCAAATTTTGTCATGACCAAACTTGACCAAAGTTGCCGAATTTGGAAGCCCGTAAGAAAAAACTGTGAGGCTGCCCAAAGGTGACCCCGATTTGCTGGGAAGATACCATTTTAACTACACCCTGTACAATTAATATAATTATTAAGTATATAATTTATGTTATAGGCCCCTATATTACCCTGCAATGCAAGAAATCCATTAAAAACTAAGGTCAGTTCATGGCCTTATCCCACATGGACCCCACCTGGTCACCCATGTTGAGCCCATGGGTAACCAAGGGACACTTTTTCCCAGTTTCCCCATATCCAAACCCATATAAAAGGAGCTTTTGCAAAAAAAAGAAGTCAATTTAAAATGTAAAACAATCGAATATTTTCAGTATTGGGAATGAATTGAAGGATTTGCAGTGCAAACATGCCATATTGATATTCTGGGCTGAGCCCACATGGGCCCCACCTGGAAGCCCTGACAATTACCAGTAAATACCCAAATATGTGCTAGCCCAGGGTGCCCCGGTACACGTCCATATGGGGCCATTTGGGTTTGTTGGCTGGGTATATTGCATTGAAAAAATTACATTATCCTTGGTCATTCCTTAATTAGGCTTCATGCTTCCTTGCTCCATTTCCCGTGAAAATGGCGCTGTTTTATCTCCCGTGATAAGGGAACCAGATTTGCTTTGAAAAAGATACAGGTGGGAAGGTCGCAGCAGCAGAGGGATACCAGAGGTGCCCTGTGGCAAGCCAAAATACACCCTCGATTTAAACGTTTTGAAACCTTGATATCGGGGTAAATTTTATATTGAAGTTTAAATCTTCAATATTAGAGTTTTAAACTTCGCTACTAGATTTACCCTCTCACCGCCAGCAGGCCGCTATAACGGCTAGAGCACCAAATTCACTGAGCTGAACAAGAACATATTACTCAAAATTGATGAAAATATTTTCTAACAAATTCTAGTCGAAGCAACCCATGTTTGGTATCATATTAAAGCTTATGACATCCTATTTCACATCCTACATCCTATTTCACATCCTACATTCCATTTGGGTTTACAAAGAATGTCCAAGAAGTAACTATGCCAAAATCTCATTTCAACTTTTGCAATGGAGTGCTCCGAGGATCCGTCTTGGGGCCTCTGCCGTTGCTGGTTTGCATAAACAATGTCTATGAGGTAATGTCCAATGTCAGAGGAAACATGTTTGTCGACGATCTGGTACTTAATTGTGACCTCTGGCAGCAACACTGAGCGCATCAGGAATGGTCAAATTGTGGGAAAACACTGAGCTGACCATGAATACAGACAAGCCATTAACGTATTTAAAAGCTAGATTCTAGCTTAATCTAACCACAGAAGTGGGGAAGTAGTGGAAATTCAGGCGGATACAGCAAAAATATTTGAGCCCCCCCCTTCTTGGGGTCGAAATATATGTTTGCCCCTTCCCCTGGAAAGCATTTTGCTTGGCGATCCTTACAGTAACGCACATGATTTTTCGCTGAAGATAGATGCCATTGTTTTGGTGCCCCCAAGAGGGGTTGGAAAATAAATCCACGATAGCAAAGTCAGAATAGGTTTGTTGTCACTCTCTGTCCCTTCTCAAACCAACCAAACCAACGAGGAAGTCACTGCTCAGACTGAATAAATAAGTGACATATAGCCCGAGTTTCAGATATAGTTAAGCACAGTAACGTGGGTAAGCTGGATAGATCTCATTTCCACAGACACGCTACCACCTGTATGTAGCAACATCAACGTTGGAACGTTATACCTAGTTCCGACAGAAATCATCTTACCTTGACCATTGACTTGAGTGTAAACTACTAATAAGTAGATAATGGCTACTCCTCTTAGTCCCTTCATTGTTGACATTAAACAGTCCGCCTTAAACTTATATCCTAAATATATATGTGTCCATAGCCCAGCAGCCTCACTCTCAGTACTAGTTACTGGACGCCGTGTTAAGGCCAAAAAAGGTGTGTGTTTCAGGCAACCCGACCCTAGATTAAAAAAGGGCTGGCCCTAGTCATCCCCCCCCCGATTTTGGGAAATTGCTTTTTAATTTAATGTGCTAGTTAATTTCATAATCAGTGAGTCATCCTGATGACCAATGAGTTCCGGGTACTTTCAACATTCAAGAAAAAGGAAAATAGACCTACCTAAACTTCTTGGACCATGTTGCATGAAACACACTTTCTTTTTGCCTGTGAGAAAGACGGGGGGGGGGGGGGCTCCCATTATAAAGAAATTCTCTGACGTCACACATGGTATCTTGATTAAAGGGCTTGCATTTAATAAGTAAATTATGAAAGTCATAGCAGTAATCAAATAATTATATGTGCAGAAAGTATTCATGTAATTATTCTGAACTGATATTGAGGAATGTTGTGACATGGCGAGACAGTTGACCTGGATTCGCTGAAGGGCATCCAGCTATGGATGATAAATGGATAAATGAAAGATGGACTAGACAACATAACCGGTTTATTTCATAATGAAAAAAGGGTTAGTGCAGGGAGTTCAGGTTAATGGGACAACAACAGTTAATAGTGGCCAGGCATGTAATGAACTTGTTGTGCTCAGACCCTCAGACCGACCTATGCATATCCATAGCCCACACCCAAACTTATATATATATGACTATACATGGGTCCCCAAATAATTGACCATGTCGCCGTGTCAATTTTTAGCAAAAGGGCCGTGTCACTGTGTCGATTTTTATCTCGTGCATTATGGTCTATTTGACTCACAGGATTAAACTGATCAGCCTTGCTATACTGGGAGTAGATGACTGTATGTACCACAAGGTATGACAGAGCTAGACACCCATCATCTTTCAACCCTAGACAGGCTAGGATAACCATGGGTTTCTCACATTGTAGTGAAAAAGCACAACAATGTGTTATCTCACTGCTATAAATTTGGGGGTTATCACACAGCGATGTGAGATCTCACCCCCCCTGTTGGAATCTATACTCGGGTGACCATGCGCTTGTCATTCATGGCCCTCACTGGGCAGACTACATAATCCTACCTACTACATAACTTCTACACCACACTTCCCTACCTAGTGTAACTCCCTCACCTGTTATTCTGACCCACCTTATGTAAGCCCCACCTACACTCGACCACTCACCTGCAGGTGAGCTAGTTACCTCACTCCACCAACACAAGCCTTCCCAGGAGGTCAGGTTTCCCACCCACCCACACCTTATATTAATGAATAGGTAATATCATAAGAAAATTATCATGTATTCTGTGTTTTATACCACCTATCATACAAACACTTCCTCTACGGTGTAAATGTTATTATGAGGTTATCAAATACCTATACTGAATACCATGTACCTATAAATCATACAGGTCTACAATATGTCATTTGACCTTCATATAATGTATCAGGTATAATTTCAATATTGTATAACGCATATAATTCAGAAAGCATTGTTCTTTAATCCTCCCTCCACTTGTCTGTTCGGTGGGCTGTCCATAAATGATAGTATAGATTTTCACATTTTTACATTTTTCAAGGATTTCCATTAATTTCAAACAAATATCTAGATTATGCATAAATGAACACATAATTGTTTTCTCCACATTCATTTCTTTTGTCTGATATTATGGATATTGATATTGAATAACAACGATTTTCATGCAATCCATAAAAATGGCATGAGTAAAACCCAATTTGTTGTAGGCTTACCATAATTTGCTGTAGAAATTCAATGGGCACAGCGATGTATGATCCTATCAGCTATGTAGATCTGAATGGGCATCTATAGAAAATGTATATTTAAATAATTATATTCAATAAAGAAGCTAAAACTGTGTATTCCCTATAGCTCTATATGCTAGATATAGCATCAATGTGATTTCCAACAGGGGGACGAGATTTCACGTCACTGTGTGATAACCCCTAAATTTGGCAGTGAGATAACACATCACTAGGCTTTCTCACTGCAACCTGAGAAATGCATGATTGTCCCAGCCTGCTAGAAGCACTGCTGTACCATGTATTTGGACATAGACTGGTGGCACCATCTGAAGTCTAAAGATGATGGTGGACTAAGCAGTTTATATATTACTAGCCAGATGGTGCTACCCTCTATGGCTAAACCCATGGTACAGTAGGCCATCTAGGGTAGAAAGATGATGGGTGTCTAGCTCTGTCATACCTTGTCCTATATACAGTCATCTGGGCCCTACTCCAAGTATAAGCGTGCTACTCAATTCAAGCCTGTGATTTGACTGTGTCCATCGATTTTTAAAGGGGCCATGTCGCCTGTGTATTGTATTGTTACCAAATTTCCAGGACACAAATTCAGATTTGTTATCACCATCTACAGACCTCCTAGGGGGAATGTTAATCGGTGTTATACCAAGTTGGAGGACGTTGTGAAATTACCAATGTTGATTAACCGTGATATCTGGGTGCTAGGTGATATAAATGTGAACTCCAAAACGAGAAACAATCCAAAATGTAAGCATATGTTTGACTTTTTGAGAGAAACAAGATTGAAATACTTGAGCACAAAGCACACCTACTACCACCCCCACGGCAGGTCAACTATAGATCATATCTACACTAATTGTGAGAATGTCGGGGAGTGTGGGGTAATCAATGATCTGAACGGAGACCATGCTCCTATCTATGTAACTAGAAAACAACACAAGGTGGTACATGAGGTGGTCTATCGTGAGGTCACTGGTCGCTCGTACAAAGACTATGACAAGCAGAAGGTATCGGAGTCGGTTTGCAACACTGACTGGGTGATTGACGAAGTTGATCTGGATCCATCTTCGGTGGTAACCATGGTGACTAATCATGTAATTGCCTACTTAGATGTTAATCATCCGGTGAAGACTTTTAAAATCAATGTTACTCAACATGATGGTTTCACCCCTCAAGTGATACGTCTGATCAAAAGGAAAAGAAATTTTTTGAGAAAATCACGCAGAGTAACGTGTGGCACTCCGAACCACTATCTTCCAAAAGTAAAGAGTATTGAAAGGCATGTATTGGCACTTCTGGTAAAAAACAGGAGGGCTAATATCAGGGAGAAGCTAGTGAAATACAAGAATGATCCTAAGCGCTTCTGGGCTGAGGTTAATTGTTTGTGGAAAGGTCCAAGAAAAGAGGTGATCATGAAGTTGAAACATGATGATGGGTCTGTGATGGATTGTGACGCCCAACCTGATTATGTAAATGATTATTACAGCAGCATCGGGGAAACACTAGCTGGCGTATTCCCACCTGCTGTGATAATTGATGTGGCCATGATAAATGGTATTGACGATGATGTTGCACAGAGACAACCTTTCAGGTTAGAGATGATCAATGATGAGGTGTCGGTTAAAATATTGAAGCGCATCAATGTAACTAAGTCCTCCTGCATAAAAAATGTCAGGGCTGGTGTAGTGAAGGATGTGCTCCTTAGCAAACCGAGCCTGCTTACATCGCTGGTTAACTCTTCCTTTGAGAAGGGAATTTTTCCTGATTGTCTTAAATTGGCTAATGTAATACCCCTTCCAAAGTCGGGCGACTTAAGTAAAGTTAGCAACTGGCGACCTGTTAGTCAACTGAACATATTTTCAAAATTACTGGAAAGAGCTGCTCACAGCCAACTGATGAGCTATTTAGTTAATTATAAAATTATAAATGATAATCAGTTTGGATTTATGGCTGGTCGCTCGATGGAGTCTGCGGTATTCGGGTTGGTGCAAGACATCTATGAATGCAGGAATAGAGAAGATTATGTAGCTGTGGCCTTCCTGGATCTCAGGAAGGCGTTTTACACGGTTAATCACTCTCTATTGCTGAATGAGCTTCAGAAGATAGGCTGTGATGGAGCTGCGGTTGACTGGTTTAAATCATACTTGACGGGTCGTAGCCAGACAACTGTGGTTGGAATGAAACAGTCTTCTACTCGTAATATATCATGTGGGGTACCACAGGGTTCCGTGCTGGGGCCGCTATTATTTATTATATATATAAATAGTGTTGGAAGTAAGATATTGAACGGCAGATTCTACCTCTATGCGGATGATCTGGCTGTAGTTGTCAATCACAGGGATCCCAGACTAGCAATGAGTCTGCTACAGGCGGACTTGGATGGTGTTGCTGAATGGTGTGACAACTTTAGACTGACAGTGAATAGTGATAAGACCAAGATACTTTGGTGTCATGGTGACCGTTGTGGCATAGACTTCACTGCATATCCGATTGTCTTGAAGGGTGTTACACTAGAAGTGGTGAAGGAATTTAATTATCTCGGTGTTATTGTTGATTGTATCTTAAGTTTCAAGGAATACTAAGCTAGCCTACCTGAGGAACTTGTGTAAATACATGGACGAGGACCTGGCAGTTTTGCTCTATAAAACTATGGTCCTACCAGTACTTGAGTATTGTAGCCTGGTTCTGGATGGTGGCCCGTCTACTCTAGTGGATGAGATTCAGACCATCCAGAACCACTGTCTACGTGCCTGTGCGCATATATGGAATCCTAGAGAAATCTCGCTCGTTGACTTACATGCAAGATGCTGTTGTAAGTTTCTAAATGCACGGCGCAGGGAAAATATCCTAGGCTGGATGTACCGCCACACTAGAAAATACGATAATGTGGTCGTACCGGTACGCAATTTAAGAGGGAATGTCAAAATTAAGATAAAGGCACAACGGCCGAAAGGGGAAATGTATCGAAAAAGCCCAAAGTATAGGGGCTTGTTATCTTGGAATAAATTGTCCCCTGAAGTACAGCGACTGGAGAGCTTCAGTGCCTTTATGTGTAAGATAAGGCTCTAGGGCCAGATATAGCAATTTATTTATTTATTTACAGTGAGATAAAAATGTAAGGTAAATAACTGACGCGATTATTGCGCCCACTGCGAATTATGTTTGTCAACTGTGAATTACGTCTGAAACAGAGAAAATATGAGTGTATTAGAATATTAGAATGCTTACATAATTATTGATGATACAACCATGCGAGCTACTGTTACTGATATTATTGTTATCTATTATTACTGATAGTGCAGATGTGACTGCTGCTCTATAGTTGGCGTAGTGATGTCCATCTATTGTAGCGTTGAGCTGTGTAATGTGAATGTAGTATGTTGATGATGTCAGACCGACTTTTATATATGCACACCTCCTTACACCTATTGCCCGATGTACATGTATTGTTTATGCTGGTTCTGCCTTGCTTATATGGTGGCTCGGTAGCCTGAACTGGTCTTGGCTTAGTTTGAAAAACTGTACTTGTAGAGAAACTTCGTCCAATAAAAATTATCAAACTCAACTCAAACTCAAACTCAAACTGTGTCGATTTTTAAAAGGCCCATGTCGCCGTGTTGCCCGTGTTGCCCGTGTCGAATTTTAACCCATGTATAGTCACATATATGCAGACGTGGGCCGAGTCTAGTTGTGCCCCATGTCGTTCACAAGATACAAAAACTGTACCAGCAAAGAAAAGGTTCCTCTGAGATAAAAGGAAACTAAAATTGATATCATTAGCTTTCTATAGTTCCATTAAAAAATATTTTGGCAAACATCCAAGATACATAACAGTGTTTTCACACTGAAGGTGCCCAAATAAGTCTAAAAAGTAAGGACTTGTACAAGTCTAGGCCCTGGGTATGTTCTTACCTGACCTACACCCTAGAACTAGAAAAAATCATAGGCCTCGCTTCTGGACACACCTTAGTAACTGGTAAACCTGGATAACGTTGTCCTGGTGGTGTCACATGGTACAGAAGAAGTTGTGGAGGTGAATCTCACCCTGGTCTGTGTCACATTTTCGGTCTAGCAACAGGGTCACCCACCTGTCCTCGTCTGCCAGTCCCCTCAGATGGCACCCAACTAGCTTTCTATAATGATATATTGTACTAGAATATATCAATTTTAGTTTTCGAGAAATGACTTTACGAATGTGCTTGGGCATTGCCTAGGTTCAAATCCAAAACAAGCTCAAAGTCTCATTGTTTTCAAGATATCTCTATTTACACCACAGTTGGATGGAAAGACAATAGATCACGGTTGTTTGTATTTTACTTATGCGGGCACGGAGAATAAAGCATTTCACACCTTTTATATACTGCATACAGCTAGTGGTATAGATAAGTTATAGGTCTTGTACCACGCTGTAGGGGTATTCACTGTATTTCGCGTACAGCTTGGTACTCGTCCTCTAACTGCAGCACTGTATACCAATGCAGTCCACTCAGCACACTCCCCTACTGTTAGTGTAAGTCAGATATGATATATGTGTGACTAGCTGCATAAATGCTATAAGCCTTGGACAATGGTAATTATCTGCTGCTGGCACCTTGGACAATTACCCTGTCCTTGGCTTATATCACTTATACAGCAAGTCACTTATATCATATCTACCACTTAAATGCATGTTTGTAATTAAAGTTGTTTGCAAATCATCCTATATTTTTATCCTTTATGTCACAGATTTTGATCTGGAAACCGTAATTTCATTTTTAAATCCTTGTGAATCAGTTTAGGCCACTCAAAAAAAAAAGTTGTTTCTCATCACCGCGCGCATCATAAATATCATGATCTGAGGAAAACCTTTTTTTTTTTTTTACATTTTTGATGAAAAAAATGTTAAAATTTGAAAAATATTTTCAAATGTGGTATCAAATTAAAGCTTATGCTGGCAGCAATGCAGTCCGCTGGTAATAATTTGCATTTTAACAACCTTTGATGATCTATAAACTCTGAATTACTAATATGTGAAAATTCATCGCGAAAAATTCAAATTTCCCCGCGAAAATCCAAAATTCCCTATGTGTTTCAGCTTCAAGTAAAAAGAAAAAAAAAGTTAAAATAAGAAACGCCCTCGTCATATTTTTCACTGCTTGGTGATGAGAAACAATTTTTTTTTTTGAGTGGCCTTATCAATGCTCTTTTGTGTTTCTTCTATTCGGAAGGAAATTGTGTTTCAAAGGCAACACATAGCATTAAGGGATCGTATTTTGGTTCTAAAACGTTCCTTTTGCATACAATATAATAAAGCTTTTCACCTAAAACGGGATATTTCGTGTAACACTACAGTATTCTACAGGAAGAAGTACACCAAAGTAGAGTAAAACCTTGCATATAAGCCGAACTCGCGTATTAGGCTCTATAAGCCGCACCAGGGGTCTCATTATGGCGACTTTAGTGCTGTAGCATACCGGTACATCTAAAAACTCGCATTCATATAAGCCGCACCCCCGCTGTGTGCCGATCCTATAAGCTGCTCCAGTGATCTGACTTTTGTACTAACCGCTGCGAAAGTTTTACGGTAATACTTATCTTAAGCCCGTTTATCTAATTCTGGATCACGGTTTCTGTTTGCCTACATTCATTCACATCTTTAATATCTACAGCCTCCTATCACACTGTGTCCTTGAAAGACAGTTTGTCCACACTAAAGTCCTTACCAACACAAATAGTGTAAAAAGTATGGTTTGTCCACACTGAACGTCACAAAATGTCCACAAAATGCAGTTTAACCCCATCAAATCATTACAAGGTGTCAGCAAATACAATTTGTCAAAACCCACGTCCATGCAGGAATTCACGGTAGGTGATGAACTCCTCGGCTGTTCTTGCATGCCATTGAGACGAGGTTAGACATTTTTTTAATGCTGCAGCGAGATTGTTATCGATTCTGCACTGCTATTGAATGATAGAGGCGGTTATAAACACATTCCTCCTCTATCTAAAGCAGAAAAAGACTTTCAAAAATGTATGTATACATGAATCAAAAATGAAGGCCTAAAAACGTATAGGTCTACATGTAAATACTTTAGAGATGTCCACAAATGCCATACATACGAAATGTAAGGTGGAACGCGGCACCAAGACGGAAAAGACATCTTGTTTCGCTCATCTACAAATTAGCGCAAGACCCAACAAATTGTATTATGCAGAGAAACAGGATCCGATCCGACAAGAAAGTAAAACTTACACAGTAAAAAGTTGTTGTTCGTGAACAGCAAAATTTTCTGTAAATGTATACAGTGCTTTAGCTGTAAAGAATAATACAGCAAATTTTGCTGTACATGTACAATTCTGTTACTGTAGATGCAGTTACAGTATAGTGACTTGTAGATCTACAGCACTTTTCCCTGTAATATGTGCATGAGAGGTCGTGGGATCGATCCTTGGTCTAGCTACCTCTCATTAGAGATCTTTAGCAACAAGGCTGTAGCTCATATATTACAGACATAGCAGAGGTAGCTTCTATCCCAATATGGCCATTTGTAATACTGGCTCTGTAGCGCAACCGATCAGGGTCCGTCTCCAACACCACAGGTCCTGAGTACAATCCTTGGTTGAGCCAATTCTCTTTATTTACCTACATCCAACTAAAATTTGTTTTTCCTTCACATGGATGATTAAAAATATCACCAGTACTGGGAGGCGAACCCAGGACCTTCAGACTATGATTTACAATCAATTTTGCTGTACAGTAACAGAAGATTCTGCTGTCCCTGTACAGTACATAGTGCTGTAAATATACACAAGCTCACTTGCTGTAGGTCTACAGCAAAATCTAGTGGAACCAAAGTTGCGTGCACTATTTGCTGTACAGGAACAGTACTTACTTCTTACAGTGTAAGGTTGAGCGGCCCAAACGTGAAAAGTACAAAAAAGGGCCAATATACCGAGTCATGGGACTCGAGTCCAAGACAGTCATACAAAAAAGTATTTGGAACTGTTACATTATAATTGACATCAATACTTGAGTTAACTTAATTGTCATTGAACTGAAATTAATGAACTGGGTCTACTGACCTTAAAAGGACTTATGCACCGATGGGGAAGTAGTACTACTGGACACAGACTTTTGATATTTCTTTTTTGTTGTTTATCTTTTTTTGTACTCTTATTTTTCACACACTGCTTCACATAATGTACCATCCCTTCATCAGAGGATCGTATTAATAGATGTGAGATGGTGTCAATAAACATATTTAAAACAATTTGTTGCAATTTGGTGTTGAGCACTATCCCCTTTACCACACTACTTTTTTTGGCCAACCCACCCGTTTGCATTCCATGCCATAGACAATAGAGACATTCAGTATCAATTCCAAAGAATTATCATTTCATCACATGCACAGTTTAATTTGGGCATGCCCTGTATACCATGCAGCACGTGGCCCTCACTATAATGGTACAGGAAATTACGTCCATGTTTCGACTTCACTTGGAGAAGAATAGGTCTTAAAATAGCATGCTGAGCTGAATATGGAATTAGAGCCAATAGTTTCTTCTTTCGCTTCCATCCCTTTTCCCCACTTAGACTTGACCCAAGCCATTGAGCGAAACGTGAATTGGATCCAGGATATGGTGTATGTTCTACTGATAATAATTATTATGGTGTAATTTGAGTATCGCTGTATTATAAATTGTATGTAAATTCCTTTATTTATACTGAATGTAGATTAGAACAAGCCTGTAATTCTGGCACTTCAAGTCAAATTACATTTGACAATAATAGTATCATAGATTCACAAATAAAGGTGAGAAAAGACATAAATGAAACAGTTTGATTAAAGCCATGACTAAATGTGACCCGTTTTAACGAAATGGGTCGGAAGTCGCACATTTAAGAGCCTAGATATGGCCTCTTTAAGTAGTATGGGGTGGAAAAAATTAAATTTTTGAAAAATGTATGAATAGTTATCTTATGGAATAATAAGGTACAAACCAGATTTCAACTCCCATTATTCCCAAAATGATGGCCATAGGATCTATAATTGTATTGTATGATATAGTTAATATCTAATTTAAATGTTAATTATCTCATTTTAATTAAATTCCCTTTAATTCAACAAAAATGTATCAAAAATATTGGCAAAGGGTCAAAACTGGCCAATATACTACATGTCACATATCAAATGAAAGCTCTTGATGAGCTGTACACAACATTTTTAATATGCGACTTCCGACCCATTTTGTTAAAACGGGTCACAAATGTAATTGTACAAATTGTTAGAATAGAGCAATATTGAGCTGATGTCAATATCCGAGGCAAGATATAAACGCTGATGTCAACACAACAATAATTATAATTATAACCTTTTGGAATAGTGACAGTCACAGCCAGCACATAGTAACTACAGCCTTTAAAGTTGTCATACCAGTTGGCACACTGAAACCTATAGTTCCTTCATTTGTATCTCAGATGATTGTATAATCCTTCCCCTCTTATAATCTGCCATCTATCTTGGCAGGAGGTTCTTAATATGTGCAATCCAAGACTCTATTTATATTCTGGTGGGGTCTGGTTATCTTAGTGTTGCAAAGGTGGCAGCACTGAGCAGTCTCATGCCTGAAGGTATTTTTTTGCTGATCTTACCAGCAGAGTCTACTATTACCTGGTGTAACACTACAATTGGTGATACCTTGTTGATGTAATTAAGTGCTGGATAGAATACTGCAAGCATTCTATTTTTCATGATCAATATCTTTGGATTTAGCACAGTTAAAAGTCACAAATAAGAGTGAGATCTTACCAGTACACTGCATTAAGGAGACCCTTGATAGATATGCAGAAAGGTGGTATAGTAGCTTCAACCCTTTGCTGGACGAAATTAATTGGAAACATTATTTTTGAGTCATATTGACTGTCACGGAACCTTATTTGGAGAGTAGTGTGTACGTTTTTTCTTTCTCATTTTAAACGCTATTTGTAAAGATAAGTTGTAAATGTCCTCAGTTAAGTTTTCCAAATAATTCTTGGAAAAAGGGCTAAATTCGACAACTTCTCGGTGGAAAACTGCAGTAGTCTGGCGATGAGAAGGTTCCCATTCATGTACTAACTTTCACAACAACAGGTGGCAGCACATCTCGGGAAGTTGACTTGGCTTAGGGTTTGTTCACACAGAACACCAAGGCTGTGGGCACCTTACGTTCTAGTATGCAAGTCAGGTATCTCAGTATATTCTAATTGGTTAAGAGAACGACATCACCATTAGTCATTTTACCTAAATATCAAGTCAGGTTCATTGATTTATAATTGTACTCTAAAAGGCAAGTGATCATAGTTTTCATACTGCCATAGTGTTGGGTGTGGCCAAAATTTCACATTGAAACGTTGCTTCTGATGTCCTAGTAACTTTCCGTATCTTCACTATTATACAGACTAATTTTTCATTCAAATATGATGCCATATAGGGCCTGACCTGTTGATATTCAAGCCGAAAATATTCACACAACAAAAAGACCTTTATCGATGAGCGATTTTATGGTCAACAACCTCCCAAAAGTGTCAAATTTCTTAATCAATATTTCACAAACCCTACATCGATTCATTTGCAAATGTCAACAAGGATCTATGAAGTTTAGTTTTAGTCACCCTCTTGGGGAAACCGACGTCAAAGCAAATAACGGCATAGTAACAGCAGCCGTGATTCATTTTAAGCTGCCACCGTCCATATCCAAAACAAAAAATGTTTAATGCTCATGATCACAAGAATAATACAACCTTGGGAGTTATTTTTTAAAGCTGCAGTGTTTCAAAAGTCCGTTATTTCAGTCATAGTTTGAATAAAATATGTTTTTCTATTTGTCTTGTATTTTGCGGAAATTAGGGGAAATTATTTCTTTAATTAGGCAACCAAAGCACTCTCTGTGTGCACAGCTGTCAGTATTAAGGAATATTCGATATAAATCCAATACCCAGTGCTTCCACAACCTTGGACCACTTTTATTAAAGGCAATTTTTTTCTGTTTTGATTTAGAATGACCATGGTATTGTGGCGGTGTAAGATGGGGAGGACACACTGAGCAGTTGTCAGAATACGTGTCCTACAGCAGTAAGGACTAACATAGGTGATACTCTGTCGGTGATTTTGTTAGGTCATAGCAGTGCGTTAACAAGTTCTAATGTACGGTGGTTATCTAGTTTAGGCACTTCATGTGTATAATGCACTCAGATGCGCTTGTGCATTACAGGACAACAGACAGTCTCGACGTGAAGAACATCGTCCTCTATTCTGACATGGACTACAGATGTGAGTAGTATAGGGAAAGTAGCATTTGCTGCAGGCAGTGTATGTTACTTGCTATTTGTCTGATTAATTAACTGAAGGTATCACTAAGTGTCAGTATAACCATGTCATTTTAATGCAGCACTTTGTACATCACTATTTCTGAGTCATATTGGCTGTCATGGAAGCCTATTTGGAGAGTAGTGTGTACGTTTTTTCTTTCTCATTTTAAACGCTATTTGTAAAGATAAGTTATCATTTGCATAAATATCCTCAGTTAAGTTTTCCAAATAATTCTTGGAAAAAGGGCTAAATTCGACAACTTCTCGGTGGAAAACTGCAGAAGTCTGGCGATGAGAAGGTTCCCATTCATGTACTAACTTTCACAACAACAGGTGGCAGCACATCTCAGGAAGTTCACTTGGCTTAGGGTTTGTTCACACAGAACACCAAGGCTGTGGGCACCTTACGTTCTAGTATGCAGGTCAGGTATCTCGGTATAATCTAATTGGTTAAAAGAACGACATTATCATTAGTCATTTTACCTTAATATCAAGTCAGGTTCATTGATTTATCATTGAACTGTAAAACGCAAGTGATCTTAATATTCATACTGCCATATAGTATTGGGTGTGGCCAAATTTTCACATTGAAATGCTGCTGATGTCCTAGTAACTTTCTGTATCTTCACTATTACACAGAGTAATAATTTTTTTCATTTGAATATGGCATATATGGCCTGACCTTCAAACCGAAAACATTCACACAACAAAAAGACATCTATCGTTGAGCGATTTTTGTGTGCAACAAAAGTGTCAAATTTCGTAATCAATATTTCACAAACCCTACATTGATTCATTTGCAAATGTCAACAAGGATCTGTGAAGTTTAATTTTAGTCACCCTCTTGGGAAAACCGACGTCAAAGCAAATAACGGCATAGTAACAGCAGCCGTGATTCATTTTAGGCTGCCACCGTCCATATCCAAAACAAGTAAACGTTAATGCTCATGATCACAAGAATAATACAACCTTGGGAGTTTTATTTGAGTCATAGTTTGAATAAAACATGTTTTTCTATTAATCTTGTATTTTGTGGAAATTAGGGGAAACTATTTCTTTAATTAGGCAGCCAACGCATTCCTTGCGTGCACAGCTGTCAGTTATGAGGAATATTTGATATAAATCCAATACCCAGTGCTTCCACAACCTTGGACCAGTTTTATTAAAGGTAATTTTTTCTGTTTTGATTTGAAATGAACATGGTATTGTGGCGGTGTAAAATGGGGAGGACACAGGAAGCAGTTGTTAGAATACGTTTCCTACAGTAGTATGGACTAACATGGGTGATAATCTGTCCGCGATTTTGTTAGGTCATTGCAGTGTGGTTATTTAACCAATAATATATGGATAACGGGCACACGAGGGGATGTATACCTATATAACGCCCGAGGTGCGTAGCACCGAGGGTGTTATATAGGTATATAGCCCCGAGTGTGCCCGTTATCCATATATTATTAGGTTTATTATACGATTATTCCATTCAAATGTCTTTAATTACCTTATATATGTCCTAATTTCGCCATTTTGAATGATATATAAGTCGTCTTGTACAGAGGGTGCAGTCGCCATGTTGTGGAAGTCTTCAGTAGGGGAGGTGAGGAAGAACGAGCTAAGCAGCGGGGATCTGTCATTATTTCAAATCCAACATACCCTTAGTGTTAACGTATTGGAGTGTACTCACGCCGCGCGACCTGCTGGTTTAAAAACTAACCGCTCCCTGATAGACTGGATATAAACAGCGTTTCCCTCACACTGTACCATGGCCAGATACGCATTGGCGCTAGCATGACCGCCTCACACACCGGAGGGGACCGGTTCGAGTCCCGGTGGAAACGTACCAATTTTAAAGTGCCTATATGTATGTGAAAAAAGATTCCTAGAATTATTTTAACGAATAGGTAAGTAAAGTCCAACTACTACCTTTATAGTAAAAAAAGAATTATAAAAAAAAATTGATTTTAGGAGAAGTTATAACAAAAACGGTAAAAATTGCTGTATCTCTGTTAATATAAGAGCTAGAGGGCTGAGAATGTGTCTGTAGACTTCTTGTTTTACACCTTTCTTCTGTATGGCCAGCACGGTACAGCGGTTAGGGCGTTGGACTCGTAGTCTTGCGGCCCCGGGTTCGATCCTCCGACAAAATGTAGGATTTTAACTCTAAATATTCCCCTCAATCGTGCTGTTATCGTGTGATAACAGAACTGTGTTATCCAAAAAAAGCATGATCAGAGCCCCAATCGTATAATAACAAGTTCTAATGTACGGTGGTTATCCAGTTTAGGCACTTCATGTGTATAATGCACTCAGATGCATTCGTGCATTACAGGACAACAGACAGTCTGGACATGAAGAACATCGTCCTCTATTCTCTAATTGACTTGGACTACAGATCCGAGCAGTATAGGGAAAGTAGCATTTGCTGCAGGCAGTGTATGTAACCTGCTATTTGTCTAATCAACTGAAGGAGTGTGGTGTTGGTGGGGGCAGCGCTAGGGGGTGGGGAGGGGCTGGGCAGGAATTTCCGTGGGGGTGTATGAAGGACTTGCAGGCTCCCCTCTGACTTGAGAGGGGTCGACATCTGTCCAGCCCGCCCTCTAAACTATAGACCCCTACAGAGGAATCAACATTCTTACTATTATAGATATTGCATTCTTTTAACAGCCACAAATCCCCTCATTAAGTAGTACGGAGACCACACACCTGTAGTAATTGCCTGCTCACTTTGGTGTAGGTCCTACTACTGTAACACATATGTAGGGGTCGGATTCCCCGTACCCTGGTGGAGAGCCCGAAGGGGTTAAACACCTGGGTAATCCTCCCCCTCTGTACCATACCGATCCAGTAACGTAGGGAGCGGAGAACAGTCAGACACGGGTTGGTAGTGTAACGGTTAGCACGCTTGTCACCGGTGCGAGAGGTCTGTGGTTCGATTCCCGGCCGATCCAATGACTAAGTTTTCCGCCACCCCCACACTGGTGGATCTGCCGCGATGAATCGGGTAGTATGTTGACTGTGGACGGTAGGAGCATTCCAGCTTGCTGGGGATTGGCCACCTGCTGGCGGTTGGTAGTTGGAGGAGCAGGTTGGGAAGTGTTGGTCCCCAGTACGGGCAGTTGGAGTTCAGCATGGAGTTCAGTCAACAAATTGGCTGAATCGGTATGGTGTAGAAAGCTTCCATCACTGGGAAGTCAGGGTATCTCAACGACTGCTTGATAAAGCCCCATTGGGACCTTCGGTCTCCAGTGGGTGAGAATGCCTGGTGCTAGGTGCCTCTATACTCTGGGGGCTGGGATTCTCTGTAACTGTTTGATAAAGCCCCTTCTATGAGGGAGAGAAAGCCCAGGGTTGGTAACCCCTCGGAAAATCCGAATCTAGAGGACATGATGGAAGCTGATGGGGGTAGTGTAGGGGTCGGATTCCCCGTACCCTGGTGGAGAGCCCAAAGGGGTGAAACACCTGGGTAATCCTCCCCCTCTGTACCATACCGATCCAGTAACGTAGGGAGCGGAGAACAGTCAGACACGGGTTGGTAGTGTAACGGTTACCACGCTTGTCACCGGTGCAAGAGATCTGTGGTTCGATTCCCGGCCAATCCAATGACTAAGTTTTCCGCGACCCCCACACATACATTATTAGTGCTGCAATATTGGACTGGTAGGGTCATTATTTCTGCGGCCACCTTGCACAGAAAAATTAGTGTGTAGGTAACACCGCATGGACTTATGACCTATAACATCCAAGATTCAATGTCCTGGATTTAGATGATTTTCTGATATGATGCAATGATGCAATGTACATTTAGAAGTTTTAAATGCTTATAAGTATCATTTATATAATCTTTCATAATTAAAAGTTATTTTCAAACTTTTTATTTTCAATGCTCATTTGCCAGTTCATACGACTTTTTTCTTTTTACACTCAACAGCATTGTTATCTACACAATCACAGATTTCCATTGATGTCCAGTGTCTGCTATCATTTTTCGGTGCAAGGTGGCAAGGCGATGGGCAACTTGGTGCTGCAGCACTATACAGTATGGTGCCATGTCAGGTTTCCATTTGTTGATAACAGGATCCGTGTTTCAGGAAGCCCCATGTGGGGACTCAATGTAGTACTATGGCTCTTGTTCATTGACAGGAGCTGTGTGTGCCCTCCTAACATCCGCCATGAATAGTAGCACAGTTTGTTCTCGTTGTTGAAGAACTGCAAACATTCAGCTGAATATTCCAATCATGACCACTTTGTTTAGTGCCTTCCGCTCAAAGAGCGGAGCCTGCTGATTCTCAAAATCGAAATTTGAATATCAAACATCGTTGATTTATAAATAGCCGTCAGCGCAGTACTTTATTGGTGAGGAGGAGTAATCTTTTTTAGAAAAGAGTCATGTTGTAAATGAAAAAAAGGCTGCGTATTTTATCAGTTATAATTTACAACAGGATAATGGTCAGTAGAACCGGCTATGTACAAACTGCTGAGTCCACCACCATCTTTCAACCTCAGATCGGGTCACCTGCAAGTTACATGGAACATGCTATATAAGCTGGGACTCCACTAACCGATTTTGTCATTAGATCGGAGCTATTCTCACAAATCTGACCCGGATAAATCTAAGACACTTAACATCTGATAATCCAATTACCATAGTCTGACAGATTTACTTTTATGAGAATTGACCAGAAAATCGGTTAGTGGAGCCCCAGCTATAGGGATGACATGTGATGGGAGTCCTCCATTGCACCATATACAGACACCTACACCAAGCAGGCATGTATGCTGCTCGGTTAAAGCCTGTGCCCAGCTCCTCCTGATTCCCTTTACTGAGTCAGAAATCTCCAAGACACTCATGTGGTGTCCCTAGGAGGTGCCAGGGTGCAATAAACGCTATTATTTAGTCTGTATTAACTGTATCAGACTATACTCTCAACCCTGAGTATTCCTTAGGCCAAAAAAGAAGTTTGTTTCAGGTCACCCGACTGACCCTATCAAAACAGGGCCGACCCTACATTCCTTTATGCAATTTTGAAGAAATCTTCAGGCTTTTACCCTTTTTGGGTCAATTTTAGGGTCTTCGGAGAGGCTAGGTAGTGCTTTCATGTTTTAAAAAAAGGTTTAAAAAGGTGTTCTTTTGTCCACACCACCTGTTCACCCTTCCAACAAGGGATATCTGGCAACTCAATGCAATTTGTATGCAAATCCTACGTTACAGGATGGGACCCCTCCCACCATGTAACGCATAATTCCCAGACAAATTGCATTGATTAAAATGACAATTGGATGAGCTAATGACCTACATCAGTCAACAGTTCTCTACGACTAAAGAGCCAGTTCGGATGATTAAAAAGGACAAGTGCAGATAATACTGACCATTACTCAGTATATTATTTAAGAGAAATCACAGCTTTAGGAAGTGGTAATTATTTTACGTTATTAGTTAACTGGCACTTCCTACTTAAGGCTAAGCTATGAATTATGATTTTTAAGCAATATGTGAAAGTGAGTAGCCATTGCCAATGTTATGATGTACATTTATATAAAACATACAGACAAAGACATGCAATCTTTTACTCTCCATGCACCTGCTCCCCTTGCATATATCAATCATTCCTTAAAGGGTAGGGGAGGCTATAACAAAGGGTGGAAGAGATTCAGAACCCACAGTGGACTCATAAATATAGGATTAAGAGCTCTGGTAAATATTTAGAATAATCTTGAATACCTATGTCTTAAGTGAATATCTGTTTGTAGGATATGCATGTCATCTGTGGGAATATCTGACTAATAGATCTGAGCAAAATCTAAATATATTTCTCAAATAAAACACTCTGAAAATCGAGTTCATTATATTCCTAACTGTCATAATTTTGAAATCTGGCTGTTCCCTGAACAAAAACATCCCCTCCACTGTCTAGATGTTGGTGAGTTTATTGAGGTGCTCCCACCACCACCAACCCCCTAATGACTCCTACCAACCCAAACATCAGACAGGGCCCCCTGTAGGGCAATAAGTATTAGCACCTCTATGTGTGTGTCGTATAAGACCTGCTGGGAGCACCAGCAGGACTCAAAAAACGGAATCCTCCCCTTTAATATACACCTTTATATCCCTCTCCCAGGTCCCCTATCCCCTGACCAACCAACCAATCCCAGGGATCCTCTGGCCTATTCCATCTTCTGTGTTGCACATTGCCCTTTGGCCCTAATCACTCCTTCTGCAATATGTTATGTCTCTTGACACTTTAGTGCTTTGGGTTATGACTCCCAAAGCTCCCAATCTATGCCACTTCTCACATACCATCTCACTTCTAGTATTACTATTCTATTGGACGGACATGCTTTAATAGGCCCTAGGGACTAGTAAGATCTGGTCGGAGGAGGGAAAGAGGAGAGTCAGGGGGAGGGGGTTATGTCTCCGTGTAAGGTGATGTCCACTAGTCTGGGAGTGCGGGGGGGGGGGGGGGGCATGCCGCAGAGGTATGCTGCAGAGGCAGCATGGCCTGCAATCATAATATCGTACCTTATTTGTAAGCTTATTAAATTACATGTGTTAGTAAGTCTCTCTATATCCCTGTTAATCAGAGTACCATAATTACATCATTTCTGAAGTTACTGAGGCGTTGTGAAACCTGATTAGCGGAGCAGAAAGGTAATACCCCATGTCCTCACCAGCAGTAACAGGTTTACTGTTATATTATGCACCAGCTAAGAATAGGTGCAGCATTGGAAACCAGAAAAGAGTTATCCTATATATTTCTCACGTATTTAGGTCACTCAACTCCCATATATATCCCATCCCATATTTCCTCCATATCCACATCCTCTTACTTCTGACCCAACATACCTAAAGCTATGTCAAATATAACCTTCCCTCCCTTATCCGCTCACGCCCCCTTCCCTCCCTTATCTCCTCTGCTCTCTCTCCTTCCCCAAGTCCCCCCACCTAAATCCCTACATTGTCCACATCACATTGCCTCCCCTTCAACATACCTTCCCCTTGCATACAGTCATTCCTTTCATATTCCAACCATACTTCTCCCAGCAAAATGTCCCCTCCTCACCCATATCTACTCCCAATTGAGGTGGCCTAGCCTCGTGTTGCCATGTCCTGACCAACCCCTTTCTCCTCCCCTCCACATGTGATCTGGTTCGGATATGAGCCTCCTTGAGCCTCTGAGCTCTCTATTGTATTCATACTCTTTTTCCAGTATTCCCTATCCTCATCCAGTCTCTCTTAGGTTCCTCCAGTATCCTACAGTAGCCACTATCATCATCCAGTCACTTCTACATTCCTGCTGTAGTCACTATCCTCATCCAGTCTCCCCTCACAATCTGAAATACAACAAGGGACGAACTGACCAAGTGAATAGATGCCGCACCTGTGATCATTACCTGTGATCATATTTCCTGAAGTCTTAATTAGTTTCAAGGTCTATTCCGCACTAGCGAGATGCAGTGATTCTCCTCTGTGAGACCTATAGCTGAAGCTGGTTCCTGGCCTGTCCAAAATAGACAGTTTTAGGGGTCATAATTTTGAATCATTGGTATTTGAATATTCCTGATGTCAGCTGTCTGGATTGGGGGAGTGGTTAGGGCACTGGCCAATCAATCTAAGGGTTGTAAGTTCAAATCCATGCCAAGACTACATGTATTTTTCCTAGTTGATTAAAAAAAGCAATTGTATTTACAAATGAAAACTTGAACATGAGATGTCTTAAAGAATACAAAACCATTTTAGATTACACTATGGCTAAGGATCTTTACAACCGAATTCTATAGTATTAGGATTTTGACCTACCAAAAATATATTCAAAATTGTGTGTAGACAAAATAGCATTGACATGGATTTGAACCCATGATGCATGGATTGGTAGATCAGAGTCCTGACCACTCCCCCAATCTGAACAGATGACCTAAGGACCCACAATAGAGGCCTATACTTGAAAGGTTTATGACCCCTAAAACACCACATTTCTGTCATGACAGGAACCAGCTTCAGCTAATCAGCAGGCTTCTATAGTTAGCAGGAGAAAGAGCACTGGTACCAGACAAGATGGCGCTGTACAGTGTGATCATCTAGCTAAGGCGGAATATCCTCTATATGGTGCCAATGTTAGTCATTTTTCCACATTTCCTGTAGTCTTAACCCCCCTCCTTTAGAATGTACACAGCAGTCAAACTAAAGGTAAACGTGTTCAGTTATAGTTGTGTTATCAGTTTCAAAAAAGAATGAGAGAAAAAGAGAAAGAAAGAAAAGGGGGTGCGTGCGTTGGAAGCGCACCAATTATACACAGAGATGTTAGCAACTTACAGTGGTGGCATCTAGAGGATAAACCTGGAAACTGATTAAGACTACAGGAAATAATGAACCTTTGAAGATTACAGGTAATATGTTTGGCGTCTAGTCATTTGGTCAGTTTGTCCCCATGTGTATCTGAAATCCTGACCTATGATTGGCTAGGGCTATGAGTAACTATGGTACCCCTACACTGTTAAAAATCCCCCGTAGAAAAAAACGGTGATTCACTGGCAACAATGGATGCCAAGCTTTCACCGTTTATTTTAGGGTCACCGTTTTTTGGATGTCACCGTAATTGTATACAGGTTTTCACCGTTATTTTTAAACAATGACTAAGGAGGCTTAATTAGCTATTGCAGTGGCTCAAACTATTAAGGGCTATTTCTTTTATAATAGTGATTTGCATAGACCGATTATTCTGTAGTCATAATTATGTTCTGAATTCACTACAGTTATTCCCCATGTCTGATTTGGTTGCATGTCCAATTCATAAAGACACCATTGTGACTTGAATTCATAATTATCATGAATTAACCACTAAGAGACAGATAAATGTCTCATATCACTTTACCATTACAATCTACCAGCTGAAGTATGTTAGGATTGTTATAAAACAACAACTCCAGTGATATCCATATACATATATATTTCTCATTACCACACAAGAGGTATCTAGGGTATCCAAACTACTTGCCGGTGTCCCACAAAGGTTAATTATTGATTCATTATGAATATTCAATCAAGCTTAGGTTTAGACTAGAATGTTGATGCTGTATTGAAAAAGGTAATGGAGAACCATTTGATTTCTAATAGATTTAGTCCCCTTTTCATTGTTGAAGCTTCAGAGAAATCTCCTCTGGGACTAGGCTGCCACCTAGTTGGAAAAGATTGAACTTCTTATACTACGGAATTTCACTGTAAAGTAAATAATAGTGCTTTACCGTAATGGTTTACGGAGGTTCACTGTAAAAGCAATTGGATTGACGCTGCCTGACCGTAATATCGGGTAACGGTGATGCACCGTTAATTTTAACGGTGAATCTCTGTATAATCAACGGTAATTTCTAACAGTGTAGGGTAGGAGGTCCAACCCAGAGCCTCGCCTATGGGTACAGTGTGACAAGCCATCCCCCTCTACCCCCCATGAAAGTGGGTGACCTTGTGTGCTCACCATTGAGAACTATTAAGCATAGAATCCTTGGTCACAGGCCATAACAGTGGTCAGTGGTGGTAAAACTATAAAGAATAGAGGGCTTTATGTGGTTCTCTTGGGTCTTTATCAGAGTGATACCAAATGAAAAGAAGGGATTTTCTAGACCAAAAGATCCTGCTGAATGCATATATTGTGGTCTTGATTCTCAAAAACTGACTAGAACAGTATCTAATATATAAACCTGTCAATTAAAATCAGTACCTCAATATACCTATTTAAGCTTGAACTATCCCTCAATCTGACAGGCACTCTTCCTGTGTACCACTTTACCTATCCTGCACACTGCCTATCCCTCAACCTACCTATCCCTCAACCTACCTGAGTGTGTTCTAGGGTCTTCATAGATTTTCAATGCTACAGATATGTTGCAATTGGTAATAATGTATCACAAGCAGCAGTCATATCTTTAAAATATCATTTCTGCTATCTTGTATGATTGACCAAACTTGGCATAATCCATGTGCATATGCTGCTCTTTACAGTTCAGTTTTATAGAAAATGTACTTTTTACAACTCCTTAATCACATGTTTTCTTAAACCAATACCAATAAAGGATTCTTTCGTGACAAGTAGACTCTCTCACACATGATGTGGTTTTCATTGTTATAGATTTATAAATGTTAATGCTTTTTTTTTTTTTTTTTACCAATTTATGGTGAACAGTAGAGTGGTACCATAAGGAAACCACCACTGGACCATGAGGCAACTATTGAGACATATGCTGTCAGTCATGGCTGTCAATACTCGCTGAACATGTAGATAACCATGATTTATCTCATGTTACAATATTGATGAAAAAGACGACATAGTTTATGATTTTTCAATGGGAGGGGGTTATGTTGAATAAATATCACGGTTATGTATGTCTATTGTCAAATCAGTGCTTTGGATAGATCTGTGCTGAGAGTGGTTGGGTCATGGTACAGTGTGGTTAGGTCATGGTACCAAATCAACCCGTATAGGTCTAAGCTTTTAAACAAGATCATTTAAAGAATAAATTGTCCAAATAAATAATTGAATCTAACTCATCACAATCGCACATATCTTTGGAATAGAATGAGCATATGATAGTGGGAAAATAACATTTCTTTCTATATAAGATACTTCTTCTCATGGGCAGTACCTTGCCTTGCATTGGGTTTTAATCAATTGATGTCAATTAACATGCTGATGCCCGTAATATGTTATCTCCTGAGTACATTTTTAAAAAATCATTAGGAAATGAGGCAAAATGTAGCGATTGGTCTTTGTGGGGCTACACTCCAGGCTATATCATCCCCTCTCTTCATAATACCGAACCTGGCAGGGCCGGAACCAATATCGTTCAAGATATACAAGACTACTTTTCAATTACATTATCCAACCAATTTCTCCAGTGACTCCCTAAAGAGGGGGGGGGGGCATTTTTGGGGATGATTGGGGGCCTCAATAGAGGAGATTAAGACCGGAGCAGATTGGTCTATCATGAAGAAACGTCAAGACCCTTGAAGTACGTCAAGACCCTACTGGACGTGATGATTGAACCGGACGTGAGGCTGGCGTCCACCATAGCCAGGGCTGTGGTGACCATAATCAACACCTACTTTATACACTTAGCAGCTGTACCTTGCTATTCCTACCCTGGTGTTTAGGCCAATAGCATACATTATTCCACCCCCGCATTAATTACTTCTCTGCATATCATCATTATCGACCGCTACTGAATTGACTGTCGATATAAAACCCCTTTGTGTCACTATTATATGTTACAAAGTCTAGGGAGCATTGCTACTGTCTCCCTTCGGGTGGCGAGCAGGTTCGGACTGCATTTCTTTGCTTTTGTTCAATTCGGTTTGTTCAATTGTAAATCGGTTTGCTTTCAATTACATTATCCACAAGTTCTACTGTGTTCAGAGGTAATACACCGGGAGGGTAATCCTACCAGTGTACATTTTCCCACCCTCGTGGTAATTAATTACTTTCCTGCATATCATCATCAACGACCACTGTAATGAATTGACTAAACATAGCCAATCATTATTTGACAAAGTCTCTAAACAAAGGCCTGTTAAAACGTAAGCGAAAGTGTATTACTAACAGATAGACACTGAGCATTAAGTGGGAGACTTAGTGTGGAGAAGGAAGAGACAGTATCGATGACAAATATAATTGATTAATGAAGCTAATAATGCCAGATATTCTTGGAGCCCATTGGCATGGCTTCGTTGGGGAGGTGACAATCGCAATAATCATGTTGTGATTGTCATGGCAAGATTAGGAGGCACAGGTAAGGGTCCTACTTGATTAGTCCCACTTCAGCCATGAACCATATTATGATAATGATTCTGTGTAAGAAAAACAGTAGTAACGGTCAATATGTATGGTGAACATGTCCACTGTTATATGTTCCACCTAAAGGTCAAATCCCACAACACGAAACATGGGCCAGAAAGTGTTGATTGTTGACATAATAACAAGGGGCAACTGTTGCCAATATTGTAAATCGCAACACTTGTCCCAATTTTAGGGCTCTCCAAATCCCACTGTACCCGATTTGGACAGGGAGAGTGTAGCGATTTGGGCCATGTGGGACATGGTGTAGGGTTTAAAATCGCAACAGAAGGTACTTTGAAATTCAAATATTAAGGAATGTTGATGCAATTACATTACCTGCCACTATATTCACCATTATATGCATAGCTAAACACTATAAATCACAGAGCAAATCCCCTGTATATATGGAGCATGTGGGATTTGGGTAATGATTAATCAGTGACACAACCATTGCGATATAGCAAGAAACCTTGCTATGTTCGAGCAACATTCTTCTGGGGGAAAAATTAATATCTAACTTTTTTGATCCTTGGGATTTCCCAAATCTCAAAACAGCGGCAACACTTTCTTGCCAATTTAGGCCTGTCTTAGCCAATACAGTGCCCAAAATCGGCAATAAGACCAATTCTCAACATTTTCTGACCCTCTTTCACGTTGTGGGATTTGACCTTAAGCTGACATCTGTTGGTGTAGTGTTTAAAACCAGAAAATGTATATCAAATCTGTCATATGTAATGTTGGATAGATACAACATATTTGCCTTCAAGTGGCACATTTGCCACTGGCACTACTCTACTGCTCTACTCCTTAATATCAAAATGCAAATACCACTTATAATAATGTAGGGGTTAGTTTGATGACAACGTTCACGCAATCGAGTGTGAGGCCAGCCTGCTTGTATTCAGGGACATGGCATATGGCTCAGGTTCTCTGGTATGGGACAGGTGGCAGCACCTGCCCTGTGCCAAGGAGCTCAAATCTAGATGACCCCCACCCCCTCCCTCTGACGCTCAGTGTTGTCACATGACCATTTTGTGTGTTGTCACCAATATTTTTTGTATTCTTTAACTTTATTAGGCCTACTTATCATACACCTAAACTTCCCCCTCCCCATATCTCCTATCCCACCCCTCCCATTCCCCAGGATTCCCCAGCCTATTCCATCTTCAGTGTCCTGCATTGACCCTGGACCCCAATCACCCGGACTGCAATATGTTATGGTTTTTGCCTCCTAGAGCCCTGGGGCGCTGACTCCCAAAGCTTCCTAGTTAATGTATTACACTTTTAACCTACTGCCCATCATCCATTTTTATTACAAATTTATTCTGGTCCTACTTACTGACTATACCAGACATTAGTAGCAGAAAATGCTCCCATATTTCTCAAGTCCACTGACACCATCGGAATTGGTACACCAACAAAGTTGAGTTTTATGATCCAGGAACTTAGAACTTTCAAATCTTTATGGTGCATTTTGTAAAACCCTAGGGTGTCTTTTTCTGGGGGGAAATGTTGAAGAGCTGTTCATTAAGGAGGAAATCTTACTACTCTCTACCAAGTTGGATAAAGCCTACTACTGCATGGGCGTTGGCGGTGAATCAGAAAAGAAACATTTAAGCAATCATTTTGTTAAGTGCCAATGTTAATGCAGTGAAAATATCCACAGAACTCAATAGCTGAGATCGGATTGGACCCACTCTCATAATATCTGATACAAACAAATTTATTACTTTTGTGTCAATATATCAGTGTATTAAGTTGTTTACCTCTGATTTCCTGAGAAAAGCTCCGATCCAAGCAGAACATCTGGAAGTGGGTAATCCCAGCTAATAGCGCGGGTCCACACACGCAATGAAATGGGTACACTACCTGATATCCCTCATTAGGGAGCCCTAAGTAGACATAAACTCTTCTCTTTTTTGTTGTTAAAACCCATCTTGGGTTTGACATCAACATTGGGACTTACTGCAATTATCTGTTAAATGGGTCGCTATCTCCAGCATATAGGACTGTTTGTCACGGACATTCAAGCCGCCTAACTTTATGCTGCTACAACAGTTTTCTTTTCACAAATACATTAATCAAAACAATGAAAATTTCTATAAAATTACATTTCTTGCTGCGATTACAGTTACAACATATGTATTAGTAGAAGTATGCTGAAAAAATATGAGTATGCCTTAAGTATCATTTTCTGAAATAGATTTTTAAGGCTCCATCTGGATTTAAATAATGACACGATTACCTAAGTGTAATGCCCTCGAAGAAGGTAATGCCTGTCCTCATTAGCTGTAACAGGTTTACTGTTGTATCTTGTCAGACATTATTATAGCCCCTCGCCTTTTATTCTACAAATCTGCAGGAATGCTTTCCTTCTATTGCAATATAGAAAAGGGTAGGAATAACATACATTGTGTTGCTACAACTAGGCCCATTCGTTTTTTTCTGTATCTATTATTATTGTATATTTCCTGTTTAGCTTCTCTGCTGTTGCAGTGACCAGTTTCTGCTTTGTCATGTTGTTATGCATCAGAGTGCATGGTATTCTTTTTTGTAATTCACATTCGCTGAATCGCCAAACACAATGGTAATTTACATCCCACTTTCACTCCATAACAATACACACGGTGGCACATGTGTGTAGTGTGTATGTAAGTCTCTTAGGGCCGTCAGTATCAATTGATTCAGTCTTAGCCAACCCAGTAATATGTACTGGTTCATTAATTGGCAACTGACATAACTGGATTTATCATTGAACTGTAGAGCTAGATATGTGACCAATACTCGTCTTGGGGAGTATTGGCATATATTCGCACACACACTAGTTATCAAGTATTCCACCAGGTGGGGGTGGGTACCCACCACACACTGTCTGTACGCATACTGTGTTCATTGTGCTTGTGTAAGGCCATGTAGACGCTTGTTCGCATTTATTTTTTTCTTTGTTGTGATAAATAAATGTTGATGCCGCCGTAGTTGGAATCTAGAGGCAAAAGTTCACACTAGTCTGTTCACTTCATTATAAATAGTACAAGGGGAATATATGGCTCGTTGGTGGTGTTGAATTAAGCTAGACATGAGGAGTGCACCCAACATATCACACTAAGGGCTACCTGAATGATACATATATTTATGAAAAATATCTCCTGATAATTAGTAGCATAAGGTTGGCATCAGAATCGTCATCAGCCTGAACATCAAAATGGTTAAGTCCACTATACTTTAGTTCAAACTCAGAATAAGCACAGACATGGATAAGATTTGGAGGGCCACATGATAAGATTAAAGTCATTAAATATCTTCCAGCTCTAACTACTGCGTGACATGGCCAACATGAAGTCTCAATAAGCATAATATTATTAATTACAGAACATTTCCCAAATGTCCATGGACACATGACTGCAATCCAATGCCAGGATAGGCACAATAAAGGATAGGTAGACTGGATGAAAGGCAAATTAACTTAAACATAAAAATAGTTGATATGACATTGTTATGTAAGGGTAATAGGCACACTGAGGATAGATACAAAGTATAGTAGACATGGGTTATGCTTAGCAGATGGGCATAGTTAAACATATGGATAATGATCATTAACCTTAAACATTAGGGGTAGGCAGAGTGAGGGATACATAGAATCAGGGATAGGTAGGCACATAGACTAGGCAAGAGTAGCAAGGAGAGGGGTTAGCTTTAGCCTTTAAGCCTTTTTAATGAGCTGATTTAATAGAACACACTAATTCAAGGGATAGGTAACTGGAGGGATAGGTAAGCTGAGGGGTAGGCAGTGTGCAGGATAGGTAGAGTGACACACAGGAGGAGTTGTGAGGCCCCTATCCCTCAAAAGGCCCCTATCCCTCAAAATTGGTCCGTTTGAGGGATCGGGACCAGGTGAAGTCCCTATGTTCCAAACAGCCCCTATCCCTCAAAACGGTTTGAGACATAGGGCCCATGTGAAGTCCCAAAGCCCCAAATATTTTTTCTATGTCCCTATCCCTCAAAATATATAATCACTCTTGTGAGGTAGAGGGGGGGGGGAGCTGAAAAGAAATTAGTGGTATGGCCTATTGTAGGAAAAAAAGGGGCGAGTGAAACCTTTTGACGAGAGGGCCATGGAATATTTTGACTGGAATAGAGGTAGGGGGGGGGATTGCTCCCCCCCAAAAAAAAATCTCCTTAGATATATGCTATTATGTCTCCAGAGCAGATCACAATAATAATATACATGGATTAATTAATATAATTCTAACTCCTCAAACCTCCAGCATTATAACGCCCTTATCTAATGCTAGTAAAACCTATTTTATGGGTTAAAACTTTAAAAGTTCTAAGTAAGAAACATTTTCTTCGCCCATCTTTTATGTTTTTATGAATCCTGCCAATGAATTCATATTCAAAAAGAATCATAAATTATTTTGTGAGACACACATACCTGTTTTAGGTTGCAAAATATACTTCATCATGGTTTAGAGCGTACAAAGTGATAACATGTGTCAGTCTGCAAGCTATAGATATAGACCCCAGAAGGCACCCTTGATTTATTGTGAGGCCTACTTCCTTGCTGCAGAAGCAAGAAATTGTCCTAGAAATTATTACAAAGGTTTTTGATGGATAGGGCTTTTGATACTTAGGGATTGTTTGTAGGATAGGGCCTGACATGTCCCTATCCCTCAAATGGCCCCTATCCTACAAATATTTCTGAGATAGGGGCTGTTTAAATGTGGTCCCTATGTCTCAAAATTTTGTGGGATAGGGACTTTTTGCTATATAGGGACCTGAGGTGGGCCCTAAATCTCAAACGGCCCCTATCTCACAAATATTTGAGGGATAGGGGCCTTTTGAGGGAAAGGGGCCTCACAGGAGTGCCTGTCAGGTTGAGGGATATGTTGACTTAAGAATAGGTAGATTGAGGTGCTGATTTTGTTTGACAGATTTATGTATAGATAATGGTCCAAACATTTTCAATTCGATTTTTCACATTTTCTTAATACTTTGCATCATCAAACATCATTTATGAGTGGTTATAGTCAGTTTTTAAGAATCAAGACCGCAATATTTGGATTCAGCACGATTATTTGGTCTATAAGGCCCCTTCTTTCCATTTGGTATCACTCTGATAAAGACCCAAGAGAACAACATAAAACCCCTCATTCTCCATAGCACACCTTTTTTTGGTCTTATGTCTTGGTGCAGGGTAATAACCGCTAGAGGGGGAGGGGGTATGTCTGGAAGTCGGGATTGTCTGGCATCATATAGGCCTACCCTGTAGGTGAGCTTATTGAATTACATGTGTTAGTAAGCCTCTCTATATCCCTGTTAATCAGAGCCCCATAATTACATCATTTCTGAAGTTACTGGGGCATTATGAAACCTGATTACCGGTGCAGAAAGGTAATGCCTGTCCTCACCAGCAGTAACAGGTTTACTGTGATAAATATGTAACACCCATACGCTTATAGAACACATAATCACACATTGTTTGTTCATAAATCGTTAATTGACCCTTGCTGTGATCGATATATTATACAAATGTCTCATGATCTGTCGTCATGTATTGCCTGAATGTACATTGATTGATGACCACATGATGTGTCAGACCATAACAACGTGCTCATATTGTGATTTGATAATATCAAAAGGGACTAATAGTCCGCTTGAATTGTATCGTGTTATTGAAAATCACTCCATGAATAAAAAACGTTATAAACTCAAAAAAGAACAAAAAAATCTGTCAATTATCTTAAATATCATCCTATTCAATGGCAATCCAATGTTGACCTGATCAAACATTATTGAGATTTGAGCATTGAGTTTTAATCAATTGATACTGTTATAGGGGTTTACTATTATGGGGAAACAATATACATATTATCCTCACTATACATGCATACTTTGGGTCTGGTTCAGATCACCTGGGTAACTAAGGTCACCTGTACCCAACCCATCCCACATGATTGGATGTTGTGTAAGCTGGCGCTGGGGATCCTGTTCCTTTGCCACGTGGTGATTCAGGTGCACCTGTACCTTCCATTCTGTATGGGGACAATAGGTAACCTTTTCCCATTCACCCTTGGTACTGGATCTAATTCTCAGGTGTCATTATTGGTCACCTACCCTACTACATAAGGCGGCCCGTAACATCTGGTCATGACCCAGTCTTGAACCAAGGCCGGCTTGGAACCTGACACCTTGCGCTCCCCTCTCGCTACTCGTCCCTACCTGGGCTATGCCCCACCGCTGCCCGATGTGCAGGCCCAGAGCACCCCTGTGAATTCAGTTCAGATCTCCTAATGGGTACTTCAGGCCCAGTTCGGATCACCTGAGTGACTCAAGTAACCTGTCCCGAACCTGTCGTGAACCTGTCCTGAACGTGTCCTGAGCCTGTTCCTAGCTACAGTAGGCCCTCACTTCCTCGAATTTGGAACATGCCAGGAAAAATATCTGAGGAAGCAAATTATTCGAGGAATTAGGTCCAAATATACTGGAACATTATAACAATTGCAATGACAATAACCTCTACCATACTATACTACTACTCACCCATACTATCCACTGCCCTATTCCTTAAGTTCTCTGGCATGGGGCAGGTGGCAGCACTTGCCCTGTTTTAGGGAGCTCGAATCCACATGACCCCACGGACCCTCAGTGGTCACAATTTCACATCCAATTTTGTGTATTGTGACAAATATTTTATTGGGAATTCTATATGGTCAGAACAGAAAGACTGTATCAACTGAAGAGCCAGCTGGTAGAAAGCTCTAAGGGTAACCTTTTTGAATAAATGAAGGATATGAGTGAACATGGGCAGGTCATGTAACACAAAAGACCAAAGCCACAAATTTCCTTACCCTATGCCCCCATTTTCCCTGCCTTCTTTAACTTTATTACTTATTATACACCTTTACTTCCCTCCCCCAGGTCTCCTATCCCACCCCCTCCCATACCCCACAATCCCCTAGCCTATTCCATCTTCGGTGTCCTACATTGACCCTGGACCCCAATCACCCGGACTGCAATATGTTATGGTTTTGGCGTCCTAGGGCCCTGGGGTGCTGACTCCAAAAGCTTCCTGGCCAATCTATGGACACTTTTCACCTACCGCCCGTTATCCCATTTTTATTACAAATTTATTCTGGACCTACTTAGGGACTATACCAGACCTTAGCAGCAGGATGTGCTCCCATATTCCTCATATCTACTAATACCATTCAAATGGGTACACTACCAAAGTTGGGTTTATGATCTGGGATTTTCGTTTTTGATAATTTGGTACAGGAAATGTATTTTGGATAAATCTGAGATCTTCTTTTGAGGGGGAAATTTGGATGTTGTTAAAAGATGACAATAATAAGCATCAGTGTGCATGGTCTTATGTTGGAATTCAAAATAATGAACAATAATATTCCTAATAGAGAGGCAGTTAGAATTATGTAAGGGGTAAAGTGTGGAGAGGGAAAAGATTGCGTCAATGATCAAAGTAATTGATTCATGGTACTGATAATGCCAGTCATGGGATACTTTTGTATGGCTTGATCAGATGGATGAGGTGACAGTAGGAATAAATACATTGTGATTGTCATGCTAATTATCAGTAATAAAAGCACAGGTAATGTTCCTACTTCATTTGTCTCATCATAGTACTATACACTAAGACAATGTCTGCTATCTCATACATTTATATAATACTGACGAGACTTCCGTGATTGCCGTATGGAGGATAAGACCATGCATGCCATAACTATCTGTTTCTTGTCAATATAGATAATTCATGAGACATACATAAATCCTGTACTATGCCACTGAGCTGTGATCCCTATATGGCTTGTGCACCCAACGTATCACCCTAAGGGCTACCTGAATAATACATATTTATGAATAATGTTATTGAGTTGGCATCAGAATCTTAATTAGCCTGATAATATTGAAATGGTTAAGTCTACTAAGAAGTCTCATACTTAAGTTTAAAGCACAGACATGGATAATCATTTGCAGGATCACGTGATGAAATTGTAGTCATTAATTTTAAACTACTGCGTGACAGGCCAACATTAGGTCTAAATAAACATAATCATTATTGCATTTAGATCTTTTTGCAAATGTCCATGGAAGCATGACTGTAAACCGATAAAGGTCATGCCCTTTCCATTCCACCATCTTTTGTTCAGCACCAAGTTTTTATATCAGTATGAATTGAGTCTTCATTAGTGTGGACCTGTCAAATTGTTTCATAAAAAAATGAACACCTAAAGGCATATGACGTACCTGCTAAAAAGACATCATCTCTAGCTCAGGACTCTTTCACAGCAAATATTATTTCCCAGGCTCTAGGTCTTCAGCACTTTTTGATCTGCAACAATTATATATCATCCTCGGTTCTTATGTTATCTTAAAATGCGGAATGTGCATGGGTGCAGAGTGCTGCAGCAAACTGCCAGCAGGGAGCATGCTATGCAAATACCAACTGCAACATACTCAGCAATAGCTTAAAAAACATACTTTCATAGGTATATATACAGTCATAGAATTCGATATACACCAAGCTCCTATTCTGTCAATATATTCCTGCAGTAGCCTAGAAGCCATGCAATGATGCGCATTAGAGATTGTCTTACCCTGATATCAGCATAATTATATAATATACAAGCAATTTAGAATACACTGAGATGATTCATTAATACATAAATAGAGGATAGGTCTTTACAGCATGCCAAATCTTAAGAGCAGATCTAGATGACTTGTTATTAGCTACACTAATTTGAGTGTCCATGAGATTAGCAATTGATCTTCATCTGATACAGAATCAGAGATTAATAATCCAGTTGGGGACAATTTAGTGAAAAAGGTCCTATTGGTTCACTAAAATTTGATATCCCATGAAGGAGACACCTTTATCAAAATTTGTATATATGAATTCACCTTCATATACTATAGCTGATATCCTTTCAACATATATAGTATGTGTGTTTTAAATCCTATAGATCTTTATTCCACAACTGATTCTGAAGTAAATTTAACTGTATGGTGTTCCGGTGCATTAATGAGAAAAGGATTAATGTATATCTTGTAAACGAATTGCAGTAGGTAACAATATATAATCCTGATATAAAAGCCAACAGAATGATCATTGCCTCTCTGAATCTACTGTGGAAATTTAAGCTACCAATGCGTATAAGAAAAGGTCTTCTCAAAGATAGACAATAACAATATTCTTCTAAAAATAATGAACCTACAATAAATGCCTCCCCCTGCCCCTCATTTTTACTCATGGAAAGCCATAAGGCCAAATCTTAAATCTACCCCTCTTAGTAAGACCTAGTGGTTCTAAGTGACTCACACTGCCCGAGGCAATCTGTGGAAGCCCCCTGAGAGATCCATATGTCATGACATTAGGTTTTTCAAATCAGCACGTCCAGACATAATGTACGTGAGGTGAGCTCCTCGGCAACCGCTGTTGGAATGGGGAAGAAGCGTTGGACTGATGGATCAGATTAGAGAGATTTGTACATCCAGATGTGTGGGGGGGAGTTTTGAGTAAGGCAGCAAGGATAGTGAGAGGCTCATGCATTGATGAACAGGAAGATATGGGATTGTATTGTGATAATTGGGTTGTAATCTCTTTTATCTATCCTGGAAAGACACCTAGGTATAGTGTTGCTATCTGAAGCAGACTGGGGATTTAGGAGAGGGAGTGAGTGTGATCAGTGTTTATACTGCAATCACGGCAAATATAAAAGTACAGACGATTATATTTGTTGAATCACAGAGGAAGTTGCTACAATGAGTTGATAATTACATTTTCACTTTTGATTAGAGCACCTCTATTTCATGAATACTATGATATAAAGACTTACAAAAACTGTTATTCCAATAGTTTTCTGTATTTTCTGTTCAAACAAACTTATTCCGAATAAGAATATGCTTTTGTTATCTATATAGGGAACTGACATCGTTTTGAACAACATAGGGCTGTGAGAGGCATAACCCTACATATCCTATCTGGATAGGACTAATCATGCTAACCCCTTCACCTCACACCAGAGACAATGGAGGGGCGGTTATGATAGGGTAGGGTTACAGGCCGGGGTTACAGGTTATCACCCTAATCAGTCTCATCAATTGCCATTGTTCTGTAGGAGAGTAGACAGGGATTGCGAGAGAAGAAAAGAGAAGGATATGTTAGATGGTAGGGAGAGAGGGCATGGAAGAGGCATGCAGGCATGCTGGAGGCTGGGGATGCAGAGTCTAAGTGCACAGAATCCATTCACCCACCAAACCATCCCGGTCCCCCCTGACCACCTTCCCAATTCAATGTTGCTACCATAGGCAGACTAGGAAGATGAGGAGACCGGCGGCAAACAACCTAATCAAAACTGATGTTCACACACCCATTTCTCGCAGGATACTGCGGACCCAGGGCACACAGCTCTCAGCTGCCATGCACCTGCCCCTAACCCCATTCCTGCTCTCCTCTATTGGACTATGTGTATAATGCTCACACTCCCAAATGCCTGCCTTGTGGACATAAAGAGGTAGGTCACGTGAGATAGTGCATAGTCAGGGTGTATCTAGGGTGCTGTAGCTCTACAATATAGCAAATGTAGTGGATGGAAGAAAGAAAAGTTCCAGTTTAAATCTCAGTGTTTAGAAAAAAACAGACGTTTTTTAAAAACAAATGATTTGTGCACTCAAAAAGGGAATCATGGTGAGGTCTTTTAGTGAAACCCATTATGTCAAGAAAATCACACTTAATGAGACATTTAATTCGAAACCATAACTAAGTACATAGACAGAGCTGCACGCTAAAGTGACTGAGTCAGTGGTTATTGTATGAGTGGTGCTTGGGTCGTATTGTACGATGGCCGTAGGCGGAGTGCAATACGACCCAAGCACCACGAGTGCAATAAACACTGACGAGGGCACTTTTAAGTGACGCTCTGTATTTATTTCAGGGTACATCGATGTAAAATAGATATGTAGTCTATGTTTCTTTACTTCCACGATGTTTCTTTACTTCCGCGGCGTTTGTTTACCTCCGTCGGCCGCCATTTTGAATTCCACGCAAGTCACGTGACCCCTCGGTAGCCTAGAAACGCCATGGCGACCCCATGGCGACCCATGGCGACCCTCGGGAGCGTGCAATACGACCCCAGCGTGCAATACGACCAAGGATTATTGCACGCTCCTGTGGGGAACGGGCATCCCATTGCTTTAACCTTGACAGTCCGTGTTCACCATGAAATAAAAATTACATCATGTAGAGAGCCCATGCCTTCTTAGTATAGCCCATCACTTCACATACAATTCTACCTGATCCCCCTGCTCTCCTGTCTAAAAATCTGCTTGAAGACAAAATATCAATATCTTCCAAACCTCTGCTGTGAGAGTGAGATCAGGTTATTGATATGAAGGGGATCCAAGGCTAATTTTTCTCCCTAATTGGTCAGACCTAGACCCATAGTGTAACCATGGTGGTCAATACAGTTTGATTCCTTGTCGAGGCATCCAGTTGGAGTGTCCAATTGGAGGAAGACATTTTTCTGTCCCCTGCAATCAAACAGTGTTTAGAGCACCTGATCATCATTGAAATATAGGTTTGCTTAAACCTGGTGACTACCATCTAATCAAATATCAAATATGAATGGTGAGAACCTTCTTGCAAATTTATGCTATGTTTCATATCTCTGATCTCACTTATGCAATTTTCAAAGGGATTTTCTTGCCTCTGCTTATTTGAACGGAAGATATCCTAGTTTCTGGTAGTTTCCTTTCACACAAATTCAGGGATTCTCTGACATTAGAAATGTATATTTAAACCCTACATTATGTCTCTAGGTTGATTAGAACCAGACATAATCATGCCATACTATGCAAACCCCAAAACTCAATTTCTTTTCCACATGCTATATCTTTTCAGGTTTGTGTTAATAAAGTCATTACATGAATGTTATGCAAACAGAAATATCCATTTCTAAAACATCCTATAGACCTTTATACCACAACGGATTCTGAAGTGAATTGTCAATTGTATTCTAATTGCATGGAGTTTCATCGCCGAAAAAATGATCGATACGATTCTTGCATCAGGTGAAAATACCCCGGGAAAATACATAATATTTGTAAAAAAAAAACGTTCTGAAAATCATTGTACATGAAACAAGAAAACACTATTGCCTCTCTGACGCTACTATGGGGAGTTTATAGCTACTAATGTGCAAACAAAGATACTAGAAGAGACATTGGCAATACTCTTCGCCGCCCCATTCAATAATGGTGGGCTTTAAAAGCCACTGCCTCCTCAGTAAGACCTAGTGGTGCTAAGTGACTCACACAGCTCGGGGCAATCTGTGGATGCCCCCAGAGAGATCCATACATCAGCACATTAGTTTCTTCAAATCAGCAGATAATGGACATGAGGTCAGTTCTTGGACAGGAGCTGCTTGGGGACTAGTACATCATTATGTATGGGTGGGAAGGGGGGGGGGGGGGTGTTGGCAAGGATGCCACCAAGAATAGTGGGATGCTCATGCATGATGTATAAAGGGAGATATGGGTTTCAGGCGATTAGTCAAAGAGGGGTGACGGAGGAAGGCAGACAGCCATCAGGCAGAGGGGGGAAGAGTGAGGGAGGGAGACAGGGTGTGAGAGAAAACACAAGAGCCTGTTGAGTGTCAGGGACAGAGGCATCAGAAGGGACATGCAGTCATGAGGAAGGCATAAGGGCCGAGGGGCATCATATGCTAGCAAAGGTTAGAGGGGGAGAGGCTTGATTCCAGAATAGATGAATGGCTACCTTCCAAAAAGGAGGGAGGGCTGTGGGAAATTAGAGGAGCAGGGTATCGGGGAGTGACAGGGTGAGCGAGAGATAGAGAGAGGCGGAGGGGGATAGATGGATAGATAGAAGGGGGTGCAGGCACAATGGCATAATGTGGAAGGTGAGATGAATCTGTTCTAATACAGGTATCAGTACAGATCTGTGAGTAAATAGAGACAGATCTGTGATGGAAGCTGTACACAGAACCTACACTGTTCCTACACTCACTTAACCACGTTGTCCTCCTGACCACCCCCCCCCCCCCCCCATGCTCCTACATCCAGCACTACCCTGGGAAGATGAGGTGACCGGCTGCAAAGAACCCAATCAAACCTGATGTTCACGCGGCCATTTCTTGGAGGATACTGCGGGCTGATAGTCCGATTAGCATACAGATGGACCCAGGACATAGAGCTTCAGGAAACCATGCACCTGCCTCTTCCTATCACCCCACTCCCGCTGCCGTCTATTGGTCTATATATATGTGTATAATGCTCACAATCTGCCTAATTGCTGCCTTTTGGATATAAAGAAGCACTATTGCATGTTTGTGGCACTATTGCATGTTTGGAAGCCTTATTGTAGTCAGCGTGTAGTTACGTATACCCTACCATATACAGCCAACATAGTGGGCTGACATTACTGGATTGCACAATATAGCGGAGCTATACTTCTTGGTAGCCTCGGGTCGGTTACTTTTTAAGTAATAATTCAACTTTATTCACGAGAATTTGACGTCTTGTAACAACGAATTTTCCTTTGCTGTTCCTTGGTGTGTACATTTGTTTATACGTTTATACTAGTTTGACAAATTTGAATACCGGTAATTAAATTGACGTATGCATATCCACATACTTATCGCGTCAATCTCATCTTTAGTTTACATATACCTTACAAGGAACAATATTCACATATAATTGGTGAAAAAGTTAATGATTGTAGGAATCGTTAGGTATGGGCACCAGTTAAACAAAAAAATAGGGTTAAAGATTGACCATTTGTGAGGTACATGAAAAAAAGATATTGAAGAGACCGAAAATCTAAATGGTACAGGTCTGCACCTATCAACCACCTAGGAGAGAACTGTTGATAAGTGAACTCAAAAGACAAGTTAATTCTGCATTTAAGACACTAATCAAACATGAAGTATATTTGTCAAAAATACCAAAAACGTCACTTCTGGCGACTTAAAAAAACTTATTACAACAAACAAACATAATTCATTTGTGACTTGGGTTGAACTTAAAGGCTCCAGTATGAAAAAACCTGCAATATTTTAACAAAATAATATGTGAGCAGCCAAGCAGAAAGGATAGTCCCCGCGGGATTAGTTCTGATTTTAGCCACCAGGGGCGCCACTATGGCCTAAAATAAAAGAATTAGGCAAAAAATTGCTCTTGGGTACTTTTTTCTGGAGAATTCAATAGGATTACATAAAACGTTCCATTTTTTGTAAAAAGCTTCTATATTTGGAAGGTAAAAGGAACGTTTTAAGCCTAAATGGATGTGCTTGTTGATATGTGTTGCCATGGAGACATGATTTTTTTCCAAATAGAGAAATTAAGACATAAATTGATAGAATGATTTCTGAGGATTTCCATGGTGAAAACAAAATAGAATTACCATTCCTAGATCAAATTTTATGACTTAAAGAATGAAAAAGTATCATAAATTTCTAATTATCATAAATAATGCTAATTAAATAGGGATATCTTGGAAAATATGAGACATAGAGCTTATTGGGATTTTGGAAAGGGTGATGCCCACACATATTCATGAAGCCATTTCTCAAAAACTAGAAATAATATCTTCTAGTGTAATATATGGAAAGCTTATGACATCAATTTCAAAGTTGGCTTTTTCCTCGGAGTACCCTTTTCCCTTGCCTGTACATGCACACTTCAGAATGTCAGATATTGCACTAATCAACAGGATAGTATACATGTGACCCAACAAGCAAAAAGACCCATCCGCGGGGGATTTTTAGTACTGGCTTTGGCCACCAGGGGGCACCAGAAGGGCTAGAGAGTGCATAATTCAAGTAAAAATGCTCTAGGCTAATTTTTTGTGTAGAATTCAATAGGCTTATCATAATTGTCCTATCTTTAGTGCAAACATTCCATTTTTGGAATGCAAAAAGAATGTTTTCTATGGAAAATTAGCATATAAGATATATTTTGGTTGCCATGGAAACCATTCCAGTACACAAAATGGGAGATAACTGTCCCAGTTTCTTAAGTATCACATCAGTTACTCAAAACTGAAAACAGACTGTAAAAATTCCTTCTAGAACCAAATTTAGACTAAAAAATACCATTTTATTTGGTTATTTATCAATAAAACAGATTTTTCATAATTATCGCTATTTATTATGGGATGCGATGCTTTTAGAGCTTATCTACCATTTTCAGTTATTGATATGTACCAATCTTTGAAAATCAATTCCCACAAAACTACCAGGAATTTTTTAACTCATGATATCTCATTTTAAAGGGTATGACACCAACTTTAAATACTAATTCCTGCCCGGATGGGTCTTTTCCCTAGCCTGGTCACACATTTTTAGTTGATGTCAATTTTCAAAATGAACATATCGCAATTGTCAGTAACGAACGTATCGCAAGATAGTTAGAAAAACAAAACAATTACAAGGACTACCACACAGTCCCACCTTTATAGAGATGTGCAAATGTTAGTGAATATGTTCAAGCCTTGTGATGAGATATTCAATATCTAAAATGTATTCGTAACACTGTTTGGAAAAAGTATGCTCACACCTAAATGGCTGCCTCCACAAACTTCTATCTAGGCTAGTCCTCTCTTCCAGGAAGATGTCTGCCCCTTGAATAATAGATGGATGAAACTGCTGCTCCCACAGGGATGTTGTCTGCCACCTGCCTCTACACTGTAGTATACTTCATTTCTCATAGTTAAATCTATGGATGTGTAGCCGTTAGTTTGTCTGATGGGTAAATGATTTTTGTTTTGATGTTGGGGAGTTAGCTGGTTAAGCTATTAGAATGCTAGGGACTAGATTGGTTTATGATACACAATATAATAGATACAAGTGGGATGTGGCAAAGTGTGTGCAATTTTCATTTCGCACTGGGATTGTATAGGCAAATACGGGATAGCTCTCCTAGGTGCGAGAACAAACGTTTACAGATTTATCTTAATCTTAAATCTTTTTTAAATCCAGTGTCTTAAAATATCTTAAAAATGGGGGCTGGGGGGCAGAGCCCCCCATGAGACGCACAGAAACGTGGCGCCCTCTGTTTTGAAATCCAGGTACTAACTTTAAGACAAGTAAGAGCATCTTAATAATGCGATTAAGATAATGTTCTAAACGTTTGTCCGCGCACTTGGGAGAGCTGTCCCTGGCGTGCATTGTATAGCGTTCTTTGATAACGTCTAAGTGAAAGTTTATAGCAGAATATACCATAGTCCAGATGTCAATATTGTATACAAGGAAAACAGCTAAGAAAAGGATTGGTTTTCAAGGAATCATTCTTTCTATTCTCCCTAGTTGCATCCCCAATCATCGGAAGTAACTTGACCTTCTGGTCACCTTGGGATGTGACATTGACATTAATGGAAGGGATGATGTCCTTATTCTAATATCTGGTCCATACCGGATTGAGCAGAAAGCAGCATCATGTACAGGAACTGGTTTTGGTTGGTTGCCAATTTCCTTATTATCTCTGTGGAATATATTAAAGAAGGAGGACACTGCTCGGAACCATATGAACTAACTATCTGGTATAATCAAAATGAATGGATGGTGAATGTATGAAGACAGGATATCCATGAGGTAACTACGAGCGGTAGATGTGAGCTTAATAGAACTGCAATTACACCTTGAGACGACCATAATACTAGCTTTCCAGTGATAGTAGATACAATATAGTAATACTGTGTTGTTTAGGAAGAGGATACATGAATACACCTGAATATGAGTTGAACATACCTTACTCGTTAATAGGAGGGGAATTAAGCCTAAAGAGCAACATGGTTATGGATAAGATTAAGAATAAGGAAAAAAGTGTTAATTAAAATATGTCCTCGTAAAAGATTTTCTCTGCCTCTCGATTATAGTATAGACACCCTTCTATTTTCATTGGATATTCATCTACATGTATTTAGAATGGTAAAATTTAAAAACAGAAATGGTGCTCCTGGACCACCTTATGATATACTAGGGTTGAACCTAGAAAGGTAGACATGTATATATATACCTTGATTTAAGTGTAATTAAGCTTTTTTTTATGTGAAGGGACTAAGCATGTTAGTATTAGGAGTGACATAAGTAGGACTTTAGTCTATAGGAGCTGCAATATAGGCTGGGCCTGTTTGTGGCACAGCGTTGTAAACAGGTTAGGTGTAGATCATTCTTATGAACCTTTTTCTCGCAAACAAGTATCGGGACCCGGATGTAGCCTTAACACACTTTATGGGTAGAGCTACCCATAACAGCCTAGCCAATAATGCCGCAAAGGTATGAGCATTGACACCTTTCATTGTAGTAAAAACCTATTCATAGGATTTAAGTTATAAAAGGCAAAGGTCAAAGGCCTTAGCTAGGGTCATCATATCTGATGTCAGCAATGTCGCACCGACCCTAGGCTAAGAGAAAGGGGTGATGAGTCTCTTTTCCAGCACATAAATCCCAACCCTAGCTGCTGCAGATGGATAAGTCAAGCTGGACCGGATGTTAACACAATAGCTTCCAGTAGCCCTATTGTATTTGACTCACACAGCGCAGAAGAAGTCAATAAAAGCCCCCACTTGGGAACAAGGGAATGAAATGGGGGATTGGGGACAGTATGATATTTTCAGATTGGGGACAGTATGATATTTTCCATTTATAAAAATAAACAGTCATAATGTCCTGCCTCTATGTGAAAAGAATAAGCAAATATAAGTGGGTTTTGCTGATACACATGTATCGACCTATGGAGGAGGCTAGGGTTACTGGGTGATGATGGGGTGGGGCACACATGGCAGCTGAGAGCTGTGATTCCTAGGGCCATCTGCATTCCAATCAGGCTATCAGCCTGCAGTATCCCGAGAGAAATGACCGTGTGAACATCAGTTTTGATTAGGTTGTTTGCCGCCGGTCACCTCATCCTCCCAGTCCACCCTATAAGTCCACACATAATTGGGAAGGTTTGGGGTCGATTACAAACAGTTACAAATCTATATATAATTTGTGTCCGATATTGTCAACTGTTTCATGATCCAAATTTGAAAAATATTAAAAACGACACACAGATGTTTTAGAGTAACTGGTATCACAATCTATGTAATATAATCTTAATATATGTTGTCCAAACTTACTCTTACATTAAAGTCAATACTCATGTTAATTAATCTGTTATGTATTATTGTCATAATTGCATTACTTTAGAACATTATGATGCCATAGATCTCACCAAAGTACAAACAGCAACTAAGCCGCCACCTGTTGAGGTAAACTAGAAGTACAAAAACGTAGAAAAACGTATTATACTCTTTTTCAACCTCCTAGCACCATGTACTTTCTGTATACCCTATTAGCGACACCGGATGACCGTTGTGGCATTGTACCTAGACATGCTTGGTATCATTAGAAAGTTAATACCCCCCCCCCCCTCCCCTTGTACAATGGCCATGTTCGTGAATATACGTAGCATACAGTCTGCGTATATTTATGTCAATATCTATATATGTTTTTAAAATGTTGAGATAAAACCAAACTCAATTAGAAAAAGAAGTATATTCTAAGCATGGATTTACTTTATAAATACAGCACCGTGTTTCTACATTCATATCAAGCAAAGATAAACCAAACTTAGAACTACGTAGTAGGAGGTTCTGAAAGTGTTTGGTAGGGACCAAACTATATTCTTCTTAGAAACAGCGTTGGAATTACGCAGTGTTGTTACTGGGCTTCCGCTACTATTCCCTTCCTCCTCCCTAGTAGAATGTATACTTGTTAACAAATCACTTTCATTCTCTATTGAAAACCCTTCTCTATTGTGATCCCCATCACACTCCTGTACTTGCTGATCTGACGTCCACACTGTAAAAAATAGATGTACTTTTTACAGATTCACTCTGTAAAATGTATCGCTGATTCACCATCATTTGGAATACAATGAAGCATCATAAATATCAGCCATTCACAGTGGATCCTTGTAAAATGCTAACCTGATTTGGATTACAATGATTCAACGTAAATTCATCTTCTAATGTCAAATCCCAGAGGGAGCCACATATAGTGGATCCTGCCACAGATAGGTGGCCTGGTTTGTAAGAAGATTTTTCTGGAGAGTGTAAGCTCTTGAAGTGGAGTATACTATTTACATGTTGAAATAATGGTAATTTTCAATTAATCTATATGTTAGACAATTTAACAATTCAATCTTGTGATAGGTCTGACAAAATACCATGATCACTTGATAATATCCCGAAGAAAGTAGCTGTATGGATCTATCCACCTATTTTGTGGTGACATACTATGCATATATCCCCATCTCTGGAAACTCTGCCTTGTATCAATCCTATAGAGTAAAACCTCTTGTATAGTCCATGGCTAGTATGCAAGTCACATCGCCAGTATGGCGTATGGTATCAGGAAAAAGTCAAAGTATGGCTCATACATATAAGTTTTTAGATGTATACTACAGTAACTAAAGTCACCATTATTATAATCAGACTCCCTATGAGGCTTATAGAATATTCCCAAAGTCTGTAATAGCACCGGTAATAACGCTGAATCTCTGTATATTTGAATACTCTGAATCTATTAATGGTGATTCTACATAAAACTAACGGTGATTCAATGTAAAACTAACGGTGATTGAACGTAAAATTAACGGTGATTCTACGTAAAATGAACAGTGATTTTATGTAAAATTGACGGTGACCTTCACCGTTTAAAAAAACGGTGAAAGTTATGTCCCAAGAGTTGCCGGTGATTCACCGTCATTTTGACGACATTTTTTTTACAGTGCATTGCATGTCAACATGCTGAATGAAAGCCTCTGAAATGCTATATATTATATAAGTACATCTTTGGTGGCTTCCAGAGATTGCCCAGGGCCATGTAATCCTCTCAGCACCACTAACAGCTAAATGACAGCAGAGCAGTGGGAAGCCTTACTAAAGGGGGTAATGAAGGCTGGGGCTTTATTACCTACAATACGCGAATAGGCCAGGGGGCTAATGTGTGATGATGTCTATATATATAAAGCCCCCCCTTGCCACATGAGGTCCTAATAATGTTATGATCTCATGTGGGGGGGGGGGCTTCTGTCTATATAATAGTTTTATCTATTTTATAGAAGCCATACTAAACCGAATTTGAACATCCCTTTTAGAAAGTATAGGGGCTGCGTATGCATGTACTGTTGAGTAGATGTGATGAACAAAGTGAGTGATGAATTCTAATGTAACAATGATCCTTGACAATGATTCCTGTCATCTGATTGGTTTTCTCAGAAACCAGAAGTGGGAATAATCTCCAGCCATGGAGCCCACATGTCTGCCCTGAAACACTTTTGAGGTTGTCCCCTGAGCCATTATGGTTTCCCTTGCTAATGGGTTCGGCCGAAACAGATTTATTCCTTTTTTTCTGACAAATGTAATGCCACATAAATGGCATGAACTGTGGACTTCTGAGTATCATTTGGTTTAGATGATTCCAACAAGGCACCTTATGAATATAGGAAAATCATGATTCCAACCCTTATTTTCCATTTATGATGGTCGTGTTTCTCTACATGAAATTGTATGTAGGTTGGCAAAACAGGTCAGAGCCAAAGGGCTAAAAACAGGTTCTTTGTTTCATTATAATTGTGTCACACTTGGAAGATGAAAACGAAAATGTATGACGGAGATTAAAATCATGAGTGAAACCTGCCGACCAGACCTCGAGATACGTGATTTTAATGCTAATAATCGGGGGCGGACCCAGGAATTTGAAAAGGGGGGGGGGGGGGGTCCACCAAACACCAAAGTACCAAAAAGTGATGCGCCCCGACTCGCGGCGGATCAAATTATCTTTAGAAGAAATCTTTAAATCTTCCAAAAGGGGGGGGGGTCTTGATCCCCAGGACCCCCCCCCCTCTGGATCCGCCCCTGTGATTCCACCAATCTTTTTGATTCTCCATTATAACATAGCCACTAGGTTGATGTATAGATGAATGCCATATCCAGGAACAGCCGGATATCAGCGCCTAGGTGCTGGGTTCTTGCCTATCCCAAAATAAATGAATAAACTAATTCTAATGGCCCTTTCCTCCCTAAATGGATTTTGGGAAATATAGCTCTGCTATTAGTTCGTTACTATAGGAAGTGGTTGCTTAGCAATACCTGTTTTCGTCTGGAGTATGGACCAGTTGTTTGAGACAGGATTGGACTTCAATCAAACTATGCATATATGTGGATATCAGTGATTATATTGCAATGAATAAGGGATATGGATCAATAAGGAGGCGTAAAACAAAGGAAATATTGTATTAGGAAGCAGGACAGTGTGTGCATTATAATTATCTTTGGCCTACTTGCAGTATACAGTAGAATCAGCACACTCATCTCTTTGCAACAGCCATTAGTATGTGTTGGGGAGTAGGCAGTTGTGGCAGACAGAAAGAGGATGGACAGAAACAGGACGGACGGAAACAGGACAGTGTTGACAGCTATATTTGAATGAAATTGACAGTGGCAGCAGGATAAATGACATCGACAGGATGAAAAAAAGTCTTTTTTCACTTTTTTTTCATCCTGGAAAATTGGTTAAACAATTTTTTTTCTGGTGACCCTTGTTGGCCACCGTACCTAAAATAGGGAACAAAATAATTTGATTTAGGAGGCTGGATACAAACCGGAACAAATATACATTGGGTACTAAAATGCATGAGAATGCAGTATTTCGATGACATAAAATAGAAAAAAGTATATCAGTATTTTACATTTTACTTGCTGCACTGTGCTTTAAAGTGATCTGCTCTTTGCATTTATATGAGAACACAGTCTAGTCATCAAAACTTCCATCATGTATCATGCGACCTTCAAGAGTTTTTGACTGTATAGTGGCTGCATGATGCATGCCTTAGTGAGTGTTCTCACCAGACCTGCATGGTGAGTAGACATATCAGGGCTGTATTTATGCATCATGCTGACTCTTCCTGATCAGCATGACTGCAACACTGGTAAGTAGATGCACCAGAGTTACATTCATGCTTCATAACGAGAAAAAAGTCTAGTTACGGAGCTGCATTCATACATCATGCTGACTCTTTGAGAGTGTCTCATTCCTGCTGGATCAGCATGATGCATTCATGCAGCACTAGTGGATAGATGCAGCAGAGCTACATTCATGCAACATGCTGAAAAAGAAGTCGAGTCACAAGAGCTATATTGGTGCATCCATGGACTCTTTGAAATGGCATCAACCCTGTAGAGTTGGCATGATGCATGGATGCAGCAGTACCTAGTAAACTGGTTCCCTAAGGCTGCATTTATGCATCACAAGGGGCATAGCACTATTCATTCTTATTCTTATTCTTAGTATGGGTTGCTATATAATCTCATTGTTGCTAGGAAACCACTTATTACAGAAAAAAATCACATTATTAGATTACTTGTATGTGATTTCAGGGGGGTAGGTATCAACAGAATATATCTTCAGTCAATATGAACCATAGAAAATGGACCTCTGTATGTTTTCCTTGGTCCCAGACAAGGTTTTGAAACGGTTGCTCAACAAAAGTGGCATATGATGATGGTACTTGAAATCATTAGTACAACAATACTTTCCTATATAGAGGGACATCATAAAGCATGAAAAAAAGCTTGTAGCCATTAGTAATTACTATGTATTAAAATCCTTTAATATTGCTTGTATGGATACCCTGCTACCACTCTATAAGCCGTTCCTCACGAAGCTGAGCCAGGCTCGGTTCCCTAGAGCTTGCATTTGACCCTCTCCGCTTCCATTGGGCTGTTGCACAGCCAATAAGGATTTATCTTCACAATAAAACAATTTCAATATTGAAGACCATCATGCTTGCTAGAGTATAACTAATCGTTATTTGCTGTGCAAAAGCCCACTGCTATGTCTGTCTAAACCCCTCCCTGTTTGTCAACTCGGCACTCCCCCTGCTCCATCCTGCTGAGTCGGCAGGTCTACTTACTGACCTGATGTCCTTAATGTGTGAAGGTGTTGATTTGTGGGTGTGATGCGTATCGATATATCCCTCTGTTGGCGCCCGCAGATTGTCGGAATCCATCAGACGTCTACAGAACAAAAAAGAAAATATTGTAGGGGTTTACTACTATATACGGTGAACACACTTTTCCATCCAGGCGACCGAGGAGGTCGGTTCGGGTTGTTCCCCCCTGGCGTTAGTGTGTGCGGTATCCTGCACTGTCCTCTCTCGGGCACTGCGCACCACGCTTCAGGCGGGAACGACCCAACCATGTGACCATGTAGATTTCATGCGTCGGAAGGGGTATATAAACCCCTCCTCCTCTTGTAGTCGTCAGTCAGTGCAGGCCCGGCTGACTCCCTGCCCTACCCTACCCCAATCGTGTACAATTGAATAAGCAGCATTGCTTTTACCTCCTCCTTCGGGTTGAGGCTTAGGTTCTTGGTATAGGAATACACTGAATAAAACCCCGCTTAATTTTGCACCTTGAAACTGATGTTCTTCTTCTCTTTTCTGAGATATCGAACCACTACAATATTATAAATAAATCAATAAATTTCATTGACCAAAATATATCAATTTATGTCAGTATAAATGAAGAATATATATGGTTTTTCTGTATTGGGCAGATTCATTGTGGTTACAAGTGTATAAATGTAGACGGTGCTACAACCAGGGTGGATATAATATAGTGTGTGAAGGGAGGGATAGTTTACCTGCGGGTGGAGAAGGGATTGGGGCTTAGTGTCATAATAGGATCTATTTGTATCCAATACAATATTCATTATGTGGAAGAAAATTACATTTATGGCAGTACCCCCCCCCCCATTCCATCTCCGCTATATTAATAGAGGAATGACAACATGTGCGAAATTGATGTAGTACGTGCCTATGATGAGGCCAATCTAGCATGAACCATACTTAGATGATTCTATTAGCCTTACTATTACCATGACAATCATAACATAGTTATTGCTACTGTCACCTCCTCAACCCAACGAAGCCATGCGACTGCCGTCCAAGAAGCGCTAGCATTATTAGCTCTCGTAATTATAATTGGATAGGTCACTGACACTATATCTTCCGTCTCTGCACTATGTTCCACTACTTAAATACAGAACCCTTGTGGGCCTCATTATATAAAGTTTTACTGACAGACTGTAAGCACATGTTGGATTTTTTCATGCAGCAGCAATACAGGATACAAAAAAACGTTAAACAACATTTTTTAACGTCATATCTCGTTCTCGTTTCTCGAAGGATCCTTACTATGGCATAACGTTATACAAAGTTTTAAAATGTTATTTTGACGTAAAATAACGTTTTTTGTTAGCTGGTCATGCAATGTGCTGGAGCTGTTATTGGAGCTAAGGCAACTAAGATGATCCTTAGACCATGAGCTGTAATACGTTTTAATATCTCCATGTATTATGACGTTATGGTTACTGAAGCAAGTGGGGTCACAATCAGAGTACCCATATTTCTCAAATGCATATAACTATGTTATAAGGCCACTCCAATGATATCTATTTCTCAGCCCAAACCATGGTGGGGGTGCTCCACTGGTAAGGAACGAGAATGTCATAGGCTGTCTGCAAATCACATATTTTGGCTTTAGTAGTTAATTATCTATTCAGAATGTATAACCACACCAATGCTCACGTCATAAGTTATAATTTGATATCAAATATTGTAACTCTATGCTGGATTCAATAATACGTGGCTTTAAACCTATAGGTGCAGGCTACTGTGGAAATTATATGTTGAGTAGTTCTCCACCAATACACTGTTATACTTATAGGGATAGATCCTAACCGACATAATCAATTTACAGCATACAGCTCAGCTAATTACGTGATAGAGTACTCATAATCCAGTTAAATGGGAAAATTGCTGGATCCATCCTGATTGCTTTCGAGGCACCTAGTTGCCATATAATCTCTTTGGCAAGAATTATAAGTTTGCAATACACTCTATATTATCAGTTTAGGTTAATGTGTGCTAACTTTGAACAGAGGTAATTATTCATATTATTTAGAAAGTTGTAGTTTCTCCTGCAATCTACAAGTCATAAGAAACCACCACATCCTATCTACAGAAAGCTTCCAGAAATTTACCTCCTCACATACCATATAATGGTCATGTGACACAGCTCTTTATGATCAAAATAAAGATATAAAAGTGAGCATTATACGCATGTAACCCAATAGCGGAGAGTAGAAATGGGATGACGGGGAGGGGCAGTACATGGCAGATGGTCGCTAGGTGTCCTGGGTCCGTCTGTATGCTAATCAGACTATCAGCCTACAGTATCTTGCGGGAAATGGAGGCGTGAACATCAGTTTTGATTAGGTTGTCTTAAGCCAGTCTCCCCAGTGTGTCAGTGGATGTAGAAGGATTGGGAGGCTTTGGGGTAATGGGGAGGTGTGATAATGGATGTAGGGACCCTAGAACAGTATCCTCAACCACTGAAGTGACTGAATCCATTACAAATCATTCTCCATGTTTTGCCCATCTCCATGTTTTTTACTCCTTACCTGCTCCAGTATTTTCGGTAAATACTCCTTCCATTCATCCTGCACCACCATCCTATTCCACTTCATTGCTCTCACCCGCCTCCATTATTTACTTTCTTCACCTTAACAATTGTAAGCAAGTCTTACGTTAGTTCTTCTCCAACATGCAGCAAACAGGTCCTGGGCCTACTTTATATCGTATAAATAAAAGAAATTTAAATTCATTCCAACCTACCCTACCCGTCCTTCCTCGTCTGAATCCATTTATGTTAAGCCATTTATATAATCTTCCTATGACCCCTGCTTGCCTCTTCACTCATTCTCCCTTTCCACCTCTGATGTTGTGTTCTCCCTCATGTTCTGTTGACACCACACACCCCTTGATTGGTTCCTTCTCTATTGCCTTTCCCTCTCCCCTACCACTCTTGCTCACCCATTCCTCTACCAGTACAATAACTACAAATCCTTGCCTTTGCCTATCAATGCCCAACTACCCTTGGTGCCTCCCTCACCCAGTACTTAATATGTACACATATCTCCTGTATTTGCCCATCAGGACACTGCAGCTTCCCTACCCCATCCTCCCAGCAGCTGCTGTCCAATAGCTGACCTTACATCCAATATGTGGTGACGTGCTGATTTGAAGCTGCTAATGTCATGATGTATGTCTCTCTCTGGCGGCTTCCACAGATTGCCTTGGGCCGCGAGAGCTGCTTAGCACCACAAGTCGACACTGCAGGGCCAGGATGAGTCAGGGAAATCTTACAAAGGGGTATGAACACCCTCAGAAAAGTGAGAGTCATTGTCGCTAAAACTACCCTCACCTGAGAGTCAGGCAGTGCCTGACCCTTCGGTGAGGGTAGTTTTAGCGACAATGACTCTCACTTTTCTGTGTGTGAAGGCATAGGCTTTATGGCTTAGCATGAGTAAATGTGGCAGAGAGGAAGCTATTATTTATCTGAGGATGACTATTATGGGAAGAGCATTCTTGGTCGTAATCTTAGAGAATACCTAATATCTTATAATTATTGACATGAGTAGCTCTCAACTCCTACAGTAGCGTCAGACGGGCAATGACCTACGGTTGTGGACTGCTCCTTTTAACATTTAGCAAATAGTTCTATACCTGGGCTAAAGTTTGTATATACTGCAGTATCTCAATGTAAATCCTCACAACGTAAGGGCATGTACATATAAATAATGAACGAACAGTGTTACCTACCATGGGTTTCTCATCTTATCATTATAGTGCCTCAATAAGCATGCATACCATGTTGACTTGTTCAGGAAGCTTAATACTAAATATTTTCAACCAAATATCAGTGCCTAAACAAGAGTGGTCATTACTTCATTTCAACTGATTAAATAAACTAATAGTATTAACCCTTAACCCAACTTGTGATAAATGTGATTCTGTAATCCTGGAAGTCCAACATGCAGTGATTGATGGATGTTGGACCTGCAGAGACATTTAGGAGTAGCCCACACTGGAAGTCATTTAGAAGCCATAGTGAACCCACAAGTATGGCTTCTTTGTCTGTCCCGGTACCACATCGAAAGCATAAATACTAGCCGAGGAGTGACCTTCTTCTAAAAGAACTGGGTGAATTTGGGGCATTGGTGGATTCACGAGGGGGGGGGGTCAAAAGGATTTGGAAGAATCTGGGAGAATTATTAAAAAATCAACCGCCCTTTTCTAGGAAAATAACAACAACAACAACAACAGTGCCTTATCATTGCTAAAAAAGGTTCACTCAAGGACTGGAAGATGTCAGCGCACTCACGTGAAAATCCACCAACTCCTGCTTAAGATAAGATCGATGGCCACTCCCCTACTATGCGTTTTCATTCGTTAACCATGTGCGTCCAAATTCCAGCAAAAAGAAAAGCAATTGCCTGCAAAAATGGTAAAATTGTTAGTCTGAATTTCCCGCAAGAGACTTATCAAAAACACTGTTCAGTGTCACTGTGCAAAAAGGCCTAGCATCTACATGCTTACATGCAGTGGACACCAGTTACCAGCACACACAGATCCCAACTAGAGATGGTGGCGTTTTGTCCACATTGCCACCTACTCACACGTCATCTATACTACTATCTGACCAGTTTGTGTGTGTCACTTGGGGGAACCATTAAGGGTTACTCTGCAGGCATATTGATTGAGACCTCTGCCCTTAATCTATAGTATTTAGCTACATTGGGAAAACCCAATGCCATCGACTAGTAGACAACCGGCGTGTTGCATGGTGGATGTAAGGGTATCAGTTACAATAGATGGACGTCTGAGTTGGTAGACTGTATACTGCTTGCTGCATGAATGCATTATGACGACGAAGTGACCTTTAATATATTAAACACCTGACCTTAAGGAGTCATCAATCTTCAGGAGCAGGGGGGGGGGGTAGGATTAAAGAATTTCAACTGTTTTTAAGCGAGAAAGCCAACCTGTTACTATGTATTTCCAACCTACCGAATCGTTGGCAACTTTCTCTTCTGTGTTGCAAAATATGGATCCATCCAATATTTGTTAAACAGGATTGGCTGGGGTATTGACGGAAGAACTCGCCAGATGGCACTACTCTCATCACCTACCTGGGCCACCTGGCCCCTTACCCCAGTCAGTGCCTCATATCCACCCCCTCCCCTGGGTGCCAGGACAGACTCAGTTTTTCTAATATATACATTTACACTTTATTTGTTATTACTTGTTAATAAATAGGCCGGTCTTTATTTACGACCATCTCAGGCCCAACCGCAGTTAATGCGTTCCTGTCTACGAGCGTCATTTTCTACGGCCCTTGTAATCATATTGTCTCTCCTTTTAGCTTAAACCAACACCTCAGCGTCACACTCATCTGCTAGATCGTCCAGTTTCACCTTCCTCATCTCACTTATAACATGCTTCCTTCTGACCTTTGCTAGCTCAGCTCTCAGTCTTGATACCTCCTCACATTCCTCATAGTCTTTAAGCCTTTGTCGCTCAAATTCCAACTCACTTCTCAGACTCTCCAGCACTGAAGAATTGACTCGACCAGCATCATCTTGATCACCTACTGCCGATGATGGGCGAAAAACACTTGTTGACGTGTTGTTCGCTGAGCCACTAGCATAGCCCCTACCTCCCTCTGTATCAAATTGATCTGATACTCCATGTCGACTTCCGACAGTGGCATACAATCCACTACGCACAGTTTCTTCCTCTTTATCCAATCCTGAGGCGCTGACTCTATCTTGCAAATCAGCTCTACTACCATCTGATTTCTTTCTGGCATCCGTTGCACTATACAGAGTTTGGTTTTCAACCGGCAACCCTGCGCAACTCCTACAAATTTTACTTCTTGGATTAGAGCGTCCATCGAAATGGCTGTCACACGCTTCACAAACCGGCATAGCCTCCGACAATGTTTATATGAATAGTACTCGCCCTCTACACAAGATGGCGGCAGCTGCCACCGGCGTTCGTCGAGTCACGTTGACGATAAATCACAAATTCCTCCTATTCTCAACAATGTCACGTCCCTTTCTGCTCACCGATCGTTCCTGCCACCTTCCTACACCTTTGTCGCCGTTCCCAGCCTTCCTCCCGCCTTTGTTCAGGCATTAATTCCACAATATCACGCTGGCGACTGCTCTCTTCTATGTTCCAAACAACAATGGCGATTCCCACCCGAGCAAGGCGGAAGCTATGTTCGCGCATGCGCTCTGACCTGTTACCCGGTCACTTCCTTGGAACCTTTCCCGCCCTGATTACATAGTCTTAATATTATATCCATGAAACCTCCAGATGTTTCCTGGCACGTTATCCCCGTTTGTCCCTTCTATCCTCGTCTCCTCCTAGTCAATAGTTTTATTTTGTGGTTTTCCCCTAAATCGGTGATGACTCATTAGTTTCACTTATGACTATTAGTTCTCATGGATTGATTAGGCCGATGTAACAGAGAAGTTTGGTTAGCATATCATTGGTCAATCTTTCATAAAGTTCAAAAGGAAATAGGGTTGGACCTTATGCGGCCATAGGTAAGCATGTCATATCTTCAAATGTCCATGTATCAAAATCTAGCACTATGAGGTATTGATTTGTTTTGCATCTATCACATAATTATATATATATATATATCAAACTAATATAATCCCAAGTGATTACGAGATATCGTTGGTAGAACAGAATTGACAGAAGCTCACCCCATTTAATTCTGACATGATAGAAAATACAGTAAGGGATTTAGGATACTGATGTCATACTAAGATATTATATGAATCATAGTTCACGCTCTCTATATATAAGATTTAATTTACCGATGCACTGCTATTTGGGTATGACACCTTCATTTAAATGTCCTATTATGTGCCTATACAATTAACCTATAAACATATGCAAAGTCACGTTGCTCTATGTGTGTCGACCTACAGGTGTATTACCCCGATCTAGAGTGGCTGATTGACATGGATTCACATTCTGTCAAACAAATAAACAGTGAATGAGAGAGAGTGGCAGATTTGTGTGGTATTTGTGTGCATATAGAGAAAAGCTGAGGCCTCAGTACGCGGTTTTGTTCTCATATATGGGTCAAGCCGCTGACTTATGTAGGTTTGGTCTTTTCAGGCCTTTTAAGCTTTATAAGCCTACAGAATTAAGAGTTTTGCTTCAAATGCTTATATTATTTGGCATGTGTGACAAAACATCCTAACATTTCAGGGAAAAAAATATTTTTGTGTATTGGACCAAGATTTTGTCTTTTATGGCCCCCCGAAGCCAAAAAAGCCCTAAAAAATGACAAAAATGACAAAAATGACATATTTTACATGCCAATCATTTAATCTGAGGAATCAATAGGCCATCCCACTTAATTTTTTCCATTGGGCCTATGTTATAGTAGATGGATTCAAGAGGTTTTTCCATGATATGTATCTTTCTTTTTTTACTGTAGACTTTTTGCTGTGAATTTGTCACTTATTGTCAATCTATGTTATTATATTGGTGTCCTCATAAAGTAATTAAGGAGATACCACAGCATAACCATTTTACCCCTCATGTTGAGGTAACATGTGGGCCTTATACTGGAAAAAGAAAATTTTCAAAAAAATCTAATCCTCTAGGCTCCAGGAGCAGATGCATATTTGATACAACATAAAAGCATGGAGTAACAATTGCCATTTCTTTCTCTCCTGTGGTTATTTCTGGCTATATATTGAGTTATCATGTTCTAAAAGGACTTGTGGTGACAGGGCCTTAGTGATTGATTGCTATGGTAGATCATCCATTCACCCATGAACACCCAAATGCTTCACTATGACAAATTTGAATCCCGGATGGTGTTACTCCGTGCTTTTAAGTTGCGGTGTTACTCCGTGCTTTTAAGTAGCAGCAGGCAAATCCTCACTAATAATTAACTTCTCTGTGCTCCAGAGGGTGCCTACAACACTCCTTGATCATTTTAATGCTTCATAATCAACAATGCCTCACATATCTAGAATCTGTGGGTAATTTGAAAATTCACCTAGACTTAAAAGCACGGAGTAACTCTCGAAAAAAATAAAGGCTCACAGAAATGCCAATATCCGATATATCTAAGTTTTAACTACTCCATTGCTTTGCTACCAATCCTGTTTGATAGTCTGCACCCTTAAATGTGGGAATTTCACATTTCTTTTACTATTTATTGTGATATTCTATGAAAAGCACGGAGTAACTAGTGTTACTCCGTGCTTTAAAGTCCTGATATTGGCCATATTCAGGCCCGTACTGTGAAAGGTGGGTGATGGAAAGGGCTAAAGTACTAGTTTTACACAAAAGTAGATATGTTGAAGATAATACAGAGTGAGTAACAAGAGTATTTGACCCCTTTTGAAGAAGTAGGAGTAAAGGTGGGGAAGTGTGCTAAAACTTTTCAATTTTTCAAAAAAAAACAAATTTCACAGGCCCATATCTCAGAATTTATTAATTTTGTTATTTCAATCTTTATTGGGGTTAAGGATGTATATCCTGCCATGCTGTAAATGGAATTATTAGTTGCTGTGTTGTATTTAAGAGGAAAATAAGGTGTCCCTGGACTTAAAAGCACGGAGTAACACCAAAAATGCCCACTCATCTTCGCATTGTTATAAAAATTGAACCGTTAGGGTTAGAAGCGTACTGGCGGTGGTTTCATGGAGCCAAGTTATATACCTTTCAATAAAATAAACTTATATAAACATATTCTGAGGTTTCTGATTTGTCCTTCCCCAGCTCAATACCTACATAAGTCAGCGGCTTGACCCATATACAATCTGATTTGTGATAATAACACGGATATACCGATATATCAGTGTTATTATCACAAATCAGATTCAAACCAAAGACGTGTATAGTATAGGCAGGGAGGTACTAGGCTGCCGTGTGTTTATAATATCCCATACAAACAGATCTAATAGAGTGGATTTTGCATTTCAGGCCGATCTTGGCTCTGGATCTTATAAACGGGTACTTATGTTATAACTGATCAAACCGTGTAGACCTAAGTTACAAATAGCCTGTAAATATCAAAGCCCCATCCATTAAGAACATTTCAAAAGTAATTTGAGTAGTGTTTTTTCTGCTGTATTTTGAAGAAAGGTCTAGGGAGAATGGAGTGGAACAATCTTGTTGTATAGGCCTAGATCTAGGAGATTTATTGTGATTGGGAGATAAGCAGGTCATGGTATTGAATGTTAAAACGCAGGGTACAACCAAATGTCATGCCACATACATGATTAGGCCTATATAAGGAAGAATGTATTGGTCAGAGGGGGTGGGGGAGTGGGGGGAATTCGGCGGAGGAAGGGAAGAAAACTACTGTTTGTTATTTTGACTTGGCCCTGGAAGTGGTGAAACGGACGTTTATTTTAGCCACGATATTACAGGTCGAAACAGAGCCTTCTGGTAGAGATAGTCGGTAGGGGGTTGGTAGTATATAGTGTAAAGGCCTGACACTGTGGTGGTCCGGTCATCCAGGTGCCCATGTGACCAAACACTAGACACAGGTAGTGTACACAGCAGACAGTAGCTGGTTCCAGTATAGGCCTGGTGATTCTTGTGGGAACTACCTGCATGTAGTGTTTACTAGGTGTCATGGCACTACTGCTATAGATATAATTTGGGTTGAAAATGAAAATATAGGGGAGTGCATAGTCATTTTCTTGACAGACAAGTAGGCCTACGCTGTTTATGTTTTGTTTTTGGAAAGGGGGATTAGTGGCAGGCCTAGGACTATATCCACCGTTTTATGGGCTTATATTGCCTACATAGGCTGCCCACACCATCCAGTGCCGAAGACGCTGGTGATGTTGAAAATAAAGATACATTTCAAGTCTGAACTATTTCTTAACTGGTAAATAAAAAGTAAGCATTGGTAATGAGCGCTTTATATATTTCATTATGCTCCCCCAAAGATGCCTTAACTTCATTACCTTGGTCAGCCGTGATCCATAGTTTCATGGGAAGTCTTACAGGCCATGAGCACTGTGAACTGCATGTGCTATAAAACCACAGCAGAATTTGTTCCCCTTTCAGGACATCGGGTAGGTATCACAATCAAAATTCAAATGGCCGATCCCCATTTCTCTTCATGTAATAGAACCTATTAGTTTTATGTCCAATAGGATTAAGTGGGCCGTTTGTCGTGCATCAAACCGTGTATTGAGTGGCTAAATTACATAATTGAAGCCTTTTTTCGCACATCGACCATGATGGCGCCCCTGGTGGTTAAAGTCGGTGCCTCTCCATCACGGGAGTTTCTGCTTGGATGCTCAACGTAGCTGTCCAATGGACTAGTGGTAAAACTTGTATGTGGTAGTGAAGAGGTATTGAACTTCATGGTTAAGAGTCCATTATTTCTGGCCTCCGACAGGCTGTTACAAAAGGGAAAAGGTTAAAACACCAAATGTAATTGTGTTGTGGAATGGGATTGAATAAAATGGCCCTGGAAATTCCTTTTCCAGTAAAGAAAGATTCCAAAGAATTAGAAAGAAGAAAGGAAACCACAAGTCAGATGTCTTTATTCACCTCTGAGTGAATGACGCAGTACTGTTTATCACAAGTCCTCTTCTCGGTTACTTAATTGTTGGTATAATTGTCAGATTGTAGGGTGCGCAATTCCGGAACTGCCCCCTATTTAGATTGGGAAGTTTCAAAATGCCTAGCTGTTCTTTGGTAGTTGCACATGATATAACATTGAAATATACTTTTCAGTCATGTTTGAGTATGCTGTGCCACACCTTAATGGTGTGATAACATCCAGTTGGAAGTGCCTCTGCATCTCATACCTCACTGTAACTGTGAATATAAGGTGTGGAAGTAGTCCCTCTGGTGTGATAAAACAATGGTTTGGTTGCCTTTCACCTAACAAGGAGCCAACTACATGTAATACAGTAAAATTCCTTTGCAAATACATTTGTTTGCCCTACCTCTCTATTTTGCGTGGTATACTAGCTTGTTTTATAAGACTTGTTATTGAGATGTAAAAGGTCCCATATTGCGCAAAGTCCGATATAAGTGTTAAATATATGTTGCACGGGCACGCACTGAGCTAAACCTCGGGGGGAGGGGGTGTCAGATTCATAAGAACAGAGTCCGTCCCTCTTGTCACGGCACTCATGACTTGTGCCCTATCCCTGAGCCATGTTGCTCTTCACAATACTGTAAGTACGTAGGCCATGTGCCTTTCATAGCGCAGCGATGCTGACACAAAACAGAGGGGGACTTTGCTAAAAGTGGCTCTAACACTCTTTTCTTTTCTCTTTTTTTTTACTTTCAAGAATAATGATTATGGTAGTGTGATTATTTAAGTCATCCATTTACATAGCCTCATAATCATGTGTTGACTACTGCACCAGGACCCCTCTATTATCATTCAATGAACAAAGTACAAAATGTCTCAGAAAGATTTGGGTTCTCTGAGAAAATACTTGATGAACGTCTATTGTTTCATCTAAGGCACCGATCTTGGTAATATTGATGAAAAAGACGATTCTACAAAGTATGATGTGTATAAGTATACTTGAGGGGAGTGTAGCAGGGTCATCTTGATTATAGGCCAACATTAAGAAAAGGTTAGTTTCTGGTAACAAGGTCTGACATCTCAGGCCCGGCCGGTTAGATTTTAAAGAATTATCATTTTTAGGCCCGGATTTAGGGGTTTTATCCTAAAATCCTTAATACTTGTCAGATTTACAAACCGTAAAAAAACACGGACAGTAGCAAAATAAATAAATAATAAAGGAAATAAAGAGGGGGAACCCTGTACTTTTTTGCTAGACCCGGTCGGGCTACCGAAAAAAAACTTTTTTTAATTTTTACTTTGTGTGTATGAGTAGTATTAAAGGGCTATTTTAACTGAACACTTAATCTACAAGTGTTAAGATACTCTGATTGACACCTCGAAGCTGTCGGCGGTTTCTACACTTCATTGTGCCTTCCATGATACCACCTGGAGGGCAGGACAGAAGAGTCCTCTAAGTGTGTGTAAATTTAAACCTCGCTTTGTAACTCCATTTTGAGGGGGGTGCTTCAAGGGCCAGAGGTCCCGTAGGGCGAATAAACCTGGGTTCTAATGAGCCCCTGGGTTTCTATACCTCCCTTGGTCTCCCGTAGTGCCACATCCCGGGGAGGACAGGACTGTGTACTTGTACTGTGTACCACAAGCAGGTTTGTTTCAGGTAACATGGGATGGTTCAGGTAAAATGTAAGGTCGGTTGGTCGATTATATTTTTTATTTATTTTTAAGCACATGATTGTACTAGCCAGCCATACCCTAAAAATTAGCAAAAGGGGTAAAAATACAAGAATATCTTCAAAATTACATTAAAAAATGTAGGGTCGGTCCTGTTTAGATAGGGTCGGTCTGGTGATCTGAAACCTCTTTTTTTGGCCTTAGTGTACTCTGATGAACATTGGTAGGAATAAAACCAATAATGGGGCTCTTGATGGGGGATGGAGGGCGGGCTAGACATGTCGCATGTCAATTTGGATTTTGTCACTATCTTTCAAACTGCCTGTCGCATGTCAATAGGCATCATGTTGAATGTCGATCTAATAACTAGCCATGTCACCATGTCGAATTTAGCTATCCACGACCCGTAATAATACCTGACCCATACACGTGTTAAATTAGGCTAACGACATGCAAATTATTGACAGTAGATTATATACCGTTATCATATATCATCTCTGGTCATAGATAGGTTTGGACATTCAATATTGACCTTTGTCACTTTGAGCCATGATGCAGCCTCGTGAGGGTCTGAGTGTGGCGGGGGGGGGGGATCACGGTTTGATCCTTAGGAAAAATTAAAGACACGTTGACATCCTTCTCCACAAACATCCCCGTTGTCAGAGAGATGGCATGTTCCAAACACCTTTGGTTTTGACAACCGTCAACAACAGTACAAGAATCTTATCATTTCAGGGAGGAAGGTGGACGCAATTTAACTCATAGGCCCCTATCTATCATATTGTTTACAAATTGACATTTGTTAAAGAAATCTACTCAGGTTAAACGAAACATTGCCCACCAATGTTATCTATCCCTTTTTCACAGTTGCTGAAAATTAAAAGTCACCTGAAACACCTATTCCTGTTGGCCGGAGAGTTACCTCGCGCAGGCCCGTATATTGTACACTGTAAAGAAAATCCCTTCAAATTACGGAGAATCCCAGTTAAATTTGACAATGCACAGTTCACAGTAACCCAAGGTAAATCTCATCAATTTTACTGTGAAATTCCATAACTAATTTGTGAACATTCTGGCAAATTAGTGGAACAAACTGTGAATGGTTGGTGTTGTGTTGTATTGCAGTTAGGAGAAATAAGAACTTAAACTCTACCCAGGGACCCGACTGCAGTGACACATAGTTTTCACACTCATGCAGTAGCACTGTCCATGCAGTTAGAGGGGTGGGGGTGGGGTGTTTGGGTAAGGAAGGGGGGGGGGGGTAGGAGGGGTGATGACATGCAGAGCGTCGCACTGTCCATCACAACAGAGTCCGACGACTTGGTATCATTACAAGGCCGTGGACCATACCTCATTACTATCAGTGATTCTCTGTTTTTTCTACGGCATTCTCTTACAGTCTACATTACTTTCCTGCTTACCTGACACATATACATACTTCTAACGTGAGGGTAGAGAGAGATAGCCCTCTCCCTCAGTACTGCGTGCTTTTCCCCTGCAGTGTGTTGGATAATTACAGAGATGGCTGATTGGCAGAGTACATCATCTTCTAAGGAGGATAACTGTTGGTCTATGTGCTGTAAAAAGGAATGCAGGTGTGCAAGCTTCGGTCTAAACCACAGCAAACCACCGTTATTCGCTGTGTCTCTGGTAGGTGTAACTGATGTTACTTTTATTTCATACTAGAGGAGAAGGGCAGTGGTGGACCCTCCAAAATAAGTAATTTTGGCAATAAGCCTAACTCTGTTAAGTCCAGTTTATTCTATCTGCTACTCTGTATATTTGCGAGTATGGCTCTGACTCTCCTCCTACAGGAGTCAATCTGCACTGACCCCATAGCTCAAACATGATCTGTAAAGGGAAGGGAGTCAAACAGTGACGATGAGAGTCACTATAGAGTCCAGCTTCGACGCTGTATACATTGGTTTGATTCCATTTCTTTTCTCTGTGTAATTATAATATTACTTTTGCATACAAGGTCCACATGTCTTTTGTATACGCATTTATTTCAATGAATTATCAATCCATGTTCTAAGCCAATACAATGAAATGTCAGGAATGATTATACATGCATATTACTCAATAAATGAATGTCCTTGAATATTTGTGTAGGCTACATAGAGCGTATATTTGAATACACTGAGAATCACAGGCACAGTCCACCAACCAATATTACTGCATAACACAAAAGTGTTGGGAGTCATTGAGTTCTGACACCTATAAAGCGAGGGTCATTGTAGAGTCCAGCTTGTTGCACTCTTGTCTTGACTCCGAACCCATTCATTGAACTTCTTTTATTTTCTCAGCGTACTAGATAAGTATAGATATAGAGTTTAGGCAGTGAATGAATTTAAGAAAATATCATTATTTCCATCGAGAATAGAAGTATCAAAAATGAATGTGAGGAACAAATCACTTATTTGAGTTGAGTTGAGAATTTCTCTATTACAAATTGACCTAGGGTATGTCTTGCAAATTCCAGCTATTGTGTTTATAAAAACAACATATCAGTAGCAACTTCTAATCCTTTATTATACTATTATTGTAGTGCAATAAGTTGTTGCTAAAAGATGTGAATTACTTCACATCTTTTAGCACCAACAGAATTAATATACATCACTTATCCCACACCTTGCTCATGAACAGTCTATATAGGTCGCAGTCTCTTGTAGCCTACTGCTGGACTCAGTCGGTCCCATTTACTGACCCTTGTAAAGGGCTGTTCTTGAATAGTTGAGCTTTTGGTCTTTGTAGTTTTATCAATACCTTTACATTACTTCTTAACACATGCGTTGGGTGTCGCCCTATACACAATATAATGGTTGAAATCAATTAGCGTGACACCAGCATTATGTACACAATTTCTACTCTGCTTCAACCATAGGTTGATGCTGTAGAATTAAGAAAGGTTACTTGCCTAATTGTGTTTTTGCATGACAAAATATGTTATTCGATTCTAACGGCAGGCCTTTAAAGATGGTAGGAATATTGTGTAACGTCATAGGTTTTTTCTTTTGGTTGTGAAGCTGCGCATCTAAACATGTAGAGGCAATATGAATATTGCTTACCGTATTCAACGTAATAAGCGCACACTCCCTGATAAGCGCACACCCCCCGTTTTTGGGCCGATTCCTCTACTAGAAATAACCAAAAATTTCTCAATTTTTTACCCCAATTAAACTCTTAACTACTAAAAGGTGTCCATAATATTTTTTTAAGCGCACTGTGCGCTTATTAGTCGAATATGGTAAATGGAACCATATCTAGATGCTTGCTTGTCAATTAATTGCTGTAATAAGTACATCAATATTAAGTTTCCATATTAATTAGGCCAGTAGAGAGGTTAAGAGATGGCCTCTTGAAACATGTACGGAAACGTTCGGTCCCTCCTTCAGAATCGGTTGACTAACAGACTTCCAAATAAGGGAAAATAATAAGCTAAAAAATGACCTAAAAATTGCTGCATTGAATTTTTGCCAAAACTCTTTGAAGTTGCAAAAGAATGCTCAGGTTGGTGCTGTAGCTATATTCAGGTTGCCTGAAAATACCCTTTTTGCCCCACCTGATCAAGTCAAATTACCACAACCTTCTTTATTTTCACTAGTGGCAAGGCCGACCAAACATTGGCTATGTGGTCTACAGGATCATCATGGCACTCTACTTCATCCCCTGGCTGGCTATGAGTGGAGTAGGAAATGGTAGAGGGGGGCCCACCTGGTTTCTTTACTATACCAACTGGTCCTTCCTTATACTCACTATAAGATTGCTGGTTCAGGCTTATATAGCGTTGGCTCACTTCATTCATCATAAAGTCCAGGGCAAAGGTAAGGATATGGTTTATTGATTTTTAGAATTTTAATTTAGGCTTTATATCTTGCATCAAGCTTGCAGTACACATGTATATGATTATGAACCCTCGCGTAAAAACTATGGCTTGTATGGGACTCAGGCTAAGCTTTAATCTGATACCAAACATTCATGCATGTTTATGGTGCTGCTTATACAAGAGGTTTTGCTAGTACGGTACTGTACTGAAGTTGCAATTTTCAGGCCCCAGGTTAGGTTTATAGGATTGTACCAATGTCTATGGTTTGACTTCAGCTTTTACATTAGATCACTTTTAAGACATTATGATATACCATACATTCAAACAAAGTTGCCTGATCCACATCAGAAAGAATCCGATTCAATTCAAGATGATTAGATTGAGGAGTCTCATTTGATAATAACAACAATTGGGAGATGTCTAAAAGCAGTCTATACTACACTTAAAATGCTTTGTGTCTTATTACTTCAGCATTTCGACAAAGGCTAAATTGGATCATGAAGATAGAATGGGTCCTGTATAACCTCAGTAGTAGCTCTGCACTGCTGACTAGTATACTGTTCTGGTTCTTCCTATATCTACCTCTAAGTAAGTATAATAATTGATTGTAACTGAAGAATCATCATGAAACATGAGTCAAGCTTGAATTTATGAATTTCAATTCATTCGGGTGAAATTGGCAGAGTTAAGCCCTGCTGTTCCCTCACACAGGAGCCATAGTGATCATGGACACATGTTAGAAATAATGCAACAGTCAGTAAAAGTCTACAGCTGGGTTCATTTGCAAATGTATTCTCTACATTTCTAAAGCCTGGATTATACCTGACCTAGCAGTTTCATGAAGTACCCAATTTAATTTCTAGAGCTCTTTCCACTCATATTGACATTTGCTCTTTTATAAGAGTCTGACATTATTTCTCTGAAATCGGCATATATTTGTCATGTGCACTTTAATAGAACTGATTGTATAGCATTGGAGTTTATAATATATTGGAGCAATATTTGAACAAGAAATTGAAAAATGTTCAGACATGGAAAGGGCTCACGTGTAAAATACTCTTCGTTTTGCTTGCTATATTATAGTGTGAATTTCATTACAGTGGACGTATACGTCGTGGATGCAACAAGCATGCACACACATGGCATCAACTCGGCTGTGGTCTTCCTTGACATCTGCATAGCCGCCATCCCTCTGCGCTTCCTACATGTCTTCCAATCACTGGGTTTTGTTCTCATATATTACATCTTCAATGCTATCTATGTGTTTGCGGGTGGCAAGGATATCGATGGAAACGCCTACATTTACCCAAACATGGACTGGCTGAATGACCCTGGGCATGCTATGATTGCTGTGGCCTCGTCACTGGCCATGATTCTGGCAATCTGGATCGTGCTGTGGCTGATGAGCTGGTTGGTGAGGGCGATATCCTCCTGCTGCTGTCCCTGCTGTAACGTGAGGGACAGCAGTAGGCAGTATAGCACTGGAGAATGTGGCAATGGCCAACAGGGCTGTGTGGGATCTGATGGTCAGAGTGTGGTGCAGGGTAACTTCAACCATGGAGGGGTCTTTACCGTGTCCCCATAAGAGCCCATTTAAGGATAGTTTATGTGTCTTAAGATACTGACCCGATTTTTTCCATATTCATTTCCATCAATATGGGGGTAGACCTACAATTATTTTCCCATCAATACAGGGGTAGATCTAGGGGGGAATTATTACACATGCTTGCTATAGGACAGAGGTATCGTACAATGGCCAATCGTCCAGAATTGCAAATTGCCCACAAAAACGTGTTGGTGGAAGGTCCCGTTCCAAGTTTACTCTTCTGAAATCTCATTTTAAAGATCTTGACACAAACTTTTATTATGAATTCCTCCTTAGATATTCCTTTTTCACTGGCCTGGCCACATATTTTAGATTCTACTCACTCTTGTAATAATTCAGGACTGCTTCACAGAGAAATATAAATATTGTACCAATGTTATTCGAAGAAGGGGTGGGTACATTTTGTTTTCCAAAATATCCCTAACTGCACTGCAATAAACAATAAAAGTGAACTGATTAAAAATAGGACATATTAGCTAAATTATCATAATAAGAAAATTCAAAGGTGATGAGGAGACTAGATGTGACCAGTGGGGTGTTTCACAAGGGCAAAGTAGATAGAATTCATTTTACATGTTTTCTAATACCAACTTAATATCACCCAATGTTAATCTTATCTTAGTGTTTCACAAATTTCAATTGTATCTATGCTCATATACTTAGATACAATTGAATATAATCATGCGGCTTGTGAAACACCAACTTAAGACTAACATTTGGTAAAACTAAGTCAACCTTAATAACCATGTAGCATTAATCTTAAATACGCTCCCCTTGTATGATGATCACATAGGATCAACATAAGTGTTGTTTAAATGTGTATAACCAGTTTATTTTCATCCTGAATAAACAGATAATTGCAGGGATTCTTGTGTGTAGTATGACACATATATTGCATTAAAAAAATGTGAAAAAATATGTAAGGAAAATATTAGCGGGCATGGTATGAGCTCCACGCTAATATGCATTGTGAAACACTTAATACATAAGTTGTATCTAGATTGTAGGCCTAAGACCCTGACTTAACATCTCGGTTGTAGACCTTTGTGAAACACTTTTTATAAGCAGTATACAATTGATACAACCAAATGTCGGTCTTAGTGGTTATATACAATCAACATCTCCTATAGAAACACTCATTCTACAATTAATTGTATGTCCCCCTTGTGAAACACCCCACAGGCAAGGGAAAAGACCCCTCCGGGGAGTAATTAGTAATTAAAGTTGGGGCCGCAATCTTTAAAATGAGATATCATGAACTAAATGCATTGTATCCCATAGTAAGTAATGATGATTATGAAAAATCTGTTTTCTTTAGAAAAAATCCAATGAATTTGCATTTATGAGTGTAAATTTGATTCTAGAAGGAATTTTTACATTGTGTTTTCAGTTTTGGGTAACTGATGAGGTTTTTAAAGACATTAGGATTATGACCTCTAATTTTGGCCTCTTGGATGGTTTCCATGGCAACCAGAAAGTGGCATATGTGCTAATTCTTCATAAAAAACTTTTTTGGATTCCAAATATGGAATGTTTGTATCAAAGAAGGAATTGCATTCTACATAGAACATGGCCATAGAACATTTTATCATGTATTTGATACTCTTTTGAAATTATGGTGGCCCCTGGTGGCCAAAACGAGAACTTAAAGTCCCACCTGAAGGGGTCTTTTCCTTAGATGGGTCACAGATGAGTTTTTTGTTGTGTGAATCGGCATTCTGTAATTACATATTTAATGTATTGTAATACTTGCTATATAAAATCATGTGTAATCATGGATGTAGTAGTGTAATTAATCATAGAATGTATTTTAGGGGAATGTATCTCAGTGTATCTCGCAGTCATTATCTATACTAGGGATACCATCGACATCCCATTCATTATGATTTTGATTGTCACTTACATGTATTTCAGTCCCAGTTTTTCTATCATATCAATTTATTTTGATATTACAAAGACGGTTTATATCTGCTTCAAACAAGGGTATTTCCATCTGTTTATATCCTTCCTACAGTTTTGTCTATATAAAGCTGAACATTTCTGGAATTCTAGAAATGCCAATTTAGAATTTCTGGGCGTTTCAATGACAGCCGTATTCTATTTAATCTATGAGCTTATATTGATTGTACTGGTGACAGCGCCTGATAAATGTTGATGAGCAGTGCAGTAGTAGCTGAAGATACAATACCAGTTAAAATTCCCTTAAATTAAGTCACAGAATAGCAGTTTCTGTTGCTTTCATTAACCATTTTACTTGTGTTTGACATCATTCTTATTGGTACCAACTTTCTCCCTATTGTGATTAGACTGAATGTAGTGGTTGTATACAGGTTGTTGTGTTATGACTGCAGGCCGAATCCAATGGTGTTACGATATACCGCTGACAGGTCCTGATTTCTGCAAGCCAGACAGTTATTCATTTCTGACAATATAGTGTGGCTTTATTATGCTACATGATAAATGGAAACCTTCAAACTTTCAATACCTGTATGCAATTGTATGAATCATGTCGGCAACCTAGAATGGGAAGATTACCTAAAATTAGATGACATAGTAGCTTTTAATGCAACTAATGTAATAAACGAATTTGTTTTGAATACACTAAGGTGTCTGACGTTTTTTTTAACCTGGATGTGAATTAACATAATCCATAATCGGGTGCTAAATCCCCTACATAACATTATGATTTAAAAAAGACATTTTATCATCTAAATTGCTATTCATTATTTTATTTAGCCAATGAATACCTTAAATAAAAGGTCTCATTAAGAGGTACCTTCATAAACAGCAGTGTCGCATTGTATCCTTGGATGTCTGTGGATGATACAATCAAGGACTGGGAATTTATTACCTCATGTGTATCCTAAAATAACTAAGTTTTCAGTTAATGCCAAAATGAGAGTAAATCGAGCGATTGAATTCTCAAGAGTTCATAGTACTGGGATAATAACTTAATCTATCTTTGATATAGCCTTCATAAAGTCTGTGTGTGAGTATGTTGTGTTTCAGGATCAAGTTCATCACATAGACTGATCCCTCTTAATAGAGGGCCTTTGATGAAGATGTCTTTTTTCGTCTGTGGTAGCTTCAACTTGACTATGGCATTCTCCGTTAAGGCACGTGCAGTAGCAATGATCTGGTGTGGGTCCTTGTATAGGCGATGTAGCTAGGGGAACAGTTGACGTCTTCAGGGGACTTCTAAGTAGGACACCCTGTTTCCCATGTGTAGGTGCAGGACATGAGCATCTTGGGCATGTCTTATTCCCTCACATGCCCGCAGGCGGTCATTTTGCAGAGTCTGCAGACATCTGGATGCCCAGAAAGGACCTCCTTCTGCCAGAGAGGCACAGTAGTCTGGTATTGAGCGTATCATGTGTTTGTACACTTGGATACTTGTTTCTTTGTCGGTCCTTGCTTTGATCCTCCTCAGTTGGGGTATAGTCTCAGTCTCATGAGTCAGATTTGTTTTTTCAACTGGCTGGAGAGTGTCAGGTATGTATCCACTGTCACTCACAGGTAGCTGAATTCGTTTACCACTTTCAATCCAGTCCCATTTAGTGTGAAAGCCAGACCTTGTAGGTCCAGGATGGAATGGGGTGAATAAGACCAGAGGAGTTTCTCCCAGGAAAATGTCATTGAGCTGACTTACATTATCTTTCCAATTAAAGGTATAGCCCAGTGGCTATGTATACGGCACCTGGTGGCAAAAAATGAAACTACATTAACCAACTCACCTTTTGTAACCATTATCCACAGCCCTCTAGTGTCATCTAGTGGCAGCCAGCCACTTGCATTGACCAATGCAATCTCTGGAAGTCAACAAAGACACACATATCTGATAACATTAAAAGCTTCAATTCAGTATGTTGACATGTAATGGAAGAGAGCAGCACAGGAAAGTGAGGGAGGGCATCAATGACCGAAGCAGTGAATGAAGGAGGGATAGAGGATGCGAAACTAGGAAAGAAGTATAATTTAAGGAAAATAGGGGGGAAGACGTCCTATCACTGACAACAGATATAAAGACATGAAAAACTGCTAGTCATGCAGCATGTTTTGTAATGGGCGCAATCACCAAATTGTTGGAAAAACACCAAATGTAAAACCAATATAACACCTGCTCGCACTCACTCTCAAACCCTCCCGATCCTCCTACATCCATGGGTGGACTGGGAGGACTGGCGGCAAACAACCTAATCAAAACTGATGTGCACACAGGTATTTCTTATGGGATAATGTGGGATGATGGTCTGATTAGCATACAGACAGACCCAGGACAGCCAGCTACCAGCTGACATGCACCTGCTCCTTTCCACATCCTGCACTAGCCTCCCTCAATAGGTCAATATAGTTTTTTTTTACTATAATGAATGGTATCAATTGCCATGTTTTTGTGGCATTATTGGCAAGGCGATTATAGGTAGCTCTTTCCATAAAGTCTGTTTAGGCTACATCCGGTTCCCAATACTGGTCTTTGAGAAGGCGGTTGATAGGAATGATCTATACTGACAACACTGAAGCACAAACAAGCCCAGCCTATATCATTATATTGCAGTATACTACTGCAAAATGTCATCAAGTCATGCAAAATATGGCAAGGGTGTTATTCCTTTCCTTTTGCTAAGAGCCAAATAGATGAGGAAATGTTGTCTCTAAGTGAATTATTCATATTTTAGTTATCAAAAGATGAAGGATAAGCCAAAGTGTGTACAAAATTTATAAGCTTTAATTTGATAGCAAATATGACCATATTTTTCCACTTTTATCATGTTTTTCCTTTCAAATTGGTGCGACGATGAGAAGCAAGTTTTATGTTTGGAGTGGCCTAAGCTTTAATGTGTGTGCATGTATAATTGCGGCCAACAACCCCACCCAGAAAGATGATTTGATTTAGTTATACCAAAGGACGAGAATACAATTAAAACATTTTCATCATGATACCCATGTGTTAATACATGTGCGTTCCTCACATGCACCTTCTCATCGCACGCATTCATAATCTAAACTAAAGCATTTGATTGATGAAGCATAGCCCTGACACATACCAGATTCTATTAGACGGTCAGGCTTCTTGATGCGAACTTTGTGTGCATCGTTTTCAGGTCCCAATAATAAATGATATGATTAGGTCCGTCCATACCTCGCTCATTAGTTTTTATTACAATGATGCAATTATCATGACTTAATTAGTGTTCGGCAGAAAAAGAAAAAAAGGTGTGTTTTAAGTTAAATACCCTAACAGAAGGACCTTAAAGATCCAATTTTAACATATTTCATCCTTATTTTTGGCTATTTTGGCCTATTCTGGAATTAATTTGATGGTACATAAGTCAAGGTCACAGTCCATGAGTTAGTACAGCAGTTGGTTGTTGTTGTTGTTAAATTTTATTTTGGCAAAATAATCTTAGTGCATATGAAGCTTTTCAATATAATGCCAGGAATTCTAGAAAGACAAAATTGCGATAGAATATCTAAGTCACAATTATGCATATAAATGAACATATTTCTACTTGTACATTGTCATATTTAGTGAGTGCTTCGAGGCATAATTACTTTAAAGTATCTGGGGCAATGATAAATATAGGTAGCCCTCCAGCACCTAGACCACCGGTCATTACTAAAAGGTCACTACTAAAAAACGTTCTGTACTTATTACTGGAGTTCTTAGAATTTTTAGGGGTTTTGAGACTTAATCAGGTTCATGAATCGAATCCTGTCTCTAGTATGCTGAGTCACAGCGTCCAGTTCATTCCATGCTGCAAGGCCTCTATGATAGGGACTCTTCTCATAGATGTCTTTGATGATCCTTGGGGTTCTCAGTGTTTTTTTCACCCCACCTCGTAGAACCCGGGCTGGCACAACAACTTGGCAGTCATCTAGCGACACTCGGTGTATGTGTCCAAGCCGCAGGTGGCGGCGTGTGACCTCCAGCTTCGAGATGTTGTTTCTAGTGTGGAGTGCTGTGATTTCCACCCCTCTTGTATCACGTATACATCCTCACACTCTCAGGGCATTGTTTTGTAGTGTGGTGAGTACATCCTGTGTACTTTTGACGCCTAGGTTGATCAATATGGAGTATTTGGAGAATGTTTTGTTATACACATGGGCCGCATGATATACCTGGTTCTAATACGTTCTATAGATAAATATTACAAATCTTCTACAAGAAAAATAATTTCTCCCCCCATATTTTTGGAAAGTGTCTTAAGATAAATCCAAAAGCCCACCACACTGTGCCTATGTCCATTGTCCTTCACTCATTAAACCCACGTAGTACACAAGGCTATAGACCCAACTCATGAAGAACGATGGACACAGACTCCACAGTTGTGGGCCTTTGTCTTTTCATCAGATCTTACCTTCATCAATGTTCATCTTATCTGGCTGTTTTAATGCGCCAGTATCGGTCTTATAATCTTGCTGACAGACAGTCTGAATGTAATTTTAAGAAGTCATTATATATAAATATAATACCTTCACGGGGACTTCTAGGCCATTAAAAAAAAGTACTGGTTTCTCATCACCGCTTGCAATTTATTCCTACTCTTACCTTTACCCTATATCTGATATTTCCCCCCAAAATGCCAGTGAGTAACCATGTGTTTATCGTGTAAAGTTACAAAATTCTACGATTATTGGTTTATAGGAAATAAACACATTTTGACATTATTTCAGTTTTTTAGTGTAAAATTAAATTACTTTTTTCAAAATTCCATATTCAAAATTGTAGCGCGCCAACCCATACTTTTCTTTTCATTTTCTGTTTTCAAATGATTTAGGGTACGCACAGAAAAACTTTGATTCAATGGGATCGACCAACCTTAATGAAAATATGACTTTGAAGATCAATATGACTTCGGTCACAAAAAGCATTATGTTTTCCTATATATTGTAGCCCACGAGTAAAAATAGAAATTGCATACACCGGTGGAATGATGATGTATTACCCTCACATGGCAGCCATCTTGTCCCCTAGATTAAGTGTTGCTTTATGGTGTGGTTTTGTTCATCACATTGACTATGCATGGTAGAAAAGCAATTAATATGATACAGACCAATTACTGACATTGTCTTAGGTTAGCTTGTTCTATTCTTTGTGGCACAGTCACAACCCAAGGAACCCAATACACCCCTATATCTTTGACCCTTAAGTTATAGGGGAAGCAGAAGAAACTGTGCCCAATGCTAAAAGATACCTGTCACAAGCTGTTTTGCCTGAGATGACAGACTGACAACACCCATTTCTGAAATGAAAATCACTTTTGACATTTCATTTTGCATCTGAACACTAACTTTTTCTTTGACTTTTCGTTTTGTAAATTCCATTTTGACTGGCAATAAATGACTCAGCCCGTAGGCAGGTTTCGACGAAATGTCAAATAACAGAATAGGTTGGGATACAATCCTCTCAGTCTCACAGACTTCACCGCACAGTCTAGTATTAGCTCCAACAGCCTTGACATATACAACACCCCTACCCCTAGCTGTATGTCAAAACCACATCACTTACATTCAATACGTGCCGAATGGACTTGTCTATCTGCATATCTTGTACCTGTTTATCAATTTTGGCCTTTTTACCAATGCCAAATATAAAAGTCTAAACTGAAACTCACAAGGGTAAATGACACAATGACATCTTTCTCAACAATACCCCCCCCCCTAGAAAGCATATATAATACACCCTTGGTTAAAAACAGGTCATGTGAGGACATGCCTTTTACGTAAAACCATTTATTTCAAAATGTTTGCAATTTTAAGGTGATTTTTGAAATCGTAATTTGGAAAAAACATGTTAGTGGGGCTAGGGGTGGGATCATTCATACACCCTTTTTGAACCCCTGCTAACGTATGGCAAACTATACTACGAGTAAGACCTCAAAGCATAATATTATGCAGTTGACTGATCATACACAAAAGGACCAGTACTAGTTATAGGACTATACGCTCTGTTTCCCAGTGCAGTGCGCAACAGACACGTACCATCCATGTCACGAGGTCAGTTTCTATACCTACTGTACTTTAATGCTTACTTGACGTATGTATACTGCCAATGTGAGCATAGAGAGAGATTGCCCATTCCCTCAGTTCTGCGTGCTGTTCCCCTGCAGTGTCTTGGATAATTACAGAGATGGCTGATTGGCAGAGTACATCATCTTCTAAGGAGGGTAACTGCTGGTCTATGTGCTGTAAAAAGGAATGCAGGTGTGCAAGCTTCGGTCTAAACCACAGTAAACCACCTTTATTCGCTGAGTCTCTGGTAGGTGTAGCTGATATTACTTCTATTTCATACTAACAATGTTGTCGCTAACATCTGGATTTTCTAACATATCCTATGAGTTATATTAGGGGAAGGGGTACTTTTAAAAGGGTTCAGGCAGTGATGGACCCTACAAAATACACAGTTTTGGCAATAATGCCTGACTCTGTAAAGTCTCGTTTATTCTTCCCCCTACTCTGTATATTTGCGGCTTCTACTACATATTTCGTGGCCTCAATTTAGTCAGTAAGCAGCTGCTTTTTGAGTGCGGCACTGATTAGCTTTTAAAAGGTATCAGGCTATCCTGAAGGGCAAGTCAGTCGCCTGATTACCTTATCGAAGGCTAGTCCGACGCCTTTTTCTCTATAGATGATAGGCAATAGTCGAATGACCTGATACCAACCTGTTACCGCAGTCATGGTTGATAAGTAGGTATAATCATGACCCTGGGGCCTGTCACACAATGAAATTGATTAACAGAAACATGCAGGGTCAGGTCAAGTCTGTTCGTATGTCGAGAATAAGAGGCAAGCAAGATCAAAGTACAAGATATGTTGATATGTTTTACCAAATCCTGTGCTTCTTCTATTCGACTTAAGTCTGCCGAGTTAACCCAAAAAAGAACAAAACATGTTACTCTGTATTTCAAAAAGTGGATTCCTTACATACAACTTGGGACACCTCCCATCCATCCCAGCTAACAAATAAAGACGTTATTTTACTTTTTAACCCTATATAACGTTTTGCCACAAAAAGGAGCCATCGAGAAACGCTATATAGCGTTGTATAACAATTTTTGTTCACTGGTATAGTTGTCTAAGGTATTCCATATCTTCAAGATATACATTTTGTGTGTGCTTTAATAGGGTGATGGATGTCAATGCTATCCCCTAAAAATAGCCCCCGGAGAAAGCATGTTGAAAATGATTATTTAAGCACGTTTCGGGGTAGAATGTAAGACATACATAGCTTAACTTATTTTATGGGCAAACGCCGGGGCAAACGTCTCAAATATCAATATGAAAATCTAAACCTAACTTTTGAAGGGCACTTTGCCCTCATGCAGTTCTGATTCAGCCATGGGAGAAGAATGTTATTTTATCTCTCTTTGTGATTTGGTGATTAACTTTTTTTTTTGATTTACTGTTATCATTTTTGACAAGTCATTAATATTAACATAAATACACAGTTAATATATCTTTAAAATCCACCTATCAACACCTTATTCATGTACGTCGCAATACAGATTAACATACCCTTGGAGAAACCAGCAATATGTATACATTATACGTTTACTCTGCTTCAACCGTCTATGTTGATTCTACAGAATTAGAAAGAATTACTGTCCCGTTCCAATTCAGTGGAGATTTAAAGGAAGTTTATATTCAAATATACTGTTTGTGCCTTCTAAAAAGAGACTGTAATAGGAGCTGTATCTTTTATTGGAAATATAGCATGCTTGTGACCTATATACATCCAACTAAATGTGCTTTTACATGACATAAGGAAGTTAGCTGGTTAGAATCGCAGGCTTGAAAAGAAGGTATGAGTAGGGTGGCCAGAGGGCTGGATGGTCTTCAGTCCGTATCTGATCCTATGTTAAATGAGCCTTTTATGATGTCTTCTCATTTTGGCTAGAGAGTAGATAGAGCCTTCTAGTAACTTGCTATATGGAATTGAATGGAATTGAATGAATCTAGCATACATAAGCTGGAGTAAGCATAATGAGTTACATCTTGTAAATCAAGGGCAAAGTTGATGATACTTCACATTTCAAGTGTATTTTCAGGTCTATAACTGAGTAATCGATTGGCAGTGTTATTTGGGAGACTGGCCATTGGTTGACAGTAAATTCATGTATCAATGAGATTCTTTTTCTTTGTTTGAAGTGTCTCGAATGGAAGTACACCCAGGATGTTCTATAATCATCTAATATGTTACTTCTTCAAGTGCTTTTTTATGGTCCAATATTTTCAAAGAACCATTTAATTGGTCATTTACGGTAAAGTACTAAAGATAGAACTGAATCAACTGAAAATGATGCATTTAAAATGGAAATAATAAATCTCTCCTGGCGCTATAGTGTGCTGGTTCTTATCAGTATAGACATGTTGAGACACGAAGTGACAGCACTGTATGCCCTTGATTTCTATGGTGAACATTGGTATATAGAAATAGGTGAAGTCATTAGTATGGCAATTTGACCTGTTTCAAAGGAGAGACCATCTGTGGACTATAATGATGGACATGGCACCATCTCAGCACCTGTTAGAAGAAAAAAAAACCTCACTCTTTTTCAACAAAGATCTTTTTCCCTATTCACTCTATGGACATTGCACAAAGAGTTTATTGAATGTGACGAGTAAGGCTATACGTAACATATATAATTTATATGTTGTATTTTATATGCAAAAATGCCTTTCTGGAGTTAGATCTACTGTAAAACCACGCATATAGGCCACAGCTAGTATGCAAGTCAGATCGCCAGTGTATCTTATAGGATTGGGAGGTATTTCCCAAGTTTCCTAGGCCATAGGCTTATAGTTATACGTCCAACAGAAAGGTTCAGAGATGCTTACTTGTAGGTGTACAGAAACGTCTCGCCCATCCCTCTGGATTGGTTGACTACCAATTTTTTCCAAAAATGCCCAATAATGCCCTTAAAATTGCTGCAATGCCAAAAGTCTCTGAAATGCAAAGGATGCTTATGTTGGTCCCTTATATTATGGTCAGGTTCCATGAAATAGACCCTGTTATCCTAATATGATCAATTCAAATTACCGCATCCATCTTTGGTTTTCATTAGTGGCAAAGCCGACCAAACATTGCCTATGTGGTCTACCGGATCATCGTGGCAGTCTACTTTGTCCCCTGGCTGGCTCTGAGTGGAGTAGGAAACAGAAGAGAGGGGCCAACCTGGTTTCTCTACCTCACCAACTGGTCCTTTCTCATACTCACTATAAGATTCCTAGTTCAGGCCTATATAGCGTTGGCTCACTTCATTCATCATAATGTCCAGGATAAAGGTAAGGACATGGCTGAATATTTTATTAATTTTTCCTCAAGCCTAATACCTTACATCATGCTTGCAGTACACATGTATATGTGGATCCTTGTGGAGAAGCCATAGCTTGTAGTTTACTCAGGTTCATCTTTAATTTGATACCGAACATGCCTGTTCTATAAATGGTGAAATCCAAAATATGTCCTTTAATACTTTGAACTGATAGTATATTTTTCTGCTGCCAATGCATCCTAGTACTGTAGTACACACTGTAAAACTATGGTAGATTCCACTGCTCGAGGGAACAGGAGAATTGCTTCTTGAGAGCAGAGATTTCAGATTGTGATCTCATATCCTGTGTCAGCAAGGGCTCACTCTCACATCAGAGTCTTTGAGGGCCATTGTTGACTTATTATCTCCAATCAGATATTTAGACAGGGAAGCAGGGGAGGTCAGTGATTGACACCTGTAGCTGATGCTGACTGCATCTTGCTAGAAGGTACATAAATGTATGAAAATGAAAATGTGTATTTAGGTGAGGGTACTAGTGAGTGGTTTCAACTTAAATGCATCATCAGGTGTGAATTTTTAGAAAAGCTTAGAGGGTGCAGATAAGGCCTTATCTAGTTTCCACTGCTCATGTACACTAACTTCTAACAGTGTGTATTGAGTGGTGCTTGAGTGTTGAAGGTAATTGGATTGATTGGCCCTGTTTGAAAATAACAACAATTGGGAGACATCTGAAGGGAGTCTTTGGAATCTATGCTTTAATTAAAATGTGTTGTGTCTTGATTATTACTTCAGTATTGCGACAAAAGTTGAATTGGATCATGAAGACAGAATGGGTTCTGTATAACATCAGTTGTAGCTCTGCATTGCTGGCTAGTATCCTGTTCTGGTTCTTCCTCTACCTACCTCAAAGTAAGTGTAATATATTTGTATTTATGAATTTCAAATGGTTCGGATAAAATTGGCATGGTTAATTCCTGACACCTTAGTTCCATATGAGCCATTTTAATCACAGACATGATTTTACAGTCATGATCAGTAATAGTGAGGTCGCAGTTTCCACGAATACCAGATTTTCTTTCTTAAGCTCATATGCTTCAATTTGGACAAGGACTCCACTACTCGATTTTGTGGTCAGATCAGGGCTATTCTCACAAACTGGATGCCCTGATGTAAACATAAACGGCCCTCAATAAAAACAACCATTTATTTTAGGGTTATGTTACCATAATCTGGCAGATTTACTTTTCTGAGAATGTACCAGAAAAGTGGTTGGTGGAGCATCATTCCTTTCTCTGCAATAGCTATAGTCATAAAGTACATTTAGAAATGATTTTATAACACTGGACTTTATTGGAGTGAAAAAGAGAATGGTCAGACACAGAAACGGCTCATTTGTAAAAGGCTCTTTGGTTAGCTTGCTATGTTAAAGTATGAATTTTATTACAGTCGACACATACTTCCTGGACATAACTAACATCCACACCCATGGCATCAACTCGGCCATGGTCCTCCTTGACATCTGGGTAGCTGCCATCCCTCTGCGCTTCCTACACGTCTTCCAATCGCTGGGTTTTGTCCTTATCTACTACGTTTTCAATGCGATATATGTGCTTGCTGGTGGCAGGGATGTTGATGGGAATGCCTACATCTACGCAAGTTTTGACTGGCTGAATGACCCGGTGCAGGCTACCATTGGGGTGGCCTCGGCACTGGCCATGATTCTGGCAATCTGGATCGTGCTGTGGCTGATGAGCTGGTTGGTGAGGGCGATATCCTCCTGCTGCTGTCCCTGCTGTAACGTGAGGGACAGCAGTAGGCAGTGTAGTGCTGCAGAATGTAGCAATGGCCAACAGGGCTGTGTGGGATGTGATGGTCAGAGGGTGGTCCAGGGGTGGGTGAACCATGGAGGAGTCTTTACCGTGTCCCAACAAGAGCCCCATCTCAGTACAATTTATGTGTCTTAAGATACTGACCTGGGACTATCGTAAAACCTCATGTATAAGTCTAACTTGCGTGTTAAATTTTAAGCCGTATCCGAGTTTGAGGCAATCATATAAGCCGCAGAAGCCTTCAGAACAAGTTCTGGGAAAAACTTGCGTATTAACCACACACTAAATGGCGGGGAGCATTATAGGACAGCTTTTTAAAAATACTACACTCATGCTATTCAAATAAGTAAGGGGTAAGTACATTTCGTTATCCAAAATCTCTCTAATTCCACTGCCATAAACAATAAAGGTGAACTGATTAGAAATAGAAGGTATAAGCTGAACTATCATAAGAGAAAATTAATATAAAAGTGAGGAGGATATGATGCGTTGTTCTATGTCTTAGTCATTTGAAGGGTTGCGATGAAAGAACGAATCATACATATGTATGGTGAAACTTTTTTGCAGCAGGGTGTAGAATACAGTAGACATTTGGTTCTGTGAATTCTGTAACTATATAATATCAATAATGTATTGCATTACCTGCTGTTCAAACGTATATGTGTAATCATGGATGTGGTGTAATAAATCATGGAATGTATTTTTGTGAATATATTCCATAGTAATTATCTGTACAACCTATAGGATTCTGTTGATTGTATTGGTGACAGCGCCCTAGACTTGAATTAACTTTACAATAGGACACCAAACTCCGTTAGTGAAGTGTACACTCCTCATGTGGGGGTCTAAGAACCTTAAATGTAACTGTTCTGTAGATGTTACCATAAACATGACTAAATGTTGCGCCAACCATTAGAATATGATGGTTGAATATCAACCCAATTATGGATTATGGTTGACAATTTAATGCTGATCCAATGATATATCCATGTTGATCCCATGTGTCTGAGGTGACGTTGACCTAATATAGTTTTGTCATTGATATCACATTGATGTAAATGGAACAACACCAGGCAACGAACTAGATGCGTCAACTTTGCTAAAGACATGACTGATGTAGGGGCGCCAATATCCAGGTGTATTTTGGGTTCGTTTGCTTGTGGGAAAGACGTGACACCTACAGATGGCAGCACCTGTGGTGTCGCGTCGATGCACCATTATCCGGTGGTTAGATTTGACCAGAGTACGACAGGTGCCAGAATGTGTCTGCTCCATCCTACCACTACTGGACTTCCGGTGACGCCATACACAACATCCATACATAAGGCGCCGCACTAGGCTGCCTTGAACAGTTTGTCGCAAGATGAGCTTAGACCCTGTTCGCACCTTTTGCAACAAAAGAGCCCCTACACCCTCTTGCTACATACTTTGAACCAGCCAATGCGGAAACTTCGTTGTTTGCTTGCCCTAAGTGGCCATGTTCATACATAGATAAATCCTTCGTTAGTCTATGTAAGCCCATCAATACATCCCAATAATAACATCAACTAGTCAATATAGTCTAAAGAGGTTTGGCGTTTATTATACACGCATCTCCTGCACAACCGGGTAAAAACAAGAAAAAAATTACACTGCTGGCTGTTGTAGGCTTGTGCCGAACTCGCTTGTCCACACAATAAGCGCGGGTATTAGTACCGGCAGTAACTGGTAGGTGGCGACAGTCACTAGCATTTATAGCACCATAATGTGCACATTGATGGCTTCGAACTATCTATCAAATTACTATTCAATATTTTATCTAGCAGATGAATACCTTAAATACAAGGTCTCATTGAGAGGCATCTTTACAAACAGCAGGGTCACATTGTATCCTTGGACGTCAGCAGTTTATACAAGGATTATATTACAAGGAGTGTGGATCTATTACCTTCCATGTAAAATATGGCCACTTAATCTAAGTTACAAAGTTGTGCTACACCTGCCAGCCCTTCAACAGATTGTGTGGTGTCTATAACTTATACTCTTATGGAGATCACTAAATAGCTGTATTCATGAGAAAAGCCGGTTTGCCAAATACATATACAATCCCGGCATAAAATTACAAAGGTCCACAAACATAATTGCACAAAATCTGTAGGATTTCAGATAAAGTTCCTCTTGAGAAAACTTAATTGAACTGACTTGTATCATCTTTCCAATTAACATGTGTTTTATTGCGATGAATCTGCACACCCTTTGGAATATTACAATTTCTCTCGCTATACTGCAACGAAATTGACTGAACTTCTATTTCGGGAGTCATCATTTTGGATTTACACACATCATATTACCTTTAATTTGTGCCCATGCAATACATGATTGTGTTTCTCTACTAGGTTTATCCAGGCTCTTTGAGGCTCCTCATCTCTTTACTTCTGCTTTTCTCAGAACCCTTGATATCCAGGATGCTTGGATATTAGGACCTTTTATATCCAGGATGCTTGGATATTAGGACCTTTTATATCCTGGATGCTTGGATATTAGAACCTTTGATATCCTGGATCTGCTTTCATCTTTGTAAGCATAACACATGAGACCTGAGAAAGAATGGACACTCATTTGAAACATTCCAATATTCTCAATAAGAAATTGATATTCAGATCATATTCTTGCAAATGAATAGTCATTAGGGAATCACTTGGGACTGACTTAATCAGCTGCTAATTAGTACAATCAGATTTTGTAATTGCCTGAAAGTGTATTATGGACAGGCTGATTATAGAACATGCTTCTAATTTGGTTCACAGCTAGGATGGTCCAAATCTCCAAATTTCTAAGGCAGAATTCTAATGCAGGTGATTTCATCGACTGATGGACATCCATTACCCATTAGATTCTGTCAAAGTTTACTGAATACGATTTTGTTGGAGGAGTGATAGATGTTTGAAAGATGATTGGAATGTGGCAAATTATGACATAAGAATTTTACCTGGATTCAACTTTCATTGGGTTTAATTAAATTGGGTATATCCGATCTAAACATATAATTATCTAAATCCTACATACTATTTTCCTTATCCTGTAAAGGTATGCTATTTATGGATTGGAGTACATTAAAATGGTATCCATTGGCAGTAACAGCTCAGGAAGTGGGTACCATGGGGACCAAGCATGGTCTTTTCTAGTGTATTTCCAATGGGGCGATAAAGTCGTGCACGTTTTTATTCCAAAATGACCATAACTATATTGGGTAATAAAATCTAACTTGAGCAAAATCGAAGGGAATAAAGGGAAATGGAATAGATAAGAAATTAATAATGTTATTTAGGAACATTGTGACTCATTGTTAGGGAAATTTCTTTTTGTCCCACACATCGGATGCACATCGCATGCCATTATAACTTCTTTTTAGGAAAAAGGGGTGAGGACGGGAGGCTTTTTCCCCTCTTTAAAAAAAAGACTATTTCCGGAGGTGCTGGAGGGCATTTTTCTTTTTACTTTATTAGTGAAGGTCTGCATGTTAAAATAGTGACCAGAATGCCCTTTTAATTTCGTTTCTACCCCAATTAATAGCCGAGATATTGATCATTTGCGAGTTATATTATGGCATTTTCTTAGATGCGGCCATTTATGCCCTTTTCTTACTCTTGTGGTTTCTGAGAGAAAGACAATAATAATTTTCACGAATGTAGCCCATATAAGGGAAAGTGGTAACCTAAATAAGACAGTCCCTACCCAGGATGTAGCTGTATAATAGTGGTAGAGGTCGGAGGACTCAATCAATTTGTCTGGTGGGTGACTATTGGTTTCCTGTAGCAGTGCAGGTCAATACAGGAGATAGTGGTATAGATGGGGTGAACAAATCATTATACCGGTCCCCACTGACATAACCTCCGATGTAAAGAATGCAGGCAGTGTGGAGATGGCACCATTGCCTCCATTTCTCACCAGTCTGGATCTCTGGGTGCCGGTTTTGCTGGCAGTTGTTTCTATCACTACTGCTAGATTGCAGAAACAAAGAAGGAAAAATATGCTTTTTGCCAGTTTTGCATTCTAAAATAATTTTGCTACAGTAGATTATATAACTCCCTTTGTCCTTCACATCTTATAGTCAACTGTATACATGTATATATATGTGGGCCCTTCTTAATAGTAGGGATGTTGTAAAACGTTTTTTGTTAACCCAGAAGCACCAATTCTGTCTAGACGTCCCAGTGAATGTTTGGTTGAAATTATTCAGAATTAAGTACTGTAAAACAACTGACCTAGACTCTTTATCGGCACCAGGGATAAGGCACAATATGAAGGACAGAGGACAATATCTATTCATCATTACCTTCATTAGGTGGTGTGCTTGTATTGTGTTTATTAGGTTCTGTACAGTGCATGCATGCTCTATCTAACATGTCCAGCAGTAGCTTCAAATAGTATTCAAACTAATGCTAATTATTGTTAAGATAAGTACCCAATAGATCCATAAACATAAGTTTTTGGTCCTCTGACATGACTCTTGTAAGCACAGAACAAGGCTCTATCCTCTGATTAGCTGACACCTGTATCTTGCGATAATCTACTTGAATGGATTTGCAATACCATACTCACCCTGATATAATGACAGTGATCTAGAACTTGTATTGACTTCAATCTAGAAAATAAAATGTGTTCTCTAATATGGGGATAAGCAATACTCTTTCCGTGATAGGCATTAGAAGAGTTTATCCCCTTTCTTCCCAAATCACTCATCGTAAACCATAAAACCTCTGCCTTCATACTCCTTAGTAAAACTTCTCCAAGTCACCCCTAGCCTTCTGGTGTCACTTACTGATGCTCAGCCACAGCAATCTGTGGAAGCCACCAAAGACACATATATAAGTATAACAACATTAAAAACTTCGATGTAGCATGTTGACATATAATGGCAGGGAGTTAGCAAGTACAAAAGTGTGTTGGGTACCAAGATGATAGGGTTATTGATAGAGAATGAAAGAGATTGGCTTGAGTATATTGTATGGGGAGGAGGAAAGGAATAGTAGTGGGAAACTGTGGAAGTAGGGAGCGGAGGGGTTAGAGAAGGTAGGGAGAAAGGGCAGGAATGGGGAGGGTGAGGGAGGTAGGGGGGAGCAGTCAAATGGATGCACACACCGAATAACCAGAGTTTATAGCTCATGATAGAAAGAGCTATGCAGATTTACTTCATTCAATTAACACTAGGTGGCATCATGTGCCAGTGCATGCCCCCCAGATATTCCCCAGGTTGTCTCATTGTCTACCCAATGTGTACAGAGTTGTCATTACTGATGAGTTTAGGTCTTTAAATTGACAATACCTAAATCAAAAACCTTAAGGTAGTCATTCTCACTACCCAAGGTCGTCATTATGACAACTTTGGTCCAAATAATTATGATCTAAGATTGTCACCTTGACGACGAAGGCATCAATGACAGAAGCAGGAAATTAGGGACAGAGAGAGAATGTGAGAGAAGGAGAGGAGTATGACGATGGTGCTAAAGAAAAAGGTGTGAGAGGGAAGAGGATCTATCACTGACAGCAGATATAAAGACATGAAAAACACCTGGTCATGCAGTATGATTTGTAATGGGCGCAATAGCCTTGCTTCTAGAAAAAAAAACATGAAATCTACAACCACTAATACACCTGCTCCCACTCACCCTCAAACCCTTCCGATCCTCCTACATCCATGGGTGGACTGGGAGGATGAGGTGACCGGCGGCAAACAACCTAATCAAAACTGATGTTCACGCGCCCATTTCTCGTGGGATACTGCGGGCTGATAGTCTGATTAGCATACAGACGGACCCAGGACACCCAGCAACCATCTGCCATGCACCTGCCCCTCTCCACATCAGGCAGTAGCCTCCCTCTATAGGTCCATACTTATAATATTGACCAAGCACTCCATAATTGCTGCTTTCTGATCATAAAGAGGCAGGTCACATGACCACACTGCTTGTGAAAGCACCAATGTATAGTCATAGCTTTTAATATCTACACTGATAAATGATACACAGAAAATGTAAACTTGTCTCCAGACTCAAGCCAAATTTTGTCTAACCTATCAGGTTACCATCCCACGAATAGAATCTGGAGCTGGCAAATGTCGGGTTTTGGGCTGGCACATGCCAAGTGGGTCTTCAATCTCCAGTTGGTCATACAGGGTTGTAATCTCTACTGTGGTTTTTTGCTATTTTTTTATAGGGGCCATCCATTAATTACGTACGCACATTTTTGGCCAAAATAGACCCCCCCACCCCCCCTGTTGCACCATGTACGCATTTGGACTACCCCCCCATGCGTACATACGCATTTAGCTTCTACTCCCCCCTCCCACTGATAAAATAAAGGAATCTTATAAAATTTATTGAGGAACCTTTAGTGTTATGAATTTAGGTGCGTGTGTAGGGGGGGGGGCGGACTCCTTTATGAGGATGTGTTGGGGGAGGGGGTGGAGGATTTTCTAAGTACATTAGTTTTCACCTGACCATCCCCACGCTTAAAGCACTTATAGCCCCCCCCCCCCATGATATTGAGAAATACTCGCTCCACACCCCCCCCCTCCTCAAGAAAAGAAGCAGCCTATACCTCCCCCCATGATATTGAGAAATATCCCCTACACCCCTGGCATCAGAAAAGTATTTGTAAGTTATGGTTCCAAACATGTACATACACCAACAGTGCTGGTTAGGGCAAATTTCCCACTTGTCAAAAGTATACTCATATGGGTGTGGACCACTAAATTCGACATGGCGACATGGGCCTTTTTTGGCTTAGTGACATGCGACATGAGGAATATAAGAGATAGTGACATGGGACATAGCCTTTTCTTAAGATCGACATGGTGACATGGTCATTTCTTAAAATCGACAGGGCGACATGGTTATTTCTTAAAATCGACAGGGAAAATTGGGACCCCCCATCAAGACCCCCACTCAGGGGTGTGAACAGAAAAAGAAAAATATTTGAGGGTTTGCACGGCTGGTCAAGATTAGGGGAAGGGTATTTTGCAAAAGAATTTAATGGCTCGGGGGGAGGGGGGATTTACTCATGGGTAATTAGTAGGAGGGGGGTCAAAAAATATTTGGCATGTTTGGAAAATCCAAAAGAAAATTTTCAAAATTTGGTGTGATATTTGGACCTAAAAAACGTACCAATTTTACTCTAAAAATCGGTCCTATGCGTACACAATGCGTATGCCAAAAAGGGCCTAGACCCCCCCACCCACCCTGTACGCAGCTGTACGCATTTGGCCTGACCCCCCCACCCCCCCTTCATGCGTATGTAATTAATGGACGGCCCCTTAGTTGAAACATGGGCTATAAGATCGGGATATGGGGCCGTCCATTAATTACATACGCATGAAGGGGGGGTGGGGGGGTCAGGCCAAATGCGTACAGCTGCGTACAGGGTGGGTGGGGGGGTCTAGGCCCTTTTTGGCATACGCATTGTGTACGCATAGGACCGATTTTTAGAGTAAAATTGGTACGTTTTTTAGGTCCAAATATCACACCAAATTTTGAAAATTTTCTTTTGGATTTTCCAAACATGCCAAATATTTTTTGACCCCCCTCCTACTAATTACCCATGAGTAAATCCCCCCTCCCCCCGAGCCATTAAATTCTTTTGCAAAATACCCTTCCCCTAATCTTGACCAGCCGTGCAAACCCTCAAATATTTTTCTTTTTCTGTTCACACCCCTGAGTGGGGGTCTTGATGGGGGGTCCCAATTTTCCCTGTCGATTTTAAGAAATAACCATGTCGCCCTGTCGATTTTTAAGAAATGACCATGTCACCATGTCGATCTTAAGAAAAGGCTATGTCCCATGTCACTATCTCTTATATTCCTCATGTCGCATGTCACTAAGCCAAAAAAGGCCCATGTCGCCATGTCGAATTTAGTGGTCCACACCCATATGAGTATACTTTTGACAAGTGGGAAATTTGCCCTAACCAGCACTGTTGGTGTATGTACATGTTTGGAACCATAACTTACAAATACTTTTCTGATGCCAGGGGTGTAGGGGATATTTCTCAATATCATGGGGGGAGGTATAGGCTGCTTCTTTTCTTGAGGAGGGGGGGGGGGGTGTGGAGCGAGTATTTCTCAATATCATGGGGGGGGGCTATAAGTGCTTTAAGCGTGGGGATGGTCAGGTGAAAACTAATGTACTTAGAAAATCCTCCACCCCCTCCCCCAACACATCCTCATAAAGGAGTCCGCCCCCCCCTACACACGCACCTAAATTCATAACACTAAAGGTTCCTCAATAAATTTTATAAGATTCCTTTATTTTATCAGTGGGAGGGGGGAGTAGAAGCTAAATGCGTATGTACGCATGAGGGGGTAGTCCAAATGCGTACATGGTGCAACAGGGGGGGTGGGGGGGGTCTATTTTGGCCAAAAATGTGCGTACGTAATTAATGGATGGCCCCTAAGTTGGTTCCTCCTGGTAGGAATCTCTTCCTCTACCATTTAGAAGGTAGAGAAAATTAATGCATCATTTAGCTGACTTACTTTTGGGCTGGACAATTCTTAACATGTGTGATGCAGCCAGCAGGCAGGCAGCCTGTGTGTGAGAGCTCAGTCAGTGATAGGATTATATGTTGTTATTACATTCAGGTAAAAGGTGTTTGTATCAGGGTGCTGCTTGTTTCCATGTTCATGTTCAGAATGGGGTTATAAAGCATGGCATTCCAAGAATCTATTATGAAACCTGTTATATTCCCAACCATTCTGGAACTATTGAGAAACCATAAACTTTTGTTGTCTAATTATAAAAAGCTCTGTGGAACATTAATGTGGGATCACTTTCAACGAGGACATCTAGTGGTTTGTTCAAGAACATGACTTGCCCACTTGACCCAGGTCCAGCCCAGATGAATCCCATCCATGAGAGGGAATGGGATTTGAAAAGTAGCCATGAAAGTTAAGTTGATGGCCTGGGCCCAGAAAATTAGATGGTGGGCTAACCCAAATGGGACCCACCTTACAGTACATTCAAAGCCCATATAACGCCCACTGTTCATTTAACCCACTTTGCCCAAGTCCATCCCAAGTGAAACCCATCCTGATATAACAACATCGCAACTTTACTTCAAAAATTTAATTTCAAAGAATTACTTCTAACGGACACAAATTAAAGTATTATAAATGTAGTTAAATGATTATATTTGAAGTTTGGTCTGTGGGCTGAGCCCAGCTGGGGCCAACCTAGTAGCCCAGGTTTACTCCCATAGAAATCCCAAGGAAGTCAAGCCCACATTAACTAGATCAAGCCTGTGCAAAACCCACTTTGATGCAAAGTCATGAAAGTGGTACTTTAATCTATAATTTCTAAGAACAACCAAAGATGAGTATGTTTTAAAGTATGTACAACATATTTTAGGAAAAAATTGTTGGTGGGCTTGGCCCATCTGGAATCTAACTGTTAGCCCTGGACACAAATGAGGAAAACCCAGAAACCCAAGTAAAACACAAATGGGCCCCATGGACCAATGTTATCTGGGTCAGTGTTATAAATGGAAGAATATCACACCTTTTTCCTATTTGCATTATACTCTTGAATTCCCCATTGAAATAAAGTTTCTTATTCCCATTTGGGGGCTTTTTGTGCTACTTGCATTAAAGACAATGGGGATGCTGGAAGTCGTTCTGTTAATATCCGGTCTGGCTTGACCAATTCATCTGCAGGAGAGCTCGGAGAGATGTTGTGCCCTATATTGTCCAGAGGATACAGAGTGTCCACATCACATTATCATTATCCCAACGTGTCCACAAAATACAGGTCACACACAATATATTATCACGATAATGTTCCGTTGGTCCATAGTCTACCATTACAAGTTGTCCACAAAGTACAGTGTGTCCATCCTCAACATCATAGAATGTCCACAATATAAAGTTTATCCACACCCAATCATCATAAAGTGTGGATAAAATGTATACAGCTTGTCCACAATTACATAGTGTCCACAATTAACTTTCTGTTATAAGTATCCACACATCTCACTTTGCCGACGCAAAACTACACAAAATGTCCATGAGTCCTTAGTCCATGCCATGGCCTGCTATTACAAGGAATCCACACAGCACTCTTTGTAATGGCTTATTACCCTTCCCCTAGACTGAGGTCAGCTGGGCATTGCTGATATCAAATTGATATGTTAATTATCACCCTGAGGCCTTTGACATAAGTATTTGTGGAACATTATCCAGCCATCCCCACACAGATTCATGCTTTCATATTGTGAATGATTTATCAAACATTAAAGATATTCTTTAGAAAGAATATGCATAACCATTCATATGCAGAGAATAAAAGTATGATGCATGCCAGGGTGACCTTTATAACTTAAATCCTATAAGGAGGTTTATACCATCATGAAACGTGTCGATGGCAATGTTGTTTGTGGCATTATTGGCAAGGGCACTAACTAGCTCTACCCATAAAGTCTGTTTAGGCCATATCCGGTTCCCAATACTGGTCTTTGAGAAGAAGGTTGATAAAGAATGATCTATACCATACCTGTTTACAACACTGTGGCACAAACAAGCCTAGCCTATATTGCAGCTCCTAATGGTGAATCTAACCTCTGTGCACAAAGGGATAACTTAATTAAGCTCTACTCCTTTTGAACCAATTCAAAGACACAATGGAGTTTGTTATCTGGATATGTTATCAAACACAAAAAGAAGGTGGTTGATGGCTCATGGCTCTTAGCATCGGTCCACAGAAGGGGTATCTATAAGACACCCATCTGTAACAGTTTTGTACATGAAAAACCCGCATGTACCACACTGAATATAGGGGAAATAATATCACCCGTCTCACTATCCACTTGCTTGCTACTCACAGCAATATTATCCACTTGGAGTTGTAATAATGAGCTGTTGGGCCTGAATGTGATTACAGGCGCAATGCACTCAGATACTGGAAATAAATGTCTTGATGTGAATTTTGAGGTGATGATTATGACTAAATAAGGATGTATTCTTCCTTGGTATATTATTTATTATCTAATTAAGGAGTGTCCCTAATACTGCTGAGGTGTCAAACAATACCATTAGAGTTGATGAGGGTGTATCTATAATTATTTGCAGGGAACAACCCCACCCTGGAACATTATTTAATTTAGTTTAAACCAAAGGACCCGAAATGCCATGAAAACATCTTAATCATAATACTCACGTGTTTATCTCTGCATGTGTGCTCCTTACATGTAAGCCCAGGTATAACGTGCTTGTCATGCACATACATGTGACATGTGTACCTTCTGCTCACACGTGTCAATATTTAATTATAAAAGATATGGTGAAACATAGCAATAGCCCTGTTACATACCAGATTGTATTAGAATATTGATCAGACTCTTGGTGCAAACCTAGTTTGCATGTATGGTATTCCGACCCTGCATGCATATCATTTCCAATATCAAATGATATAATTGGTTGAGGCACTATATGTACCTTGGTCCATAAAGTTCATACCTTGCTCATTAGTTCTGGTTAAAAACACCATAAGCTTTCAGACCATGTAACCTGAAACACACTTCTGTTGCTGTTGGCCTTAGCAATATGGAGTATTTAGATATAGCTGTGTTATACATATATTATGCCGTATGATCCACCTGGTGCTTATTGCATGCCAGATACAAGAATATCGTTATCATTAATAATAGCATAAGAAATTCGGTATTCAATTCCCCCTTATTGAATGTGACGTTTTACACTTTCGGGAGGTGTCATGAAATGAATGCAGAAGCCCACTACGCAGACAAATGCAGACTCCACAGTCATGAGTCTTTATATATAATTATATTTCTCAGATCTTTCCTTCATCTTTTGGCTGTGTCTCATGAGATTGTAACAATTGAAACGTCTTTGACTGGGTGTAGCTATAGTCTTTGACTGGGTGTAGTCTTTGACCAGCAAGCTTCAGAACAGCTGAAATGGGGGTTCTGTACACAGCAATGCCGGGATAATGTTAATGGATATTTTAACACTATATCTTACAAATTTATAAGATAAGATATTTTCATCTCAAATTATGGTGTATTTTGGTACCCTATCACGGCCTGCATACGATTAACGTATCACGCATCACTAGAACTATGGTCTGGTGGGAGTATCAGCCATTCCAAGAATTGAGACATTCAGGGCAATATTATTCCATAAGCATTCTTGCTAATGCGCACACTTTTGGAGTTTTGCAAGAACTTGATATCAATGTTTAGAGAAACGCAATAATAGTGTCTTGCCTGGGAGGACCTGATGAGGTCGACAAAGGGCCTGACTAATGGATTCTCTGTGGGAGTCTTATAGTCTTGCTGAGTGGTTACATTAATATCTCAAATAAACCAGACTTCTCACCTCATGAGCTCCTTCCTCTAGTGTATTCAATTGAGGTGCTAATGAATCCCTACCTCCTGTTCTAATGTTTTCTGGCCTTTGACGACATCACCAAATGGATGAGGCTGGCCTCCTCCTGTAGGTGTTAACATTAGCAATAATAAAGGTCCTAATGCCCTCACAGTCAGTGGGCTCACGACGTCCCCCCAGACAAGGTATATGAGCTACCTGTTTACATCCTGTTTACTGCTCTCCCCCTTAGACTTACTCAGTTATTTACCCTTATCCACTGGAGTGGGAGGTCCTGCCTGCGAAAAATATGCCTGGTTTATTTACAATGCTTATTGCATGTATTGGAGGATGTTGTTGCTTTAAAATCGTTCTAAAACACTTAATATTAAGGGTGACGTGACCATTTATCAGCACGATTCTGGGATTCGGAATGCATTAGCAAGTGAGACTAATTGTGAAACCCCTTTTTAGGTCGATATTAATTACTTCCCATACTGTTATGCTGGATCCTTTACTCTTAATAAAAATGATTCATAGAGTCATAGAAAGAAAATGAAATGGTAGCCATTGGGAAAATTAAACTACCTTCACTACAACATTTGTTCCTTTAAGGTTAAACAATGCATGTAGTATTGTGAAGTGACGAGAGAGCAATATGGTACCCCCCCCCCCCCCTACTCCGACCTCGGCCAAGTCTGGCTGAGTAAACATTATATTAGATAATGTTTTGACTGGTGGTCATTCACTGGGCAATTGATGAGAAGTAGTTTATGAATAATTCTTACAAATATTATTCTATATTTATCCATCCACACAGGTGGACACCGTTTTAAAAGAGTAGTATACTGGGGTATGGGTCATGGGAAGTTAACCTAAGACATGTCCACAGGTGCCTTCCGATATTTTGTGTTTTGATAAACCCATGACATTGTTAAACAAATTGATAAAACTGAACAGTCAGTGTATATATCTTACAGTGGACTTCTGTACATGATACATGGCTCTAACACTACTGCTGCTGTCTGCACACATCCTGTGTGGACCAGGTATCACCAATAATGACACCTTTCCACCCATAAGGATACCATTACCGCCATTAATGTCAATGTCCATACCAAGGCGACCAAAGGGTCAAACTAGTTGTTTCCTTTCTCAGTGTCCTCAATAACGAAGCAGGCAGGTGACAATTAGGGTGAGATGAGAGATGCCCCTGGTATACTTTGTGCACCATATTGATACTTCCATTATCATAATTAGCCTACAATATGCATATTAATCGTGTTTCACATAAACTTTGCCAAAGGTTGTTAGATGAGGTATGTCGGCCAGGCAAGAAATAATCTGACATGAGAGGCACGTGCATCTTATTGTAATAATTATATAAAACATAAACTCTAATATGTCTAAATTCTGGTATAATTCACGCAAAATTTAGTACAACTGTTTTCCCCCTGGGAGTAAAGGTTTAGCGTGGGCATCATCAGTACAGTACATGGTGACAGGTTCACGGGGTCTCAGGGAGGGATCCAGTGCTATAGACAGAATCTTTTGACGTCTTATAACGTATAAAGGTGACTCAGACTGTGCAGTCATTACAGTTTAATTGCCGTAATTGGGCCCTGACAGCTAGTGGGAAATACAACCTATCAGACACTGTGAATCCTCTATTCACGAAAGTTCCCCATCCCAGCTATCTACTACTAGTGTCGGAGAAACTAACCCTAACAGTATAGGTGTAGACGACCAAGCCTGATTAATTATTAAGTGGTGACTACCTCTTTTGCGCATGAAAGCAAGCAAACAACTTTGCCACAAATACGCTTAGAAGCCCCTTCTTGCACATGCACTTTGGTTAGAGAAGGCAGGTGATATTAGTTATGACAAATACCAGTTTATCTTTGGGCCAGACCAAGGTCACCTTAGTTGGGGATTCCTGAAAGGAACAGCATTGCTTAATGGATTACAGAAAGAACCAGCCATTCAAACACCAGTGAGTGCAACAAGTTTGCTGTTACTGAGGATAGGACTAGGGGGTAGTTTCATATGCAATCCTACGGTGCTATCTTGGATTTGTTCCTGATGCCATGTCGAAGTTTCCATATGTACATAATTCATCATCATCAGTTTCTGCAGTTTATGGTCATCCCAGCTGGTCCGATAGCCTATGCGCAATTAGCCTGAGCGGAGGTTATCCCATCAAACCTAGTCAGGCTCCCCACTTTATAGGGACCTTTGCCTCTTGGAATTGTATTGGTCAGGACCGAACTCCTGTCAAAGGGCGGATTGGAAAGTCATCCATCAATGTGTAGGGGTGTGGGTAGCAGCAGGTGCAGCGGGTCACCTTGTATCCATGACGTCTGCAGATTACCCAGTCATGTATAAGGAGTGGGAATCTATTACCTCCTATATCAAATATGGCAACTCAGTCAAAGTAGTGCAAACTTCTCCCAGCCCGTCAACATATTTTGTGAGGGTTATTTACTGTTTGTTCACTGGCTGTTTACGTGGGAAAAGCTTACTTACCAAGGTCAGAAAGATCAATAACATTACAATTTTATAGAAAATGAATGAAGTTGAGTTCACTTATATTAATTACATTTTCTTTCATAAAACATAGCAATGTTTCGAAGTTAATATAATGCACAAAAGCTGCAGGATTTCAGATGAAGTTCCTTCTGGAGAAAAGGTTATTGAGCTGACTTATATTGCTTTTCAATTGACTTATGCACTTCTTGTTGCTATGAAAAAACTTTTAATATGATCAAGCAGAATCAAAAAAGGAAGGGCTCAACTTTTTATTTCGAAAATCAGCCTTCTGGCTTTACACACATCACACCTCTTATTAATGTCCATACAAAACATGTCTGCATGTTCATTTACTAGGTTTATCCAGGTTGTTTGGAGCCCCTCGTCCTCATACTTCCTTTTTTCTCAGAACCTTTAATATCCTGAACATAGAGACTAAGAGTGGTTGGAAAGTGGTCACAGTAGCGTACAGAGAGACACATATTGACAATCTGTTTTCAACTCTGTTCGTCCTACCTAATTGGAAGCTAACACTTCACACTTCAGAAGAGAACATTTACTTGGAATGGCTCAATATTTTCCAAGTAGTACTGTCTATCTAATATTCAGGTATTATATTCTTGGTAATGAATGATCATCCGGGGATCACTTGAGACTAGCCTAATCAGCTGCTAATTGGTTTAATGAGATCTTCTAATTGCCTCAAAGTGTATCATAATCAGGCTGATTATAGGACATGGTTCTAATTCAATTCACATCAGGGATGGCCGTAATTTCTAAACACTGTGAATCTGCAGTTCCATAGGATATAATGCATCTAAATAAGGCATTATACCACTTCATGTGATTTGAACGATGGACGCTCATCCATTGCTAATCTATCAACATCTACTACTGAACTCATTGCTTTTTACTTATTCAAACCCAAACCACACATGCATACCACTATTGCAGTAGAAACATAAATATAGGCTGAGCTTCAGATAGACAATGACATGATAATTTCTCTCCTTGGGTTTCATAATTATGGTACCTATGGTCAGTAAGTCTAATATTCACTCGAAAAGATTTCATTTATCCCCCCTGGCTTATTGCTGATAAACTGAAAAAATGTGCTCGTTTCTCTATTTAATGAATGGGTCGTTCTCCCCAATCATAAGCTTTTGGTTTCTCTAGATAATGGCTTCTAATTCGTCCTTTTTTTTATCATAATCCTGGCTTATTCTCAAAATACCTCAGATTAGAGGATAACAGGATAATAGAAACTATGAAGTAGGTTAAAAAACCCAGGTTTACGTGAGTGCAGCATACCAGGCAACTATAGGCTTACCGGTATAGACACAGACAGAGCTAAAATGAACATATATCTCTAATGTTCTTTAGATGGTCATAAGTGCAGTTCATTCCTTCCTTCCTTCCTTCCTCCTTTTCGTCCTACCTTCCCTCCCTCCTTTCATCCTACCTTCCTTCCCTCCTACTTTCCTCTTTCGTTCGACTGTTTGTTCCTTCCTTCTTTCCTTTTCCGTTCCTTCATTCCTTCCATACTTCCTTTATTCCTTCCATTCTCCTCATTTCCCCTCCTCCTCTTCCCCTGTCTCACCTTCCAGCCTTTGCATACGTTGTACAGAAGACGGGTTCCCAAGTGTCTAATGGTATTTAAAGCTTCATGGCCCTGAGCGATTTGCTACCCACATGTCATACGGCCTGTCACAGGGCTCACTAGCCCACATTCACACACGGGCCTGGGGTAGCCTCATCATGCTATGGCATGGGATTTATTTGTTCTGTATGCTGTTCGCCCATTAGGCCATAGACAAAAAATTGAATGGTTTTCTATAAATCATGGGCTGAATTAGCTTTTCATGTAACCCACCACAGCCGAATGTGGGTGCATGGGGGAACTATAGGGGATGTATCCGGACGATGTCAGCACGTTTATGATAAGATCAATCAAATACATCACGCATTTTAGGAAAATGTGCTCTCGGTTCTACCGAACTGCGGTTGTATTTTGGATTTCAGGGATTGTTTAACAAGAACATTTCCTCGTGAAAATAATTTTAGATGAATTTTCATTCACAAAAGTAGTAATATTATGTTGTAGCATGTACCCTTATGTCATGATCGAATATGACCCAATATCAGTACCAGTGCTTTAAAGTAAGCTGGGGCTCCACTACCCGATTTTCCGACCGGATTAGAGCCATTCTCGAAATATCTGATACAAACAAATCTATTTCTATTGTGCCACTATATCAGTGTATCGGTCTTCAATAAGTCAGTTGACTCACCTATCAGTCATATATTAAGCAGAACATATTTGATTATGCCCATTGATTTCTATAGTAATCCTGCTTCAGAGAATCGGCCGATTCAATAAGCAGCCAATTTTCATCTGAAACGGAGGTGGCCGGTTTATAGAGACTTGACTGTGATGTTGTTTGCCTCAGGCTTTGTAAGAATAGCTCCTATCCGATCGGAAAATCGGGTAGTAATAGAGTCCCAGCTATAGATCTTGGGATATTATCAACCCAAAGAACAGCAAGAAACCAAATAGATAAAAATGGTCACACTTTAAAGCTCATCAGATATCCACGCGACGCACGAGGAAGCAGGGAGTGGTCCTTGAGAGGAGACTTACAATTACAAACTCCAGGTGAAGAAGAACGATGGCAAAGAATTACAAGGAGGCCGCAAAAGAAAACCAATCACGAGAAGGTCTGAATTATGGAAGGATGCAAATTAGGAGATTTGTCCGAACTCAGAGCCAAAAATAGCCCAGCATTGGTGTTCATCACAATTTTCTTTACAGTCCACTACCTTCACTCGGAGATTGAACGGTGGGCCAGAGAAGGGTTAGTTTAATTTGTTAAAACCCGTTTGAATAGTAAAATAATATTACTGTAACAAAGTCAACTATGCATTTCGACGTTGGCATTTTGGATTAGTATCTATTCGGCCCAATCGGCGATTAATTAATCATGGTAAATGATAAGGATGAGTAGTATATATATATACTCTGAAGTTATGGATAGTAAAGAATATATTTAGACCCCTGAAGCTAGTGAAATAACCCATATTTCTAATAAATGATTCCTCAACTGCACGCTCATGTCAATGTCATTAGAAGTAACAGCTCTAAAAAAAAGGGGGGGGGGCATTGTGCATGTATTGCAATTAGAGAGTTAACGCGTGCCCCCCCCCTAAAGTGGCAAATTGAGCCGCAAATTGATCGTACCTCTGACCTTTATATTCTAAGCTAAATCTTTGGAAATAAGATCAAATGAAGTAGATGTCAATTATGGTCTTTCCCTTTTTAAAGAATATTGATTTCTGACAGTTGATCCTCGTAATCCTCACTTTAAATTACTTAATTAATACCTGCCACTATGATATCAGCTTCCCGGTTGAATGGTCCAAAGCCACAGTTGTGCCTTCACCCAAAAAGGGAAATCCTAGGCAAATTGGTAAGTGGATACCGATCATAATTATTTAATGGAAAGGGCAAGTTTGAAAATAATTGATAAAATTCCAGTTTGACCCCGTGCCTCCAGGGGCACAGTAGTAACGGAGTACTCCCTATGGTATACTATGGCCTTTATATAATCAGAGCATGACAACAGGGGTCGTTTTACAACTATACACCCCTAGGAGGTAGTTATATTTAAGAGCTCTTTTTCTCTTTGAGAGACCGGGTATCTAGCAGGATCCGTACCCACAAGCTCAAAACATTGAGCCCAACAGCTAACCAACTGCTCCACCAGGACTCATGCAATGATACTAAACAGCCAAATGTAGTGCTTCTGCCTTTTTAGCTCAATGAGTAATGTTATTTAAAAACTTTGAAGGGTTCGAACCCAATTGGTCCCAATCCCAACAAGAAGTACCCTGAATGCTAGCAGCAGGACTACCCAGCCACATGTGTTTGAGCCTGTTAACTAGGGCCTATGTTGGTGAGGGATTGTCCCATTAATGTAAAGAGTGCTGTTGTTGTATAATTCGGGGGCTCTGCCCCCGCACCCCCGTTTTCTTTCTCTTTTTTTCTTTTCTTTTTTCTTGAAATATCTGAATAGCCAAAGAAATAAAAAATGTGAATCATGCATATCAAATTTCTGCTCCACATGGGATTCGTGCCCAGGGTCTGGGAGTCTAAACCAGTAGCGCCATGCACTCAAGGATTGTGACCACAGAGACCATCTGTGAGTGCTGGTCCATGGTTAGTTTATATATGGCTATGCTGAATCAGAATGAGGCTACACTCTTCAAGCATGTGCTCTGGTCATTGTATTTCTATGAAAACCCACAGAGGATATCGTTGATGATCATTATAACCTCCTAGGAGGGTTATACAGAATATCCTCCTAGGCCACATTTGTGGAAAAAGAGCTGTAAACAGGCTATTTTACATGATCAATCTATGAAAGCGGGCTGTATGTCGGATATACTCCTGGTGTCTCAAGTCAATATCATTGATATAAGCCTCGGCCTTCGGCCTTGGCTTATATCAATGATATTGCCTCTTGACCCCCAGGAGTATATCCAGTACGTAACCTTTCCTCGCTATTTCTGCAAAGTGAGTAAACGTGTTACACATCAATATTCTCAAGGAAAGTCTTGTTATGTCAGAACGTGAAAAAAAAGTGTTACACAATGGGGTGACCTCTGTAGTGAGAATCACTGTGGTATCAAATTCTCCTTATAAATTGGCCATAAAACGGTTTAGCTTTGTAGGTTCCCCTACACCATAACAAGAGTTTATTTTTATTTGTTATCTCACTTTCAAATATTTAAATACTAATGGTAACAAATGCTAACAAGTGTGAATTTAGTTATTCTTGCATCCCTTATTGAATTAAATGCATTGGGGATATTCTACACATTCAGGGGACCCCCCCCCCTCCCAGTAAGCTAAATTGACCTTTACCATAAGGTAGTAAACATTAATAAATAGACGTTTATAAGGCATCATAGGGACCTCTAAGAGTGTAACAGTTATCACAAGGCTACTGCATGACATAAGTGATACCTTTACTGTAGTTCTGGGTCATTGCTGGGTATTATCTGCCTAACGACCCTCTTATAAAGGCAGTGTCATGATGTCATTTGATGTTCCGGCTGACACAAGATGGTGCAACATCACACAACGCCATACCACACATAATAGGGACCTTTAGCAACCACGTAAAAGCTCATAAAACGCATACGTAGCAGTGCTGAAGGCATAGGATACGTCTGCGTTTAATGAGCTACGTCGGGTTTGCTAAAGGTCCCTAATTACCTGGTACAAGCGTCAGACAATGTGTCACTTTATTGGGTGATTTACACAGAAACTCCTATATATGTATTTAACAGCCTATGTTTGTCATGATGATAGGCTACAAAGCTTTCATCAAATGAAACCCAAGATATGTAGAATTGTCATCAATGAATGCTGAATGAAAATTCAACTCATAGTAATCAGTGAGTATAAGTCAACACTGTCATACGTAACCCTATATACCAAAGAACCGTTCTATCTACAATTTACCTATAGTGTGGATGAGCAGAACTATACCTTTCCTCCGAAGATTGGCACATGCATGGCCCTGAGGTGTCAACTGTGTCTCCTACATGGCTCTGGTAAAATAGAGAGTCAAACTGCTAATGACTGCTTATATGAAGGGTCACCGTGAACTCGAGTTGACCCTTCACAATAAGCAGTATCATTAGCGGTTCGTATATAATATATTGTCACGGAGCAAGGCATTCTGCAAATTGGACAAAACAACAACACATGTACACATGTGACATTGCACCTGTGACATGTATTATAGAATGCGATACAAAAGTGTAGTTGACAAAAACGATTGTCTCATTGTTCTTTGCCATATTTTAAGGCAGATATTATGCTTGCTTTAATTCCATACAAATGGCTGGTAAAAAAAACAGCAGCGTTATATTTATAGAGCCGATGCATTAGTCGTTATTAAATTTAAAATCACATTGATATTTCTCGAAGGGGTAATAACCCAGTAAACACACTACGTATTTTCTACGAAGGTATTTGGTAGATCCACGTTGGATTTCTACCAAACGTATGACCAACGTTATAGTTACGTAGATACAAGTATGGTTTATTTTGGAAGTATTTGGAGGTTAAAATACGTAAGATAAAGATGTACAATTACGTGGATCTTCTCTGTGTTATATCTGTAAATTGCCTACGTAATTTTCTCATCTATATACGTTGCAGATACGTGTATGTTTAGCCGTTATACTTCTACTTGACTTAATCGTAATTAATCCGAAAATGAGTAACAAAAAGTTTTTGCAGTAGTGGAGGTTGGATGGGGGCATCGACCTATGTACTTAATACCAATGTATCTACCCTCCACCGCAATCCTCTAGCGTCCTTGTACATTATGTACAAGAGCCTCTGCTGGTAGACTGAGTCAGGGTCGGGGTGCGATCCCTCATGCAGTGGCAGGGTTGCGTCACCTTCTTCCCGCCAATACAGGCGTCCAGATGCGCGTCTAGGGCAGTGTCCAATCAGTGCATTCCCTCCATGCTTAACCAAACACAGCACGCTGTTAATTGCCGCCTAAAATCGCGTCCGTTGGGGGAGCCTGGAGGCTCCCTTTGTGTTTGACCAGTCCAGTACTAGGAGCCGGCAAGGATGGATCAGAGCTGCGTAGATGGTGGGTAGGCCTATGCCAGTATTCAAAACCTCCATTAAAATATATCAACACTTTTGATATAATTATTTATATTGTGAACTCATACCTATTATGTAGACCCAGGCATTATACATGTGTTATCAAAGATCATGTCTCTGTCCCTTCTCAATGATTTTACAGCAGGGCAGAATTACAGGAATCGAAGAGAGATATCTAGAGGGAGGCAGGAATACAGGAGCCTACAGGTACAGCTTTTGTCCTTTCTATGTTGAATCGAGTGTTGAATCCATGTGGGCTGAAGTATGTGGGTTCAGTCCTAGTGATTGGGCAATCAACATCACGTATGTGTAGATTAGGCTGGGACATTAGGGTATACATTTTTAAAACGTCAACTCTCTTTATATACCATGTACTTATATGCAAGGATTCCCAGTATGGCCTGTACAAATCATTAACATCCCTGTCCTGTTCATACATGCATTCATTATATTCTTATTATCTTTCTTCATTACTTCATGCTATTCTTATCTTACCTACAGGAGAAATGGACACTAACGAAGAACTATCAAATTTGGAATTTGGAAGCACGGACATCCACCACTGTTACAGAAATCAAGAATAATTGATGTAAAAAATGATGAAAAATAAAGTACCACTCAATGTGGAGGCCGGTAGGGGTCAAGAAGGGGGGCGTGGGTGGTTGTGGGGGGAGGGGGTATGAACGGTGGCATCGGCCCTGCCCCTGTGGACTACCTATATCAACCAATAGGATTCCAAATTTAACGTAGCTCTATGTATATTTCCTACTTGTATGTACGTCTATAATATACAAAAAAACGTCTAAGCAACAGATAATTACATATAATATACCTCAGCTCATGTATATTTACATCGTAGATTTATGTAATTGTGACGTTTATCTACGTAAATTCTACATAGACGTGATATATACCTACATCCGCATTAACATTTACACGTTAATCCACGTAGAGAAAATACGTATTCTTCCTGAAATGATCGTGTTGAACAGACGTATATGTAACGTATTTGTGTTTACTGGGAAGTGAGTTCGTCTCGCATTGCTCTTGACATTTTATTTGTAGAGATAAGAACACAGGATTTCAGCCTTAACCAGAGCCTCACCTGTATCTGCAGAATGGAAGGAAGATTATACAAAAGACAATACTATTCATCATACTGGGCCAAAAAAATGTGTGTTTCAGGTTACCTGGCCCTACCTAGCAAAACAGGGTCGGTCATTTTTGGGCTTTTTCAGAGTTGATTTGATAGTCCACGAGTCGACGCTGTTGTCAGTGAGTCGGCACTGAAGTTTGTGAGTCTATTTTTCACCCTACCTAGCAAAAGAGGACCGACCCTAGAAATTTTTATCCAGTTTTGAAAAAAAAATTATACTTCAAGTAATTTTTGAGCTATTTCAGAGTCGATTTGATGATTCATGAGTCGACCCTGTTGTCGGCAAGCCGACGCTGAGGTTTGCTACTTTTCAGCCAAAGTATACAAATATAAATATAAAAAATATTTGTACATTTTCTCGGTTTTAGATATTTCAGGTTTTAATTTTCAAAAATAATTTTAAAATACTTCCCATAATCTGACATACAAGTCTCAGACATCAAATGAAAGCTCTTGATGCATACTATCTGGATATGTGGCTATCGTAGTTTTTATATTTTGCGACATGTGCCTCATTTCGTAAGGATTAGTCACAAATTGTTAAATTATGGGTAGTCCAATTTTATAATATGTAGGGCTATGTAGAACAGTTTTGACTTGATCAAACTTGACATGTTTCATTTGCATTTACTGTTTTTTCCAATACAGGTTTTCGGAAAATGTCCCTTTTGTTGTTCCTTGATATGCTTCTTTATTTCATCATATATTGCAACTAATGGTTATTTACAAGTACATATATAACCACTGGTGTAGTTGATGCCATTCTTGGCAAGTGGAACTCATTGATATTGTGGATAGAATTTGTTCTCATGTAATGTTACTGTAATATAATCCTGAAAAAGGAGAGTGTTTAATGTTCAGCAGCAGGCTGTTGTAGATTGGGCGGAGGAATTGCCAGAAAAATGACCAACTCATGGTACACATAGAAGAGGTGGCTAGCTAGGTGAAGGTCACTCTACCTTACATTAAGACTACCAAGTCTATATATATATATATATATATATATATATATATATATATATATATATATATATATATATATATATATATAGGCTATACTGTGGCGTGGTGAAGTTACTGGCGTTGATAGATTTAATGTACCACTATGTCCTCTGTTGATAGCTTTCACAAGGCTATCTGTCCCACAGAAAGGATGGCTGTAACTGGGTAAAGTGAAATATGAGAATCAAGGCTGTCATTGTAGACTTGTGAATATTGACGCCTAGTCATGCATCTTGACACGTTACACTGATTTTGCATTTTGTGAATGTTTGTGTTCACATGCAACGCCATTCACCATCCAGAAGTAAAGTCACGGCATGGTGTAACTACCTGTAGGTATCCCAGCAGCCAGCCGCTGGCCGTGTCCTCGAGTGAACACTCATCAAAACACCTACTTTTAGAAATGGTGTTTCTTCCAAACTATTTGGTGTATCGCCTATCTAAAGTGTCCTACTGAAAGCTCTATTGTATCCGCATCACCCTGATGTATCAGGACACCTGTATCATGAATATTACTACCCCTACTGATACTGGGAAGTTCACAAAATATTGGAAACCGGGACCTTCTGGCAATGAGTAGCCAAGCATCCCTGGAGGACACACTGTCTATATATTGATTTCGCTCCCACGCCATTAGAGATACAGTCTCAGGAGTTTTACCATTGCAAGCAGGACATTCTAGGCGTCATTTTGAGGTATTACAAGTGAGAATAGACCTATTAGAAGTATATTTCAATTAAAAAATAGGAATTTTTGGGCAATTTTTGGCACTTTTTTGAAATGTTTTATATACATATTTGGGATCATTTGAAAGGTATTTTTCTGCTCTATCAAATGCAATAACTACCTAGTTAATAGGACTAATGGCGTAATAGCGAAAATGCAATAAAGCTGCCAACCCCCCTGCAGCCCTGTGATAACCATTGGTTTAGTTCCCACACCATTAGAGATACGGTCTCAGGAGTTTTCCCATCGACAGCCGTACACTTTAGGCTTCATTTTGAGGTATAACTAGCGGGGTAAACCTATTGTTGGTATTTTTTAAATTAAAAAAAACATTTTTTAGGACGATTTTTGGCCTTTTTTTACACTTTTTGGAAATATTGGATACACATATTTGGGGTTATCTGGAGGGTATTCCTTTGCTCCATCAGATGCACTAACTACCTAGCAGATGTGATAAACAGTATGAGTGCAGGAGTAGAATAAGTTGCCTAACACCCTGCACTAGAGTCTTGGTCTGAAGGCCTGTGTTCTCATATATTGGTTATAAAGATCACATAGCATGCTATATCTATACATACTATATATATGTACCTCTAGGGATTGTCATACATGTGATTCCATACAAATATATATGAATTGCAATCATTTGTTACCAGCATAGAAAACCACAACATAAGAATTTGTTAACTATTATGTAATTGGCCTTAGGGTTGCATAATTAGATAGTTATGCTATAGAAATAATATAAATCAGTTGATATTAAAAGTTGGATACAGAGGTCAAGAAGAAATTGTGTCCGTAGATGCTGTAAAGTAGCCCCATATGAGTGATATTTCAGCCATTTCAGGGAATTTCATGATTTTCATCACATCACTCAGAATTATGTAATACCTTTAAATGGTAAAGGGTGCTTGGAACTAATGTGTACCATATTGACCTATGCCTATGAAAGAATTCAACTTGATATATCAAACAACAGCTGTGTGGTGTTGATTTGGATTTGGGCCATTTTCACTGTTCAGGGACAATGGGAAAACTAATGTTTTTCTCATTTTCAAATGATTATTTTGAAGTTAACCTTGATTTACCAGAAGAGAAAAGAAATGAGCATGGTCTCCATTACCTATAGAAGAAATTCCCTAAGAACCAAAAGTGTATCTGACATATTGGTAAAATCAGACAATACCAAACTTGCAATATTTTGCACATCTTTGTGGAAAAACTACAACTTACATGTAATATATCACAATTTTGAGGGCCTGTAAAAATGAAACTTGATGTATGAACTCATTGATTCTTCATTGAGATAAGCAGATATATGCTGTGATCAGGATCCAATTAGGTTACATAATCTATTCATTTTCCCAAATGTTACATAATGCTTATCATAAGCATGCATAATGAGCTTGAGGAGAGGGGCCAAATTTGGTCCAGACCTCACCATGACCTCACCATGACACTTTCAAATGGCTCCAAAATCTAAACCGCTTGACCGATCTGTAACATATAAAAACCGTTTTTCCTCTTTTAACAAGGTATATCAAACCAACTAGTTTCTACATATGCAACAATAATATCTTCAAACCTTCTGGGATACCTACTACCTGTAGGCTGTAGGCTGTGTCTCACGAACTTGGCCGGGTACCGTCTCTGACCAGGTGCCGTCTCGGACCGGGTGCCGTCTCTGACCTGGTGTCAGAAAATGCTTTTTTTTAAGATTTTCTAACCTATACTTTTATATATAAGGATTTGTTAAAGATTGTTATATAATTATATTTAGCCTCCTGCTGTCGCTAGAGGATAGCTCAACTCCCAAAGTTCGTGAGACACAGCCTATACATGTACCCCGGGTTAGACAATGAGTTCAAGCAACCATATGGTTAATCTGATAGTACAAGGAGAATCTGCAACACAACATATTAAAGTCATTGAATAATACTCACTGCTCACTGAACAAAGGCTGATCATAAAGGAAAGAAATGAGAATTTTCCAAAAGGGACATTCAAATCCCATATATATAGATAACAAGGATACTCAGGGGGTTTCTCACAGTAGGTAGACTCTGCTCTAGCCTTTTGATGTGGGTTGGATCAAAAGGTAAATCGTGTGCTTTGCCTACAACTTATACATACATGTGGACAGTCGAGGGAAAAGGGTCCTCCAAGGTAAAAACTTAATAATAAAATTGATGTCATCAGCTTTCCAGTGATATCTTTTATAAGCAGGTACCACTTCTAGTTTTTGAGTACTGGCTCTCTGAATATGTGTGGTGACGGTCCAATCTTAAATGCCAATAAGCTCTATCGTCCTTTGTTTTAGAGATATTCCTGTCTAATTAGCATAATTATGCTAAGTACCAAATATCCAAACTTTTTCAAACAATTGGCCACAGCTTTTGATCTAAAAATGGTATTTACACTCTGTTTTCAGCATAGAAATTGTTTTGGGGCCTTCTTTCATTCAAGTTTTTAAAATTTTCGATTTAGAATGAAAATCATGTTTCCATGGCAACCAACATGTGCAAAAACACCAATTTTGGCCCAAAAACGTTCTTTTCCATTCCAAATATGGAACGTTTTCACCAAAAATGGAATCTTCTAACGTGGCCTATCATATTCTACATAAAAAAGTAGTATAGATAAGTTTTTGCTATATCTTGGTCCTTTTTGGCTATATGGAGCCCCCTGGTGGCCAAAGTTGGTACTAAAAATCCCCCGCGGAGGTCCCTTTTCCCTTGTTGATCCACACATATTAAAGGATACTGTTACAGCAATGTTAAAGAGAACAGCATGTTACTGAGGTAGAAGGCAGCAGAGGGACAGGTGCCTCTGGGGAGCAGCTTAAAATGACACTGTCTGTGAACATCAAGGGATGGTTATTATTTCATTAAGTCTTGGAGACCTTGAAAGATAGAAACACCTGTTATTGGCTTAGATGGCATCACGCTAGATAATAAAGTGTGTCTGCTATCGTTTCCTATTCTTTTTTTAAAAACTGTGAGCAAATTGATCTGACACTATCTTTAAGATGGCTTCTGAACTGTGTGATGCTTTCTGAATCCGGTGTATACAATGTATTATAGGCCCTACTTAATCTTTATTTGACACGCCTACAGGAAATTAGATTGCTGAGCTGTGCTATATTTGATATGGTCCTATCAGTAATTACATTTTACATTACAACATTTTTGCATTTGTTAAAGGCTTATTATTGGCCTTAACACTAATTAGCACTATGTGAATACCTTCACAATCAACTTGTTTAATCAGCCATGTTCGGGGGTATTCATCCGCTTCACTCAGTAACAGAGATTAACAAAGGATGCCATTTTGTAAAGGGTCGTTTAGTAAGTTGTCATTCCTCTAGTGTTATAAGTAAAATTAATGTTAAGCCCTGAGCAGTAGAATCAATTGTATTTTTGCAGTGTCATACTATGGCATTAGTGTACATGGGCAATAGAATATACTCTTAGTTTACAGTATAGAATGATGTATTTTGGTTTCACTATTTACAGTGCAGGTTTATGTTGCTGACATGTGACGTCTAGGCTACGGTATGACCATTTATGGATTTGCATTCAGCTTCATGTAGCATCTTCACTATGGGAATGGGTTTAGGATACCCTGGTTGTCCTATGACGTAATATTTTTGAGAGAACTGCAGTTTAATCATTGTGCTTGTAAAACATACATAAAATACAGTAAATTTATGTTGGCAGCTGGGTACAATATAGGAAGTGCTAGGAGAAACGGATTACACTTCTATCCTCTACTTTTCACAACCACTGAATGCCTGTTGACAAGGCTCACTATGCTGTTGGGTACCTTGGTTACCTGATCCCTAGGCCAATCAGAGGGCAGGGATCTAGTCTATGACATCACTTCCCAAATGCAGTAGGACACACTCTCACAGCAGAGTGTTAGATAAAGTCCTTATAATGGAAACAATCTTGTAGCAGATGTTTAGTACTTAGGAAAAAAGTTGATGCATGGGGCCCCAATTGAATTGGGTTGGGGCTTATAGTTTGACACACAATTGTGTCACATGAAAGGTACAGATAAAGTGGTTTCGACTTAAATGTCTCATCAGGTGTGAATTGTTAGAAATAATTAGTTTGATAAGTTCCTTATAATTATTTCTGATAATGTGATTTAGTTGAACAATTAAATATTTAGGCCATATATGAGGTATTAGTTTCAAAATAGCCATGAAAAAAGATACTGATCCGAGATTTGGGATTTAGGATTAAATTCTAAAATTTGTGCAGGAGTGCATTTTAAGGGAAATTGGTCAGTATACTGTGTTCCGTGTGGTGCTAAGTGTGACTAAGCAAGGTACTGAGTGTTCATATGGCACTCTCAAACTGGTGTAGTTCAGTCTAAGTTGGGCCCATAAGTCATAGGAAGTATGGGCTAGGACAAAAATTAACATTTTAAAATCCATTGTGGCATAGAAAGGGCATAGGGCCTGGCGGTCGGACATTGTCGACATGAGTATAGTTTCATGTAGCTTCCTGACTCAGGTATGTGGGACCCCAGGGCTGGGTTTTTGATCTTGCGATTTAACGGGTAATTGGGGGTCTGGGGGCCTGAATCTAGATTAGTCTAGCAAGTTTAAGCTATTTGGTGTGATACTGCAAAGACGGTGCATCCACCTTCTTTCCTCCAGGTTTAGTTCCAAGATACCGGCTGGGGATCTTGGGGGGTTCTTGATAAAACTAAGAATTGTTATATCAAATCCGCTCCATCTCGATGGTTTTGCTGGAGGAGGGGGACAGTTGTTAAAGTGACGGCCTACAGGTTTGTCCCTGTTGTTGTCTATGTCCCCGCTGTGACCTTGGAAGCGATCCATTAGTCGCTCCAATGTTTGTCCAACATATTGGATGCCACAGTATTTACATGTGATGGCATATATTATGTTGGCGCTCTGACAGTTAACTTCGGTCAGGGCTCTAAATTTTCGGCCCGTAGTGGTCGATTGAATGCAGCCGCTCCTGTTGAGTTTGGGGCAGTATCTGCATTTGAGTGGGGTGTTGCATGGATATTTTCTAATGTAGGGGACCTTGGTGTTCGGTGTCTTTTGGCTGGTGGATGCTCTTACTAGCTCGTCACCTAAGCTCTGGTTTTTCCTGCTACCGAATACCAATTTGTGATCATGGAACTCCCGGGTGGTTTTCGATTTTTTCATTTGGTCCCAATTTTCAGTAAGGATCTTTTTGATCGGTGGATTGTGGGGGTTGTGGGTGGTGATGCAATAAAATGCTTTGTTTTCACCTTTAGGATTTTTGGTTTTTGGTTTTATTAGTTCTGACCTTATTTGTAGTTTGGCTCTTGCTAGTGAGTCTATTAGGAGCTGTCTTGGGTATTCCCTACGTATGAAGTGTGTGCAGAGCATCAGGGAATTTCGTAGGAATTCGGATTCCCTGGTGCATATGCGTTTGACCCTGAGGAATTGTGAGTAGGGGATGGCCCGCAAGACATGTCGTGGGTGCTCGGATGAGAAGAGCAGGTAGTTGTGACTGTCGGTGGGTTTACAATAGAGGGTAGTTTCTAGTTTGCCCATTGAATTTTTGTGAATTGTGATGTCAAGGAAGTTCACCGTTGAGAGGGAGTCTTCCATTGTGAATTTTATTGTTTTGTGGCAGTTGTTGAGATGGTGTAAGAATACATCTAATTCTGCCTTGCCGTGTGTCCAGATGATGAAGACATCATCAATATATCTTTTCCAAACTAAGGGTTGTGTGTGGTAAGGGTATACAAACCTGTTTTCAAAGTCTCCCATGAAAATGTTGGCATACGCCGGTGCCAACTTGGTGCCCATAGCGGTGCCGCTGACTTGGAGGAAATCTTTGTCGTCAAACTGAAAATTGTTGCAATTGAGGACTAGATTTAGTAGGGCACATATGGAATGATTTGTGGGATTGAGGTTGTAGTGTCTCTGTGAGGCGAGTGCTTTTCGGACCGCGCTGATGCCTTCATCGGTCGGAATGTTTGTGTATAGACTCGTTACATCCATAGTTGCTAGAATCGCGTCTTCTGGGCAGTCTAAGTCTCGAATTGTTCTTATGAAATCCCCGGTGTCTTTTAAGAAAGAGGGTAGCTTTGGGATTATGGGTTGTAGGAAAAAATCAACAAATTGGGAAATTCTCTCCGACGGGCAGTCATTGGCTGAGACAATGGGTCTGCCAGGAGGGGGCAGTTTATTTTTGTGGATTTTGGGTAAGAGGTAAAGGTTCGATGTTCTCGGTTTTTCCGTGACCAAATATTCAGCGGTTTGAGAATGTATTTCGCCCTGTTTGTACATTCTGGAGACTTCCTCTGAGATTAAGTTGTTGTGTACTTCTGTGAGGTTTTCCTCCTGCAGTCTATAAAAATCTGTCATTTAGTTGACGTAGGCCCTCCTTTATATAGTCATTTCTATTCTGGAGTACTACTGCTGAGCCCTTGTCGGCCTTTTTTATGACTATACTGTCATTTTTGGCTAGTGAAATTTTGGCTGTCTTTTCTGAGTGGGTAAGATTACATCGTTGTTTTACTTTAGGGTAGCTACTTTCAATGTCTCTCTGGTTTAGTAGGGCCATATGTTCTACTATCGCTGGAGCTGGAGGGTTCCATTTTGAGGGACGTTTGAATTTTTGATGTTTAAAGGGAGCCTGTATTTCATTTAGGTTTGATTGAGTTTCTACCTCTACTTTCTCGTCAAATTTGCTAATTGCGATCTGGCGTTTAACACTGAGATGGAATTTGCTAATGTCTTCCATTATAATACCGGGATCGGGGGCAGATGGGGTGCTTACAAATGTTAGTCCTTTCTGCAATAGAGTGAATTCTCCATCTGTTAGTTGATGATCTGAAAGATTGACAACACCGGATGAACAGTCTAAAATATTTTTATTCTCAGTATTAATCATTGCGTTACCATTGGAGTTTTGGTGTGAGTACAATGGAGGTAGGTAGTCAAGGCAGTATGTCTCGAACGCTGCAATAAATATTTCATCTTCAAAAGGATTGTCATATTTGTTATTGACTAGAGAGTGAGTCTGATGGCAAGGTAACGAGTCTGAGTTGTGTGGTGATAGGTTTACAGGTGACCTGCTTGGCGGAGCAGATCCACCAAGTCCACACGTGGACGGCGTGGGCGTGACTGAGTGTCGTTGCTCCGTCTTCTGCCTGACTGGGCTCGGGGCTGATTCTGGGTTTGGGTTGGTCTTCTCTGGTTGTTTGGGCTTGGGTTGCCACCGGCCCTGGAGCTGCGAGGGCGGGGGGCTCTTTGGGCGGTGCCGCGGTTCCAAGCCGCAGAAAAAACTTGGTTGGGGTTCTGGGGCTGATGTGTTTCCAACCGTGCTCTGTTCTCCGCCGCTAGGATTTCCTCTAGGGTGAGTGCCATGGAGGGGGGTGGGGTAGGTGGGGCGAAGCTGGTGCTGGCCACCGGAACCGGGGGGACCAGGGGGCTGACCTGTGCCAAAGAGCGTGGGTCGCGTGGGTGGTTGGTGTTGGAGGGGCTGGTTAGGGTGTGGGGGCTGTAACCTGGCCTGAGCTCGACCGGAATGCCGGCCCATAGGGCATCATGGGCACCGACTTTCAGGTCGCTCACTTCTTTGTTGAATTTTGAGTTTAGTTCAGCCGACTCACGCTCTACTAGTTGGGTCGCTAAGGTGACGGCTGGTTGGCACTACCTGCTCTGGCTGTTTGTCTCTCGTAATGTGACTGCATAGCAGTATAGTAGGCATCAACATTGACCCTTAAAGCTTCCGCTTTGTTGTCAAGGATGCCTGCCATGGTGTTGAGGGTTGAGACAGCTTGGCCTTTTCTCATTGTGACTAAGGTGAGAGCAGCTTCTGTGGTTGTGATGAGGCCACTGGGTGGGAGCACTCCAGTGGTCCAGCTGGGGAAGCGGGAGGTAGCTGCCAAGTGGCGAAAGAAATCTGCACGAATGCGGGATTGAGCGCACTTTTGGTAAGTGTTGCGGTACAATCTCCAGCTTTCTGCAGCCTCGGGGAGGATTCTGGCAAAATAGGCTTGCTTGGCACCAGAGTTCTCGAGGTTGATAGGGGTCAGGTGGGGGGCTGCTACCTGATGAGGGGCCACTGGGCTGGCATTTGGAGTTACCAAGGGGGTGGCATTGGTGGACTGGGGAGATTGTAGTAATTTCCTGATTGTCTCCTGTAGATAGGCAGACTGTGCTTCAGCGGACATCTGTGCGAAGCCGGTTGCCGGGCAGATAGGTGCGACGGGCACCGGTGCCGGGGTCGTCGGCATGGTGACCGGGGCAGCCTCATCTGTGAGGATGAATGAGGCGTCCACGGGGTTTAGGCCACTAGCCTGGATTGTGTTGTCAATCTCCATGGGGATGAACGAACCATCTCTGGTGGCAGATGGTCCATTCTGAAAGAGGACAGTGCGGGGAGCGGTTAGTTCAAAGTCATCATCCATATTAAAAGACACTCTTAGCGGAATTCTATTAGGTCTTGAAGGGGAGTGAAAATGGGAAATGACAACAGGGCTGGTGGTCATTCTTATTTCCTTAGGGGAAGTGGGATTGGCCGAAGTGCTGGCGGTGGTGGTGCTAGCAGGAGCCAAAAAAGACGTGATAGGTCTTTGAGCGTCTTTTGAGGCAGTGAGTGACGGTAAATTGGTTGTTTTCGGCTGTGATATGGTAGTAACCGTTCCAAATCTGTTGGCAGGGCTCGTGTGGGTTAAAACAGAAGCATTGCGAGGGGTTTGGTTGGTTGAATCGTCCGCAAAAGTGATATTTCGGGCTATATTTGTGTTTTCAGAATCGACGAGGACGATTGAGGGGGTTTCCCGGAATGTGAGGGGGGGATTCCGTGACGTCATCTCGTCGGTTCTCGCGCCAAGTCTCGCGCCCCGCGAGATTTCGCGAGAGTTGGCGCTGGAGGGGTTTCCCCGGGCGGTGAGGGGAATCCCTGACGTCATAACGGTGTTTTGAAGCGAAAACGAGGCTCGTGAAGTCAAGCAAGGCGGACTGTCGCTGTTTTCACATAAATCGATGACGGTAAGACTCAAATTGTCGCGTTTTGAGGGAAATTCATGCGTTATGGTGTCGCTGACGCCTAGATGGGAGGTTTTACTACCTACATAAGGCTGTGTTAGGGGTTAGGTTGGCGCTCAGAACAATACTCCAGCAGATGATGATATAGAAGTAGTATAAGGACATGAGGATGCAATAATGACGTACATGATCGGTGTGATACATGATCGGTGATTTATTGACTGCCTTACCGTTTATGAACATGATAAAACATGAATAAACCTTACCAACATGTACATATAATGTGTGTCTTGAAATGTAATATGTTAGAAATGTACAGATGCGACTATTAAGATAATTTTACATGACATTTCGATCCTGATCATGTACGTCATGTGACGTACATGATCGGTTGTACATTGGGCCACTCTCCTTTTGACCCCTTTCTAACCATATTTAAAACATAATTCAATCATAGCAAGGTGTACATATGATGTAGGTCTAAATATGTGTAATCATAGACATGTGAAGCAGGGGGTAATGAGGAAATTCTACATTACCATTCCTAACCGATCATGTACGTCATGTGACGTACATGATCGGTTACACATTGAGCCCCCCCCCTTTGGCCCCTATAAATATTTTGGGAGTTGTTTTTTTCTAATGAACACCCCAAAGATACATTACAGCCTGCAGGTATGGTTAGGAGAGTTAAATATCGCAGTGCAGGGGGTAATAGGTGGATTTTGTAGTCTGCCGATCATGTACGGCCACCGATCATGTACGGCCACTTTTTCAGTTGCACTGATTTGGTGAGAGTGAGTCCTATACTGGTAGCATCAAGCACCTCTGAGTATAGGTATCTATGTACTAACAGTAGCAGCTGAATATCAAACCTGACATCGACATAATCAATTGTACATACTTTATGAAGCCCTGCAACCGGGTGCTTCATAGAAGTTTTAAGACAGACCCGTAGGCCACGGTTTTGGACATGCTGAAGTCTTCTATTGGTAGTGCTAGTCAGTCCATTGAACAATAGTCCACAATATTCTAAGACCGGCAATACAGTTTGCTTGTATATAATAATAGCTGTGGTTTGTGACATCATGTTACGTATTTTACTTAATAAATAGATACGGTGACAGGCAGTACTGACAGTTTTGTTTACATGTTTTACAAAATTAAGTTTGTTGTCAATGATTATGCCAAGATACTCATATTCATTTTTTACATTTAAAGTGGCATCACCCATTCTAATTGTTGGGGGATAAATTGTGTTTCTATCATTAAACATTACAACACTAGTCTTCTTGGTGTTTATACTAAGACCACTTTTGGTAAACCAATTGTATATCCTATAAGACAGATGGCAGATTATTAATATAACATATAAACAGTAACGGGCCTAGTATAGAACCCTGGGGCACTCCAAAAGGTATTTTTCTTACAGAAGAACGCTTATTATTACAGAGTACACTTTGACTACGGTTTTCTAGGTAAGCATAAAACCAATTAGTACATAATCTAGGGATGCCGAGATCTACTAGCCTAGCCAGTAGTTCTCCATGATGGGTCGAATCGAATGCCTTTTTGACGTCCAGCAAGCAGGCAGCCACAGTCTCCCCCCCGTCACGTGCCTCATAGAGGTCATTGACAACAGAGAATACTGCGTCTGACGTACCCCTGGACGCCCTGAAACCATATTGATGGGGGGATAGCTTATCATTGACCTCAAGCCAGTTGTACACTCTGCTATATACAATACGCTCCATTATCTTGCTGGGAATGGGGAGTAGTGATATTGGGCGCCAGTTTCCTATATTACGGAGGTTCCCTGATTTGGGAAGGGGGACTACCTTAGCACAGGCCCATGCACTTGGAAAAGCAACCTTTTCCTAGCATGTGTTAATTAGTATAGTTAATTGAGGGGCAAGAATTAACAGGGCGTCCTTTAGAACACGAGCAGAGATATTATCTACCCCGCTTGACTTGTGTACTTTAATGTCACGCACATTGGAGATCACCTCTTGATATGTGACCTCCTTAGTTGGGTGAAGGGCGCAACCTTTAATTTTAGCCGAAGGTACCTGTTTAGTGACTGTGGGCTCGTTCCCCAGGCTGTGGAACAAATTGTTACCCACCTCTGAGAAAAAACTGTTTATGTAGTCAGGGACATTGTCACCTCTTATTTCCTGACCTGTTTCATGATGGTCGTATACTACTTTAGGGTTAGCCTGATCAACATTCCCCAAAAGTATATTTATCTGCCGCCAGAATTTGGTGGGATTTTCCGAATACTCATCTAATTTCTCATGGAAGTATTGGTTCTTAGCATAATTGCAAAATTGATTTATGCTATCCCTTAGACGTTGAGCATGTACGAGCAGTGGCTTATTATGTATCTTGTTTAGACAGTACTCATACATAACCTGGTTACGTTCATAAATGAGCTCTAAGATTTCTTTACTCAACCAGGGTTTATTATAGTCCTTGAATTTAATATCTTTTGTTGGACACTCCAAGTCTAGGTAGTTTGTCATGTGGGACAGCATTATGGACCATTTTAGACTAACATCCGTTACTTTGTGGAACTCACCCCAGTCCACATTTAGAAGGTAATCTTCAAAGTCCTGGCGATTGTAGTGCCTGTAAGACCTACCTGTGATAGACCTTGTTATAGGCTTGACATGGTGGAGCTTACGAGTACAGAATGTAGCCAGATGGTCAGATAAGTATACCTGTAGTACCCCTGAATTAGATACTATAGGACATGTGGTGGTGATGATATCTATACAAGTTCCCCCCAGGGTATTGGGATTAGGGTAAGGGCGGGTAATCTCCTCAATTTGGTTATTCAGAGGTAGACTGGCCATACGCCTGAGATATAGCTTTGTCTTCCAGTCATCGGGTGAGAGGAGATCAACATTAATGTCCCCCAGTACCCATAGCTCCCGGCCCTCCAGCAAGGGACAATGGTCAACTAAGACCTTTACACATTGGGCACACAGGCCATCTGGTGGCCTGTAAACATGTATGATTGTTAATAGCCTGTGCTTAGGCTGTGTTATATTTTATGACCTGGCTTTCTATATCCTTGTTAGACATGGTTAACTCCGATACAACAGTGCAGTATTCAGCAAGTGTGTCTTTCACATAGCATATTAGACCTCCCCCTGCTTTGTCTACAACCCTATCCAACCTTAAAGTTTGGTAGTCAGGGATATATACTTTACTGCTTGGGAGGTCTTTTGTTAGCCACGACTCACTTACACACATGATATCAAACAGTTTTACAAGCTTTGTAAGCCCTACCATTTTCAAAAGCATGCTTCTAATATTCACTTAGCCAAGCTTAAGGCCCTTCATCTCCATAAAGTCACTGACTTTTACAGGCATTGTATGGTTTTATGTTTCACCTTGTGTGGACGATTTTGTGATGATGTGTTCAGTGGCTGTGTCTGGATATCAATATGCATACATTTCCTTATGACTAGAAACATGAGTGTGCAAAAGAATGGCAGAGATAGCGCCATAGAGTTGATTAGTGTTACATACCTTAGTATATGTCCTAGTTGGGACAGTTTTGCTCGAGATAGCGCATTCTTGTTGCAACATAGTGTGACAGATAATTCAATTAGCTCAGAGCGCATCCTAATTAATGAACACAGGGATGATAATACAGCTAGAGAAGACATATCTTGTAGGTGTCTGTGGCAGAGGACATCTACAAATAAGTCAGCGCAATATCACATGACACGTGTCAGCTGTGTATCATGTTGGTATAGAGCAAAATATGCTTTGGCATTATAGTTCTTTAATTCCCTGAGCATTTGCTCGTTACAAAGCTAAACACTATATGGTCAGACATTTGTGCCTGCATTATCTAGAATATATTTACTTATGCTTAATTCTGGACATATAGCCTTATAGTCCTACTATATCCTAGTATATTGAAGTGTTTGACTGTCTATGTTAACCAGGGTTTAACATGAGTATATTAGGTTAGTATGCAGTCCACCCTGCAGTGTCCGCTGCTGCTGCCAGGGTGCAGTGTTGTCTCTATAAATTATGGACATTAGTGTTCTTGTACCTCACTAGGGGTTCACTATGTCGTCGCTTCTAGCTGCGTGCCAACCGACACAGTTGGATTTTTGAATTTACTTGTATGTTTGTACTTACTTATATTCTTAACGTGTATGTTCATATGTTATCTTGTATAAGTTAGATACAATATGTGACCAGGCTAGAGAAAACACTCATCTGGGGAGGAATTCATATCTAAAGTTGGTGTCATACCCTTTAAAATGAGATATCATGAGCTAAAAAGTTCCTGATAGTGTTGTGGGAATTGCTTCTCAAAGATTAGTTCATATCAATAACTGAAAATTGTAAATAAGCTCTAAAAGCATTGCATCCCATAATAAATAGTGATAATTATGAAAAATCAGACCTTTAAGTCTAAATTTGGTTCTAGAATGAATTTTTACAGTCTGTTTTCAGTTTTGAGTAACTGATGACATGTCTAAGATATTAGCACAATATTATCTCCCATTTTATGTTATGGAATGGTTTTCATGGCAACCAGAAAGTGTCTTATGTGCTCTTTTCTATAAAAACTTTCTTTTTGCATTCCAAATACGGAATGTTTTCAGTAAAGATAGAATAATTCTAATAATTCTATTGTATTCTACACAAAATGTTATACTAAAGCATTTTTACATTATTATGCACTCTTTAGCCATTCTGGTGCCCCCTGGTGGCCAAAGCCAGTACTAAAAATCCTGCCTGAAGGGGTCTTTTCCCTAGATGGGTCACATAATTATATGCATTTTAAATGTACGACATGGAACGAATACAAGCTGCTAAATGCCTGGATATTGGATAATATATTATAGAGCACTACATATATATAGCAAGCTGTTTTACCACTGAATGTGAAAACAGTGAGACAGACAATCATGTTGATATCACCCCTTTAACAGTACACATCATCCTTCCTCTACCAGGATTGTTCTTCCAGTAAGTGCAGGCACAACATACCCCCCTTTAACAGTACACATCATCCTTCCTCTACCAGGATTGTTCTTCCAGTAAGTGCAGACACAACATACCCGCCTTTAACAGTACCCATCATCCTTCCTCTACCAGGATTGTTCTTCCAGTAAGTGCAGACACAACATACCCCCCTTCAACAGTTCACATCATCCTTCCTCTACCAGGATTGTTCTTCCAGTAAGTGCAGACACAACATACCCCCTTTAACAGTACACATCATCCTTCCTCTACCAGGATTGTTCTTCCAGTAAGTGCAGACACAACATACCCACCTTTAACAGTACCCATCATCCTTCCTCTACCAGGATTGTTCTTCCAGTAAGTGCAGACACAACATACCCCCCTTTAACAGTACCCATCATCCTTCCTCTACCAGGATTGTTCTTCCAGTAAGTGCAGACACAACATACCCCCCTTTAACAGTACACATCATCCTTCCTCTACCAGGATTGTTCTTCCAGTAAGTGCAGACACAACATACCCCCTTTAACAGTACACATCATCCTTCCTCTACCAGGATTGTTCTTCCAGTAAGTGCAGACACAACATACCCCCCTTTAACAGTACACATCATCCTTCCTCTACCAGGATTGTTCTTCCAGTAAGTGCAGACACAACATACCCCCTTTAACAGTACACATCATCCTTCCTCTCCCGGGATTGTTCTTCCAGTAAGTGCAGACACAACATACCCCCCTTTAACAGTACACATCATCCTTCCTCTACCAGGATTGTTCTTCCAGTAAGTGCAGACACAACATACCCCCCTTTAACAGTACACATCATCCTTCCTCTACCAGGATTGTTCTTCCAGTAAGTGCAGACACAACACACCCCCCTTTAACAGTACACATCACCCCTCCTCTACCAGGATTGTTCTTCCAGTATGTCCAGACACAACATAACAGTATCTAGACTGTTGATTGGACCGCAGCATGCTTCAATAACTACAGGAATGATGTAATTATTGTTCTCAGATTAACTTGCCCTGCAGGAGAGAGGACGGAGAGATGGGCTTCTTACTTAATGAGCTCACATATATGGGGAAACACTAATCACAATACCGTGCTTGCTGTGGGGCTGGGAAAGAGAAGACGTTAATGCCCAGGGTGGGTACTGAGTCGTTGAGGGTAGATAACAACAGCAGCCTACCCCCCTACCGCCCCATTTATCAGGGAAACGCTGTACATAGACTACCACGTCCAACCACCGCTCCTGTATTTCAGGGCTAATTGTGTCTAGGGCTACTTCCCTAGACTTGATGAAATTTGCCCCTTTTTAGCAGAAAACACTACACAACTTAAGGTTATAGGTCTGATCATCCGTCTTTAGGACCTCTGACTGCCTTTTTTAGGATCCAATGGAAATTGACCGCCACCGCTCTTGATTGTCGTGCTGCAGTGGTGATCAAATCGATAAGAGAGTAGCCTCCCCCGGTATTGATGTCATCTTTGGTCTCAGATAGTCCATGCAGTAATGATGGCATACAATGTGTCACCAATACTCAGTCTATGTGGATCGCACAATCGCCATAATATGGGATTCATACGAACAGGGCTGTAACAAACAGTGCATAACCTGTGGCCATTATTAGAATCACTAATTCATTTTTCGTAAGTGAGCTAGACTATACATTTAGTTGCTGCAGGGCCCGATGGTACCAATATAAAGAGGAAATGTCATTTCCTTTCCATATAGGTAAATAGACAAAAAGGTGTTTCTCTAGCACAAACATAGACTTATTTATGCTTTCAGATCGAAATTGGTTGCATAGCCCGGTGGGGGGAAAGGGTATATTTACAAAAAGCAAGAAGCAGAGAAGCGGCTTACCATATAATGCCAACTTGTTATGGATGGATGGATAGAGCTCGGAAATGTTATATCCACATCATATTTACCCTGGAAATCATAGGTTACTACTCCCCTCTTATGGCCAGATAGATAAAAATCTTCAGAAGTTAGAAATGACTTGGCTTCTGCAACATGCAGGGAGCTTGTTCCTGTGGTAGAATATTAATAGCCTATAAAAAGAGAACCCAGGCTTGACATTATTGCTATCTGCTAAATGGGGGCAAAGGACAGGTTGCAGAGAGTGGCATTTAAATTGGTCAGGCAGCACACACCTCGTGCAGTAAGATGTCAGGAGCCCTGATATACTGCAGACAGAGTGATTGGGGTTGGGCAGGGGTCAGTGTAGCACATGAGAAAAATGGAGGAGGTCAGGGAACCCACGGAGAGGGATAAGATCCACTGTAAGAAAAGGTGTTTTTGCAGGTATTGCTCTTAAGCCCAGAGCTCTATTCTGCGTTTGAGGAGAGTGTAGGTATCAAACAGTTGAGGGCTTACTTCAGGGTGATATTTAGGCAATACTGGCAAAGATGAACCCTTGCCTATAAGAGTTGCAATTAACATAAAGTCAAAAATTAAAAAGATTGAAACTGTCATGGTTAAGCATTTTTATTTGGGCAATATTGTAAATGAGGCAATCAACAATTTCTCAACACCATGCTTTTACCGAAATTGAAGCTGGCAGCCTAGATGTGAATTATTTCCCCTAAAATAGTGTTGAATTAAAGAGAAAAAACAGGAATAATGAAAAGGTCGCCCATTAAGTTAAAAAGGCAGTAAAAATAGGGCATTTAGAAGTTTTCATTAGCTTTTCAGTGGCTAAAGAAATCATCATTTGTTTCCCCATTCTGTCTTATTGGCTTAGCAAAGTTGGGAGGAATCTAATTCAGTTTCATTTCAAATAACCTTGAAGAGCCTGAAGGCCTTAAATAAGAAAGTCTGGGCAATGGACAGTTTGCATGCGTATACGGCCATTGTATTAGACACTTTGTTGTGTCGTACCTATTGCTGAATGCTGTGAGAAATGTCACACTGGGGGCGATTTCTCTGAGCTTTCCTGGCACGCTCGGCACTCTATGTCGAGTTGAACCTACACTGTAAAAAAAATTCTGTTAAAATAACGGAGATTCACTGGCAACACTGGGTGCCGGACTTTCACCGTTATTTTTACGGTCACCGTTTTTTCCTAAGTCACCGTTATTTTTACGGAACTGTCAACGCTATTTTTAAACAAGAAATCTCCGTTATAATTTTTTTTAACACTGATTCTCAATACCGTTAAAAAAACGGTGATTCACTGGCAACACTGGGTGCCGGACTTTCACCGTTATTGTCACGGTCACCGTTTTTCCCAAAGTCACCGTCATTTCTACGGAACTGTGAATCACCGTTATTTTAACAGAATACAAAACATCACTGTATTCTGATTCAGTGCCTAAACAATAATTGTAATGGTATTTTGTGTAATTTAACTGATTTGTCCCAGTGTTATTCAGTTCATTTATCCCCCTATACCTAACTCCATGCTCAATATTGTTCCAAACCCAATTTGGTTCCAATCAGCAATATCATCTTAGTGTCAAGACTTCAGACCTAATCATTAGGAATTAGTCTATGAAAGCCTCATAGAATGCTTCATGACACTTTGTAATACCAGTCCATGAGCAGAAGTCACTCTAGGATGGCTACAGAGCAAACATTACAGCTGTATCTGTATATATATTTCTTATCACCACAAAAATGGTGTTCCTAGCATCCAGGAAAATCTCTTCGTGAACCAAACAGCCACCTGGTGTGATAAAACGGAAATCAATTAAACGTAGCTTCACCGTAAAATAAACTGTGTTTCACTGTAAAAATAAACGGTGTTTCACTGTATTGAATTACGGATATTCAAAGTAAAATTGATTGATTTTACATTGCCTCACCGTAATCATATGTTATGATGAATCACCGTTTACACTGATTCTCCGTATATTCAACGGAATATTTTTACAGTGTAATGCATGCGGTTCATGAATGCCCTAAGAGGTTCTTTACCTTTCGCACCCTTTCTTACACCTTCAGTCTTTCTATCCACTATCAAAACGTGACCCTCCCCCATGCTGGGAGGCAATAATACAGCCGGATACCTGAAAGGTAATTGGACTGATCCCAATGCCCTTATTATCCCTCCCCACTACGACAGCCCGTAAGAGTATGACATTTTCTTTATAGACCCAGAGGTTTAAGCAACCTTTGACCCTTTCTGCGTCAAAAGATGGGCTCCTCATAAGGGGGGGGGGGGGTTGAGACATGACACATTTTGTAGCGAAAAGCCCAAGCATTACTGTCGTTAAAGGATGCATGCCATGATAAATGTGAACCCTGCTGATAATGGTGGTGGTGGGGGGGGGGGATTTGAACCTTCCAGGAGGGTTGGAATTTCATCCCACTTGCGTGAACAAACACCAACTTCTTTTGTTAAAAAATGAACAAGGGCTTCCTTATAACTGGGTCCATTGTGATTTGATATACATGTGTGGTACTCTTCTCAAAGTGGGTATGTTGAACTAGGCCTCACTGCCTAACTCACGTTTGTCATGGCAGTATCTAAAATCCCGAGGATTTACTCACTCTGGACCCTTCGGCTGTCTGGATGTGCACCTCGTATAAAACCAGTAGTGTTGGGCTATAAAGGCATTATACCTATCTCGGGATACATGTGAATACAGTCAGTTCTGGTCACTGTGATAGCGTTCTAGCGTTTGTCACTGCTTCCTGCTTAGTTTTATGTAGTGAGATATACTGCAAAAAAGGTGTTTAGATCCTAAACACAATGCTTAAAAGAAAAGACCGGCATAGCTAAAAGTCTAGTTCTATCGATTCATTATATATTAATTAACTTCAAACCAAGCTACATTCCTCAGTTTCCTTATTCACATTCATACAAAACCATTTTGAAACAATAAAATCGAACTCAATCAATCCACCAAGGGGGCTGACATTTTGTAGCGAGATTTGATGATAAAGGATGTGAAAATGACGTCAGAAAGGACCATAGCTTAATGAAGGTCTTTAGTATACATGATTAACATAAGGTGGTGCCGCTGAGCCATGGGAGAGCCGTGGTCAAGGACAAACACAGCCAGTAGGTAGTTCGGCCGAATATACAAATATTCAGAATATTGATATGATATTGGTTTTGAGAAACTGTGCCATGTAAAACTTTATTGAATAGTTGGGGGTTTATAAGCCATTTTTGTATGAGTTCGGTCCTATACAGTTTCTATCATTTAGCCTGAGGCAGTGATTGTAGCAGAGGTGCAGGGCACACAGGGAGTCCGCACCGACCACAGGCCTAATCAGAGCCTTCTGGTAGAGATACTGGCTGTAAACTACACTACAGGTCTGAAGCTAGGTGCCTAGATCTCTGTGCCACTTGAGTGTCAGGCCTTTACCCTAATACTACCACCCCCTGCCGACCATCTCTACTCTGATCTCTACCAGAAGGCGCCGATTAGACCTGTGGCACTGACCCTCACCCACCGGGACTTCATTGCAGCCACGGGTCTGGGTGACCACTGTAGGTACATGAGGGGGAGAATGTTCACCACTCAGGCACACCAATTACATGTTCTTTTCTATTTAACTCTTGAAATGTACACTCTTTGGATGAATGGTACTCATAGATGTGCACTAGGATCACAGCTGCTTTAAAACAAACTTCGTTGAAAATACGATACTCTTTTCTTTTAACATATTCCTGCCCCGTATTTGTCCACACAATAATTATGTTTCTAAACATGTTTAGACCAATAATATGTTTAGCTCAGTGCTTGAAAATCTATGTGTTTAAATCAATGTATTTAGGAGAATGAAGTGTTTAGAATTCAAGAATTAAGCATATTATTGTGTTTACCTGTCAAGTGTTAAAGGATAAAAGTGGTGTATCAAGAGATTATTCTTATATAGTGTCTTGAAGAGACCTCTAGCAGCGCCCCCCCCCCCCTTAGGACAATATATGCATCACTATTTCACATAGACACAACCTTGAGTCAATACAACAGACCTTCAGGGAAGATAATGCTTTATCCATTCTTAGAGTTCTTAAAAGAGGCGTCTATGTAGCAGATGTATCTTTATTGCATCGTAATCATAGTGATGTAGTATTCAACCCTTGAACCCTGCAATGCATATTATTATCCTTTTGTATCCCATGCAATTTAAGTCAATTAACTCAGGTTTAAGCAATTTCGATCAACAATAACATTTGAGTGGTTGTAGAAACTACATTCAACCACAGAGCTGCCATCTGGTATGTGTTTGACATACTTTGATTGATGTAAACACTACATGTCTACATCCTCAACACCAACTTTTCATACTGTTTAAATACTAAACATATTCAATATAACTGTTTAGGCGTTTAGACCTAAACATGTTTAAAACCTAAGCACCTTTTTTGCAGTGTAGGTCTGCAGCGCCTTCACTATACCAACCTCTGACGACTGGAGAGCTGAGTCAACTCATGTTTGGGATGGGATAAAACACAGGACCTATCAATTGCCATACAAACTCGCTGCTGACTGCCATCCTGTCTCCGTAAAATCCTGATACTGTATTTCCAGGGATGAGTGCTTATATTTTTGGAGGCCTGACAACCCATCTCCTGCTTATACAAAAGGGCTGACATCCAATGTCCTTAATTTGGCCAATTTTAAAGTCCCTCCAATCCCAACACTTATACAAGACCAACGCTGATACACACCCGGCACTTTTTTATGCGAGGGTCCATATGAATAGGGTTCATATTTCACATGTCAGGACCTACTCTAGATATTACTATGCATAAATCATTAGATAGAAATAATTATCAGCAGTATTCATAATCAGACAAAGTGGAGATGCCCAAGAAATATCCATGTAGCTCAGTCACACAGTCACACATGTGCCCTATGTTATATAGGGATTACGACATAATGTGAATTATATCTATGCCTTGGTGTTCACCTTTGTCGAATCACCATGTTGAATTTCTAGTGTATAGAAATGTATCTTTATACAGCAGCAACGAAAAAATAAATAATGTGCCAGTGCATTATCATGTCATAGATGACACTAGAAATATCTAATAACACTGTGCAACAACGAAAAAAAACACAGGGGCAGACCTACCTGACTAGGCTAATTTGAGGTCACTGAATCCAAAAATGATGGTGAAAAATGCCCCATAAGTCTCAGTTTCAAGATATTCCAACCATGATTATTTGTCCGTCTACGACTGAATATATGATTGGACCAATATAAAGTAGGGACAGCATTCATAAAAAATTGTCAATTTTGTTTGCCTGGCAGAGGTAACATGACTCTGAAGCACATTTAGTGGTCAGAGACCATAAAAAACAGGATTCTACACTGTTATTAGTGATATTTTACCGATATTGATTGAAAAAATACCATAAAACATGTAAATTTATCCTAAAGCGATATGACATTTTTTAAGCTGCTAAGATTAGGATTGTGACCCGTTCTGACAAGAGGTACCTTCAGGGAAGCTATTATTACTGTTTTTAGCCCCCACCAGTACCAGAATCCCAAAAAGAGTAATAAATAGACAGAAAATTGCTCAGATAACCCTCTATGCAGAATATAATGATAGATCATTGGAGTTACATCTTTAGTATCAAAATTCTATATCTATAATGGGTTTCTTAGACAAATATGTACGGTGGCCGACAAGGCTCACGCCCAAAAAAACACTGTTATGAAAAAAAAAAAAAAATTCACCTTAAAAAACAGGCGAAAAAAAAAAATTTAATTTTTTTTCACAAATATTTTTTTTTTTCATTTTTGAAAAACATGAAAAAAACTTGCTGTCAACTGTCAAGTACGAAAATTGGCGCTGTCAACTGTCAATTTCCGCCATACCGCCCTGCGCCATGTATACTTTGTTATACAGCCTCCCATTGGTCCGGGGGCGGTACTACTTTTTCTTCATATTAAACGAACGCACTGTCCTCAAGTTAAACAATACCCAGGGTATGCCATTCCTTCTGCAGTAGAGCACGCGGTAAGTCACAATTTGTTCATACTCCTTCTTGTACTGTACGCTATGTAATACAATACTATGTGAAATGTCTCCGTACCATAACGTTTCACGCTAGGCGGCGACACATCCCTATTCTACTTCCGGTCAAAACAAGGTAAGTCTTCACGTACGGTCTTTCTGCATTGTTTTATTGTATTACAGATGAAATAAGCTAGAATAAAACGGATAAAGTGTAGAATATGGCTCAACTACATCGTTACTATCTACTGTATTAAGTACAAAGCATGTCTTAGCTCTAAATTAATCGTGTGGCCACTTTCCGAGCGCACGCCTTGGTGGATAATAAACAGGACGTCGACAATAAACAGGATGGTGATAATAAACAGGACGGCAATATTAAACAGGACACTCATACGAATCATGTGAATATTCCACAATGTGACGCAAATATTTTCATATTGCAGATGTCTCTTCCATATGAAACCCCGTTAATTGCCCCACAGTCAGGCTGCACCCAGCAAGAGCTGGACGACTGGGTTGCGAGAGTCAAACCTCACTCCCAGCACTTACTCCCCGCAGACCGCATCATTTATGACGATACAAGGCACAGGGCCAATTCCAAAAGATACTACTCGAAGAAGTTTAAAAAGGGTCCTGCGGCAGCAGCAGAAGCCAGAGAATACCACAAAAAGCAGGCAGCAGTACGTACAACCATTATGGCAATTGTTATGCGTTTGTATCTCTTCTTTGGGGCTTTTCGTTTTAAAATGTGGACAACTTTATCTGATATATAAAAATGTGCTGCAACATACCCTGCAACTTTCTATTACACTTGAATAACACAGATTGTTATAATCAAATTTTATTAATATCAATCCTTTATCATAATGATTTTTTAACATATTTTGAGAATGGAGGGATATTAAATGAAAAAATGTGTGCCAAAGAAGAAATTCAAAAGGTTTAAAACGTGCCAAACACACCCCGCTTTGGGGAACCTTTTAAGCTATAGCATTTTTTCACCAAAGCTTTTTCATATGTAAATTATGCATCCTATCCCTCATACCCACACAGTAGGGCTGTCCCCCCATCCAAATATTTTTTAAACCCAAATGAGCCAATATCCTGGGTGACTTTAGGTGACGTTTAAACTGGGAAAGAAACAACTTCAAATGCATACATATAATTTTTTGTTTCATGCCAGTGGAAGAAATTAACTCCCTTTACAATATATTCAATTTAACCCTATTTTTTGGTACATTATTTATCCACAGAAATACCGGCCGCTACCAGGGAGCGATGCGTGGGCTCACGCCCAGGATCTCAACAATAGGCTGCATAGGCAGTACCGGGCTGAGGCTGCGGCGCAGCAAGTGCAGAGCATTGCAGGACCCTCCACCCCGTCAGATGTTGAGCAAGGTAAGCCTTATTGTTTCTACTATATTCCAGTCATTACGCTGTGCACGCTACGTTGGGAAAAGTAAATCATACAGTACACATGTAACGCATCCTTTACCCATGTACTTCGTTGTACACAGGAGACATACCGGTAGATTTACGGTAGGAGTAAACAAGGGAGGCATACATATTTAAACACGGGTGGGCTATACCTTTATCACATGGTTCAGTTGTCCCCCCAACAGATGCCTCCCATCACAAACTGTACAAGTAGTACGGTATATAATGGGCTTAATGTAGACAGGAGACATCCTTCAGTACCGGTATCCAGTGTCCTGTTTATTATCGGCTAAATGTACACCACATATGTAACACTTTTTATCTTTCCTTTTTCAAAACAGAGGGAGAGCCGGACAGCGAGCAGGAGGGGGGCGGGTCCACGGCAACTGCCAGCAGCCCTGTCACCCAGCGTGACTGTCAGGAGGACGAGGAGCACAGGGAGCAGGAGGGGGGCGGGTCCCCGGCCACTGCCACCAGCCCTGTCACTCGGTGGTCACTGGAGAACCCTCCGAGCTTCAACGATATCCCATCCGCTTCACACGGTGGGATTTTCCAGACATTGCACTGTAAGTACGGCAGAACAAAATCAAAATTCCCTATATATATCAGTATCATATAAAAAATTCTCTGCACGCTCTACATACGGGGTGGGAAACAGCTTTGGATAAAGGAATGGTGTATGAGATATTATCCCTACCTCCCACATCCTGTTCACAAAGCAACAAATTTTTCTTTCCCTCATTACAATGTAATTTATTTTATCTATAGCCGAGGTACACGTGGCACAACAGGACTCCCCCGCTGTTCACTCCACCCCTCTTCCCGGGCCCTGTCCCGACCTGTCTACCTTCTTTAGCCAGCAGTGCGCTGAAGGTACGTACACTACTCACTAGTACTACCATATCACTGTTGGCCATGCTGTTTAGCGTAGTCCTGTTACTTGTTGGCGGGAATAATACAGCAGGTATCCTTCCCTGTACCGTCGGCATGGCGTGTCCTGTTTGTTTTCGGGGAAGCATAGACACGATATATTCCTCTTTCCACCCAGTATAGCAGTAGTCCTGTTTATTGTCGGTAGTATGTAGACCAGAGTAATCCTTCAATATACCAGGAGCATGGCCCGTCCTGTTTATTATTGATGCTAGTTACACACAACAGATGCCTCCCATCACAAACTGTACAAGTAGTACGGTATATAATGGGCTTAATGTAGACAGGAGACATCCTTCAGTACCGGTATCCAGTGTCCTGTTTATTATCGGCTAAATGTACACCACATATGTAACACTTTTGATCTTTCCTTTTTCAAAACAGAGGGAGAGCCGGACAGCGAGCAGGAGGGGGGCGGGTCCCCGGCAACTGCCAGCAGCCCTGTCACCCAGCGTGACTGTCAGGAGGACGAGGAGCAGAGCGAGCAGGAGGGGGGCGGGTCCCCGGTCACTGCCACCAGCCCTGTCACGGAGGGTGACAGTCAGGAGGAACAGGAGGACAGGGAGCAGGAGGGGGGCGGGTCCCCGGCCACTGCCACCAGCCCTGTCACGGAGGGTGACAGTCAGGAGGAACAGGAGGACAGCGAGCAGGAGGGGGGCGGGTCCCAGGCCACTGCCACCAGCCCTGTGAGCCAGGGTCACACCGACCAGCAAGAGGGGGACACGGAGCAGGAGGAACGCGACACCCCCATGACAGCCAGCAGTCCTGGGTCCTCCTCTTCCTGTGTTTCTGAGCCGGGGACCCCGGACCCTGACTTTGTGCCAAGTCAACAGGACAACTCAAGCAGCTCTGAGGAGGAGGGGGCAGTGGGCACACGGTATGTATTGTTTTAACGCTTTGCTATACCGAAAATGTAGTATGTAATGTAGCAGACATGTAGTGTAATTCGTGATGCACATCTCAAGTGGTGTCCTGTACCAAGTCCTGTTTCCATGTAATGTCATCCTTTTCCTTTAGTATCTTCCTGTCCTTTCATTTCTATTTATTTTTAGTGCAAACCGTTTGTGTATTTTCTTTACAGAACGCGGAACGCGGAGGAGGAAATGCTGCGCACAGCAGCACTGTCGGTCATGATGAAGATACAGAGGCAGAATGAGGGGAAATAGAAGAATTTGTTAATTTATTGCGTTCGCTTTTATTAAGTAGCTCGGCCCAAAAGCCTAACATATTGTATATCCATATATTATTGATTTTGATGAAAGAATATCATTCAGACATGCATATACACTAATGACAATGACAATTCAGATACCATTGGGAACTTTATGTGGTATTTCAGAGGGGTTTGGTTTTATCCCAGGTGTGTCATGTACAAAAAGGCGCAGGGGTGCAGAGGACACAGGGGGGGGGGCCTCACTAACCCTCACCCACCGGGAGCTGCAGCAACGGGCTTGGGTAACCACTACAGAGGCGGTCTCTTTGAGGCTATATGTCATATTTTTTAATGTTGTGCGTCTGAATGCGGTAATATATACAGCATGTTTGTGATTTTCTATGATATCATCAGTATTTGGGTGATGCATTCCCATTCTCATGTAGTGTTCTACTGGGTATTTCACTCGCTGTGACTATTTAAAGTTAGGACATCTGGTACTATAGCTGTGAGTATAATATTATACATAAAAATGCTAAAGTGACCTATCTACAAAGCCTTTTCGCTTGAGTGTCAGCCCGCCAAGAATGGCACGAATGTCTTCACATTAGGTCCCCCTTTTACATAAAAATGCACTCATATATGTATACTGGCAATGAGTACTATAGAGTTTCCTAGATGTTAAGTGTATTCTTGTTATTTGTATTATCTTTTTGCATGGTATTTACATGATTGTGTGTTCATGTATGTTTTCATACAGTAGGAAAGATCTTAGTTTTCATCATATACGAGTTTAATGAACAGGGGTAATAAACAGGACACAGGATACCGGTACTTAGTTTTTATCCTAAAACAAATGTATGATACCATGGTAATGTTTTGGACAGTAACATATTCTTCACGCTATGACATAGTTGGTCTTTTAATTTGGCATCACGGTATATTATTTTATACCTAACCCGTATAACGTTGAAATAAGGCCGCATGACTTTAACGGATTGTTTATCATCACAATGCTGTCAAATAAAAAAGTAAGGCGTTTTATTTCTTAACTTGTCTCTCTCTCTCTTTTATGTATTTATCTACATAAGGTAGAGAAAAAAAAAATCCCTTTCTTCAAATTTTGGACAGTTTGAGACCTTTTGCGAACCGTGCGGCAGGGCTTTTAGTGGGCGAGGGTGAACGTGGTGCCTTCTTCAGTGTTGCAGCATTTCTTTCCTCTACTTGGGCCATTGTACTAAGTGGTAGGGGGAAGGATTTGACACATTTTTTCTTCTGTAGTCTGTCTGATCTTCTGTGCGGGGGGGGGGTGCAGAAGGCGGACCCAGTGCTGTTCTCTTTCTTGTTGCTGCGGGTTCTGTGGGAAATAAATTTCATGTATTCTCAATTTTAATCCAGGAAACTGGCTGATGGTACTAATTTGCTATAGTGTAAAAATATTTTTTGTAGTTGTAGCATAAGTACAGGGAATGAGACAGCACATTTTGGCTCAGGTTAAATTTCCTTTTAATATATACATGTAGACACGAGACGGGCCATTTCGTACATATCTTTCCTATACAGTTTTGGTACCTAACATAGGGTTTTAAAACAAAAAAAGGAATGCCATTAGGTGGGAATATCATGTATATAGTATGGCGCATATTACTATGTATCAATTATAAAAGACGAGCGCTCAGCGGTGTGTAGTGTGAAAATTGATTTGCCCAAAAAATAATTTTAAAACTTTTCAATAGGCGTATGCTAAATGTTCAATTACTCACCGACTAGAGACCTGGCTTCCCATACGGTAAGCTGGGGCATCCTCTTCCTCGGGCTGAGGTACAGTGGGAGGAGAGTTCACGGCCTGTTCGGTGTGTCGCTGACCCAAACCCTCTCCTGTCTGCTGTTCTGCTTCCTCTCCCTCTGTGTTCTGTGCCTCAGTGGCACCCGGTACAGCCTCCTGTCCTGTCACGTTTCCTGCTTGCACTTCCACTTCCGTAGATTCCTCAGACTGTTCCTCTCCTGTCAGCTCTTCTGCTTGGACTTCCTGTTCCGTTGATTGCTCGGACTGTTCCTCCGTTGCATCGTTGTAGCCTTTCAGCACCGCCCCTGGGAAATCGCGCAGGAACTGTTCCTTCATCTCCCGAGCTGAAACAACATATATCTTCCCATTTACCCAGTCAGTGTAATTTTGTATGCCTACTTCACATCACACTGGCCCTGCGCCACAGGACACAGATACTTTTTTTTGAGGCTTCATTTAATACAGTCCCCCACTGCTGCCATTTACTCCCCGGTGAGTGGAGCACATGATACATGCTTTCTCCACCCCATACTGTAGACAACATTCATCCTGACGTAAGGCAGTGTAACCCACATATGGGACAAATCCTTTTTTTTTTGGGCACACCACACTCCTTACATGCAGTGTAGGGGTACACGGCCCCTAAATATATAGAGAAAAACAAAGAAATTTACCTTTTTCTTCTGTGAGCTTCCCCCTTGCCTTGGCCGCACTCAGCTTTTTGGAGAGCAGCACGCGTGCTTTCTTCTCTCCCTTCAGTTCTGAGTAGGGGCGTGTAGCCTCGTATTTCTTAAGAAAGAAAGACAAATCATACAATACACTCATCTGTTTATTTTTTTTGAACATACTTTCCCCCCACCCCCTTTCCAGTATGGTAAACGTGGGTAACATCGGTGACATACCGACCATGTTACCCAAAGGTTCCTCACATGTCAAGTGCTCTGTCCTTTACCACTACTTAGTGTGCGTTTGAAAAAAAAAAGTTTAAAAAATAATCGGAGAAAAAAAAATATATACAGCACACCCAATGAAAAATGTGTAACAAGGAAAACGTTGTGCCTTCGCGGGGGGGGGGGGGGGATTTTTCAACATTCAGCACGTCACCCACATTTACCCTACATTCCATACTTGTCTTGCCATTTCCACCCTCACTCCCCCCCCCCATCCGCCTCCACGGCCCCTTTATACTCACAGCATTTGCAGCCGCCCTGTTGGCCTTGTGCAACTCTGGCCACTCCTGCTTGTTCTTTTCTAACCACTTCCTGTGGTCCGCCCGGTTGGCCTGCTTCACCTCTTCCAACTGAGGGTTTTTCCTGGGCATCTGTGTTAAACAGAAAAAAAGACACCATGTTATCCTTCCTGTATGAAATACGGTGCACCCCCCCCCCCCCCCCCCCAAGTAGTGCATGAGAAACAATATTGGTGTTTAGGAATACCCCCCAAAAAAAGGCCCCCCCCCAAAAAAAAATGGGTAAAAAAGAAAAGGCCCTCCCCTGTGAATACCCCTAAAAAAAATGCCCCCCCTCACATGCTCCCCCCCCCCCCCCGGCCATACCAAATGAGCACTCCCTGACAGACAGTTTTATAATATTTTACTTTCTAGGTCTGATGCGGTAGACAAGAGAGACCCCCACAGTAGACAAGAAACATCCCACCTTTTTTAGATACGAGACAGCCTTATAACATTATAGGTCTGATGCGGTAGACAAGAGAGACCCCCACAGTAGACAAGAAACATCCCACCTTTTTTAGATACGAGACAGCCTTATAACATTATAGGTCTGATGCGGTAGACAAGAGAGACCCCAACAGTAGACAAGAAACATCCCACCTTTTTTAGATACGAGACAGCCGTATAATGTAGACACGAGAAGCACCAGGACATTAGGCTAATCCCTTCGACATACCTCATACCCAGCCCCCCATACGTTCAACACAGCATGGCATGCCGGATTTCTGCTTCCTGACATATGTATACACATTGTACAGCATCTTTCCTACCTGATTCATTCATGTTTTCGGTAATAAGTGTAAGAAAGGCATAATGTTACCGTGAAACGTATTGTTGACCGAATGGCGCTCCTGCGTAGTTATTGCTATACGATGTAGAGGTCACTCCCATCCCTTCGTTCGGAAGCACTCCGCTAGATGGCAGCACTTTGCAGTATGTCTCGTGTCTACCGGGCACACTGTTCGATGAGGTTATGTCGTGTCTACAGCGATTGCTATGTCACAGTGTGTAGTTTCCACCGCCGCGCTCGTCTTTCCGGCAACATAACCAGACCGAATCCTGTTTATTATCGTCCCGTTCAATTGTATGTCCGGATGATAATAAACGGGATTTCATATACGCTTGGACGATAATAAACAGGATCCTGTTTATTATCGTGTGCTGCATATGTATCGATATATCGGGTGCAATCAAATATCTTTTCTTTCCCTTTTCAGAAGTACCAGCAAAATGGAGTACGAGGAATTGTTCCACAGAAGTTGCAAAAGATGCCCGTGTAAAAGGCTGGAGATAGTGGTGGGGATAATGCAGTGCGTAGAGTGTGGCCACCTTGACACAGAGCACAACACGACACAAGGTAGTATATCACAGTTACACCGCCTACTATCCTGCCTTTTCATCATATGACTTCCTGAAATATACTTCCTACATTACTGTGCAATAATACAACTGTTTCTCCTTCCATTATTGCACAGAGCTACTGCCAGACATACTGTCCAAATTGGTGCTGCTGGGGAAAAGCAACGAGATGATCCTACGATACCTCAGACAGTTTGGGCTGTCCTTCAGGTATAGCATTAGGAGAACACTGCTCCATTCATTTTCATTACATGTACAGCTGGCTTCTCCACACCTCTACACTTTTCCAAGTACCGTATTTCCCCGTGTATAAGCCCGGGCTTCTACAAGTACTAAGTGGCAAACTGACCCGGCTTATACACGGGGCAGGCTTATACTCGGGGCAGGCTTATACTCCTATACCTAAAGAAATGCTCTAATGCCTTTACATAATTTCCAGAATTATCTACTATTACGACATATTGATGCCAATATTTTCAACAATTTGGTGACCAATTCAAGCTTTATTTCTCTTAAAAATTGAAGGAAAAATAGTCAAGTGGCAAGCAGTCAATCTTTATTTCTTTTTTTCCCAATTGCCAGCCTCAGTACTTTGAAAAGGCGGCTAAAACAGTTTGGCATCACCAGGACAGTACCGCTGGAGCCGGAAACCGTCCTAAATCTAGTGCAGGTGTGTAACATTACAGTCAACTGTATTCCTTTTCATCCATATCCTTTTCCTACCCGAGCATAGCACAAATAAACAGAGCAAACTTATATCACAATATTAATTTGTCATGACGTCATGTAGTACTATGTCATGCTGTTTTATTAATACTGTTAACACTAAACCAAGTATATGAATATTATTTCCGGTATAACCATAGAATGCTCAGGAGAAGTGTCAGGAGACAGCAGGCTACAGACGCGTGACAAGGATTATCAGAGACAAATTCAACGTGGCAATAAAAAGGTATTTCTCCCAACTTTGGCGTGCTGCTTCGAAATATTATTTTCGTCCATATACCAACCTACATCTCCAGAACCCTTTGTTATACCGTATGAATCATAAAATCGGTGGACTGTATCGTGTCTACCGCGGGATGCTTGGTGCAATACTGTGTAGTGTACACCGCAGAATATTAAATAACAGAGTGAGTGAAAAAATAAATTCTTTCCAAATAGGGACGATGTCATGGCAGCGGCCAGGGTGCTGGACCCGGAAGCCGGGGAGAGGAGGAAGGGAAAGAAGTTTGTACGGCGCATCTTTCAGTCACCGGTATGTACAGTATAGCTAACATAATATGACATGGGAATAACATAGAACGTTCCATTTTTTGCTATGACATGTAAATGTACGTTATAATACAAAGTTCCATCCCTTTTTTACAGGGGCCCAATGACTGCTGGTCAATCGATGGCCATGACAAACTGGCTACGTATGGGATTTATATACACGGAGCGATAGACTGCTTTTCACGGAGGGTGCTCTGGTGCACAACATATACGACTAACAAAAATCCAAACTTCGTGGTGAAACTATTTGCGGACACCATACAGAAGTTGGAAGGTATGTATACTTTTCCTTACAATATTATGTTCACTGTGTGTCCGCCATAACACTTGACCCGTACACACAAAATACATGTTATACTGTAACACAGGGAAACATGGGAAACCGGATGAAACCTAATGCAAGGTTTTATTTTTCTTCTTTTAAACAGTTGTGCCGAACAGAGCAAGGTTCGACCCGGGTACGGAGAACACGCTCAGCATAGAATTGCAGATGTTCCTGAGGCGTAATGGGACGGACGTAGCGTCGGAGCGACCGGCAGTGGTGGACAAGTCCAAATTGAACCAAGTAAATTGTTTTTCCCACTTTATATAGCGTAAGGGCAGGAAAAAAAATAATATCAATGTCTACAACATGTTCCTTCCTAACTATTATACTGTGCCTCTCTTGTGTTATTTCTACAGAAAATCGAGTGCTTTTGGTCCGGCATGTACAGGCATGTCACGTATGGCCTACACCAGCAGTTTACACAAATGTTGCGAGATGGGCTGCCTGTCGACGTACAAGAAAACCGGTATAAAACTTGTATATTACCACGCAAAAATATGAAACAGCATGTCTTTTATGTATCAAAGAAAAGAGTTTAATTTTTTAATGAAAAACAGCAGTCCCATTGACTAAACCAAACAACGCCGTATTTCACCCACCCGTGAACCCGTGAAAAAACCAATGGCCGTAATACGGCCCTGTGACGTCATCAAAATGGTGCTTAATTTACATTTGAAGGGGATATAATTAGGCTATTATAGGCCCCCCCCCCATCATAATTTTCGTATTTTAAATCGAAAATGATAAAAAATTAACACAAAGGCACACTCATTTCAAGTCTGTTGACCGGTGTGCCACATTTCGCTCGGCGTATGGCCTCGTGAAATACGGCCCAAGGTCAAATGGTGAAATAACCCGGCCAACAGACTTAAATGAGTGTGTCTTTGTGTATGTATTTCATTTTGTGTAACGCACCCATGCTTTGTTTCACCTGCACAGAGACGCGTTCATCTACGTCTACCTCCCATTGGTAAAGCGGCAGGTGGACGACTACATTCGTGACTGGAACCTTCACAAGATTCGCCAACAGAAAGGTGTGAGTCTGCCGTGTGGAGGATGTCCAGACGACATGTATAACCATCCTGATCTTTTCGGTAAGCCCGTATACATGAATTTCTCTGTTTCCCTTCCCATATTGTTAAGCTATTTGACCTCTGTATGTGCTCGGCCGTTGAACTGTTTGTCACCAAATAATTGGACATGTGATATATGTAATTTTTTTTCTTATTTAAAATTTGACAGGGGGCGAGCAGTGTGGGTATCATTACGGTGTTGAGGCGGCAGATGACATGGAATTCGCGGCAGAGTACCATGAGATAGCAGACCACTTTGAAGACATTGTACCGGCACAGTTTAGGGCAGAGGCAGACGAATTCCTGAACCAGAACAACATGGTGTTGTGCATGCAGAATGCCCAAGCTATTTTTCTAGCTTTGTGTGATCGTTAAATATAATGTGTAGAACATGTCGATGCAATGTAAATAAAAGTACAGAGAGCATGTGAAATAGAAAAAAAAAGTTTCCGATGGTATAATCATATAACGTGTAGCACATGTCGATGCAATGTAAATAAAAGTAGACCGAGCATGTGATATTGTACAAAAAAAAATTCCCAATTGTATCATGATTTGACTATATTATTTTTATGAAATGGTTCACTTCTGTATGTAACTAATAAAGTGTCATGGAACAGTAGACAAATGCACATAATTTTTCCTGCCCTCACTGAATACAGTAGTCTATCTTACGCTTCACCACGCTGGCTTCTGCCCGTAGTAGGCCTCCTCGTCGAAGAGAGAACCTATTACTTTCCCCAATTCCTTGGCTTCCGGCCGCTCCTCTGGCTTCCAGCTGAGAGCCATCTGTGTGACGGGTAGGAGGGTAGGGGCCACCTTCTTAATTCCTTTCGGAAGGCCTTCAGACGTCATGGCATCTTTCATGTGTTGCATCTTGGGATAGTTCAGTGCTCCGTTGTTCGCATTTTCTACAATTATTAAGGCGGTTGCGTAGACGTCTACAGAGGTTTGCCTCTTCACTTTCGAACCGTTGTACACTTCGGGGGCCATGTACGAGAAGGTACCCGCTCCCGGCCCGCCCCCGAAGTTTGTCGCATAGGTGCGCTCCTCACGAGCGCTCTGCTTTATGCGGGCGATACTAAAGTCGAGCAGCTTCACCTCGTAGTTGGGGGATATCATGATATTCCCTGGTTTAACGTCGGAGTGAACGACGGGGATGCTGTGTAGGTAGTTCAGAGCGAGGCAGAGCTGCTGCAAGACGAACATGCTGTCGTCTAATTTGAGCACTTCCTCCTGTGAGAATGAGAGAGAATCAGCTCCTGTCATTAGGGTTACACAGAGTACTACATCCAGCCGCAAATCAGGACGACTTCTAATGTAGTTGGCACACTGCTGTTTCCCTCTCCACATGCTGCCGAAAAATAATAAACAGGACGACCCATGTACTTGGTACGTAAAAGGATGTATCGTGACTACATGCTGCCGAAAAATAATAAACAGGACAACACATGTACTTAGTACGTAAAGGGATGTATCGTGACTACATGTTGCCGACAAATAATAAGCAGGACGACCCATGTACTTGGTACGTAAAAGGATGTATCGTGACTACATGCTGCCGAAAAATAATAAACAGGACAACCCATGTACTTAGTACGTAAAGGGATGTATCGTGACTACATGTTGCCGACAAATAATAAGCAGGACGACCCATGTACTTGGTACGTAAAAGGATGTATCGTGACTACATGCTGCCGAAAAATAATAAACAGGACAACCCATGTACTTAGTACGTAAAGGGATGTATCGTGACTACATGTTGCCGACAAATAATAAACAGGACGCGCAATGAACCATATAATGCGGGACAAGCCATATCATTGCGACAGTGCGGAAAGTGCAGTGTCACTTGAAATATGGTACTCACTTTGGCCTTGATGGTGTTCATTTTGCGCATTTTCTCGTAGATGCGAGCGAGATTTCTGCCGTTGCACAACTCCATCACGATATGTATTTCATCTTCGAGCTGGCATACGGCAAGCAGTCGAATAAGATTGCGGTGACGCATCTTTCTGTATGGTAAAGAAAAGGGGTTAGTTTTGTAAAGGACAAGTAACATGCATATGGTATGAAAGGTGGAACACAATGCAAAGCGCGGGTATATCTTTGTTATTCAGTTTCTTTCGTATGACACAGCGGGGAGAAAAGAACAGTGAACAAACTGGTTTCTTCTCCTACTCACCCTGCAATGTTTATCTCTGCCAAGAATATGTCGACCGAGTGACTCGTCTTGATGGTTTTTACAGCAACTGGTCCATAATAATCACCTCGGTACACCGCTCCAAAGTTGCCTCCCCCGATTTTGCTCGCGTAGTGGACCGTGTAGTCTTTTTGTTCTATGAACTGCAGTCCGGACTCTGAAAAATAAAAAAAGTGAACACAGCTTGTATGATAGGTATAAAGTGTACTGTCTCTCCATCTCGGTTCTATTATTTTAATTTTGGCCACTAAAAGAAAGAAGGAAAAGATTAACTTTATCCTTCTAGTATCAAGTAAAAATAAAATTTATATTATATAACACAGTACTATGCTACATTGTAAACACCTTACAGCGTCTCACCTTGGAAGAGATTTGAGCACTTCAGCACGTTCACCCGGCTGATGTACCCCTGCAACACAACCTCATCCTCCCCCATATAGCTGAGCTTACAGGTGTAGCGTCCGGGGGGGACCAACACGAAGGGGTCCGTCAAGCCCAGGAAGCGCTCCTCCCCCTCCTCCAAGGCAAACCATTCGTATACCAGGTCCTTGCTCAGGAAGGGATACGCCACCACCCCTATGTAGGTCGTCTCCAATGTTGTGTATACCTGATATGGCGACTGCCATAACAGGGTCATACCTGTTACAAGAAAAGAATAGAAATTGTGCTATAAAAAGAGAAACAGGGGCCATTTCAAATATAAGCAAGGTTGAATAATTGTTGAATCAACATCGAATAAAGATTGGTAAACATTTATCCATCTTTGTTCAACCTCCTGTGCCCACTGGGTTACAGGGCATGATACAGAAGGGAGAATTCCAACATGTTGCTGTGGGTAAAATAAAGTATTTAACATAGGATAGCAATGCCGGTTGCATCTGTGTATACAGGGGGTGGGGGTCCTGTACACACACACCATCACCCACTTCATCGGAATGGGAACTTTTTTCTCAATGAAATGAATGAACAGCCGAACAAGTTATTCATGAACGAAAAATTCTGCTCCTCCTAAACCATTTTTGTCTAGAAAAGCATGTTCTAATGAGGTATTATTACTATAGAAATGTAGAGAAAAAATCTTGGCATAGCAAATCTGCTGCTTAAAACAGTCTGCTCCTTATTACCGTCCTCCTCATATCGAGATTTCACTGTAGAGGTGTAAATCTTCCTACCTTCGTCCTCAGCCATATCCGGCCACGCGTTATCCTGGGCGACGGACCGGGGGACTCTAACACCATCTTCCAAGTGCATCTCGATTTTATATATGTCCGTTTCCCCTGATACAAAATAAAACTTCTGTTATGCTGTATGACAGCAGGAATATGTTACATTTTCAAACAGCTTCAAATAAATAGACACTTGAATAATTAAGTGTGCAATTTTGTTGCAGAAAATCTACTTTTTTCCTATACATTTTGGCTCCTGCGTTAAGAAAATTCAAAATTAAAAAAAAAAACGCCCTACTGAACTTTTTCAGTGCTTGTTGATGAGAAACCAGATTTTTTTTTGGAGTGACCTTGATATGTCATGGAAAAGGGAAAAAAAGACATATAAATTATGGTACCTTTGGCCAGCTTGGCCAGCAGGTAGTTGTGATCCGGGTTTCTCGACTTCCACGGGATGTAGGGCCCGACCACTTCGTCTGTGTCCGTCAAATATTGTAGAGCAAAGGCGGTGACGGCAGTCCCGATCTCCTCCTGTGCATAGTTGTCTGGAGGGGCCATCGTGCTGATCTTTCTTCTCGCTACAAAGTGAAAGGTGAACAAAATCTAGACAGGAAAAATTGTCTCATCTTGCATTGTAAGGTATGTACGTGAAAGGAAGTCAAAGCTATGTAGTACTATAATATCTCTGCCTGAACAAGAAAAAAGGACGTAAAGTTTATGACATAGCAATTTATTTCATGTGTCTCTTTGTACTTTTTTTCGGGTTTCTTTACCAAATTAAAAGAACAATGAGAAAGGAACTTGCAACAAAGAACAGGGAAAATGAGTTGAACGTGACAAAACATGAACACAACCAAATATTATATCACCTCACCTTCTGGCGCTTGGGGTAAATCCTGCACAGGTTGGGAACAGAAAAAACACTCATTTTTGCTGTCGAAGTACGTCATATGTTTCATAGAGAATGAGGAAAGAGGACATATTTTATGTATTATTTTTATTTTACAGGGTAGAAAGAAACAGGATTTTTGCCTGTGCTCACCTTCTCCTCCTCCTGTGTTCTGGGCCTTTTTTTCCCTTCATACGAGTGAGTGGAATCAGGTGGAGGTGGTGGGGAGGAACTTCCTGCTGGCCTTTTTTTCCCTTCATTCGAGTGAGTGGAATCAGGTGGAGGTGGTGTGGAGGAACTTCCTGCTGCGGAAGAAGGGACTTTGGTCTTTCTCTTGGCAGAGCGTTCTGTGTCTTCTTTTCCAGCACTTCCCGTTGTGGCAGTTTTCTTTCGGCGAGACGGAATGTTGACTGGGGGTAAATCAAAGCTACGCTCGGTGTCCGACTCGTTTGTCCTCCTTACCTCACTCAACAGAGAGTCCTCCTCCTCCTGTAAAAATTTTTGGGTACTTAAATTAAAATGCAGTTCCTACTACATTAAAAGCACAGGTAGTACTTTAGATTAAAGTAAGAAGACTGGATGGTAAAAGCACCCAAAAAATTGAAGGATGTAATGTATTATATTTCCACTATATACTATGTGCTAAGGCCGAACAGAACACTTCATGTACGCTGTATGTATTAGAAGAAGGGAGAAGTGGCTTACAGAGGACACCTCGTTCTTCTTGGTGGGGACAAAGTACCCCTTTCCGTTCTTTAATAACGTTTGGACCTCCCGATCGTTGTTGACCTCCGGCCCTTTTAGTCCGCCCAGGAGCAAGGCCGAGTGAGATTTGCTCAGCGTGTCGTAGGACACCATAGCGAAGACGCGGGCACAGCGGTCACGAAGTCCCTTGAACGTGACTTCTTCGTCCGGTTGGAATTCGATCTGGAAGAACACCGGTGTGACCATCAGGTACAATATAAACACAGAAAGAAGGTGAGATGGTACTACATTACACCAGGCATTGCATTATGTTACATGACATAACTTGTTGTGCTACGTTGAGTCGGCTAATTAGGGATGTATCGCGTGTACATTCGGCCGATAATAAACAGGACGCGCCATGTGCTGGGCAGGATAACGGATGTGCCGTGTCTACCACATGCCAATAATAAACAGGATGTATCATGTCTATATACCTAGAAATAATAAACAGGACGCGCCATGCGCTGGGCAGGATAAAGGATGTGCCGTGTCTATCACATGCCAATAATAAACAGGATGTATAATGTCTAAATAACGAGAAATAATAAACAGGACGCGCCATGTGTGTATGAAATGCTGACGACAAACAGGACTGCTGTCCCCATATACAGCACTGGCGACGGGCGTCACAAGGATGAACATGGAAAAAAAGTGATGCGGGCTAAAGGTCGAGTGAACACTTCTGTTCATTCTACAAAACTTTTGTTTCTTGCTGGTTGTGTTTATTTCATCAGCTTATTATTTATAATGAGTTTATGTGAAATATGGTAAAGGGAATAGTCATAATATGTTTGCAACACTTACACTGACAGTCTGGATTCCACGCCTGTCCTTTTTGGCACGGTTACCCCAGACACCCCGGACCTTGACTCTTTCCCCCCGCGTTATTTCGAAAAGCTGTCAGAGAATGAGAAAGAAAGAATGGAAGAATGCATTATGAGAGAAAGGACCTGGTTACAGTACATACGAAAAATGGGTTATAAATAGTCTACATGTATCAGAATGCTAACATGAAAATAGAAGTGGCATATAACATACAGAAAAAATGAAAAGCATGTATATACGGTACTGTATAGCCCTATATAGTATAAAAGTAGGCTTCATACTAACCCGGCGCACCGGAACCTTCTTCTCAAGAGGCGTGGCAGGGATGTTCCGCAATAGGACTTTCCTTTTTTTCCCCACCTTTTCCATCTCGTTCAGCAATTTTGCTCCTGTAACATGTGATTCACTTTGTTGTACTGCGTGTGTCAAACAGATGGTAAAAGGAGAGGAATGGGACAATAAATTTTCAAATGGCATGTTAGAAGGGGAAAGGAGGGGTGACAAAAGGCCTGAAAATAATGTAGGTCATAATGTGTAATACGGTATACTTACTGGGTACATCGGGCACCTTGTGCAAACCTGCACCATGGCCACAATCTATGCAGTCGTGACAGCCTTCCACAACTGTAAATAGTCCGCACTCACACTCAGGCATACTACACTGGCCCATTTTCTCCTGCAGAAAAAAATACACGTATTATGTCTGGCAAATAATACAGTAGAACAAGATACGAAAAATATTACAATATAAGATGGTATAAGTAGGTGAAGGGGATATACAGTACTATGACATGGACTATATTACTGTGTGTACTACCTGGGCCAAATTTATCTCTTCTACCGTAACACAAGAAACAGGAAGTAGGAAAAAGTGTGGCTGTTGGGAGGGATGTGGAGTGTGTACTATATACGATAATAAACAGGACAACATGTAGTAAAATTGTGATAATATTTTGGTGGCAGTGGAAAGGTACATTGAGGTGTTAACACAGCTGTATGACAGTATGAACTTGCATTACTGAAACTTTATTCTGTTTGTAACATAGGAAAGGTGTATGATACTTACATGGCGACGGGCCATGTGAGGGGCGCAGTTGTTGCAGTAATGTGTGCCTTTTTGCGAGGAGAATTGAGTGCAGAAGCACCCACTTTCCACACACTTCCCCCGTGTCACTCCCTCGTGGTCCACTGGAAAGGCAAAAAGATATATTTTTTATCGCGGGTACATTCTGCCGATAATAAACAGGATGCGCCATGTGCTGGCGAGTGAAAGGGATGTGCTGTGTATATGAAATGGGAAAAATAAACAGGATGTATGATGTCTATATACCGAGAAAAAATAAACAATACACATCAGCATACAAAGCTGTGTGTTGAAAATACTGATGGGGGTGCCAGTGTGTTACTTGTGTATACTACTACGACGTGCGTGAAAACAGCAGGCGTGTTCATTTCATAACGGGCGATAATGGGTGGATTACAATGAAATGCTACAGGCTACCACATAGTTCAATACAAAATAAAGTACTGCACACGTTACGTGAAACACAGTGTATGATACTTACTTCAAAGTCTTGCAGGTGCTGGTAGAACAGGAAGAAAAGGATTGCAGTTATGATCCAAAAGCTTGTCCCTCGTACACGCCACGCGGAATCGCACCACTCACGCCGGAAGTGAATACTTTGTTTAAGCTGAGACCGTGCAGCCGCTGCTGATAATAAACAGGACGCCCCGCATCGCTTTCATCCCACGGGCAAAATAAATTGAAAAATAGCTGGAGAAAGTGTATTAGTTGTATTGTAAGATCAAGTGCACGGTATTATAAGACATATGAATCGAGGTTGCAGTAAGGTAATAAGGGGGAAGGGGCATCCGAACAGCAGGAAATTGCGAACTACGTTCTGCGTATATCATATCATTACGCCCCGCCGACAACCAATGAAATGCCGCCTCTCTTGACACAGCGGCATGCTGTTCTGCCGCAGGGCGGTATGGCGGAAATTGACAGTTGACAGCGCCAATTTTCGTACTTGACAGTTGACAGCAAGTTTTTTTCATGTTTTTCAAAAATGAAAAAAAAAATATTTGTGAAAAAAAATTAAATTTTTTTTTTTCGCCTGTTTTTTAAGGTGAATTTTTTTTTTTTTTCATAACAGTGTTTTTTTGGGCGTGAGCCTTGTCGGCCACCGTAAATATGGTACTAAGGCCAGTTTCTGGTTACCATGGCAGCCATTCCCACAGTCAAAATATTGGATAATAGCTCTAGTATATTGGAAATGTCATCAATATTGCAAACCTCAAAACAGGCCTAGCAAATTCCTTTCAGAACCAATTTTTTGACTAAAGGTGTCCTTATATGAGGATATTTGACCATAAAACCTAATTTTACATGAAACATTAGCCAGGTACATTGCTGGAATATGGTCAGAGGTGGTCCTGATGGGGAATACACTAGGAAGACAAAGCGACCTTTTTTGAGCACTAGTTATATGTTTCAAAATGTTATTTTAGAACTATTAAGTCACCAATAGTATTTATTTCTGTAACAAATCAGTAATATATTAATAATGTTACTAGTTGAAAAATAAGTTTTACATGAAAAGAACCATTTTCCTACTTCTTGATCAAATAGTGTATTATAGGATTATATAAGCTCTAACCGGTTATACAAAATAAGACCATGTGAAAATCTGAGAACTGAGACTTACCACAACATTTTATGTGTTATCTTTGAATTCCCCAGGTCAAAATAATTGTGTCTGGTCCCGGTTTTTTCCATTTTTTGAAAATTTGTTGTACAGTGTAATATCATATTGTGTTTATGTTCAAGTCAATCAAGCAATATGCCCTACCATGTGAACACCTTTAAAACAAATGTCATTTACCTTGCCTTACTCAACAATTGCCATCTGTATCCTATGGCATTTGAAATGTGCAACATAATTAATTATATTAATGCAAAGTGAAGTTGGTTGTCATCTCTGATGCAAAAATGTCATATCATATTTGAGATAACAACAGTTGGTTATCCATTGTATTTGCAAGCATGAAAAGTGAAGTACTGAATGAAGCATTGCATTATCATTACAGTAGGAAAGGAGAAACATTTAGAAAACAGCACTACTCTGCCTAATGATGCACACCTTGAACTATATTTGATAGAATCATTAGTTTAAGGCCATCCACAGTGTGAAGCTGAATTATAATTGTCAAAGAATAAAAACGTTCAGCACACCTAGAGCAGGTAGGGAATATTACTGTCTATAAGAGGCTCCAGGGTTATAGAGGGTGTCTTGATTAACACATAATGATTGACGTGGCTGTTATTGTGACTTCAGTTGGTCTGTTTATATAACCCAAAGATAATCTGTAAGCATCGGCCCGGCTGTCAATAGGAGGAATGATATAGACTCCTCTCGGGTAGTAAAGACCATATTCCGAGGCCAAGTGCAATCTAGAATAGTGGAGTCAATGTTAATGGATTTATGACCGATCTATTCTATAGTGTTTCAAAATGATCATTTCTAACTTGGTACTTACGAGTGGAAAATATCCCCAAAAAAAATTGTTCCTTGTGAAACGCTAGTGCTATTGACCATAAGATTGATCTATGAGTGGTCAACCAAAACCTCATCGAGTGAGATGCCCCTTTTGGACGTGTGCAATGTGATGACGATTCTTTATACCAATCTCAATGGAAGGCTCATTTTAGATTTATCTGTAGAAGCATAAAATAACATCATGTGTCATATTTAACACCTGGATTCGATGTCTATGATATCAGTCATAAGTCGTTCTGAAAGACCCGTTTTACACCCTGATAAATGATCATTATCACTTTGATGTAGATTTATTTTTATTTTATTTTACCAGTTGTTGTGAAACATCTTTCAGGGGCTCACATTCAGAAAGAAATGAGGCAATATTGTTTTCTAAATCATAGCAATGCATGCAACCAGTCCTGTAGGAGCCCTACGCATGTGTGTAGCTCTTACAGTAATTTTTGTCATATTACATCTCCTTCCCCCATGAAACCATACCTGCCTGTTCCAAAAATAGCTGGGACCATTATCTGCACCAATTCTGTCACTCAGTGATGCTGTATTTCCTTGCACTGATGTGACCCTTTAAGCTATGCATCAGACATTTGACTATTTCTCTCTGCACTGATTACTAGTAAGACACAACATCTCTACTGTTTTTATCCTTGATTAGCAAAAGAACTCGCATACAAAGAATAGTTTCATGTGAATCAGCCCCTGTATGCACCTTTCCCTCTAAGAGGATTGGATCGCCAGTAAGTCCAGACATTTTTAAGTCTACTAAGGCCACTAAAGAAAAAAGCTAGTACTCATCAAATTAAAGCGTATACTGTCAGTCGTGCAGTGAGATAAGCCAATAATGACTTTCATTTTCTCAACTTTTGACAGTCGACCAGTGGTTGTTTCTGGCATGGAGGTCATGGATTTTCACACCATGTGGGTCTCACACTGTGAGCAGGAAAATAGGAGTGTGGTTTTATCAGTGCTCATGTTTTATAGCATAATGAATGGGTCTTTAAAACAATTGACACCCTTAAAACCAAGAAGCTATAGGGTATTATTGGTCACATAGTGTAAGGCTGGATGGCCTTGGGAGGGTTTGCAATCTTGAAATACATCAGGAATCTATAAGGGTCCTATTAGCAGTATGCTCTTAAAAGAAACGTACATGTATGGTTTGTTTCCTAAGCCATCATAAACAGGCCTGGACAATCCCGGACATTTTTCCATTACAGCTATATCAGCCTATAGGGGAGGTTCTCCCAGCAAGGGGAGATCTTCCCTTACTTGAGCCTGCCCCTTGCTCGGCACCCTGCCCTTATCTCTACAGAGATAAGGGCCGCCAGGAGAGATAAGGGCCGCCACCGGTCCGCCCCTCCAAGGAATCTCCCAGTGCAGTATCTTATCCAGGTGTGGTGGTAAGGGAGGGGTGAGGAGGGAGGGGAGTCCACATATAAATGTACCTTATTTAGGCTATATTTTGACATTTGAATCATTATATCTCGAGAAATACAAGAATGTTATACAAGCCCATTCACATACAACTAACTATACCTATAGATAGGTAAATCATTTTCAGCAAATAATGGTAAGATATCAGCAAATTGGATTTTCTGATTGAACCGAAAATTAATGTATATCAACCGAAAATCAAGGGAAGAAACCCCCTCACCCTATTTTGTTAAAATATGCCTGCAGCTTCCAATGCTGAACCTTAAACCTAAATTGTAAGCTGTGCTATGAAACTATTGAATTTAAATACCTTGACATAACCATTGATGCCCACATAAGGCCATCTGCAGATCAGCTGCCCATATGTTTTATTTGCCCAATAGATCAAGATCTTGTATCACAGGAAGCAGGTACACAGATTTACAAATCAATGAAAATTGAATAGATACTATTTGATATTGCATGTATGTTCAAAGATCAACACATATTACCAACTTGTAACCTCTTCTGTGAAAGGTATTTGGAAATTGTTATAAAAGATGTGTTTAAACATTCATTAGCTTTGCATTTCAAATGTTACTTGCAGTGGTTAAATAAATCATTCTTTGGTTTCCCATTGTGTGTGGTTGATTTAAGAAGTAAGAGGTCTATATCAATTACACTTCAAATGACCTGTTAAGAAACATTTTGAGAGTGCTTTTGCCTGTGTCACCAATATTACTAAACACAGTGTCTTATTACTGATGCCATTGCTGAATCCCATACGGTTCTTTCTACATATTCCTTCCTGAATACCGTACTGTTGCGCCTTACCTATGGAGCTCATGAATATTGTAAGCAGTGCCCCGCTGGGTTGCCTTTTCTCCACCTGGAACCTTTCTTACACTCTGAGCTGCCTCACTAGCCAAACCGGCTGCTGGCAGAATGCTACTGACCACCATTGATATACCACCCTACCACTAGTTTGGCTCCCTTTTTACAGAACAGCCCAAAGGCCTGGGTGATACATTCATAATGAATGAGGAACTCTTATGGCAAGCCAAACAGGCTCAATGTTAGCAGCACTCCTTAATAAAGAAGAATTAAAGTAGACTTGATATATTTGAATTGGGAACTCCAATGTGCAGGTTTCCTAACACCTACATTATGTTCATACTTCAGCCAACCATGTATAAAACATGTTTAGCTTATTATGACTGATGAGTGATGAATATGGTCAATACCATGCAATTGGTTGATTGACGTCATGAATGATGCTAGAGGTGCTGTATCCAAAAATGTTTTACAAAGTTACTTAATCTTTTAATTTTCAAATACGAATTTCTTTAATAATCGCACACATGTATGTTAGTTCAGTATGGAAGGGATCAATACCACTTACACTTGTTCTATTGTCTATCATCAAGTTGGAAATGACTAATGTTTTCAAAGATGTTAAGCTACCCTACAGTGAAGGTCCTAGTGTCATAAACAGCCTTGGAGTAGCCAAGCAACCCCATACAACCATAGATTCATGAATACCAGCAGAAGGGTAGGCCTGCAGTAAGTACTAACCCCCAGCCATCCATGAAGGCTGACTCTTTCTCACCATACAATAAGCTAGCAACATCAGGGAGTTACCCACCCACCATCCCAGAACATTGAGTCTCATGGTAGCTATACTTAATGGACTTCATAGCCTGAAGATATTAATATCTGGGCTCTTAGTACTCATTTGAATATACTATATTCATTAGAAATCATCATGTGCAATAACGAGTGTGTTATAAACTCGATAAGAAGATAATAAGGGATTGATGTTCATAAGAGAATGACATACTTATTAATGATCCTACGAAATCAGAATGCAGATTACACAGGAATACAGGGACAATGTTGGGATGCTGTTGGTAATGCACAGGACTATTTTTCGCAGTGAGCCTTTTTTATAGTTTTATCTGTCACAGGAAATACTTCTCCGTTTACCTACTTCCATAACACTCCGATGTTATATTCAGAATCACCCAATCCCATTAGTATCCATGTTGATCATTTTTACTGCAAAAAGTGTCAGGAACAAACCTGCAGGTTTATGAAATGAGCTGAATAAAAGAGGCATAGCGAGAAAGAGACGTTTCTGTATGATACCGATGCAGATTTTTTATATGTATTGCCATGATAGAATAATCTTTAGCGCATAAGCTGGGACTCCACTACCCGATTTTTTGGGTCATTCTCACAAACCGATCATACAGGTCTTTACGGTTTATCAGGTAAAGCTGGGACTCCACTACCCGATTTTTTGGGTCATTCTCACAAACCGATCATACAGGTCTTTACGGTTTATCAGGTAAAAAAAAAGATATTTCCTATATGTTATTGTGCATAAATCGGCCGATTAGATCCCTGTGAATGGGGGAGCATCAGATAAATGAAAATCAAACCAGTTTGAATTGTGATCGGAAGCCAAAATCGGCCTCAGATGGGAAATCCGGGCCCAAATCGGGACATAGATCATGTTTATATAGTCTTAGCAAGTCTAATTTCCACTTGAGCATGGAGCTTTTATAAACATCAACATGTTTATAAACACAAACCTATTGCAGGGTCTAGAGTACCTCCCTACTTACAGTATACACATAAATGATTCTTTGGTTTGAGCCCGATTTGTGAGAATAGCCCCGATTTGAGGACAAAATCGGCTAGTGGAGCCTCACCTTTAAAAAAAAGATATTTCCTATATGTTATTGTGCATAAATCGGCCGATTAGATCCCTGTGAATGGGGGAGCATCAGATAAATGAAAATCAAACCAGTTTGAATTGTGATCGGAAGCCAAAATCGGCCTCAGATGGGAAATCCGGGCCCAAATCGGGACATAGATCATGTTTATATAGTCTTAGCAAGTCTAATTTCCACTTGAGCATGGAGCTTTTATAAACATCAACATGTTTATAAACACAAACCTATTGCAGGGTCTAGAGTACCTCCCTACTTACAGTATACACATAAATGATTCTTTGGTTTGAGCCCGATTTGTGAGAATAGCCCCGATTTGAGGACAAAATCGGCTAGTGGAGCCTCACCTTTAGAGAAGAAGGCCTTATTGCTCATCTATCTGATGGCTATGGCTAAGAGGCTCAGATACCTGATATTGCGGTGCAATGGCTTTGTGTACAGACAACATAATTATTTGTAATGTGTACAGACCTCTCAGAGGAGTCTTATACGATGTCTGCATCATGAAGGCATTACCGCTCCGTGAAAAGTCTGATACACAAGATGATGGAAGTAATGATGATTTTAATGTCAAGGCATTGAATGATGATGATGAGAGGTCTCATTTTTGTATGAAACATTATCTGCGCATGGGATGCAATGATTTCTTGCTAAAGGCTAAACACTTTCAATCAATAATTGACTGACATTGATCTCAGATAATACTTCAAAAGATTGTAAGATATTGAGGAGAATATAAATTCCTCTTTTATTATGTTGTGTACAACATATTACTGACTTTACTCTTCCCATACCACAATCCCCATAAAAACAGGTCGGCCAAAACCTGAGATTTTTGGATCAAATTCAAGATGGGATATTGGGATGACATCACCTTTTAGAAACTGAAAGAATTTTTAAAATATTCAAACTAGAATCGATGAAAAATAAACAGTTTTAAATAACTAGAAAGTAAGATATTTCAAATGTCCCCATGTCTACTGAGTAGGGAGTTACAGCCTAATTAATGCAGTATCCAGATGTTGATATTGCAAATACCTGATGTACATGATAGGTTAGGTGAAGCCTGAAATGTCGTGCATTTCCCAAGCAGTTATGACCGTAATGCTTTAACATTTAAACACAACAAGGATGTAACCTTTTGCTGAAAAGAAATTCCAAGGTTGGCTGGCTCGCCCTGGGTGCCTGGTGCATGGTGCCTGGCCAAGACAAACTACCAAGGAACTTTTGTCGGCGAAACAGACCTGAAGGGGTAGAGGTCTTTATTATCATTCTGACACTATTGGAGGATCTTGCTTAAATAGGCTCCTGGAGAAAAGGACACCACAACAGTGTGTGTGAACACAGAGAAAAGTAAAGGAGTTGCCATCACTCTGAGAGCCAGAGTCTAATGAGCTTGACTTTCCGTTCCTGAGGTGTCAACAGCAAAAATCGAGACTTAAATACATATGTGGCATGCAGGTAAGGTGGATTATGGATTTATGTCAGGGTAGAGTACAGGGCAACAGAGAAGTAAGCAGGTGAGGTTATTGCACAAGAGAGGTCAATAACAAGACATGTTTTCATGTCCACCACTTCTCCTTGTGTGAGAGGGCTAAGTTATATCTGCCTCACACTACCTTCTGCAGACTGTTGGCCACGTACATCAAATTATACATCTATTTGTAGTAATAAGCAGTGCCATACATTATATCTCAGTCAATTAGTGCCCAGCCTTATGGTTATTTCACTTGGTCACAAATATGGTGACTAAGCTCTATACAGTTGATGGTCTTGGAATATATTGAATAGTTTATCATCACATTTTATGCAGGTAAGTTAAAAGTTTAAACCTTTTGCTTTGACATCGATGAATGGTGAAAGGACGGGGTTGTTGATGCTCCGCTACTACATCCAGATCTGACCAGGTAAATCAATTTTACCGCTCTATTGCATGACTGACAGGTCACATGTTCACTTGTTCTAGTTTACTGTAGTCTTATTCGCTGGGTGAATGAATCACATTACCTCATGGATTATAAGTTTTGATCCAAACTCGTCAGAAATGAAGTATTTCCTAAGTCACAATGCAAGACATACTTGAAAATGCCTGAAAATTTCAATCAAAGATACGTCTGAAAAGCCTACCCTCACATTCCTTTACTCACCCAAAATGTAGCCTGCTCACAGTGGTACACCCTATGAGACTGTTTCACTGATGGCGTGGGAGCGAAAGCTGTAGAAAGACCCAGGGCTACATAGCTACCCTTTGACAAAAGGTCCAATTTTCGGCTTATTCCATGCCTACTTTACAGTAGTTAGCATTACGATAACCTGTCCTGACACATCTGACATACATTGAAGCTTTCCCCAGCATATATTCTAATACTGCAAATAGTATTGAAAAGAGAGCATTTTGAGAAACATATATGTAATATGTAATATGTTTTGGTGAGTTAACATGTGAGGACACGGCCCGGGGCGGCGAAGCAGATAATATAGGCCTGACCTTATGGACTGGCTGCTAAGTGGGACCAAAGAACAGTATGCAGAAGTGGCAACAATCGGTCAAGCGTGACACACCTTGTGCACTGAAATGTCAGGAGTCCTAATGGATGGAGTAATTGGGGTTGTACAGGGGTCAGTGTAGGATATGGAAAATGGATAGGGTGTTCATAATAGGTTTGGAGGAAGTAAGTGAACCCAAAATTAGCATATTCTCTATTGAATGCTCTACTACCCCTTTTCAATGTTTCTCTGTGCCTCCTGGTTATTTTTGTGCTGTAACTTTCTAACCTCAGAAGGAAGGAGAGCTGAATCAACTCATGGCTCAGATGAAATCAAACACGAGACTTTCCATTTGCCTTACTAGCTCGCTGCAGACTGTTTCATCCTGTCTCCACAAAATCCGGATAATGTAATTTGTTATGAATAAGATTTGTGCTCATAGATTTGTAGGCCCGACAATTCACCCCTCGACTATACAAAAGAGGCACCCCAATCAAGATCTATGTTCCAAGTGATTCAGGACAGTGCTCAAGCAATATCCTGTCACTCCGTCACAGCTGCATATGTACCATGCTAGGGTAGACTGACCTAAAGGTAATAACCACGTACCATGACATGTCCACCTTAATTATGTAGTTATTCGTGTATGGTATTGTACTTATTTGTCCTTTTCTGGAAAGAGTATCACTTAAAGTGTACTGTGATACACAAAAACAGAGCTTATCATAAATGAATGACTACAAAATTGAGGTGGATATCTCAAGGTACGTGGTTGCCTTTAGGTCAGTCTACCCTATATATTGATAACCACACAATGTCAATTACATCTGTGCCTGAATGTGCGGCCTTGTTAAATAACTGTGTTAAATGTCTAGTGCATAGGATTTTATCCATATATGGCAAAAGAATAAATGCTGAGCCAGATTATAAGAATCATAGGCTGAAACAGAGCTGTGCTGGAGATGGTCGGCAGGGGTTGTTAGTATTCCTGCACACTCACTGCCTGACTTTCAGGTGAGAGTGGTTTTAGCGACAATGACCCTGACTTTTCTGAGTGTGTTCCTGATGCAGAGTACCTGTATGTAGCGTTTGAGCACAGGGCATGGAGAAGAGCAGAGCACTCTGCAGCAGAGTACTCTGTGTAGACACGTGGCAGGTCTTTGCCCTAATGATAAAACTCCTTGCTGCTCATCTCCCGCACAGCTCTGTTTCAGCCTGTGATTATAACGATGTGGTGCTATCAATAATACTATCAATATATCTTACAGTATAACATTGTGTTCACATCCAAGTCTTATCATTGATGTAACACTATGTGAACACCTTCAAAATAAAGGTGTTCCATCAGACAAGTGTGAGTCATTTACGTTGCCTGACACAACAATTGCATTTTGCTCCCTATTTCATTCGAAATATGACAACAGAATTAATTATTTTTGTTTTGATGCAAAGTAATATTGCCTGTCATATCTGATCATGATGCAAAAATGTTATATTAAATTTGGGCCACCCCTAATGGTAGGCTTTTCATTGTATTTGCAAGCATGAAAAATAAAACCCTTGTGGGTGTCGTGAAAGCATGAAACAAACACAGGTTCCAATTCGGTTTTACTGAGCAAGTCAGACGACAAACTTTATAAATTGGAAGTTTATCCTGTGCAGTTGATAAACATGATACATGTCAAAGTACAGTCAAGTCAAATTGAATCAATCATCAATAAGTGTAGTTGATACGTAGTAGACCTGAGTGTGTTACATGTGAACGACTCAATAAGTGGTATACAAGTTACATCTCAAGAACAACAAGTGGTATACAGTATATAGACATGGCATACATTTTCAAACATGGTATACAGTTTCAAACACCATAAGATAGGTGTACATGGCTGAGTCAGTCTGAGGCAGTTGGTGCAAAGAGGGTGGCCATGGCTTTGGACACCCTGGCTGATGGCTGAGGAGGGACATAGGTAGCCATAGCTCCATCTGACTTCCAAGTGCCATGTTGCCTTAGATCCATCGGTCAGCACCTGCGGCCTGGGCAGCCAAGGCTCCCCCACGTCTGATGGAGTGAGATGACGTTGACTGTGCATAGGGGCACTGGAGTACCACCAGGGCCTTCCTGAGCATCAAGACCATGTATGCCGTTGTCAGTGGGGTTCTGTCACGAAGGGTGAACGCCGGGTCATCCAAGCCACCAGGGACTGATGCGACATAGGTCCGCCACGCTGAGGTAGGGCAGGCTGGTGACACAGGGATTCTTGGCAATGCTAGTACCAAGGGACGATTGGAGAACGTCCTAGTCTTTGTCGAGTAGATCAGTACAACCAGTCCGTTGGGGTGTGCCAGGACATCTCTCCTTTTGAGAGTGTGGGGGCCACCCCACATAGAAGCAGCTAGTGACACCAGATTAGATATTCTCAAGAAACCACAGTAACCAATCAGGATCGCTGCACACAGAGTCGGCCTGTCCGGGATCTGGGACAGGAGTGCACAGGCTGCCGTGAGGTACTTAGGCTCCAAGCCTGGGGCCGGTGCCGGGGTGTAGTTGTAGAGGCGAGATGCTCCTTTTTCGACATACTTAGCCGACCTAGACCAGAGGGCAGATGGGTTGCCTCCATTGTCTATGATCCACAGCTTAGCCCCTGAGGCATAGTTCTTCCTAGATGTTGGTGAATCAAGTGAGTTAGCCAAAAATTGCATGAACATGCAAGAGTCAGCAATAGATGGGTGAAGTAGGTCTATGCCATAATATAGTCCAAATAGCAAGTAGTATTCAGCTTGACGGGCTCGGTTCTTGGCTGTCTTTTCAGTGACTGCTGCATCATAAGAGTCAGCTGTCTGCTGGCCTAGCGGGGTATCTACAATAAATTTGACAGGTTATATATTTGCAAAATATGGGTGTGGTCTGACGTGTTGGATCTTGCTCAAGTTCATTTTGGCTATGAGGTGGTCAGCCTTGGTGACCATCTCCGGAATGTGCTGCCGAGAGAGAGCATCAGCAAGGGGGATGTCACATCCATGCTTGTGTGTGATCTGGAGAGAGTGGTCCCCTATTGCAGCATCAACCCAGAGCTGGCGTGCACAGGCCGCCAGGACCTTGTCTGAAGTCTTGCCTGTGTGGAGAGCTTGTTGAGATCCCATATTGTCTGTGTAGATGACAATGTGGAGACCACGGGTCACAGGTGGGTGTAGTGACCTGTAGGCTATGAGCAGGTTTGCTGCCTCCCGGTGGACAATCTCTTTGTACTTTGACTTGAAGGCTGCATCACATGTGAGGTGGTAGTAGTGTGTCGAGGAGTTGCCACCCCCACCTTCCAGAGATGAGTCACAGTCCAGCATGAATTCCTGTCTTGGTGGAGCCAGGAGATGAAGTCCATTGGCCTTTGCCGCATATGTGTGGAACCAGGACACATCAGCACGAAATGCGTTGGAGAGCCATATAGTGCCATGGTCAGGTGCTATTCTGAGGGCGTCCAGGATTCTGGTGATGAACCTGCGGGCTGGGGGCAGGCACTTGCTGATGTGAACCAGCTTCCCCACCAGGGACTGTATGTCCTTCTTGGTTGCTGACTTTCTATGCAGCCATGCCTGGCAGTGTAGGACTATGTCAGCCAGCTTTGGTGGGGGTATGGTGAGAGTGAGTTTAACTGTGTCCAAGGTAAAGCCAAGCCAGTCCATAGTGGTTGCTGGCGGGGAGCATTTGTCAAGGCTCAATGCTACCCCGAGCCTATCTGCTAGGGCCAAGAAGGCATGGTAGGCTTCAGTGGCAGCCTGGAGGCTGCAGGCTGCACCACAGAAATCATCCAGGTAGGCCAGGGACCATGCTCTTTTCTTGGCCAGAATGTATGTCATGGCATTGGTGGTTCTTTGACAGGCTGCGGCTGAGAGTCTACATCCAAAGGGGGGAGTGACGTCCAGGTATATCAGGCCCCGGAACTGAAGGGCCAATAGAGGTAGGTCACCTGGGTCAGCCCGGAGCTGCCTGTAGGCCCGGGACAGGTCCGATTTCCATAAATAGGCCCCCGGGCCAATGCTCAAGACTTTTGTGCACAGGTCCTCTATAGATGGGAGCGTGTAGGGCCTGAATTCACCATCAATGACATTCTTGAGTATACCTGCATTGACCCCTGTGCCATCCGGGTATGACATGTCAAGTATGATACGACGTGCATCTGTGTCCTTTTTAGGGGCCGTCATAAGGGGTGACATATGGGTCCATGGTGTAAAGGGGGGTGCAGTGAATGGGCCTAGGATCCCACCGAGCGTCCGTTCCCTATGAATAAAGGCCCCCACATGGGACTGGTGGTCTGTGGCAGAGGAGTGGTTCTTGTTGACCATGGTTGGTGGTTGGGGGGCAGTATAGCCCACTGGCCAGCCAAACTCAAGGTAGTCACAGAGGGCCTCATCATGGTAAGCTGTTAGGTCCGACCTCCAGTTCTTAATGTTCAGCCCCGATGGGACTGGGAGTCGGGCCCCTAGCCTGTTAGGGAGGCCTGTGGTTGAGATGGCCTTGTAGAGGAATGCATACGCCGGGTAGCTTGACCATTGTGAGGCATCAAGACTTGGCCAATATGAGAGTTTGATAGGTGCAAACTCCGTAGGTGACAGGCCCATCTTAATGGGTTCAGGGTGACAGAATGCTGGGTCAAAGTCCAGGGGAACATGAACAGCATGAGCCATTGAGTACTTGTAGCCTAGGCCTAGTTGAGGGGGTGCGGCCATAGGCTTGGGGCCCAATCTCAAAGGCGCCAATGTGGGCTTATCAAAGGCTTCATGTGCGAGTGCAGTAGTGGGGCCAATGGATAACAGTGTAGAACAGTCCATGGGTAGGCCTATGTTGTCAGCATTATCAGTCCTATATAGGCCGGGCAGTGCCGGCTTATGCATGAAAGGGAACATTGTGTGGGTCTAGTTTTATGCGACATGATGCTTCAGCATGGTAATGGACACGGTGTAGGTTCACTCTGCACCAAGCACAGTGGTGACCCATAGGCTGACCATCATCAACGTGACTATCAGGCTTAGAGCAGCCTGCCTGTGAGTTGAAGGCCTTGCATGGTGCATCTGCGCGGTTGAGTGGCTTTGGGAGAGTGACCTTTTTGTGTGTGTCCTGTGTGGCCGATCCCTGAGCTGCTGAGGGGGGATTAGGCTTTGATGTAGGATAGGGCCTATACGTGTGCGCTGATTGCTGAGGCCTGACGGCAGATGCAGGAGGCGCATAAACAGGTGGGGGCTGATGAGCAGGAGGGGCCATAAGGTGCATGAACCGGCGCCCTGCTGCATTCCGTGATGTGCCATGTCGTAGAGCATGTAGATCCAACACGTCAGACCACTTAAGCCTACCATCTGCTATTTTGGTGAGCATGTCCTCAGACCATGAGCGGACCTGCTCCCATATGAATTCAGCCCAATCCTCCGCTACATGAAGGATGTGGGGCGAGAACTTAGACCTATCTTCTATAGATGTTTTAGAATCTGTAACCAGGCGGTATAGGCCATACATATACTCCAGCTCTGATAACATATTTAGAGTAGTTTTGACCCTATTGAGACCTCTAAAAATGTAGTGGTGAGCATGAGTGTTCTTACCCTTAATGGCTGTTAACTGGTGCGCACTGTTTAACAGCATTTGAACCCTTTCTCCGAGGATCGGGTCATCAGCCTGAGCAAAACATGTGGGCAGGTTATTAGGCTGAGCAGGCTGAGGTCTAGGGATGGCGTCTGCGAAGAGCTCAAAGATGTTGTCTGGGCGAGCCTGCAGGGGTGCTGGTTGATGGGCCGCAGGTTGGGCCAAGAGGTGAACCTGCCGTGCCTGGGCCTGAGCAGGCTGAAGGTCAGGCGGGCAGGCTACATCAGCGTCCGCAGCAGACTGAAGAGACTGAGGCAGGCCCGCATCCGCACGGGGCGCGGGCCTGGATGAGGCCTGGGCCGCTGTGGAAGCACGTGGCGTCAGCGTGGCGGCACGCGGCGCCTGAGTGGCGGCACGTAGCGCCGGGGCATCAACACGTGGCGGTTGGCGACCCAGATTCGGGACAACAACTTCAGCATCTAGATCTATAGTCTTAGCGGTAGATGCCAAAGGAAGGGCCGTGTTAAGGTGTTTCATGATCTCCGCTGCATTTGTGTCCATCTTTTGTTCAATGTCAGCAACACGCTTTGTGAGAGTAACATCCTGTGCACCTGGCCGCGCGTGTCCAAGGCACGCGTGGCAGGGAGAGGAGTTTTCTTTTTAGGATTTTTACTCACTGTCTTTTTGACAAGCGGGACCGGAGTCGATGACGGCGGGTCCTTTGACTTGTCAGAGGGTTTGCTCCTAGTAGCCCTCGGCATGATTTGTGATGAGTGTAACACAAGTAATAATCTAGCTAATTAACTAAAGATTCCCTGCCTAACTAAAAGTCGACTGCGCCCGGTGTGTGATGGAGATCAAAGAGGCCGGCGGCAAGCGTGTCGGTGCTTTTATAGTCATGAGTTCACAGAAATGACACCAGGGGTGCGGCGGGGGACGCTGGCTGTGGTTTGCCGCGCTCAGGGAGAGTTGGTTTGGCTTCTTCCCACCCATTAACTGTAATTCAATAATTACTCATAATGCAACAGGTTTTATTCAGACAGGAATTAGGCACAAGAATCACCACATGTGCAAAAGATACGACCACAGCCTTTCAATGCATCAATTATATATATAACTGGTTAACTTTGGGTTAACTCGAAGGATAATACAGAGTCGAAGTTCAGCTAGGCTGATGGGAATAGCTCTGTCCCAGCATAGGCTGGTGCAGGGTCTGTAGCAGGGCCTGTAGGGGCCCCTAGGGTTGTGAAGGTTCAACGAAGTGGTGTGTACCGGGTCTGAGCTCGTCCTGAGACAAACTCGCTTAGGTAGACGTCTGCGGCTCCTTTTATGCTGGGGTTGCGGACCATGCCACCGGAAGCCCGGGGTCAGTGTTGATGTGGCACCACAGTGCTTCCACCTGTTATACCTCAAAAGAACTTAGCCCAGATAACAGTGTTGACGCGGAACCACAGGTGCTTTCATCTGTTAGCACCTGCGGGTACCTTGTTTTTGAACAAACCTTAGAATGAACAAACGCGCCTAACACCAGGACTTAGTATTGACGAATACCATGATATTGGTGCCCCTACACTACAGAGAAAACAGCACTTCTATACCAAATGATGCACACATTGAAATATATTTACATTCATTAGTTGAAGACAGTATCATTTAACCATCCAGAGTGTCACGCTGAATTATGATTGTCACAAGATAAAACTCTATAGCACACTAGAGCATATGGCGAATATTTCTTTCTATGAAAGGCTCCAGTGTTATAGAGGGTGTCTTGATTTAAATATATGAGTGACGTTGCCCTTATTATGGCTTCAGGGAGTCTGTTTATATGTGTCGAAGGATAAGCTGTAACTATCAGCCAGCTGTCGAATGATATAGACTCCTCTCAGGTGTCTAAAATATGCTGCTATAATGTACCCAGCAACTGCTATAATACCTTTCAGTGACAGCACTATCAAGATCTCCCCACCACTAGATGTATTTGTGTATACTACTGGAATCCAAAAATAACGTAGCATGTTGTGCACACCTAAAGTAGGATTGACATTTACGTAGGGAAATGCATGTACATGTACCTGTTGACACCTGTTGACACAGGGCAGTTCTGTCCTCCCACATTAGCAATGAGATACAATAATGTCTTCTAAATTATAGCAATACTTGCAACCAATCCTGTAGGACCCCTACCAATATTTGTATTTCTGTCATGTCATATATCCATTCCCCCCTGAACTTATACCTGCATGTTTCCAGAAAATACCTGGAACTGTTATCTGCACCAATTGTGTTGCTCACTGATGCTATACTTCCCTGTACCGATATGACCCTTTAACCCTTACAGGCCCAGAACTATTTCACCAAAGTGAGATACTTCCAACGTGATTAGTATACCATAAATGAATCTGAAACAGTTGAATTTATTGTACTTACATAGGGTTCATATTACATTTCCTGAAAGCTGTTGCAATATCCTTTTTCATGCTAGGCCGTCTATGTGAAAAATGCTAATTTCGGTAACCATGGCAACCAGAAACGTTCTATTTGTTATTTTTTTCAAAACTTTGCACTAGATTGGCTGCACTTTGAGCCATGGAGGAACCGTCTATTCTATTGCCATGGCAACAATCGAATTCTTGTATCACATCCCCAACATGGGAAAAACATATAACCTATTGAGGTCAGTTACATAGTTTGATGTACATTTTCCATGTTGCATTTAAAGAAATATGATGAAAACTAAGATGACAGAGGATAATATTATCATCTGAGAGAAAACTCAGCTCAGCCAGTGGGCAAACTTGAAATTGAAGATATTTAGCCTTATTTTCCTACATTACTTGCTCTAAAATTGTGAAAAGATATTGTATAAAAAAGGTAAGCCCATGAATGAAGAGCTGAGGTCATCCCGGAGACATTGGTATGTCTTACAAGGGTACAGACTCAATATTTACATGATAGAACCATGTAGAACCTGAGATATGTGCAAAATACGCCATTTCACGCCATTTTACGCCACTGGGCCTCTAAGGGTTAAGCTATGGCTCAGACATTGGACCGTTTATCACTACACTGATTACTAGTAAGGAGCAATTTCTCTACTGTTTCTATACTTTAATAGCAAAGAGATATTACATACAAATAACATGTTAATGTAGATCAACCCCTTAACACTACACACCCCCTTGCTGTAATAAAAGATGCAGCAAATCTTGATGTGCATGTACACTTCTGTTTCTGTAGATACAGTCTAACAGTAGCCTGTTGTCTAGACACATTCAGACAATAATTGTGACTAGCCCAATCAAGGTAGACTATGATATCAAGCATGATAGCATTCAATGTATTTACATTATGCTGGTAACAAAAGACTAGAAATTTCCGGGAATCTCTCCCTCTCCATACACACATTATATTATATATATAGTGAAAATGAGAGCTGTAACGCAGCCAACTGACAGCTGCCCCCCTAGCTCAGACACTAGAGTGTATCTCCTCTGATGAGATGAAAGCAAATTTGAGTCCTGGTAAAACCACCTGGGTAAATTGTATAAGACAAGATGGTTTTGTATGAACATTATTTTTACACTAGTATCACACCCTGGGGACCTAGGGATTTCAAAACACATCTTTAGATCTCTTATTCAAATCCGTGACATATTGGGAATATTTGCTCATATAATCCCCTGATATTACTTGAATTAAACTCGTGTTTATACCTGGTCTGACCCCTGTTCAACCTGCGTTATTCAGTGGTGATTCACGGGAGCTTGTTTCCAGCGTACGAGTTGTCAAGTTGTGAGGACCCTGGTTTAAGTCCTGGGCAGAATTGATATGGACAATCTCATTAAGTGTTCCACAATATTTACATCATAGTCCACGTTTCTGACACACTGCCACAGTCTCACACTAATTTTCTGGGCAGTGACGGTTTGGGAGAAGCCCAGCATGAGAAAATCTTTCTCAGAGTCAATAGAGAGCCACACTGCCTTTACTATTACTACTATCGGGGCTGTGTTGTCATTCTATTTTCCATTTCTGTTACATTATTGTACCTGTCACCAAAGGTCACAGCAGCATGTAAAACCTTGCAGTCTTGTCACACTTAGTCATAGTATCTAGGTTGGCATGCTGATAGTAAAGAGACAGGTCGATGGAGACATTTCAGACTATTCTTTCCAAGCCGTTGTGTTTATGTAGGCTCCATCTTTTTAGGAGAAACACAGGTCGCAGAATTAAATATTAACATGAACTAGCCTATGAATTCAGACAGAGGACATGAAAGGTTTTCATTTGTTTATAAGTGCATGGGATTTATTTTAGAATCATTCTAGAAAACTAAATGAGAAGGCCCAAACCCTGGACAATATATAAACCAGAAAGATTATACTACATTTACCATTAATATCAGGCCAGTGTTATAATTGCTGTGATCTACCAATATTACCATCAATATCAGTGCTAATCATTTACTAAGTGTAGGCATATTCAGGTAGTAAACTAAGATATGTAGGAGTGAAATTCATAGAATTTCATAGGCAAAAGAACATTCCATTTTGCTTGTCACTCTAAGTAGTCCTACAAGCACAGCGCATTTCTCCTATTTCTGCGGTTTAAATTGAATTGTGAAATTCCAGTTGCAGAAAGAGAGGGCACATCATTTGACCTATAATAAATGGGTATTTGGAGACTTTTTGGCTGACTTAATTGGGTAACTCGATCCCATCAATTTAAATTTGAAGGGCTTGAAATAATTCAAATCCAAACCCTCCGGTTACTTTATGCAGTAGAAAATGCATTTTCTCTATGGTAAAGGTGACTGAACTATGTACTTTACAAGCGTATTCCTTCGCTGACAGGCCAGTGTTTTAATTGCCATGATCACCCAATATTACCATCAATTATATTAGACAGTCTTAAGCTGCTCTCTTAGTCTCTATGCTAAAGGATAGGCACTTTTAGTGACTAACATCAGAAGGTCACATCACCAAATATATTGCTTATGTCTCTGTTCTATTGTAATATGAGGCATGTGTATGGGTAGCTGGATAGATCGATCTCCTACATGTATAGCGTATAATCATAGCAGAAGGGTCCCAGGCCTAGCCTAGGGGTCTTTAACTTAATTGGCATCCTTATGAAACCAAGAAGCTAGAGGTATTGCTGCTTACATAGTGTAAGCCTATATTGTACACTCCAAAAATAAAGTCGTCTGCAGACTATTTTATGTGACAAGGTAGCAGGTGTTCTAACTACAGTTGTCAGATAAAGCACAGGTCTACTTGGCATGTGCCAGCCCAAAGCCTGACGTATGCCAGCCCTAGACACATCAACTAGGGCCTGATTCAGGATTCCCCCTGTAGGTGGTATCAGTATAGCATGCATTATGTATAAAGTAAGGCAATGAATTACATAATTTCTATGTTGATCTTAATCATAATTATGGAAATACACATTCATGCTTTGGAGAATCTTGAGAATCATCTATTGGGGATGCTAGAAAAGGTAAAAGATTCAAAGTTTTGATATAATTAAGACAAAACAAATATCTGTAGGACATAGACACCTCTTTTGTGTTTATTTGAATAGTACAATAGCTGCAAGGAAACTCTCATTGGTATGACACCCACATATATGTGTTAACAGTCTGTTGCTGAGGACTAGGAATACTCTCATACAGACATTCAGGACATGGCAGGGATTCCCCTAACCCACAAACCTGAGAATTAGTGGCATGGACAGTAATTATGCCTAGGCTCAGAACCCAGTGAGCTCCACCTGCAGTAAAGTAGAGGTTATAGTGCACAAGCTAACCCTTGAAGGGCTGCATAGTGCTTTAAGGTGCTATGCTCTATGTGATCATAATGCATGAATTCAGCCTTGGTAAGTGTGTTCTCCTAACTGTTAGGGTCGGCGTGATGTATGAAGGCAGTCTTGACGAAAAGACTCGCCAGATTTACATTCATGCATCATGCTGACAAAAGGATTGAAGCACATTTAAAGTAGTTTGCAGCCAATAAAGGGTTAACCTTTCTAGGGTTGTGAATTTGAGGACCCTAGACTCCACCTGGGCTAACATTGTCAGTTAGATGAGTCTAGTGTTGTCTTGTGGGATGGTAACTTGGTAGGTCCTCAGGTAGACAACCTTTAACTCGTTTATTTTATGACCGTTACTTAAAAGACCCTCAACTCTTCTTGTAAGACGACCATTTGACAAGTTTGGATCCCTTCATTTTATCAGTGTAAGCTGTTCTATAACACTACTGAATTTAAATACATTGACATTACCATTGATGGTCGCATAAGACCATCTGCTGATCAGCTGCGCATACGTTTTATTGAGTCAATAGATCAAGGCCTTGTGTAGCAGGAAGCAGGCACACACGTTTACAAATCAATGAAAATTGAATAGATACTATTTGAAATTGCACCCCCTCTAGATAGGGGACTTTTGGTGAAGGGAGACTTTCAGTTTGGCTTTGCTGTTTCCTAGTAAATCATGAATGGGGAGCTATTTGATACCGTTTCTTCGACAGTTTGTGCAGCTGTGTCAGTAGCTTTTAGGTATGTCACATTGTTCTTTTAAGTCATGCACAGGTCCCTATCGGTTATGATAGCACTAAATGGTGTTGTTGGACTTCTCTAATACTTTTCAAATCATGACAGTTTTTAAAAGCGGCAGATAGCACATGGTACGAGTGTACGTACGCGATTTATAACACTCTACCTCTTGGAGATAATATATAAAAACTTTTTTAGAATATTTTTAGAATTGGCAGAGATGCATTCTTAGGCCCCATTTGAGACTAAAAGCCTTCTCCATTTCACTACTTACATGATACACATATGCTATATGAAGAATCACTCAGTCCCATTTGTACCCATATTAATTATCTTAATGCAAAGAACAAACCTGAGATGAGCTGGATAAAAGAGGCGTAGATATGTTTTTATTTTGTTACACTATTTAAAATTATATGGATGAAGATTTCTTTTTTCATTACCTCCATAACAGAATAAGTGTTCATAAAGGAGAAAGCTCTGTTAATTACTTTTCTGATAGGTTTTTAATGCTTGGCTGAAATGTTAAGATACCTCATTAGAGGCAATGCTGATAAAGAGGCGCAATGGCTTTGTGTACAGAAAAAAACAACTATTTATAATGTATTAGGCACTAGCGAGATACTGGTGGCGTCACCATGTGTTCCTCTGGTACCAGTTGTATCCCTCTAGTCACCAGCAAGCAGCTCAGCCAAATCTCATGTCCGAGATTAGGGTACAAACAGGGTGTGAGTATTCTGAGTGGGTTGTACCTAGGCATTCCTAATGTCACCTGTCCCTCATAGAGTAGTGGTTACCCAGTGGGCACAAAATTCAGTTCAACGTTGAATCAATGCTGAATCAACATTGAATCAACAGTGGCAACCAGTTATCAATGTTGATACAATGTTGTGTGCTCACTGGGTAGCATGGTGGATTCATGATGCATAAGCTCAAATCCCTGTCAAGTCATATCTTGGTGAAAAGTGTTGCCTGGTGTAAACTACCAAAGGAACTTTTGTTTGCAAAACAGAGCTAAAGGGGAAGAGGTTTTTGTTATCATTCTGACACAAATGGAGGATCTTGCTTTAATAGGGTCCTGGAGAAAAAAGACACCACCACGGTGTGTGAACCTGTTTCATAAAGCACAGACCAGACCCACTCTGCATGTTTCATTAAATATAATAAACATCTCGAATAATGTTCAACTATTTGCATACTACTGGGCCTCTCTCTGTGGTGGCTTTGGCTGCTAGAGGAGGAACATAGGGCCAACACTATTACTACCTGCTAAATGGGAGCGAGGGGCACCATGTGCCAAGTATCAAAGATTCTTTGACCAGGATTTTGAAAACTGGGGATGGGGTGCTGTTGGGAATGAATTCCCTAATTAAAACCTTTGGGCCAAATATTAAGTAAGATTGTAGGGTAGATTCAGCTTGAGTTGGACACATACCTTGAGACGGACACTCAGATTTATGAATACTCAACTATTCTAATCTCTATATTTGTGAGTAATAGTAACCTTTCGGCCTCATTTTTCCAACAAAGAACTACTCGTCCTATCCTACAAAGATAACTAAAGATCTCAGTGCCAGTCTCATGTTACATGTCCGAATCAAACAGCCTTTGTGAAACACCTTGTAAGAAGGCACACCTTTATTAAAATGGTCCAACCTTGAGAAATAATCTCCAGATTGAGGGATAATGGAAACACATCATGAAATTTTTGCCTAATCATTGGGAATATGTCTGATTGCTGGAGGCATGACTCAGTATATATGTTCTGGAGCCGCTGTCCATCCCACATCAGAGCATCGCTAATGGATGGGGATAAAAGTCATCCCATTGCTGTCAGCAAGGGACTTCTCCCTCACAGTGAAATAGTCCCTAGTAAGCAAAATCCCTTCAATAATTGAAGGCATGTGGAGCCAATGCTCATTATAGTGATGAGGCTAGTTTTACAAATAAGTCTTGTCCTACATAATATGTCATATTTGCATATTTAACTGTAGTTAATGTACAGCACATGGCTGTAAAGGTTCTCCCCACAACATCCTTTGCCTATTTGCGATTCGAAAGGTTTGCCCTGTATGGTAATTTGTAATCTCTGAAAGTGAAAGTTTATAAAGAAAGAAGTGTACCTTTATTTAGGCAGAATCCAGTATGGCTTTCCCATAATTTGCAGTAGACCCCACCCTAAATGTGTTAACATGGAGATATAATGATATTTCATTTCAAATAGAAAAATGAAATATGACAATTCAGAAAGCCGAATAAGAATATGATTTCTGAATAAAAGTCTGTGCCTAATTCCTTTAAAATTATAGTGAATTAAGATTTAGGATTGTGTCATGTCCTTCCATATTTGAGAAACCATTACTGGAATCTGCAAGTCACATCTTCTGAACTTAGACATGATTGGAAGGCTCGTGACTTCAATTTAAAAGTAGTCCTTCCCCCTGCAGAATCAGTTACTTTTACTGTACACATACATGTATGATAACAAATAATAAGGGTGAAAGTCGACGACGTGCTCAAATATCCATTAACCTCCCCCCCCCCCCATTTTCTGTCTACATAGCCCCCGTTTCAGCCCTTTTGAAACTTGCTGGTCAAAGACTACACCCGGTCAAAGACTACACCCCTCAATGACTACGTCCGCTTAAAGACGTTTCAATTGTATCAATCTCATGAGACACAGTCTTAAACATGACATGTTATACCACAGTGGGCATGGAGAACAAAGCATATCACACATCTTGTATACTGCATACAGCCAGTGGTATAAATAAGTTATAGGCCTTTAAGGCTCCCTTCACTGTATTTCGCGTACAGCTCGGTACTCGTACTATAACTACTACATAATATGTAGCCACTGACATAATCGCTATAGACCCATGTCCAGGCGGGCATGAGATATAGGTATGTGGACTTCTAAGACAGTATGCTAACAGACCACTATAGTATACACCTCATAAAGTCAAGCTGAACTTGAATTTGAAAACATGCTGTTGTGTGCGTGTATAAATGAAGTAGGTGTTTGATGATGCACACATCCTTTAACTTTGTAAACTACCAATTAATAAAGGAATGGGGCTTGTACTTAATAAACCTGTCTCAATTGATTGCTGAGCTGTCCATCAGTCTGCGTCAGTCTGTGTGTTTATCTCTATGTGCCTCACCTTTTCTGCCTACCCAACTGTGTGTGCCTATTGACCAATTTATCTATTCGTTATCATTGTATTCTCTCTCCTTCTTATCATTAGTTTTGAAAGTCCCCTTTTCATATATCTAACTCATAATAGGTTCCATTTTTTGAGACAAGGTAATTCTCTGTGGGAAAGTCAATGCTGGGACCTATAATTACCATAGAATAAGTTTCCCCTCTCCTGAGTTTCAATAGAAGCTGCTATAGACTGCTGGAAGTTACTTCTCTATACTTCAAGAGATTGTCCCATTCAGACAGCCAGATATAAGTCTGCGGCAGTGCTACTTGCAGAGGCGGGGGCAGACCTCTGACCGACCCCCCAGTTCAGCATCCTGCGGTCAGCTTTTATTGTACAAAAAGACAGGCCATATGTGGTCTTTGAACTGGCCTGAAGGCCTGCCATTTTCTATCACCTTGTCCCCTCCCTTCATGTCGGATATTGGCCCTGTCTGCAACCCTTGAGAGGTAGAGGGATGAGATTACCAGATAGTAAGAGGCTTAGCTGAGTTTGGCAGTAATATCCGTCCACTGCGGCTCCCATAGGAAATGTAGCCGTGTCTGTGGCCAAAATGACTCTCGTGTCTCTGACCATTGCATGGGGCTTGGGGCATCACACATGTGAGCATCTTGGCAAGAATACTTGAACTGTCACCAAAGCTATGGTAAAACTGGAGAAATATAAGAGTGAACCTGGAGGAGGCAAAGGTGAGCCAGGAGAAAGGGGGTACCAGAGGAGGTTATTAACATGTCCTGGATGCATAATAGGGCCCCCAATTCATAAAGCACAGTGCAAAAACTTAGCATTTTGAGCTGAGATGCAATTCTGTTCATACATGTATCCAATGTGGACAATTACATATGGCAATGATCATTGATTAGCCATGGGTGGAAGTAGAAGAATCAGGCAAGGAGTAGAAGAATCAGGCAAACTCTACACTCATCCACCTCATAGTGAGACTTCGCGAGGCATGGAGAGTTAAGGTGTAGCTGTGGAATGGCTAACAAGCTCGTCTTGAGTGGATTGACCTTCCCTTGCATCTAAAATTATGGCAATACCAGAGACTAGTTGGAAGATTACCAGAGAGGATAGATTCAACAGTCCTCGCCCCCAACACCCCCCCCCTTTGAGTGCCCCTTGGTCCAGCTCATTTTCTATTAGCCATTATCCGTGAAGGACCCTGCAGGTGGTAGGTGCCCTTCCGTTGTTATTGAGCTGCTCCTACCACCTGGGGTGAGGGCTGCATGGGAATGGATGGGGATGTAGATGATAATTTAATGATCTGGTGGTATGGAAACACGCATTCCAGTATTCAACAGCGTTTATTTGTACATTCCCATGGTGAGGAAAAGGTGAGTTTTTCTTATCTTTAATCAATAAGGGTTATAAATAGATACAAAGGATCACTTGTTGGTTGGATATGGCACTTGTTGCATGCCAGCCGTGGCTGACTTTCAACTCACATCTCCCTCAGAAATAATTAGATTATTCAAGTTAAATGAGTTTTACAGCACTTAATGGTTTTCATTAATCTTTCATCATATGATAATGGCTATAGACATAGCCTTGGGTTTCCTATTGTTTTTCATTGGCTAAAATAGTAGCCTGATATATAATATAGTTTATGTTGATGTATCATTAACAACACATCCAATTTCACCTTTTACCCCTTACAGATACAATTAATTCCCTGCTAACAACCAATCAGCAAATGTAATAGTAGTGATTGGACTGAAATGGTCCCAAAAGAAGACTTTGTAGAATTTCGAATTTACTGACCATGTCTGGGTCATATTGTGTACTGAATACAAAATCTCGTTCCCCTCAATATCATTTCACAAATTCTATGATGTTGGAGAAATAGCAATATTAATTCCAATTTCACGCGAACACATTTTAATGATTAAAAGTGTGGGGCACCAATTCATCGGTTGGCTATTTGCAGGGCTGTATTCGAATAATTTGAATAGGCTACTTCACTGAGCTTGTTCTTTGTTATTTCCTGGAACTGGCTCCACTAAATCCACGGTTTGAGAACAGCTGGCGATGGTCGACTTTAAATTCACAGTCTTAATTAATCCAGCTGCCTTTTCCATAATTAATCAAGTAAATGAAGCCTGTGAAAGTCAACGCCGCATTCAATGTGTAAGGATCCAAAGCAAAGTCTGGGGCCTGTTTCAAACAAAAAAACTTAGATGACTCTAGTTTTTGAACCCAAATCCATCAAATACAAGCTCTAGCTAAGGTGTGGAACACAGGCAAATAACAAGTAAACATGTTATCCGTTGGACACTATCTAAGTGCCCATCTCAGCCAAATGGGCCTAAATGTCTACATTGTCATGAAATACCACACACTATAAATAAGAAAAAATTCCCAATGATTTATTATAATAGGGCTATTGATAAATGCATGTTTAGCGAACCATCCCGGTGCAATTAAAACCTTGTTGGCTAACGGGCTTAAAACATAAATTTATGCATACCGTAGTGGCTTGAATAAGCGCACCTGCGCTTATCAATTTCGATGGTACCATTTACCCTGCGCTTATACAAGACCTGCGCTCATTCAAGATCCAAAATTGGCCTAAATTTTCATTTCAATACCCTCATTTACCCTGCGCTTATTCAAGACCTGCGCTTATTTGAGACCCCTGCGCTTATTCGAGCCACTACGGTATCAGGAACTAATGTGTGTTTCCCCCTGTGCCATTAGGAGCAAATTCAATACTGATAGCTAACATCATCCCCTTTCTGGGAAATTGTACTAGGGTATTTCTAGTTCAGAGAATTACATCAACATTTTTCTCTATTCATTTCATCATTTCTACCACAAGGTAAGGGTTGGTAATAATAGACGCCAGTGATACTAATTTGAAACTCTCAGACTTCCAAGTAGTGAATTTAAGCCTCTTCCACGGACTGTTTCATTGTTTAAGGTTTCAAGTCTCATTTGTCTCGTAAATACATGTATTAGAATTATCGTTACCAATGGAAAGTGGAAAATTCGAGAAATTGATAGGGGTATGGCATTTGCATTTAATATACCTGTCTGTATTATTTGTTGATCTGTCTGTCTGTCTTCATGTCTGTCTTTGACAGTTTGCATATCGATCTCTATGTACCTCTTCTTTTCTCCCTGTCCCTCTCTGCATGTCTCCTGACCTATTCATTCCTATCCTTTCTCTTTTCTCTATACCTCAAGAGCTGATTGTCCCATTGATACAACTTGATAAAAGTTATTGACAGCGCTATACTTGCTGACCCCCAGTTCAGCATCCTGCGGTCAGCTTTTATTGTATGAAAAGCCAGGCCATATGTGGTCTTTGAACTGGCCTGAAGACCTGCCATCTTCTATCACCTTGTCGCCTCCTTTCATGTCGGATATTGGCCCTGTCTATATCCTGTTAGAGGTAGGGGATCAGATTAACATGAAAGATGCTTAGTCAAGTTTGGCCGTAATATCTGTCCACTCTGGCTCGCATGGGAAATGCAGTCCTGTCTATGGTCAGAATGACTCTCGTGTCTCTGACCATTGAATGGGGCTTGGGGCATCAAACATGTGAGTATTTTGGCAAAGACCAATATGGACTTTAAAGATCCTACTTCACAAAAAGACTAGGGTCAACCCCTGTTGAAGAATATGAGAGTGAACCTGCAGCAGGCGAAGTAGAAAGGGAAATGAGACAGAAAAAAAGACCTGAAACTGAAGAAAATCCAACACATTCTGATAGAATACCCATAACACTTTGGCAGCCACATTTTACTATCTGTGTGCTATGGCCAGATGAGCGATGTACGGTAACTGTCTTTTCCTATGTTCAAAATCTATTGCAGATGTCCAAATATGCGATAGAATGAGCAGCGATGTAGTTCGGATATTCTTTTGAACTTTACTCAGGAATCATCAGGAAAATATTCTTCAAAATCTAAGAAAATGATTCAAAGAGTAAGAAATACACTGCACACGATTATGAGATTTTCTCTGGTTGCTGGGGCATCACTGAACGCCATTATCATCAGTACTAACGTTGTAGCAAGAAGGATTCGTAGTAGGAAAACTTGTACAAAAGGACATCTTTATTGGAATGGTACAACCTTGAGAAATAACGTCCAGATTGAAGTAGGGTTAATGGAAACACATCATGAACTCTTTGGCCTAATCATTGGGAATATGTCTGATTGCTGGAGGCATGAGATAGACTCAGTAGATATGTTCGGGAGCCGCTGTCCATCCCACATCAGAGCATCGCTAATGGATGGGGATAAAAACTATCCCAGGGCTGACAGTAAGAGACTTGTCACTCATAGCGAAATGGTCCCCAGTGAGCAAAACCCCTAGTTAGCTTAGTGCATAGCCCAAAGCTAATATTGATCATGGTAATAAAGCTGAACTTCCTAGCTTCACAAATAAGTCTGCTCCAACATATACATCTACATCAGATCTTCCACCACAGAATGTAGTTAAATATAGTACAGCACATGGCTGCAAAAGTTTAGTGCTTCAAAAGTATTTCCTCCTCCTAATCTTTTCATACGTTTTCCTCGTCATGGGTTTCAAATATACTTTCTTTCGGGGGGTAAGGAAGTGAAAAAATTATGATAAACCCACGAACTTCAGGAGCCCGAACTAAATAACAAATGCAGATTAATAGGCTGTATTGTATTCATTTACTCTCCGAACCACGCTAGTATGCTAATCATCAATACATTCAACTTGCTAGTAAGAAAAGGTGACCCTGGACCTGCTCTGCCACTCTGCTGATCCCGTTCTCCCGAGTCAGTGCCAAACACACATCCTTTTCACGGAGCTTTTTTTTTTAAAGAAAAGCCCCCTCTTTTCACTGCATGGTGAAGTCAATGAAAAACACCCCTTTTGCACTGTCCAATCTCAAATGCCAATAAGCTCTATCTTACTTTGTTTTAGAGATATCTCTATCTAATTAGCATAATTATGAAAATTCCCAAATATCCAAACTTTTTCAAACAATTGGTCACAGCTTTTAGTCTTAAAAGGGGATTTACATTCCGTTTTCAGCATAGAAATCTTTGTGGGGCCTGTAATCATTAATTTCTTGAAAAATTCAATTTATCTAGAATGAAAATTATGTTTCCGTGCCAACCAACAAGTGCAAAAACACCAATTTAGGCCTAAAAACGTTCTTTTTACGTTCCAAATATGGAAGGTTTTCACTAAAGTTCGAATTTTCTTAAGTGGCTTATTGTATTCTCCATCAAAAAGTAGTATAGAACAATTTTTATGATATTTTGAACATTGTTGGCTATATGGAGCCCCCTGGTGGCCAAAGTTGGTACTAAAAATCCCCCGCGGAGGTCCCTTTTGCCTTGTTGATCCACGTATGTGGGAGTGCGAGGGGGCAGGAGATGGATTCATAAAATGAACAAAGGTTTTATCATATTATACTTAATGTCATTTAACTCTCACTTGAATAAGAACTGTGTTTTGTTATTTTCTATTATAAGATGGTAAACTTATCATGTTATGGATAGCCATACACAGTGCTATAGGTAGGGGACAGGAAGGGCTTGTTGGTGCGTACCACTATTGTGGTACAGTCCTGTGAATTGGGCCATACCAGTATTCCGGTACTATGCATGGTACTGGGGCATACCATCTAAATGGTACATATGGTATCATTAGACCATGACCATGAGGCCATGGCAAGGTCTGCGGCCCCCTCAGTACCTTAACTGTAACACAAGAACGATGGGTATTACCTATACCAACACAGAGGGCATGGGTGGGGGAGAAAACACCAACCTTTTTCAAGTTCTTTTTCTGTTTATGACCTTACCATTCCATTAGGAAATAAAACCAAAACGTAGAGTGATAGATCAGTACCTATTCTATTAACCTGTGGATTCATATTTATCAGCAAACCTCGGAAATGGATTGTACTGGGTCTATTTAAGAATATTTCATGCCTGTGTCATTTTTAATGCATGACATTTAAATGCATATAAATGACTCTATTTTGTTGATCGGCCAGTGTATAGATTGAGATGTCCTCTTTCCAATGGTACCAAACATGATATATAGTATATTGGGACTATTTTTTAGATAAATAGATGCACTGATGCTGGTGGGAAGGCCATGGTTTAGCTAGTCAGACTCAATTTCTTAGTTTGGCTTTTATCAAATGTATTTAACACATCTGCATATACATCTGAGAATCTGAATATGTACACTTTCTTTGAACTAAATTTGGGATTGTATTTTAAGTAGCAGATCTCAGTGATATTGACTGGATGAAGAATTACTCTGCTCTGCAGTTTTACGTAATAACGCATCACCCACGTTGTACAACATCTTTATTCACAAAAGCACCATAATACACTTTTCCAGCTTTCTTTGAGCTGACACTGTTCGCTTAACCACTCAATTCAAAAAGAACAATATTTAAACAAGCAAAATGTGTTTTCCACATGTGAAAATTTGTTTCTATTAAATTTGTTAATGCATTTATCCAGATGGGATCAGATCAATAATAAAGTGACACTTTGTTTGTATATTCAGAAAGATATGACAATTAATGACAAAGCGGTATCCTTTTTTTTTCTTCAGGGATTCCTTCCTGCGATTCTTTAAAAAAAAGGAACAGACTCAGTCATGTGTCATAAAGTCACCAATAGATAGGCAACAATCTGAGGTACAGCGTTTTTGTTGATTATAGAAAAGGAAAAAAATGTTTGCAGCCCATTGGCGCTCATTGTCACACATTAATACTATGGCCGTCCTGATAAACTAAATATCAATAACTTGTCAATAAACGTTGTCAATGTTGCTCAGTACATTTTTAACATGTATGGTGAAGTATATCAACATTGGTGTGGACATTTCCACATTGAATCAACATTACATTGAGAATGGATACAATGTCATGTCCCACTTTATTTTCCTTTTCTGTTATCGTTCCCATTTTCGGACGAACATTCCCAGTAGAACATGGGCATAATGAAATGTATATGTAATATTATGTTATCACGTTGCATTGTAAAGTCTGCAGGTCACCAGCTTTCATATAATAGTAGCGAATTACCCACACTGAAAACCCTAGCAGGGTCGTACGCGTCCACTCTTGACCACTTTGGGTGTTCACTGGGTGTTCACTGGGTGTTCATGGCCTAGAGAACATCTAAGGTGTTCACTTTACTAAACTAAGGTGACCACTTTTGGGACATAGTTTAGCTATTAGAAAGGCTCATTATACACACAGAGAAAAGAAAATGCATCAAAAGGGAGTCCAGGTTGCTTCTAGAATGACTCCCCTCTCTAGGGGAGTCCAGGCCGCCCAAGGGAGCCCCCTTAGGTCAGCCAGAAAGTCACTCATGCTCCCTTAGGCGACCTGGACTCCCCTAAACAGGGGAGTCATTATGGAGGCAGCCTGGACTCCCTTTTGACGCTGTTTCTTCTCTCTGTGCAGCAATGCAGTATGCAGTACCTGCAGGTGATCTACTGAATGATACATTAACTAATCTTGACCATAGGTGTTTATATCATGGTGGAGTATTTGGAACATCAGTCAATTAGAAGAAAGTCATGGCATAATTATCAAAGGAAGACGTATATATATGTGTAAACATAGACACCTGAATTTCTCTCTGAAACCCAAGGCACAATTGTGAAGAGTGGCTGACATTTGTTATACACACAATACAACCTTTTTGGATCTATGATGAGGGCTATAAAGTGTTCTGACATGCGTCTTGATTATGGCAGGAGGGGGAATTATGTTTAAATGATACCTCATTATACAGAAAAAGATACTAGTCCACAAGGCATTGTCTGGGTGATCACATATGATCATCCTAGGTAATTACCATGAACAGTGAGTGATTGAATAATTATGACCACCTAGTGCACACAAGGGTACTTTCCCAGGTCACCCTCACCATGAACACCAAAAGTGTGAACACGTTAGACCCCCATTGGTTCTCAGTGTGTAAGATGCCACTAAGTCACATATAAATGAATACCTGTACTTCTGTACTTGGTCACAATAATAAACATATAGATGTACATTAAAATGCATTCGTCGAGACAGAAAATCCAGCAAATATATAGGTAGATAGGTAGCCATAGACCAATAGAAAGGGCTTCTCCATCTCATGGCATTGATAATATCTCCATGCTTAAGGTTAAAGGAGAAGCCCTTAACACAAGCTAGCAGCAGCATGGGTACATTCTACACTTAACAGCCTCTGACAACATCCTTTTTGGTAGCACATTTTAGAAAAATACAATAATATATTATATACATTGTAACCCATATGCCATAAACTAATGTACTAGGTCGAAAGCGATATATTACTTAGTAAAACAGGATATACCTTGCCTAAATTCTGGGAACATATCACCTGGACCACAAGTTCTTGGGTCACTATGGCCGATTCTAAATGTCACATACTGAAGGGTAGCACTTGGCCTAGACTCATTACGAATTGAACATCTTCTGTACACAAACACTCACATAGTCCTAATACCCAAGGCTTTTATAGAAAGGCCACCAGACAAGTTCATTATCAAAATGCACAAGCGTGTTTAATGATAGAGTTCCAATATGTATTTTCAATGTCTATTAATTATCATTAATCCAAATACTGCTTCCATGATGAGTTGATTTGTCTCACTTAGCAGGTTCCTTCAGCAGTCTTTTTTCCCGTGTGTAAGTCAAAATTGACACAAGTACACACCCTTTGATACATGACAAAGCCCTTCTCTACCTCACCCCCAGGTTTATGGTACATTTACACGTCTGTATAGTGGGTGTGGGTCCATTGGATACCAAATAAACCTTAATATTTACCATAATTATTTTAAAGCTCTTTTCAGGCTTGTATTTGCCGTTGACCGTTCCCATCCTGTTGCCCTTACTCTTACCCGTACTCATCATACCCTTCCATTCCCATCGTCACCGACGCGTTAGTCTCATTAAATCCTATAGACATATGCCTGTCCTGGGGCCCATTTTCAGCTGCATGACAGGTAAAAATGGTTCTCATTGTGAAATATCTCTAACAATGTTCGCACACCCCCAGGCCAAATGTGTCTATTCCTCCAGAAACAGCCCCTGTGGGGTGTCTGTATTGGTCTGGTTGGGGGTGGGATTGGCCTCTACAAGCCACATGCTATATATTAGTTTCATTAGACTTCATATTGGATGGGGTCAGTGTCCCTCGCCTGCTCAGACTAGCAAAGGACTGACCGGAAGCGGCCCTGGGGTAACGCCTGCCCCCGCGTCTCACCCAACGCACGACCCGCATAGCAAGCATGACCAGTGTCCGCCGGAAGGTGACATTCACCACACAATATAATACAAAGTGTAGGGCAAAGTTGAAGGTCTGCAGTACATTACACATGACAATAGCCACCTCGAGATTAGCAAAGCTTTCTGGATTAAGCTTGGTCCAGAAATGGAGCAGCTCCGAGGGGCATACAAGCACCAGGAACATAAGTACAAGTGCAATTAGCGTCAGTGTGATGCGGTTACTTGTCTTTCGGGCATTGGCATTGTGGCCGTGTGCGCCTTGTCCACGGGCGGTGGTGCAGTGCGCGACTGATTTCCGTAACCGACGAGACTCGCGGAGTGCTTGGATGAGGCGGACATTGCAGAAGCCGAGGATGGCCACGGGAATGAAGTAGCCAACGAGTGCCCAGACATAGGTGAAGGCATTGTTGAGCTGCTCCCTCAGGGTGAAGGGGCCATGGTCGATGAGGTAGAAGGTGGTGTTAGCATCCAACTGATGGGGTAAGATCTGGAGGGTCCAGGACAGCGGTAGCAGAAACACCCCCCAGAAGATGTAAGTGGACACTATGGCAATCCGTGTCGGTCTGATCCCAAAGCAAAAGCGGGCTTTTAGCGGATGACAAATGGCTATATACCGAGCCGTCGCAACAATCATAGTCAGCCATGTGCTGGTTTTGATGAATACATTCTGAGCGTACTGACCATACACATGGAAGTAAACCCCGAAAGATAATTCCTCATAGAGCACTCGTGGCTTGGGGACAAATGCGAAGGGTATTATAGTGAAGCAGAAGCAGAGATCGGACACAGCCAGGGCAATCAGCCCTATCAAAGCCACCTTCTCCAGGGTGTCGTCATCTCGCTTAACGCACCTCCAGGACAGGATAGCCAGGTTCAGGAGGTTACCGATGACCCCGAGGACACCGATGGCTGGGATGACGATCCCGCTCATATAGGCATGGATGATTTCAGCTGTTGCCCGATGTTCAACACCGCCATAACTCTCATCGTCCATCCCCACCTCATTCAGCCACTCGTCATGGGTCACACCTGACAAAGAAAGAAGGTACAAAAAGTAGTTAGTGCTTGCTGGAATTATTCGGCAGGATTCTGGGGATATTTACCCTCAAAGCCGTTAGATCTATAATGTATGACTCGTCATGGGTCACACCTGACAAAGTAAAAATAACATACAGAAAGTGGTTATAGTGCTTGCTGGAATTATTCATATTAGAAGGGTATTTTCAATTCACAGCTTTTGGAACTATAATGAATGACTGAGGTTGCGTTTCTATTGGCCTTGATTATAGAAGTTGGTCTCGAAATATGTGTTAGTTGTTAACTCTGGCGGAGATAACTATTATAGAACGAGTTATAAATCAATATATAGGACACACAACCACCATATATACATCAGCAGTCCCAATGAGAGGACAGCAGTTGTTGGGCTGCAGAAGCTCCGATGAGCTGCTCTAGTCCACATGCAGCATAAACTTCATCACGGTCACCTCTACCTTTCACTCATTTATACGTATCAGAAAGATTTAAAACCGTACACATACACGTATCAAGGCATTATGGGCATGATTAAATGAAAAATAGAAGACCTCAATAGCACTCATTGAAACAAAATATGTCAATGAGGGGAGTAAACATAATAAGTACTTGAATGATTTTCTGTGGGATTATTTAGTGGTTATTCTTTATCTCTTTAATATTGTAAACCGTTAATCTCCTTCACCATGCAGGACATCCATATGCCGTCTGAAGTTAACTCTATACGATAATGAATACTTTAAAGTCATCGATGGAAGCAAAAAGGCAAAAGATCTATATGTGACATGCACTGTGAAAAGGGACCTTAATGCACCCTGCACTAAGGGTTTTAGCAAACGTATTGCACATCAAAAAATGATAATGCCAGACCGTATCCATTAACAATTATCCCAGTATGACTCCACGACAGTTCGCACCCAGTGGGCACAGAATTCAGTTCAACATTGAATCAACGTTCAATCAACATTGAATCAACATTGACAACCATTTTTCAATGTTGATTCAATGTTCTGTGCCCACTGGGCATGACTTTAATGAGAAGATAAATCCCTAGGACTTATATTTTTTCCGGTTAGTCAACAGCTTAGGATATTATCAGCTTGCCCCATTTATAAGTCTGCCTCGTGTATGAGCCTCCTCAAGCCACCACTTGAAATAAGTCCCCCTAGGGAAATATGACACGATGTTCTTTCCTTGGACACAAAGCAGGTGTGTTTCACTTGTTCCCTGGCGGTTGCACTTTCCTCAGCCCACTACAATCCTTCTCTATCTGTACGGCACCCCCTTGCAGATCACGTCACACATTATTCAGGCCTGTATTCATATTGGTTTGTGCAGGCTGGTCGTCATGCTGTGTGTTAGCAATCAGAGCCACCCATACAGGCAGGATAAGTAGCCTCTGATCTGCGTCTGTGGCTCAAAATCTTCTGCCAGGCACCCACAGAAATTACTATAGAATTATGCCGTATTACCAATTTTCTGCACAGGCGCCTACAAAATGGTGCTCAGAGGACACCTCCTGTCTTCGCTCTTTCATCCTGCGACTAGCCTTTGATTATTCCTCATACCCAATATAGTGCAGTGTTCGAAAGTTGGATGTCGAATTTGAAAAATGGTAACTTTCAGGTAGTGACAGAAACCTATAGTGATGTTGTACACAAACAAAGGCAATGATATGCAAAATCTGATATAACCGATTCTACTCACCACCTAGCTTACCTGTTAGAAATTGCCCATAATTAACCGCAACAGCAAATTAGGATGAGTCAGTCAGCTCATTAATGCCGCATGGTATTTTATTGATGTATGCCCTTTGTCGCATTGATGCACGAATGCAGCACTGGCGAAAAACTCGCCAGTGCATTTTGGTGTGCCGACCACACATGGTTGATACACACTCAAAACGGTCGGAATGATGCAGTCATACATCATGACGACAAATGGTCATAGTGCATCAGAGCATTATGTGGCCCATAAAGGGTTAAGCGAGTTGTAAGAACCTAATTTGAAGTTTCATGAAGCAAACGGAGAATGTATTTGCTATCTTTGACGTCATTTACCAGGACTAAAAGTCACGAACATTGTTACATAAGGTCCTAAATTAGCTTGACAAAACAGCCCAGAGAGGATTGTAATGGTAGCCCAGTGTTCAGCCAACTGGAGAAAGGAACATTGCGGCAATTGTGGATGCGAGGCAATCATTTTAAACTAGAATATATTATGGAAAAGAAATGAAAGTGCCGCATACAAAATGCATACAAACTGCGAACATCAGCATCCTATAACGTTGGCTATAGCGTTATGTACATTGGACCATTATATAAAGAATCAAGACGCCGACTGGATACAACTGATGAACGACAACATAACCATCAGACTGCAGACTGTAAAAAAGGAGTCAGACAAGAGTGATTCTCAAGATGAAGTCATTCTGCCAATACTATCACCCCCTTTTCTCTCCTGGTAAGGTTTTAAGTATTTCCCATTATTTGAAATAGAGAAAGGGAGCGGCTAATATTGTGCTGATGCTCTATTTACAGGCTGGTTTGTAAACACGGCTTTGTCAACGTAATATTAGCCCTTCCCTTTCACCTATCCTAACATGGCTAACCCTTTGAGGGCCGCATGGTGCTTTAGTACATTATGTTTCGTCACTACCAGTGCTGCATTTATACACCATGCCGACCATAGGGCGCTGATACACTACTGGAGGGTCGGTATGATACACACAGGAGCCTATACTCTATTGGAATCATTGCAACAAAGAGGCTCCAGCGCTGCATCCATGCATTATGGCGATATAGCTATAGGCAATAATGCATTAAAGCATTACATGGTTAAAGGTGTACAGCTGGGCTGACAAGCACACCTCATACCTGTCATCACTTTGTTCAGGTATTCTAAGCCTTCCATAATCAGCCCTGCACCCCACACCTGCTAATTAAAAGGCTGGTCGGGATAACCTCACAGCAGAACGTGGACATTATTCTCTGTGTTATCTATTTCTAGACTTATAGTCTTAAAGTTCATTTTGTTTTCTGTAAACTCTTAACTGACTACACACAGTGCTGCCGCCTGGAGGATGTGTGGGGTGGTTCACAAGGAGAGGTTATTTAGGATTAATTTGTTGGGTTATTGGTAAATACTATAATACGGCCCATGAAACGCCGAATTAAGAGTTAGTAACCTGATCTAACTGTCCACGTGGCTTTTATATACCCAGTGGGCACAGAACATTGCATGAATTAAGATTGATAAATCCAGACACTGGCTTTACATTTTGGAAGTGTCCCTCTGTGAAACTACAGTGAAATCAAGATACGGTCTATAAAACATATAATGTCGGTCTTGTTAGTGATATACCATAACGCCGTCCAATAAAAACACTTATTCTACAATAATTGTATACCCATCTGTATGATCATTCAAATTAGTATTCAAAGTAGCTTAATGGGAAAGTATGGTTCCTGGAAGGTCACAGGATTTCAAGTGTTAGTTCAGGTCACATGATAATACTATTATTTATGTCGATATACACTTATATACTATATGAGGTACATGGTAAAGGCACCCATTTCGGAAGCTCCTGGGCAATGGTTAGGTGACCCTCTTTATCTGTTCAATTTAACCAATTTAAATGATGCAAATTATGATATGCCTCACACTATTGAACACTGTTGAATACTTAAGATCTACCAGCTACTATCCCTGTAGGAATTGCATAAAATTACCTACTTAAAGTATTCATAAATTCACATCTAATATGATGCTCTCAAAAACTGAACTGCACCTAAAGTTGGACACTTCATGACAGATATGATCCTAAAGTCTGACACTTTGTCTATCCATTGATTTAGTTAGTTTATGTTGTTCTATATGCAATATTCTTGGGACTTTGTGTAGGCCCTTTATATACCACATATAAAACATCCTTTTACCTGCAATTAAGTCCCTAATTCCAAACAGAAAATAGTTAATGCCTTGGTTAACTTAGATGAGCCTTGGTCAGTACAACTAAGACAAACCATACCATGTCTATCGTTCCTAGAGATAAAAAGACTATGTAGGTTAGTCAGCATTGACTAAAATGAATCAAATGGGTTGGGCATATACCAAGTCACTAGGTTCCAAGCATAGAGACTATCATTGTCTAGTGTCCGACTCAGGGTGTAATTAGTGTCCGGCTTTAGGTACAGTTTGATGTTGATATAACTCCCTTCTCAGAACAAATCATGAATAATTTATTTGAATTTTATGACTTGAATTATAACAAAAAATACACATTTGATATTATTATCCATAAGAATGCTGTGACTTTAAATAGAAAGCCATAATAGATTGAGCAAGAAAATGAAGCAACTCATTTACACTTGAATTTCATCCTGAGAAAATAGCAATAACTGTCCAAGTTCAAGTGGTCAGAGAACCATGTTTGACTTGGATAGTATTTGTTACATTGCATTTATCAGAAAGAAAAACACCTCAGCTTTCACCCATAGTTGAGATGATATGTGAAATAGTAATATTGGGTCTGTAGTTCATATACTCAATGGTGTCTGACTCAAGGTATCTGTCCGACTCAGGGTGCCTCTACCCTACCGTGATGGTAATAAGTGAAGTTCATCATCGTCGATACCATTACTAATGAATCTCTCTTACCTACACATCAAAAGGGAGTCCAGGTGGCCCCCAAAACTATTCCCCTCTCTAGGGGCGCCCTGGTCCTTATAAGACTCCCTTAGATCAGTCACGGGGTGACTCTCTCAGGTCGGGCATGGAGTCACCTAGGCTCCCTCAGGTAGCCTGGGCTCCTCTAAAGAGGGGAGTCATTCTGGAGGCAACCTGGACTCCCTTTTGACTCTGTTTCTTTTCTCTGTGTAACTCTCAATGACTTATGCTTGAAGTTCTGTAGGAATCAATAACTTCACGTGTGATTTAATTATAACAACCGGGATATTACTCAGCTGATAGCGATATTTCATGTTATCATTTAACTCACTTATCTTCTGCTCCCTTGCATGCAATAACTCCAGCATGTATTTTGAATTCCACTATTGTAATTCAATGATCCGTCTTATTCACCCACAGTCCTATCCCATTGAAGAATTCTGCCTCAACTTCAGATTACATGGGGCCAGCTCCATCTGATGAGTTAAGTTGAGTTTGAAATATTTTTTTCTGCACAAATCCACAGCAGGTCTTTCGTTTACAACAAAGTACCTAAAGCAAATAGCCTGCTGGTATAGATTCATTACAAATCGAAAATCATAACTAAGTTGCCACCTGAAGAAGCAAAATAACTTTGTGCGATAGTATTTGGAACACTGTACATGGATCCATATAAGATGTGTGGTGGCATCGTGGAAGGGCTGGTATATATTCATATATAGTATTGGGTTGGATAGGAGCAGATCAGGAAATTATGGGGTGGCATTGGGGTGTGAGGATGTAAAACCAGATATTTCTCCAGAGTGATTGATTTGACATTAACTCAACTATGGTGATTGATAAGAAATGAAATTCAATTGACCTGCCCATCTCTCGGACATAGCAGTTGGCAGGGGATGTGGTGTGTGGATGCTTTGTGGGCGGATGCTGCATGAGAAGTAGGCAGGGGATGTATAGGGCAGGGCAGGCGGGGGAGGCAAAGAAATAGCTATAGGGCAAAGGGCAACAGACAGAAATATGTGGAAAGAGAGTACAAGAGACAGATAGAGAGAGACGGGTAGACAAACAGACTGCTAGTCAGACAGATGTAGTGGTGAGTATTCACCAATAGCTCAGAAAGATGGTTACCTAGGGGCGAGTATTAACCTATTAGTTTACAAGACAGATGTCTGGGCGTGTATCAACTTATTAATCAGTGAGATGTACGGGTGAATAAGGAACTATTAGTCATACAGATGTATGGGCGTGTATCAACTTATTAATCAGTGAGATGTACGGGTGAATAAGGAACTATTAGTCATACAGATGTATGGGCGTGTATCAACTTATTAATCAGTGAGATGCACGGGTGAATAAGGAACTGTTAGTCAGACATATACATATATGGGTGTATGAAGCTATTAGTCAGACAGATGTTGGTGAGTATTAATCTATTAGTCAACTGCCATATAGTGGCTCTGGGGTAAAGCATTGCTGTGGCCTGTGCGACATCGAATTTCACCGTTTTATGTTTCTTTATTTCACTGAAAGGAGGGAGGGGGTTGGGGTGGGTGCATATATTTATGGATTATCAATTCAATATTCCTCCAATGGCACAATATATTTTGAGTTTGTTAATGTATCCCCTGCAAACAACACTGAAAATCCATAGATTGAAAGGGTTAGTCAGTACAGACTATCCTAGGTTGGTCATATGAGTGTTAGTCATAATGGCAAAGTTATATTAAAAAATGACCGAGGGGTCAGTCAGTAGTGGCTAACCTAGGTTCATCATTGGTGTGTTGTATTTGTATACCACTAGTTGGGGTCACCTGTCATGACCACTCAGTGGCTCCCCCTGGGAAATAAAAGACTAAGGTGGGTTGGTCAGTACTGACCAACCTGACAATAATAACTGACCTAGGTTGGTCGTATAGGGAGCCAAAAAATGACTAACTAGGTTAGGTACTAGTGACTGAGAGGTTGGGCGTATAGGGAGCCTAGGAATATCAGTGAAGATCACAGACGGAACTCGTGCAGTTCTTGTAGCACGACTTGTGATTCCTAAGAGAATTGAGAACATTTCTGGAACAGGAAAATACGGACAGTTTTTCCCAAGAGGTACACACGACATTTTCTTCAGCGAGAAAGTTTTCTCAGGAGGTATACACAAGAGATTTTCTCTTGTCAGATACTTCACAGCTTGTGATTTTCCTGAGGAATACACAAGGTACTAACTTTTGTCATTCTCAAGTTCTCTTTAGAGGGTCTATTTTTATCAATGATCTTCATAAATGCAAATAATCAACCTTCCCTCACATTTAGTCATCTCCCACTAAGACTAGGACATAATTATCATAGTATGATACATCAAAGTGGCTTAATGGCTTAGCCGTGTGTTTCAGGGGAGCTAAATCTTCCATTCAACAACAGATATGATACGTGGAAGCTGAAAAGACTACTGCTCTTCACAAGTTAGGCACAAAAGATCCAAGAGGAACATAATTGTAAATGTTGTAAAAACTCAAAAAAACTTAATTATAAAACATAATTAATATTAATGATAGATCTTATTAAAATCCACTTTGTATATATTAGGAATTATTAAAATCCATAATTGTACATAAACTATTACTAATTACTAGGTAATATTAAATTCGAGTAAATAAATAATTAATTTCACAAATGATAACTAATTAGCAGCGACGAACCATTCTATCCAATATATATGTTTGAATTGCGAATGCAGATATTCATCATATTCCTAGTTAATTTTATGTTAGTAAATGTTTTAAGATTGTACTCACTATTTAATAATGTATATACTTTTGTGTCATATGTTTCAATGCATAAGATTTCATGTATGATGTGGATTACAAAGGGTATTGTATTAATGGACCAAAATGGATAATACGGAAATTACTGTAGCGAGCTTAAATGTCAAGCAAGGGAGACATATAGTGCATTTGAATACTAGAAGTATTAGAGATAGGAAAATTGATGAATTGTTAGTGAGGTTTACCGGTACTAATTATGAATTTGTTACCATATCGGAGTCCTGGCTAACAGATATTGACCATAACTTAACATATGATATACCGGGTTATATTCAATACCGTAATGACAGAAAATGGTCAGATGATCCTTTTGCCATTGAACCAAAAGTTGGTGGAGGTCTAATCACTTATGTAAACAGTAATCTACAAAGCTCAGAAGATGAGTTATGCCATTATAATGCTTCAAACTCTGATATAGAAATTCAATGTATTACGTCAATAGATGAATATAAACAAAAAAGTGTAGTTTGTACAGTGTACAGACCTCCAAAGGGTAATATAGATGTATTCATTGACTCTTTAGAAGATCTGGTTGGAAATATAGTTAAACATAATACTACTAGGTATTATTTTCTAGGTGATTTTAATATAGACCTGTTGGATGTTAAATTTAAAGATGCTAGTGAGAAATTAATTACTATGATGTTGCAAAATGGTTTGATGAACTACATCAAAGAGCCTACACGCCATGGGGACAAGGATTCTTGTCTAGATTTATTATTTACAAATGCCAATGATATTATTGATTCGGGCACAATCAAATTTGATTTGAGTGACCATGACATAATTTATGCAACAGGAGAAAATATTGCTTTTGGAGATGAAAATATCAAATTCACGGGAAGATCTTTAAAGAAATTGAATGGAGATGTAATTGAACAGAAATTGAACAAAATTGATTGGCAATCTTTCTTTGAATGCAATGACGTTGATTGGTTATGGGAATTTTACTATAAAAATTTGCTGGAAATTATTGATGATCTTTGTCAATACAAAGAGTTCACTGTTAAAAAACCTAGGCAAGAATGGGTGACCCATGACCTCCTTGAAGTTATTGTTGAAAAAGATAGGTTATTAGCAAGAGCTAGAAAGACAAAAGATTCTTTGGATAAAGAGTTGGCTATTAATGCAAGGAAATCATTGAATAATTCGTGTAAAAATACTAGAAATAAATTTGTAAATACTCTGACGGAAAATTGTAAAAATGACCCCCAGTTATTTTGGAGGGAATTGGCTAAACCACTCCCAGGGAAACAAAAAGAAAAATTGCCAATTTCTTTACTGAATGACAATGAGGAGATCATTCCTACAGAAAAAACTCCAGAGTTCATTAATGGTTTCTTTGCAAATATTGGTCCAAATCTAGCCAGCAAAATGGATCACCCTTGGTCATTTGATGGTGAAGTAAATGATAAGTCTGAGTTAACTTTACAAATTATAAATGAGGTGGAAGTGAATTCACTCATTAATAGTATTGATATAACAAAAGCCTCTGCTGTTAAGGGTCTCTCTTCAAAGGTCATAAAAATATGTTTCAGTAAATCAAAATTACAATTAATGCATCTTTTTAATGTTTCATTGTTGACTGGTAAAGTACCTTTGTACTGGAAGAGTGCAACTGTCACTCCTATATACAAAAGTGGTGATAGGCGTCAGGTTACTAACTATAGGCCTATATCATTATTACCAATTCCAGGGAAATTATTGGAAAGAATTGTACACTCACAAATGTCTACCTTCTTGGAAACAAATAATTTGTTAACCAGCCAACAAAGTGGTTATAGAAAGGAACGTTCAACAATTTCTGCAGTTGCTGAATTGACTGATGATATACTAAGAGATAGAAATGTTGGGAAAAATACTTTAGCTACCTTTTTTGACCTTAGGAAGGCTTTCGACACTGTCAATCACAAAATTTTAATAGATAAATTATCATTAATGGGTATTAAGGGAAATAGTTTAGATTGGATAACAAATTATTTGCAAAACAGGTTTCAAGATACTTATGCAAATGGACTATTGTCAAATAAGGAATCAATGGTTTGTGGAGTTCCACAAGGCTCAATTTTGGGTCCATTACTATTTTTAACTTATATAAATGATGTTGAAAAAATTTGTAAATTCTCTAAGATGATGTTGTTTGCTGATGACACTGTAATATATCATTCTAGTAATAATGAGGGTAAAACAAGTTTGGAAATGCAAGAGGATATTGATAGATTTGTTTTATGGTGTAAAAAAAACAAATTAACTGTTAACATTGCGAAGACAAAATTTATGGGCTTCGGGGCTTCAAAATGCTTCAAAAATGTGTCATTACATATTAGGGATGAGCAACTAATGAGAGTACCAACATATAAATATTTGGGCATAATATTGGATTCAAAGTTGACTTATGATACTTTCATGAGGAATCAACTTAAGACAGTGGCTTATAGAACTTATCAGCTGACAAAAGTCGCAAGATTTTTGTCAAAAGATACACTCTTGAGAATCTACAGAGCGTACATTCTTCCAATTTTGGAATATGGAGATATTTTATTTATGAACTCATCAGTATCAAACTTAAATAAGTATCAAATTTCACAAAATAGAGCAATCAAAATTTGTATAAGAAAACCTAGACTTACTCCAACAGTTGATATACACCATGACACAAAAATTAATTTGTTAATACATAGAAGGTTGGCCCATGCATATGTAGAAGGGTATAAAAGGTCAAAAAAATCTAAGTATACAAAGCAAACAAGAGTAAATACGCGCTTGAATAGTGGTCCGGTATTGAAGAACTACTTGCCTCACTGTGAGGCTTATAAAAAAAGTGTGGAATATAATATATCCTGTTTATGGAACTCCTTACATTCAGATTTAAGAAATATTCCAAATATATATGTCTTTAAAAATAATCTCAAAAAAGACCTGGAAGCCCAAATTCCATAGACGTTAGAAATAACTTAACTTTACATATTGTATACATACCATCTTTATTTTGCCTGTACTTACATATGTCTACTACTTGTTCATACATAGCTCAACTGTATTATACTTCTATAACTATAATGGTACCATAAAAATATTGTAATACATGGGAGGATTATGTAATGATTGGAAAGTTCACGGGGTTTTATGCTTTATTGATAAGTGAGTAATAATTGTAATGTCTTGTAAACCTGTAAATTATCAACACCTAAAAATTGTACATTGTAATTGATGAACTCTATATCTAGCTATATTATAGCTAAAACACGAAACAATAGTAATGGTAACACAGACTATCTAAAAATTTTGGATTGTCATTGTTAACTATCAATTAATAATTTATTGTATATAATACACTAATATTGAAATATGTTTATACTGAATTAATTTATTTATAAACTTATATATGTATAGTGGCTAAATATCTATTATACTAGAGTAGTATTGATGAAATGTTTAAACAATAACATATAGGTGGCTTAATAAAACTGGTGTTTTCGCCAAGGAGCAGCCTTTTTATAAAAGTTCATTAAGGATCAGAATACTGTGTAAAGTGTAATTAAGAAATGTATTCAATGATTTATACCTGGAAAATCAACACCTGTAATGTAAAATTATACTTGAGATAAATAAATACTATTGAAATTGAAATTGAAAATTGAATTTTGCATTTCAAGCGTACAAGGGCCAGTTGATGAAAGAGTATAAGCTTTGAGACATTGAACTTTGAATTTTAAACACAGAGAGAATAATGTGGGATTTGGAGAGGCATAAGATCATGGGCCAAGTGTTGCGATTTACAATATTGGCAACAGTTGCCCCTTGTATTTATGTCAATAATCAATACTTTCTGGCCCATTTTTCGCGTTGTGGGATTTGACCTTATGGGTGAGGTTTTCGACCCCTGCACTAGTCATGTTTTATATAAGATGGTTGCTGTTTTGGGGATACACAGTGAAAAACTTCATTTACAAATAGCGACAGAATTTAATTATGCATCCTACCTTTAAAAATCAGCAGCCAGTAGATCCAAACTTGAAATAGCGACTCATAATTTTCAGTAGGCTAGATTATGCAAATGGTTTTCATTCTAGAGTAACCATACCAGATGTTTTTTTCTCAAGATTGGACCACCACAGTCATAAGCTATCTGTAGAACCGGTGATCACTCACTATTTGTATAACATAAATGGCTTAACAGCTTCAGCAGGCTGATGTTGGGTGTTGGGTGAGCATTAATGCAAAGGAATCCCAAGTCTGACTGAGTGGCTCGATGCCAACTCTGCATTTAAATGTTGCAAACTTTAATGCTGTTGTGGTGATGAGCCATCATCTGTCAGACCTGCAAAATTGAGTCTAAACTATTAAAGCACCGTCCATTTGAAGCGAGTAATGGCTAAAAGTCATCAAGCGAATCAACTGAAATGCCGTTCTATGGGGAGAAACAAAAGGAGGGTCGGATGTTGGTGATGACATAATTCTAATATTCTGCACGCCCCAGGACATTCTAATGATTTCTTGGTCTGAGACTGTGACAATTAATCAGACAGAAACAATAGAAAGTGCAATACAAGACCATTAGTCTGGTATTGAGAGGTGAGAAAGCAAGAACTGTTTGACAGATTCTGTCCTCAAACAAAGGAATTGTTATCCTCAGCAGAGCTGGCATCAATTTGTTTTCGGAGCAAACAGCTATGACCTACACGTTATTGACGTCCTTTTGCAGAAAAGGTTTGCCAATAAAGAAGAAAACCAGCACAAGCAATATGATTTGGCTTTGGCCACACTGAAGTGGGCTTCTACGGAGGACTATGAACCCCTTGACAACAGTGCCCTCCTGTAGTGATATCCGCCGTCCCTTGGGTTTGTTCCCCTACCTGATGGGGAAAGGGTGACAAACACTTGTGTATATATGTATATTCATGTTGGAGCGTGACTCCATTTTTCCAATATAGTTATTTTTTCTCCTTCTTGTCTTTGGGGCTCTTACCCCCCATTAATATATACAGCATAAACAAAAACAAACAAAAAAAAACCCAAAAAAAAACCAACATATAGTAGAAATACCTAGGAGCTACGGTGACCTATTCAGACACTCAGTGTCATCCACATTACATTTTATTCTATTGTCTAGGTTCCTCCGGTGTATTCTCCTTTTTCCCTTTATGACTATGTAAATTGTTTGTCTGTTTTCCCTCGTTTTTTCTTAGTGTATTCACCTTCATGTGTTTGTCTGTGTTGTCCCTCATCTCATTTAAGTGTTAACCATGGACCCTGTTGTCCCAGGTTCGGTCCGTATGGGCCCTGTGGACCTGCTGACCAGCCTTCGGCTGTGTTGGTTTTAAAACTATATCATCATCATCATCATCTGACTAGCACCCAGTTAAAGGATTGCTGCCTTAGTCCAGTACTAGTAGGAGCTGAGAGAGGGCCGGTACTCTAGTCTAGGCCTTTATAGAAGAAGAGAGTGATCTGTGTAAGTGCCTGGATCCTTATTAATTTCAACTAGGCTCTAGGTTATTTATCAATTTCATTAATGTTCTACCACTGGCGCGTATTCAAGGAAGGCCGGCGCTCATTCGAAAACCTGACGCTTATAGGACAGGCCACTATTTAATATTCTTTTCCTGTTCATACCCAAACATTTACTTGATAAGACGAGGTGGCCGAGTGGTTAAGGCGATGGACTGCTAATCCATTGGGCTCTGCCCGCGTGGGTTCGAATCCCATCCTCGTCGGATTTTTTTTTTTATGATTTGAGCTATTTAACAGCTTTGTTAAACGAAAAATTTTACTTTATTGGTAAATAATAAAAGAGGAGTATGGTCATTTGACCAGAGAACAATAGCGTCGAACATGGTCACCACCAGGCACCAGGTTTGGTCTGTATGGGCCCTGTGGACCTGCTAATCAGCTTTATGGCTGTGTTAAGTTTAAAACAATATCATCAGGTACCTAAGGTTTTGTTTCCTCTTTCAAGTGACCTCCCAAATCTTGTTTCATTTTCTTATTCCTAATTTGATATTGACTAATATAATCCAGAGCCATTTGAAGAACTCAATAGGATGTACAACTAAGTTAACATGCCCTTTGAAGTGAGCATTACAAACACGTTAATAATCGTTATTAATGCTTTAAACCTAGACCTCAATCCTACTGGAGGAAACCATAAAAATGAGATGTGGTAAATTACACTGCCATTTTTGATATCCTCGGTATCATACCATTCTCAAATTGAAACCCTATAGAGTTCTCTAGCGGAGCTTGAAAGAAAAGCAGAAGTATTCTAATTTCTACAGGGCTTCACAGATGGCATCCATTGCTGGACACTGGCACGTCCCACAGGAAGGGGTTGGTCAGTTTGCCGCAGGATCCAGCTGAAGCTACAGCTAGGGCGGTCTCGCAGGAATGTGGTATATAATCAGGTCACCCCACAGCACCAAACCCCATCTAAACCAAGGTGATGTAGCTCGACTCTTACACTGTCCTGATGAAGCTCCTTAGGGTTTGAACTAATAATCTCTTATATTGGACACAGACTAGTCTCCCTCTGTCTGTTTCATGGTTAGTGGTCATAACCAGACCCGTTCCCATTATGGTAAGATAGGGGCGTTTTACCGATAGGGTCCTGATATTGTCCCTATCTAACAAAAAGGATCAGTTTGTGGGATAGGCGCCGTTGGTAAAAGAGGGGCCTCACAACCCCAACCTCTACCAGGACACTTGTGTTAATGCATTCCGCCCGTTTCAAACCCCTGAGGCCAACCCACAGGATAGGGATGTTTTTGGCATATGGATAGAGTCTGGAGGCACTTTAAAATGTTAACCCAAAATCACCAATGCACCAAGCACCACCTGAGGCAAAAGAATTTCTTGAAGTCCATGCAAAGCCCCTACAGCATTGATGGCGGCGAGGCACAGTGATCCGGATAATATTTTGTTCCAGGGTGTATTTTGTACATGTTTTGCATGCCATGTGCTTTATGTGCAATTGAGTTTGGTCCTGTCCTCAGTTGCCACCTGACTGTAATGACCGTATTATCTGAATGGAGACTCAATTGTTATTAATGTCAATAGCCTGATTATACACCTATAATACTATAAATGGCATCTAGAGTGTATATAATATCTGAAAAGGTTTTATCTCCATTTATCCATTCACTTGTGGGATATATTGGTCGCAGATTGAGTCAATTTTGCCAAAACTACTCGATTAAGTGTGTTTGCATGAAGCACTAATGTGCACTTTGGAAACCCACTGTGTGTGGCATGGCAGATAAGAGACATGATACAGGAGAGTATAGCTGCGACAAAAAGGTGCAACAACTCACTGTCTAAAGGATGGGGGATCAATCTGCACTGCCGGATTACCCTACCCTCCTATAGCATTGACTGCAGACTCCTGTCTATCCCACACAGCCACATTTAAGCATGAGCTCAAGGTTTAACGGTTTGCCACCTCACAGGATATTCTGGTGTGCCGATACCACATTGAGAGGCAAGTCTGCAGGTCTAAAATACTGCTGTAGGACTGTAGTAGACCAACGACCCGGGACCAACAATTAATAATTCTCTTTATTCTTTTATCAACTCTCTACAAATCATCACAAGTGTCTGATGAAATCCATGAAAACTCAAAGGTAGCGTACAGTCCACCACCTGGCTGTGACTACCACGCTATACAAAGAATACGGATTTGTGTTCATTAAGGGACCTTAATCTATTCTAATGCCGTAACGTTGGTGTTTTATGACCTAGAGCTTTGTTCTAATGATGTGTTTTACTTTTGCGATTTAGAGCTTTAGTCTAATGATGCTTGTGCCTCTACATAGGTACCCACAGTTTTGACCATGTCGCTGTGTCGATTTTAGCAATAATGGCCGTGTCGCTGTGTTGATTTTTTTGTGTATAGCATAGACTGGGGTCTTGTAAGGTCGCCTGTGTCCGTCGATTTTTAAAAGGCCCGTGTCGCCCGTGTCGATCTTTAAAAGGCCCATGTCGCCGTGTAGAGGCACATGCATCTGCCACTTTGTTCTAATAATGTTGGGATCAGCCAGACTTCTGCTGGCCCCGCCACATTGCCCAGCACAATGCGGTCTACCCTATACCCATGAGATCACTAGCTGGTCTGTTGGTACTCTCTTTCCCAAATCCTTCCGAAGGAAGGCTCTGGTAACAGCCAAAAGACCTTGAACTTTGGATTTTGCTGGGTCTGGGCAACCCCTGCTGGTAGGCTGGAACCAGCGAACAGGAACAGGAAATGGAACCAGAATGTATGATGGCAGTTTTAGGTAGATTTACCATCAGCCTTTCTGGTTCCATTTCCTGTTCCTGTTTGCTGGTTCCAAGCTACCAGCAGGGGTCGCCCAGACCCAGCAAAATCCCAACATTTGGCAGTTACCAGAGCCTTCCTTCGGAAGGATTTGGGAACGAGAGTAGTCTGTTGGTTCCATTAGTAGACCAGTAAGTCTCAATCAGGGTGCCATTAAGTATGGGACCAATCTTCCAAAGAGCTATTATAAACACGGGGCTGATTGTCCTCAGGGCTAATTTTCACATGGCCTATTGTTCACAGGGCTCCTGATCTGTGTACTGGTCTACTCAAGGTACCAACAGACCAGCTAGTCATCTCATGGGCGCTCTACCCTACCTCATCGTGTCCCACCTCATGGCTGCACCCCTGGCGCTGGACCTGACCCTGACTACAGCAAGTATATGGATGGGGTCTGTCCTGGGGGGCCTTTGACCAAGACTCACCAAAGCAAAACTAATTACAGAACCATGTTTAGCACCAATGCCATACAATACTTACCTCGAAAACCTTGTATGGGCATCGTGGGAGCTGGGACCTTGTTGGAAGATATCCTATCTGGGTGAAAGGGCAGAATAGAGATAGGAGGGAGGAGGCTGTTACAAAGGGGCAGTGGTCTGTCCAAGGGAGTGGCCATTTAAAAGGGGGGGGGGGGGGTCTTGAGCGTGCATGTGTCTTTGTGGGGGGGGGGGGGGTTGCGTCCCCATAGTAGAATGGGAGGGCAGCAGGCGATGAAAAAGAAATTCGGACCACTCCTGAAGCGGGCGTTAAATTATCTGCCTCTTTTTTTTAGATAGATATACAGGTTTCTATAGCTCAAGTCAAGGGGGAGCGAGAGAAATCTCACCACCCCTCTTTTTTTCATTAGTGTACTATCCCTGAGGTTGAAAGGTTTAGTTGGATTGATCCTGACGGCCCGGCTGTCGAGCCAGCATCGACCACCCTTATAGGTCCTACCTACAGCGGTTAGCACAGTCCTGCCTCCTTACCTAAATATAGGATTAGGGAATGGTCATTTTTGAGCAGTATGAGGGTCAATTGAACACCACCCACTGGTTATTAAAATGGTAACTCTTATAAACTACGCTCTCACAAATTAGTGTAGCTGCACAGTGAGATATACTGTAGAATTACAGTATAAAAGAAATTAATTTTTGTTTCCCGTATTACACACTGTTGAGCCTCATTCACCTACTGTAAACCTACTCAAAATTTGGAGGATTAGTATTGCTGTGCAAATATAGGATTTAGGTTTCAAATCAGTTACAGAGGCAAAGGAAAAAAGAGAAAAAACTACTGTTCCACTGCTAGCCTGACCAAGGTTTGAAACCCTGCATCTTTGGATTGACCAACAGCTAGACCATAATGTGGTGTAACCTACAGCAGAAACTGGAAACGAAAAATATACTGTGCAGCTACACCACTTACTTAGGAGTAAGCGGCGTAGTATACTTCAGAGAACTTAGCTTTTTTTTCTTATATGAATCATTTCCTCATGACTTGTGGGCAGCACAGAATGGTTTTAGAGATTCAATTTCTTAAATGCCCAAAACATATGAAGGCATCGCCTGACTCAGTAGACGTAGCTCCTTTAGGCTACATTGACTCTCTAATTTTTTCTCTCTCTGATGTGAAGGAACAGAATAGAAATAGAATAAGCAGAAAAGGAAATAGGAATTATAGCTGCGTCACGTCAGTATTGTGACTTGAGCCGCAGCAGGTGGCATGGGGGAGGTGATTTAATCAAGTTGGTGAGAAGCAACTCTCGGTTACGTTGGCCTGAGGGCAGTGCAAGAGGAAACTAGCAATAACCTTTTGGTTATAACAAAAAAAAACATACACTCGAGTTTTAACATTGTAGTCAAAGCTCTGACAAACTCTTTGCTGACCTATCATGAAGAAGAAAAAGAAATAAAACACGTAATATATTACTGATTGATATAAAAGTGTCGAAAGAGTTAGGGAAAGCAGTTACATGTGTTGTATGTCTGCCTTTGTCATTGTCACGCGTCTTGCATAGAGATATAGTAATAGGGACCTGTACTGAGGGCTCAGGGCGGAGTGGACTATCTGTGCTGAAAACTAAATTAACTCCAGTACTGCTTCGAAGTACTCCCCTACAAATAAGTACATTCAAATACAGCATATTATTGACCTTAAAAACGTGCCTTTAGCAATTTGGGATTTTACTGGGAGGGGTGCTGGAGCCTGTTATATAAAGAAGCAATATGTCCGTCCTTGCAGGAGGGAGGCATGGAGGGCATGTAAGAAGAGTAGGGAGAGGGGACGCCAATCTACAAAGCAACAATGGGAGTCGGTGCGTGAGGAGAGGATGGGCCTGTGACAGCCATCGCAGTTATATAGCAATATATTACTCGTTACACACACCATAGCCTGTATGCCCAGTTTGATCCACACGGCGGAAGATATTAGAGAGTGCACCTCTCCATTTTACAAATCCGTCTTGGTAGCAATTATTATTGATAGCCATTATTAAAATGATGTCCCAGGCACCTGCACGGTTTTAAGGCGTGCCAACACGTGGCCCTCTATTAGTTATCAGGTATTGTGTGTACTTAATGTAGGCCGCCAATTACAACAAGTTCACAAGTTCACAAGTCACGTTGCCTAAAACATTGTATCCTTAATATGTTGCCCATATCTCATTTATCTTCTCTACCATTGCAGTCTTACAAATCGTCCGCAGTAGACACTGGAACTGATGTGTGGATTGTTTGCTCTCCGATTGTACATTTTTATAAACAAACTTGGGCGTCATGATAGGGTAATGGCACCCATTTCGGACGCTCCTGGGCAATGGTTAGATGACCCTCCTTGTCTGTTCGATTTAACCAATTTAAAAGACGCAAATTATGATATGCCTCACACTATTGAATACTTTAGATCTGCCAGCTTCTATCGCTGAAGGAATTGTATAAAATTAAATCTTAAAGGTATTCATAAATTCACATCTAATATGATGCTCTCAAAAATTGAACTGCACCTAAAGTCGGACACTTCATACCAGATATATGATCCTAAAGTCTGACACTTTGTCTATCCATTGATTTAGTCAGTTTATGTTGTTGTATATGCAATATTCTTGGGACTTTGTGTAAGCCCTATATTATACCACATATAAAACATCCTTTTACCTGCAATTAAGTCCCTGATTCCAAACAGAAATAGTTAATGCCTTGGTTAACTGAGATGAGCCTTGGTCAGTACAACTAAGATGAATCATACGATGTCTATCGTTCCTAGAGATAAGAAGACTATGTAGGTTAGTCAGCCTTGATCAGTTGATTAAAACGAATCAAATAGGTTGGACATATACCAAGCCATTAGGTTTGTCACTTTTGACTCAGTTCCAAGCATAGAGACTATCATTGTCTAGTGTCAGACTCAGGGTGTAAATAGTGTCCGACTTCAGGTACAGTTTGATGTTCATGTAAAATCCCTTCTCAGAAAGAATCAGGGGTAATTTATTTGAATTTAATGACTTGAATTATCACACAAAAAAATACACATCTTGATATTATTATCCACAAGAATGCTGTGACTTTTAATAGAAAGACATAAAAGATTAAAAGATAAAATCGGGTTATCTAATATGATGCTCTCAAAAATTGAACTGCACCTAAAGTCGGACACTTCATACCAGATATATGATCCTAAAGTCTGACACTTTGTCTATCCATTGATTTAGTCAGTTTATGTTGTTGTATATGCAATATTCTTGGGACTTTGTGTAAGCCCTATATTATACCACATATAAAACATCCTTTTACCTGCAATTAAGTCCCTGATTCCAAACAGAAATAGTTAATGCCTTGGTTAACTGAGATGAGCCTTGGTCAGTACAACTAAGATGAATCATACGATGTCTATCGTTCCTAGAGATAAGAAGACTATGTAGGTTAGTCAGCCTTGATCAGTTGATTAAAACGAATCAAATAGGTTGGACATATACCAAGCCATTAGGTTTGTCACTTTTGACTCAGTTCCAAGCATAGAGACTATCATTGTCTAGTGTCAGACTCAGGGTGTAAATAGTGTCCGACTTCAGGTACAGTTTGATGTTCATGTAAAATCCCTTCTCAGAAAGAATCAGGGGTAATTTATTTGAATTTAATGACTTGAATTATCACACAAAAAAATACACATCTTGATATTATTATCCACAAGAATGCTGTGACTTTTAATAGAAAGACATAAAAGATTAAAAGATAAAATCGGGTTATTTAGGGCAGATGGAGACAGAATTTGGCTGAAAAGGTTAATGGATGTTATAACTCTCTAAACTAGTCATTAGTTGTCCATTTTAATCATTATCTGCCCTAAATAACCCGTTTTTATTCAGGCCGGTCAGAGCTGGCACCCGGTCAGAGCTGGCACCCAGTCAGAGACAAAAACATTGGCCCAAGGTCGTGAGACACAGCCTTATATCATAATTAACTAAGTGAGAGGTTCAAGGTAATGGATGTCGACTACTTAATGTGTACATAAACATGAGCCTTTGTTTCACTTGTCCCAACTCGGTTATACAACATAATCTTGTGGGGCTTAGTGCCAAAGTTATCAATTATAGTAGAGAGGCAATAATTGTGCCAATATGAAGGGTCTGAACAGATTTCTAAACCACTGTATATATGTCAGGCACAATGTAGGAACCTGCACAATGTGAGAACTTTCTGATAGAAACAATCGTTCATACATTTCCGGAATTGCGCCCCAGCTGTTCATGCGCAGAAACGGAAGTTGCGAAATTTAGGAATGACTGGTCAATTCATATATTATACCTCCCTACTTATCCCTCTACATATCCCTACCAATCCCTACCTATTCCGTTCCCTGTCTATTAATATGCTTATCTATCCCCCTGTCATCACCTTATCCTCTTCCCCTATCGATACATTCCCTCTCCCTATCCCCTTACACACCATCAATATGTCTCTCTCTTCCACTTTAAAAACCAAATACCTATCATTTTCTATCATTTCCTCGACCTATCATCATCTATTTCCCTCTCTTCTCCAACCTCCCTTGCAACTCCCTACTTCCCCCTACCTAAGGTTCTATCCCTCTGCCTACCTTTCCCTTTGCGTGCCTATCCCTCTGCTAACCTCAATATCTATCCCATTCCCTGCTGTCAGATCTAGCCCCATGTTTTATAGCCCCCCAGGTAAAAAAATACCATGGTCATTACCATGGTTTACAATTCAACACCATAGTATACCATGGTTTACCATAATGTACTATAGTATACTACTGTAAACCAGTGTATGTGTAACTCTAATTTACCATTGTACACCATGGTTAACTATAGTTGCATTTACTACTATTGTAAAAGATAGTTAGATGGTTGAAACACCATCATTGAATACCATAGTTTACTACAAACTATTCCACAAGGATGAGACTTGTAATTTACCATTATGATTGGATAATTTGTTAACCATGGTTTATTATGATATATCATGGTAATACATGTTATCATGGTATATAATGATTGTCGTCACTATGATTTACCATGGTATATCAATATCATGATAAACCATGGTTTATATATCATAGTATATCATGGTTAACAATAGGGTGCTTACACTTAATATAATTATGCAACTATGATATACTATAGTATTTTTTTACTGTGGTATACCACAATGCATTTGGATGATAAAAACTATAGTTTTGATATTATAGTTTATCATAGTTTAGTTGGCCATACTAGAGTAGTTACACTTAACATATGGAACTATGGTATGCTATTGTAATATTTTACTACACTATACCACTGTTATAGTTTATCGTAGTTCAATGTACTTTAATTGGGCACAGTGGTGTATTTATATCCCTAAAATCTACCACCACAGTATACTACAGTTTTATTTTACTATGGTATATGTCAATTCTTTGAATGATAGGGAACTGTGGTTTTGATGATATTTATTATTTAGTTGGGCTTTTGTAACTATAGTGTACTATGGTTATATCTATATAACTGTGGAGGGACAGGGGTGTACCTGAGACTGCAGGAAGTGAGCTATAGGCATCATTAGGCAAAGAATCAATTTCAACATTGAATCAATACTGACAACCATTTGTCAATGTTCCCTACTGGGCACACGTATTGACTGTCTGAGGGGTACCTGGGGGTGCCATACTCCGAGCACTCACACCTACAGAAGTGTGTGCGGCCTGAGGGGTACCTGGGGTGCAAGGAGTGAGCTGTAGGTGCCATACACCGAGCACTCACACCTACAGATGTGTGTGCGGCCTGAGGGGTACCTGGGGGTGCATGAGGTGAGTTATAGGTGCCATACTCCGAGCACTCACACCTACAGAAGTGTGTGCGGCCTGAGGGGTATGTAGAATCACTTTACTATATATAGTAAATACCATGGTAAACAAATACTATGGTTTGGCCAAAAAAACTATGGTAAATTGACAATGGTTTACTATGGCGAATACTAGCTACTTGTATCTTATTCAATGTTAAAGTGATTCTACTACAGTTTACTACAGTATTTCCCGCACACATTGCTACTACATGTAGATATTAGCATACACATACACCATGTCTATGATATTTGTTAGTTAAATAGCTTTTGATTATCACTGGAAAAAAAGAAGACCTCCCTAATGCTGACAAATTATACAATTAGATTATATAATAAAGTTACCATTTCCTAATGATAAATAATTGTTGGGTAGCTGGGTAGCTTGAGGGGTACCTTGGGGTACAGGTTGTATAGAGGCACTACCATCTTCACCCAGTGGCAGCCAATGCCACACTGATCCGCTTCACTGCACATGAGAGGTCACATGACCCCCTAGCCAATCAGAGGGAGGTCTCGTGGCGGTCACGTGACCCTGACAGCACCCCCTTTATAATGGGGGTGCTGCTGGGGGTGCTCCTCACTTCACCACAACCTGGGCTACTGAACACACCTGCTGCTACAACCTACCTCCTGTCTGACTGACTGCCCAGCTGCCTAACTGACTGCCCAGCTGCCTACCTGCCTGCCCAGCCTCCAGCACCCGACCCTAGCCTCCCGTACCCAGTCCTAGCCTCCAATAGCCGGTCCTGGCCTCCCAGAAAATCCCTCAATTGATGATTTATCACCTGACACTGATTGAAATACAAGAAGCTAGTGTTCATTGTAGTAAACCATTGTCAATTTACCATAGATTTTTGGCCAAACCATAGTGTTTGGACAATAGTTTACCATGCTATTTACTATGGTGCATAACAATAGTTACCATTATAAACTATCATAGAATATAGTTTATTGTAGTATTTATCATAACTATAGTTAATTTACCCTGGTTATTTGGCCAAACCATAGTATTTTGGACAATAGTTTACCATGGTATTTACTATGGTACATTACAATAATTACCACTGTATACTATCATAGCATAGAATATAGTTTATTGTAGTATTTAACAAAGTAAACTAGGGTTAATATACCCTAGTTATTTGGTCAAACCCTGATTGTTTTATCATGATATACTATGATATCAACCATGATATATGATGATATACAGTTATAGATCATAGTAAAAATATTACATTTCATTATAGTTGATATCATTGTATACCATAATAAATATTATAGTATATCATAGTAATAATACCATGGTTTGGCCAAATAACCAGGGTAAATTTACCATGGTTTACCATGGTGAATACCATGGTATTTTTTTACCTGGGCCCATGTTCCTTGGGCCCTGAGGCCCCAATGTCATTTGGCCCCCATCATACATGCCCCCCTCCCCCACCTGTTCTCTATTAAAATACATTTCCCTCTACCCGTGCCTTATTTTTCTTTTTCTTTTAATGTTCATCATATGACGCACATCTTAACTTTAGAGTGATGAGTGAGAAGCAGAAAATGGTTCCTGGTGAAGGGATGACGCACACATGACGCCCACATAATGCACACATGATGCACACAAGGGATGACGCACACATCACGCCCACATAATGCACACATGATGCACACAAGGGATGACGCACACATGATGCACACATGAAAGGAAAATGATGACGCACATGCCCACATGACACATGACACACTATAGGTAAGTATACTAATTGGAGGAGGTTGGGGGCAAGTATTGGAGGCCAAATGGTAAAGGAGCTACCTAATGCACAAGTGGATCTACTCACGTGGGAGCGTCGACAAGAAAATCTTTCCAATCTTAAAAAATTGATAATCCTAAATACCGATAATCTTAAAATTGATTATCTTAACACCAGAGGGTACCATCTTGGGGTCAATGAAGCTAAATGTAATTGGGTTTAGTTGTGGGTGTGTTGTCATTTTCCCAAAAAAAAGAAAAAGGGGAAAAAAAGAAAAAAGAAAGAAACGGGGGTTGGGGGCGGGGGGCTGAGCCCCAGATATATATATAATGATACTACTAGTGCTAGTAATGGCGCCATCTTACCAATATGCAAGGCAATGATGAGCAGCGATAATCTTGAATATTTTAGACAAAACTCCACGCCATTGACATACATGCACATCACGCTGGGTCATGATCTGTTTATAACTATCCCTATTCAAAGCACCCCATGGTATCATATTTAAAGCTTATGGCATTCTCTGTCACATCCTACATGCCATTTGTGTTTACAAGGAATGGGCAAGGAGTATCTATTGCAAAACCGCATTTTACTTTTTGTATTTTTACATTTTTTATTTTTTTTTGGCAAAACTACAGAGAAATCTGGCGGTGGGAGGGTTAAGATTGGAAAGATTTTCTTGTCCACGCTCCCACTTGAGGATGTCCTGACGAGCCTAACTAACCTTAGGGCCATATATAACTGGTGTCATGGGGTTAGATATGACAGGGCTATATAGCCGTGAATGAAACAATGAGATTAGTAGTGGAGGGGACAAGCATCAGAGGGAGGGATAGTGATAGGCGGAGAGGTAGTGAGAGAAGGAGGGATAATCTGGACAGATAGTAATATGCAGTAAGATTGATATGTAGATTGTAGGGATGTGTTGGTGAAGGGGTAGGTAAGGTAGGCGGGCGGAGGGATATACATAAGTATGTGTAGGGTAAAGCAGGGGTGGTGACAGGGGTATTACCCAAAAGAGGCCTGCGCAATTCCGGAACTGCTGCCCAATTTATGAGTTCTTAAACTGTGCAGCCTTAACCCTGCGCAATTCCGGAATTGCCCCATTTCCATTGATTATGAAGAAATAACTGGCATACACCAGTACACTCAGTGCACCTGCTATAAGACAAGAATAGCACATTAAGTAGCACAATTATATCCCTAATCATAGTATAAGTAATGGAAATTATCAAGACGTGGCCGTATGCTCAATTAATTAATTATATGCACCTAACAGCTATAATCAGTGTGCATGACTCATGGGTATAAAATTGAGTCGATAGTACAACGGCATCATGCCGTACTGACATAGTTTAGTAATATCCTTTCATAATTGACCGGATTTGGTTGAGATTAAGTACCTTCTCATTAATAGAAATTAGGTGGAATCTGATTCAGCCAAATTGACAGACCATTATCCGCAACCAACTCTAAGGAGTGTGCACAGCTGGTTGTCTAACCCCCCACTGAGAACTGCCTTCTTCTCCAGTGGACGTACACCTGCTATGTCTCCATCTCATGTGACATTACTATAATTAACACTAACAGTGTAAACCCATGAGTCACTGTGAATGTGTGTGTGTGCGTGTGTGTGTGTGTGTGGGTGTGTGGGTGTGTATGTGTTCAAATGGATCACAAGGAATCCTGGAAATGAAATATGTAAATATGAAGCAAGAGACATCCCAAACGAAAACTGGAAAGAGGTTATTTCTCAATATGCGTGTGCATAGTCAGTGCCCGAGAAATATAGCGGCTACTTTGAACATATTTTATTTTTTGTACACAATTTCACAAATTTAGAAAATTTCTGCTAAATATTGCACAGCGCGCATATTTATCTAGTATAGTTATACAACAACCACATTCCAAAATTGTGAATTAAAATACACATAAAGTTGTACCTTTTGGAAAATTCGCGGAAATTTGTACACATGAAAATATCTATGTTTATACAGTAGGACAATCAGCCAATCCTTGGTCTGGACAGATTCTGTGGTCAAAGAAAGTTTTGTTTTAGGTAACATTATCTGAAAATCTGAGGTAGATAGTTTGTATTATTCTTATTTTGACATCTACTATCCAGCATGTAACTGGAGAATTCTCCTAAGATTCCAGTCTTTCTCATGACTATACAATTCAATAAAAAGATTAATCAATTAAGGTTAGCCCTGCAATACAAGTTAAACAGTATTTTGTTACCTGAATCAGACCCTTTCCTTTTGCCTTAGCTATCACTGCAGTTCCTCATCTATTCTGTCCTTAGGAACCCTATTTGCCAGAGGAAGTCCCCTGTACGTGACGTGCACAGTATGAAGGGAATGACACGGATAGTGGAGGCACAGCACAACTTAGGGCATACTCATTACCGTTTACAGCAAACTTGGGTGAGCTTGCACAAACCTGCGCATACACAAGGGTACCTAATTAGGTTGGCCTGCACAACCTCACGCATGGTGGGAACCCACACATAATATATAAAGAATTTATGTCCTGTATACCAATGCTAGAGATAATCCATTCTGTATAATCTGTATTCCTTGCATTACGGCATATAATGTCTGTCGTGCTGATTTAAAGGGACTGGCTACTTGTCATAGGATTACTGATGTTCTATTGACTTTTGCATATAACTCAGGGTTATGTTAGTTTGATGTATTATCTAATAGAAATTCAAAAGAAATTGCCATGTCACGGTACTAGCTTTCATGATATGGCCATTTGAGCAAAGGAGTACCTTAACTATAGAAATGAATGGGAAAACAGAATTTTCACATTATCTGTCATGGATAATCCCCTTCTGCTATTGAGATTGCAACCAAACCTTGGGAATGTATAATGGACATCTATACAAACATTTTAGGACCAATAAAACAGGGGGTCCCAGATGAAATGAGAAAGGTATGAATTTCGGAAAAATATGTCTTTTGCCTTAACTATAGGATCCTATGGGTGTCCTAGCAGAGACTCATTTCATATGTTTGGTGTTTTTTACGATAGCCGGTAAAATTAACGAGAGCGATTTAACGAGAGCGAAAATGGTCAAAAATGAGTGTATTTCATAACCAGCTATCTTAACTTTACTTTTAGCGATATCGTAAAATATTTTAGCGATACCGCGTTATGAAATGCTCGCAGCCTGCGCTACCTTTACTTTGTTAAATTTTGACGATATTGTTAAAACCGCTCTCGGTAAATGTCAGCTCTCGTTAAGTTGTCCGGGGCCCGTCTTATTTGTTCAAATAGCGCGCCAGTACGGAATTCCCTGAAAAAGCCCCATGTGACGTCATATTCAGCCTCGATCGGATACCTCGTACGCAGTGTTGGATATCTACCATTAGTAGGTTCTTTGACGTATTATGCGGATGCAGACATGACTCGCACCAAACAACAAGTAAGAATATGTTTCATTATCACTATTCGTATCTTATGGTACCGTGTAGCTGTCAATATTAGTAATTTATTGACTGTAATATGGGAAAGCGTGCTGTGTTGTGAGCGATAATAGGTGCATTCGCAACCCATGTTGCCTGTAAGTTTCTACGATAGCGTAGGGTATATTTCACATTGCTATAGTCTGTATATGTTACATTCGAAGGTAAATATATTATCAATACAATGTATGTAGTTGACGCTGCACCTTGATTGCCCTATATTATATATCAAACAGTCTTATTTACATTATTGAATATTTACCGGTATCATAACTTCCCTCCCCTATCGTTATTTACTATGCACCCCTAATAGGTCAAGTGTTAATATTTGCATCTTTATTTCTTCCATATGTGCATCTATCTATACCAGAATATCTACATATATTGTTTACTTCTATTATCTTACCACCTACGTTGAACCTTTTCGGTAAAATTTCCCAAACAACACGCTCTCGTAACTTTCGTTACCTCATTTTGAATTCATCTTTCATACCGATATTCTTTATTGATAAGACGTTTCAGTATAAGAAATCCCATGTATATGTTGTATATGCTAATCTCTTAGATGTGTGCTAAGCACAAATAACAATTAATATTGTTGACAACGTTATAATCTTTATATACGCTATCTTTTATATGGTTTAATATAATATTTCATATACGTTATATGGGATACATTGTCTCCCCTCTCTTTCAGTTTTCGGAATTTTTTTGATCAATAAAAATATTTATCACCAGGGGTTAACGTCCCCATAAATAATGGTTATGAAACACAAAAATTGGTCTCGTAACCTTCTTTTTTTTTAAAACGATATCGTAAAACGCTCTCGTTATTGGTTATGAAATACACTTCAATTTTAATTTTAACGAGAGCTAATCTAAAATACCCCAGAAAAGTAACGCGAGCTACAACGATAGCGAAATTAACGATACCGCCTTATGAAACACATAAAAGTTACGATAGTGTAAACTCGCCTTATGAAAAGGGTCTCAGTGAACATATGTGAACAATGGAGGTATACTGTCCAAATAGCAAATAATTGATTTCGGGAAAGTGGTCTATGTAGGAATATGAATACAGCTTAAAGAATACTTTTCATAAGCTTCAGGTGGCTTCTGTGTAGGAACTAGCAATTCCCTTTAAGATCATTATATGATTTGTCGTGACAGAGCAGGCTGTGTGCTGTCACCTAGCATACCATAACACTTTATTGCAAAACACAGCAGCCTTTATATGTGACGTGCGATGGTTGCTGGGATATGCTGCACTGGCTACAGTTGCTGCTAACAGACTGACAATTTTAGTTGTCATTCCCAGGAGGCTTTGGTATTTCAGAGGGGCAGATCATCCTTCAGGGATCTGTTTCACAAATAGTCAGATACACTAGGCTAGAGAAAGGACCCCAAAATCACGCAAAGTTTAAACATTAACCCTTTGATAAAATAGTCATATTAAATGTACAACAATTTCATGAAATACAATATGTACTCTTGAACTCTTTGTGAGAAACGTTTGAAAATAAGCATAAATTTCATTAATCCATGGTAGGAAATTCTATAAAAATGGTCTATTTCTGAATGATAAAATTCACAATGAGTTCACCGCAAAGCCTTAGTGATATAAATAGCTCAACAACCAATATTTTACCCCACACTCTAATATCTATTTCCTTATAATTATAGACAAAGTATGCGGCGAGGCATCAGTTGACCAGTCTCTATACACGCCATTATACTTTCTCATTATGCACGTTTCTATTATTCTCATAGTACACACTCTGATACATAACACAAACTGGTGATTAATGCAGATGTTAAATACATTAAGTTTTATCCCCATATAATTACTAGAGAGTTTTACTTGGGGGATAATTAAACGTTGAGCGTATGAATAAATGATGAATACGGGCAGGTGGGGCAGAGCTGATGCACCAAAATAACAGAATTCAGGGATTTGCCTGAGCCGTGTTAACCTCTTGAAGCCATCATAGCACTTTAAAGTGAAATGCCCATTGGTATGGACATTGTGCTGGCGAGTTACTCACTATGAGCTGCATTCATGGATCATGACGGCCTTATGGGTTCAGGTAATGTACACCAAGGTATTACCCGCGAGTTACTCCGCGGCACCGCTTTGGTGTATCATGACGACCAATGCTGCATGCTTGGGGCAGATGTCCCCAGCCTTTACCTCCCAAGCAACATAATGGAGACACATCACAAAGTTAATCCCCATTAAGGCTTATGATTGCTGGCTTTTACCCTCCTCTTCCGAGATCATCAATTTATATCATTTTGACAGTTTTGAAAAGGAAGCAAAGTTCTTGTTTAGATTAAATTCGCATCAACACCGCAAATTCATTTGAGACAGGAACTAGCTTTCATTAAAGTTACCAGTGTCCCTCATCCTTCCTGTATAACATAGCATTAGTTCTATAGAACTGGGTACAAGATTTATCACTTCCTTCCCACACATCACGTACAACATATTCCCCATGGCGCCATGGCGTCTATTCTATAGTGCTTATCCATTAGGACCCAATCTCATTTAGGACAGGATTAGGCAGAAAATATAAGAGAACCTATGTTTTCACAATTGCTACGTCTGCGTTTGATGTGCTACATCGGATTTGCTAAAGGTCACTAATAGCCACCTTTAGCAAACAGTAAGCAGACCCTCACGTAAAGTCTTATAGACTATAAAACGACTGTTTGTCTGCATGTGTTTGAGTATTGGCTACACATGCGGTAGCTGCTAAAAGGTGTCATGGGGGTTATCCTGAAGTACGCTGGGGGCACTCTATCTTTTTTTGACACCCGTTTGCGGCAGGACCACTGGCAACCCTTCGCCCTGTTGGGGGGGGGGGGTTGGGAGAAATTTTTATTTCTTTCAGGCGTTAATTGGTGATTTTCTTTAAAAAAATATATCTTTTAGATTTCAAAAAGAAAGAGATTTTATTTAAAATGGCGTCTATTTAGAGAGATGTTGGTCAAAATTGACCCTTGATTAGAAAGATTTTGCAAAAGCAGACCTTTGCTTCGTGAAGTTTGTCTAAGAAGTGGACGCTTGCTTAGGGAAATTTTGTTTAAAACGTACCCTTGCCAGCCAGACACATGTGCATGCAAAGTAGACTAAGTGCCCCCCCCCCCCCCCAGGCAACGAACACCACTATCTGGATGTAAGCTGTGGCAAACATATAGGATTCATTCTAGTAAACTCCTGTACAAAAAGAACACACTTTGAAATCATACAACCTTAAGCGATAACTGTTAAATCTGATGTCTTTCCCACCGTTCGAGTTCTGATTACTTTAATTTGAACCTAATTGCAATACGCGTCATAAGAGAAGCATCTGATTGGCACTCCCATTGGTGGTTCTCAAGTGAAATACAGAAAACTGCAGATTACGTGCATATTAAATCCGGGTACAGGACCCAGCCAACTGTTGAGAACCTGATTACATTGGGTCTAATATTGAGTTACAATAGAACCCATTTCATAGATTTAAACCTAATCAGCCCAATTGTAAAATTCTACAAGAAGCAGATAAGGGAGTGTTCATTTATTAATTACAGGGGGGATGCTGAGATTTCACGTGGAGGGGCGAAATTGTTTTACGCCCCCCACCTCGAGAGCGCGTGGGATGTTTCGCGCCCTCCCTCACCGAAGGCGGCGAAAAATCTTCGCCCCCCCCCTTTGACTATAGTAACGCGGGGGCTTTTTTGCTAAAAAGGGGCTTAAATTTTTACGCCCCCCCCCCTCAAGAGGAGTCAGAATTTTTTACGCCCCCCCCCCAAACGCACCACCCCCCCTGTAAATAATAAATGAACACTCCCTAAAAACTGCAGAATGATGAGTTGGCCGAGTGGTTAATGAAATAGACTGCTAATCCATCGGGCTCTGCCCCCATGGTTTTGAATCCCATCCTCGTTGGTTTATAGGTTTACTTTTGCTATTGACACTTTGGAAGGACTACATCCCCATTCCCACTTGCCCCATTGGCTCCAGTCTGAGATCCAGCCACACATCATGGGTGCCTGGGTAGCTTGGTAATTGTCCAGCTGCTCAGTCGGTGGTTCACAAAAGAGGCCAAATAAGGAGGCATGAAACGAGATGGGTTTGATATGGATCTTTCTAATTGCCTGTCTTTCCTTTCAGGCTCTTTCAGACACATTTTATATACAACATTAATTGCCAGAGAAGACAAAATATTTAGCCACAATAGAAGATCAGTATAGAAATGAAAAATGAAAATTGTCTATACCTAGCCTAAGGGTTATGTAGATTTATGTTGCATTTTATTCGAACATTAAGTTACAATATCTCCCCTTTACTACACTAAATCCAATCATCATGACTGTAAGATGCTTCAAGAACAATGAACTGCTTACTTTTGCTATGTTGATCTTGAGTACCTCAGCCCTGATTCTACTTGCCTCATTGTCCTAACACCAGACCAAGTGTCATGAGTATAGATGTGTAATTGTTCAGCTGTGCAGCTGACGATTCCCAGCTTTATCCCCATAAAGCCAAGCATACTATTCTATAGAGGACAATGGGGGCATAAAACAGGATGGGCTTGACATTGATCTTTTCTAATTACTTTTTTCCTAAGGTTTTTGTGAGTACACGATGGCTTTATGTTTCCTGTGTCACAGTCAGGAAAGACATTATCAATTTTAATCATAAAATATAGAACATAGAACATTCATTTAGTGGTATCAATTATATACTTCCAAATGATAGTCTCAATTGCTCCCTTTGTCATAGCACACGCTTTCTGAAACGACAGCAAGCAAGAAAAGCAGGGGAAGTTCTTTTGGAATTTTCTTTCTATCTATCATAGAACTCAGACAATCTTCAAATAGGTGTAAATAAAATCCACCCAGTTCCTCTAGTACATTTCCTATATAAGTGCTATCCAGCTTTAGAGTCCCAGTGAACCTGTGTGGGGGAGGGTTATAGGGTCTGCCAGGTGAGTGGGGTATGTGGGAGGTAGTTATATAAGGGGTTTGGAGGGCATTTGAAGTACTGGCCAGGCTAGGCCATGATTGACAGGCCCTCTTAGCATGATCACCCATTATACTAGTATAGAGTAAACCAATTGTCTTAAATACCCAATCATAAGTATTATGATGTTATGGTCTAGGAAGACGGATGTCGATCTTAGCAGCTAGTGTTCCCCATCCCTCCTATACATCACAGCATTACTTGATTTAAAATCATATACCTATCGACCAGAGAGTATTTACTAAAGTGAATTCATAAATATTGAAAAGCAAGTTACCTAAAACTAAAAATGAGACTTTTCATCATTCATCACCCCCCCCCCCCTGCCCTCAGTAATATCACCAAAGAATTGTTGAATTCCTTTGTTATAACAAAGCTAAAAGAAGGTGTTTATTTATTGCATTTAATGATGTACAAACTCGATGATGTATAATACCTTCTTATGTCATCTGAGCAAACTCTTGATAACTGCGTTAATTTGTAGACTGTTTGTTCAGACTAATAAACTTTTTAAATTGAAAAAAATTGAATTGACTTCTATATAACTTGGTAAACAGGATTTATCACTTCCTTCCCACACAACACATACAACATACTCCCCATGGTGCCACAGGCGGCTATACTAAAGTGCATATCGATTAGGACCTCATTTCACATATGACGGGTTTTAGGCAGAAAATCTATGAAAACCTATGTTTATAGCATTGCTACATCTGCGTTTGATGTGCTACATTGGATTTTAAGGTCACTAATAGCCACCATTAGCAAACAGTTTTTACTCCTCAAACGCACGTGAATCCTCATGGACTAAAATTTGACTGTACATCTACATGTATTTTACTATCTATTGCACATGGAGCACATGGAGAGGCTGCTAAAAGGTGTCATGGGGGTTATTTCTTAACGCATTCAGGACAGATGTCGACTATTAAGCTAAAACAGCACAGCAGTTGCATACCTTTTAAGTTTTATTCAACAAGTGGCATACACAAGTTGAATAAATGGATGTGTATGCAAACTGCGTGTTGTTTTAGATTTATTATACCTAGGTTGTCCTATATTTTCTCTTGGCAACAATTATGACTAGGGATTGAGCCGCCAAAACCATTATTACCTATGTAAGACAGGCGCCACTTTGGATCAAAAAAATATGTCTGCTTCATCCACAACCTTCCTTTTATGGTAGCGCCTACCACAAAGATACACCTATATATTAATCATATATATTCTAAGTACATGTTATATGTGGGGTGTAATCAAAACTGAAGTTACTGTTAGAAATCTGACAAAATCCGTCAGGGAAGGTGTAACCAAATTGACAAAAATATCTGCTATATCGGGAATTATTAGTTATCATTATGACCACAGTCCACACGTCACATTCCAGGTAAGAATGGCCTATGGCATGAAGAACTAGGCGTCTATACCTATCCACCAGTGGTACAATTATCATTTAATTCGCAGGATTACTTTTTTAAATAGTGTAATAAATGATACTTTGCTCCTCTATGATATTGTTATAGTATCAAGTAAAAGAACAAAGTCCACACAGTTCGGATCAAGTGTTACAGGTTGCGAATCAATAGGTTTATTCAGGAACCTAGACAGGCAAAGCTCTAATCGTGCGAACTCCCTATAGAGTTCGGAACGGGTCAGTAGGCTAATATAGCGGCAGTGATCTCCCATCAGATGCTGGGTATATATAGGCAGCTAGCCTGCGCGCGCACACGCAGACCGGAAGCCTATAGCGACCTCTTTCCATACCCCAAGCCCGAAGCAGGTGTCGCCACCTGCCGTCGGACTGAAGGGTTCGGACGGAGTTCGCAACACAGCATCCAACAGAACCTGTCATATAAAACCCCATATAACCCTAGCTCCTACACTAGCTTGTGAAAATGACCCTTTATCTTAGCAAGATCTTGACAGTAATCCAATCGTTTCTCGGGGTTTCTCGCCACCTGTACTGCTTCCAGGAAATTTTGTACGCCACTCTCAGGGGTTGTATGCCACTTTCTGGAATTGTACGCCACTCTCAGGGGTGTATGCCACGCTAGACGTCTAGGGGCGGCGTGTTAGGCCCTCATCCTACAAAATTGCCCTTATCCCACAAAAATGTATAGTTTTGTAGTATAAGGGCTGTCAGTCAGGCCCTTATCCGATAAAATCGGCCCTTGTCTTACAAAAAAGTGCCCTTATCCTACAAAACCTATGCATTTTGTAGGATAAGGGCAATCAGTCAGGCCCTTATCCTAAAAATTGCCCTTATCCTTTAAAACCTATATCAGGTAGCTTTGTAGTGTATTAGGCCTGACTGATAGCCTTTATCTTACGAACCCTCCCTTATAGGTTTTGTATGATAAGGGCAATTTTGTAGGATAAGGCCTTAACTGTTTGCCCTTATCCTACAAAAATAGCATAGGTTTTGTAGGATAAGGTCAATTTTGTAGGAAAAGAGCCTGACAGGTGTTTTGTAGGATAAGGGCAAATTTTGTAGGATGAGGGCCTGACTGACAGCCCTTATACTACAAACCTATATGTTTTTGTAGGATAAGGGCAATTTTGTAGGATAAGGGCTTAACACGGCGTACCACCTCCTTATGCTACTCATATATATATGCCGTCAGCAGCTTCTAGGCTACTGTATACTAGTATCAACATTCAGGAGATTGTGGGTTTGAGTCCCATCTTGACTAATATAGTAGTACTGGTGGTATCTGTGTAATGCACCTGAATGAAACTAATGTACCTATTCGCATATCTAATTGGTCTAACTATGTCAATATAGGTAGATTTATTGTTCAAATGGATTGAACAAATAATGTAAAAAACGCACTACTCTAGTACCTATTGTGCCTGGGTGGGATTCAAACCCACAATGATCCAGAATTTCGGATTGCTTTCCTCAGATATCAGGGCCATTCCTGCTCGAGGCCAGGGGCGTGGCAAGCAGTTTCTAAGTAGGCGGAACAAGGGGGGTTTCTGACCCTTTTTGACCTTTTTTATCTTGACCATTTAAGTTTGACCCTTTTTGGGGTTGGCCAAAGTGGAGGGGGGGGGGACATGCCCCCCCCCCCTCCAGTCCCCCCAATTGCCACGCCCCTGGAGGCTGCATTCCAACTTGCCCCATTGGCTGCAGACCAAGGCGCAGCCGCACATCGTGGGTGCCTGGGTAGCTTGATAATTGTCCAGTTGTTCAGCTGATGGTTCACAAAGAAGGTCAAGTTCAGGGGGCATAATACAAAATGAATTCTTTATGGACCTTTTCTAATTGCCTGTCTGCCCTTTTGGGCTCTGGAGAATGCCCAGCAGACACTTTTTATGTTTGATTTTAATTTCCAGGGTAGACAAAAGATTCAGCCACAATATAGAGGATTATTATAGACATGGGAAATTTCCTATATCTAGGTTAAGTGCCTTTAGGTATAACATTGAGTTACGATCTATACCCTGTTATGCACAGATAAACCCTATTAGCTTGACTGTAATATGCTGCAAGAACAATAATATTAATAAGTGCATGGTGTATTTTTCCTAGGTTGAGCACCTTAATCCAAGCCGCTGGACTCGTGTTTCTTTTCGCCTCATTGTCCTAATACAAGACCAACTCCAAGGTGGGTAATTACTGAGCTTTGCAGCTGACGATTCCCACCTTTATCACCATGAGACAAGTATAATTATGTACTCTATAGAGGACAACGGGGTATAAAACAAGATGAGATATAGATCTTTTCTAATTACCTTTTTCCCTAAGACTTTTGTGAATGCACAATAGCTTTATGTTCCTTCTGTTACTGTCAGGGAGGACATGAACCAGCTTTGATTATGGAAGAGAATTGATATAATGCTCACAAATGACGAATCCTCTTGTTATCAGCATATAAACAGAACATCAATGGGTGGCCATTGAGTATATTATTCTAATCTCGGGATGTTATCACTGCTAATGATTTTGGCATATACTTTAGGGGGTGATGGTATTATATGTTAGTTGTCTTGATCATGTTATCATTACAAGTACCAAGAGCCGTTATTTAGTATAGTTAAGACAGGTTCATAGAGGGATGATTTGTCACCTCAATGCATAATATATAATGTATAACAATATTGTATAGGACACCAAGAGAAATGACTAAAAATGGGATGGATTTATTGCGTATCACACGCTAGTAGATTAAGAGTAAGCTAGCAGAAACCCATCTGGGGGAAAGCAATGGCTCAAATACAGATATCCAGATGTTGACGCAGTCCCTAATAAGATAATAAATGTGCTACATTAGTTTCTTTGCAAAGCTCTTTAATTGACAAAAGGGTTCTGTTGGGATCTGAATCAACTGGACCATAAATCAAGGGTGGCGGGAGCAGGGCAATGCGCCCTTGCTGGGTTTAGGTGCATTTACATTTATCTCAATGTATCTATACTCATTCAACATAATAAAAGTTTTTTTAGATATGCAGTATGTACGTGCCCATAACTATTTAAACAAAGTAAGATGTATCTCCTGAAAATCCTATTCAAATTGCTCGAAGACTTTGAATGTACATCAGACAATAAAGACAAACCCAAGTATGCAAACCTTATGCCACTCCAAAGACAAATGTATGCCATTCAAGGGTGCATATCCAATCATAGACATTGTTTGATATACAAACCCACAATTTATGCCATTTATTGAAAGCTACCGGGTAGGTAAGGGTTACAACAAAAGGCTGGTACACCTACCTAGGCCTGTGGAGGTGGTAGCTTCCTCCTGGATGGGATGAAGACCGCCCTGCTGCAGTACCCCCTGGTGTTGCTTCCGATCACCATAATCCTCCTGGAGGAGACTTATATTGTGTCCTGTTGTCCGGTAGCGCTGCCCCTCCTGGGCAGAGGTTAACAGCGCCCTATGTGACCTGCTCCCCTCCTCCAGGGCAGATACCCCGACGCTGCTGCTACTCCAGTACATTACCAGTAGCAGCCAGAAACCAGTCTGCACTCCTCCCATCATACTGCACATGGCCAGGCTGGGGGAGCCTAGATGTCTGTAATATTTTGTTTTTGTTTTTACTGAAACAACCTTTATAATACTTTATCTAGAATCTTTCCCTTTAGGTTGACCTTTTGGGAAAGGCAAAAGACCTGTGCATATATATGTGGTTTCTCCTATTCGTATTTCTGACAGACCCTTTTGTTTGGCGATTGTCTTTAGTTTCAGAAAGTACGAAGCAGACACACGCTGCTAGAAAGAAATAGAATTTACTAATGTCTTTCCTTCACCGTCACAATAGGTTCTGTCCATATTGTTTAACGCTAAGTTGTCTCACAAATGCCAGAATGGACAGTACTGTTTTTTCCCACTGGGAGATCAGCAGCAAGCACACCCTGTTAGTCAGGGCAGCAGACCCCACTCAAACTGAAATAACATCCCCTACCTCATTAGGTGTAGTTACACCAAACTCCGGAATTAGTGCCTAGTTCCTGGAATCGCCCAGCTTTAAGGGTGTGGATCTCTGGACACGGTTAAAGTGTGTTCTCTGTAGGCGGTGTCTTGTTTCCACTGCCTGTTGATTCAATACACCGGCCGTGTCCTGCAGTACCCAGCATGCAACTCTCCCCAATGGTACTTAAGTAAAGGAAGAATGATGATTTTGCCTGTTGTTGAATTTTTGGCCAGTGATTCTTTGATACGTGTTCGTTCACCACACTGTATACATATCAACAGGTATATAGAGCGATAAGGGAATATACCAATAGTGGACTAAAGGGGAAGTCTACTGCACTGAAATCTAAGTGTTTCCGTAAAATGTCCACTCGTAGAAGTGGCCGTGACAGGGTCAGTATCTCCTCCCTCACCTGGTCAAGCACCTACAAGACATCATCAGGACGATTATAAAGAAATCCTCTGGGCTTTTAGAAAAAAGAGCAAAACTTGCCGAGCCCTCTGACGGAACGTGCCAATCTCGTCTTAAAGGAAAGCAGGGAAAATTTGTCTCAATAATCTCCACACCTGCGTGTGTCCCTAAGGGTACAGGTGTTCGAATCTGAGGCCAGTGTTCTTTTCTCTTAAATTGTGATGTCGGGTGTCAAACTGTAATTCTAGATAGGGTCTTGGGAAAGACTTCAGCCTTGGGAGGAATACAGGGTTATCTTGGTATGATTTCTGACCGTATATGAAGTACTATAAGAAACTCTGGTTGAATGTTAGCCGTATCCCTGCACATAGTAAGTCCTATATTCTCACTGCCCCTAAGCATGTGTCTGGAACCTTTTTTTTAGTATTGTCTTAGTAATGTAGTATCTACACCCTAAATGGAAATGTCCCAGGTGCAATCCGCAGATGTCCTCAGTGAAATCCCAAAGATAAAAATACTCTCACGCATTCAAAATGTCCTCATGGCATCATTTAGCACATGGTGGCATTAATACACAAGTCATTCCCCTTCAGACAACTCCTTCTTAACACTGCTCAATCAATACCGCAACTTCTATCCTCTATGGATGGGTGTGTGAAGTCTCTTCATAAAGTCGATTTGTCTTAGTAGCACACGGAATAAGAGGCTGCAATCCTCTGTGATATATGGAGACTACATGCACAAGTATTCTTCACTTGCAGTAGCGGAGAATAAAAAGAAGATAACTGCCTTCTCCTTTTACAAGTGGAGAAGGTTAATATTCCACCGGGTGCCTTTTGATGTCATTGAGTGGTGAATGGGGCTAGATCTCAGAAAATCCTTAGTAATGGAGTGGGTAGAGGCGCCAGGATTCTGTCCAAGTGACTAGCTGTGGCTGTTGCCGCGCTCGGTGAGCAGTTAGTGAGCTACTCCTCCTCAGTCTCAAAGTCGTCTGCTTCCCCTCGCTGGTCCCTGTGCGTCTGGTGGTCTCTGTGCGCCGTCCGACCGGTACCAGCGACGTACAGCGTCTGTCTCCACAGCGCGCAGTGCTTTCTGGGTAGGACTAGCTCTCCCAGTGCTCAGTGCGTGGGGTGGGTGGGTGAAAGGTGTTGATGGGCGTGGGTAGGTAGATAAATGCCCCATTATTGTCACCTTGTTGTTAATAGGTGTATGGTAGGACCGATGGCAGATTAATGTTTCGCAGTTGAATGGGAGCAGGAAGGAAGGCAGAAAGAAAGTGGCGATTAGACTGAGGCGATGTGGGATTAAGGGAAATGACAAAGGAAAATGATATATAGTAAGCAAAGCAGGATAATTAAAGTAGCACTCTCACCAAGGTTTTTGGTTTGTAGTCACTGTACTCCTAATACTATTTTACTATTTGAGAGTGTCGCTTTAAGATCGAGAGGGGGGAAGCTTTACAGGGGGATGTTGTGGTAGGGAGGTAGGGAGAGCAATGGAGGCAGAGAGTAAGGAAAAGGACAAAATCAACAGGGTGGCAAACGGCTATTTAGTGAGCACATTGATCTTTTGATAGTTAGATGGTTGACTGAACTGAATCTCACAACCCGTCCCAACACAGCTCAGTTACCAAAGGCCCTGTCCACTTCACTCGTGTCGAGTGTGTGAGACCACGTCTAGTGAGATTTGAAAGGAGCAGCGGCTAGCAGCGGCAAAGTGACCACTCTATGCAGGGGGAGCTGAGTGTACGATCCCCCAGGGGGACATCAGACTCACTCAGGGGAGAACCTTTAGCCTGCACAATTGCATTCATCCTACAAAATATATTTTTGTGGGATAAAGGCCAAAATCTAAAATGGTTCTTCAACATAATATTAGAAGCCATTTCATTATGATTTGTTAAGACCTAAAGAACAATATGTCCTAGAGTGCAACATTCATATATATGCAAAAATGATTAAAAGGGCATGACTTTCATAACTTTTATTGGCCTAAAACTAAACATTTCATAGCGTGTAAATTTCACTTATTTGATCAACATTGATATTTGAAACAACTAAAATGGACATAAAACGAGCGTTCATGTATAGTCGTTATCCTACAAAACCTACCTATCATGCTGTGTTATTTTTCTGTTACCAACCAATGATGACAAAAACTAATCTACTGGAAAAGACAAATGTATCGGCACGTCCTAAACGCATCAGTACCCAGCTAACAAAAATATGTTATTTTACTTCGAAATAACGTTTTAAAACTTTATAATATATGTTATGCCATATTAAGGAGCCTAAGAGAAACGTTATATAACGCTATATGACGTTATGAAATGTTGAATAACGTTTTTTGTTCACTAGGTATAACATAAATAAAAGGATATACACAATGACATCCATGTTGTATGCTTAGGCAGAGCACTTTGTAGGATACAGGTAATTTTGTAAGATAACATCTTAACAAGCATGCCTAGCGGGCAGTCTGAGAAAGGCCACTTCCCGGACATCCCTGGAGACTTAATTAGGCTGCCCTTCACTACTTCTACCCGTAGGTTTATTATAGGGTCCTGATGGTAGCGGGGTATATATGCAGTGGTTTTCGACTGGCACGCCCTCCTGGTCTCAATATCACATGGGAGTTGTAGCTAGCGAGCCAGCCAAGTATTGCCATACTTTGCTTTTGAGAAATCCTCATGTTTTGACTGTGGATGAACTATACAGGACCTCATTACAGACAAAGTAAAAGGTTTACAGGGCCAAGGGAGGTTCCATCCTTATCTCTAGACATTTAGATTTCCATATTCAATCAGATATGTACCTGTTTGTGGATCATATGTTAATAAACCAGTGGTTTATAAGACAAACCTTCTGTTCACACGAGGCCTGCCACATAGCAGGACCCCCAGTGATTACAGCAGGGGCTTTCATCGATTGTACATTCATACAGTCGATTCCAAACTGACTAATGGGGATTGCAGGAGGCCTGATACGATCTGAATGACTGTTTTCTTTCAGAAGAGAGCGTGACCGTTCTTGCATCACTGAACTCCAGCACAATGGTCATTCACCGCAGGCCTCTAATGTCCACTGTGCACCATACCCACGGTGGGGGGGGGGGGGGTATTAGAGCCAATAAACAGCTGAAACATCTGGAAATTGTTAACTTTGCGAATTCAATTTTATTTGTATTACCCTGGTCTTGAAAAAAGACTTATCAGCTTAGAAAGCCATGTGTACCATCTTTTAACTGTGCACCAGATTGTTTTATGAATTAAAACGACGGGTTGTGTCTCACTGTATCACATCTTATCGACATAGAATGGATGGCAACTACTGACTTTTTCATGCTACCCTACCCCATCAAGACAATGCGTGTATACCCATTTATCGGTGGCATGGATTAGCCATAACAAAACATCTTAGTGTGATCACTGGTGATTGCTTAGTTCTTTGTGACAAAGCATCGACAGTAGAAAACTGGAATTTCTGTATGCAACTGTGCCCCTACCCAACAGTTTGATTGTTATCCATGACCGTATCAGACCATCCCCTACCACCTCTATACCCAACACCAGCACACTGCAACTAGGACCCTGGAGGAGGAGCGAGGAAGTCTATTCTGCACAGGCCTTAAGTAAATTGGATGAAGTGCAAAGGAGGAAAAAGAATATTATAGGAGCAGTTCCTTATCATTAACGGCTCTGAAGGGGCCAGGAGTCCAATACAAAAGGGGTTGAGGACTTGTCCCACACCTGGAGACCATTCATTATAATATTATAGCTTCTATACCTTCTATACCAGACCCTCCAGATTCGAGACTATAATCCTCTCATAACTACCCCGACACATCAATGCAAAAATCTGTATGCCTTAGTCGTATCCTGCTAGACCACTGTTGGCGTCTATAAGAGGATGGGTGGAGGGTTTATAGTCGCTCCCCAGCAGTCCCTGGTATAAATCTCGCATAGATAATCGAAATTATTTCATGTAGGTAGAGAGGCAAAGTTACTATGCTTAGTTACTAGAATGGACGTTCCCCACACCCCGATGTGAACTGATGCTCCTTCTCCATTCTCCATGATGATGTCACAATGAAACCAATCTTTAAATGTTGTTTTTGAATATAATTTATCAATAATTTCATGAAACAAGCACAGAGATCCACTCTATTCAGTCTGAATGACAGATTTCTCCACTTGTGGTACCTTGAATCATATCACACTTGGTTCCGCCTCGTGTGATATGATCCAAGGTACCACTTGTGGAGAAACCTCATTCAGACAGATCATCGTGGAGCTCTGTCTATGTATCGAACATTCCTTCTTGCCTATACTTCCTAATGGGGTGAAACTTTACAAACTTGTGGTGGCTTCATGTTTGCAGCATACAGGATCTGTGCAGAAATAATTCATGACTTGGGCTTACCTAGCCAATCTTTAAAGGGTCTTAGTCTTTTTTATTGTCCGGGCTTCCCTAACCCATCATTTCTGTCCACTCCTTTGTTTGACTGTTTGATATGTGCGGACACAGACACATGTATATATTTGTAAAGTTGATGTCTCACGTAGCTTTCTTACCACGAATATGACATTGGCCGCCGACATGACGTCAAACAACCATTTCTCACTCACTCACTCACTAATATGCATGACTAGGATATATAAAAGCTGTAAATGAACCTCAAGATGAGAATACAATATATCCTGTGTGATATTGTTAGCATGCACATGAACTATGAGACTCACCGAATCAGACTACTTTACCTTAAAGTGTTGAGCTACATCGAGAATGGAAACATTTTGATATTCAAACATCATGCTCATAAGAGGAATAGTGCCATATATTATGTAGAATGTAACAATCTTCTGGAATTATAGCCTTGTTTTGTCAATAGGGAACAGTAGTTGTATAAAGGGTATGACATACAACGCTGTTGATTAGCGATTTTCTAGCTCACCTGTAAGGCATCTACCTCCAATGAGCATTATAAAGTGACCCCTACCTGAGATTGAGATAACTGTTATTCCGGTCATTAATAATGGCGCAAATACGATCTGGTAGAACCGTGGGTGACAATGCCATGGTTACATAAGTATATATATAATGCACGGCAGAAGTCGATCACTGTGGATGTAATCAAATTATGTTTGTCCTAATTTGTCCTAGTTTGTCCTATTTTTAACCTATATTAACGATATGAACACGATATTAACGATATGTGACACTGTTACATATATTGATCACCTACCAGAGTATAACACAACTAACCTAATTAATGAATTCGAAGATCTAACTAAAGGTTCTAGGTGGTGCAATGCCAACAAGAAATCTTTGAATCATAGGAAAACAAAATGTATGATTTATGGCAATAGGACGCTCAGGAAGCGTCTTAGCAGACCAAGGCTATGTATTGGTACATATGCTATTTCCTATGCCCCCTTATATAGATATCTAGGAGTTACTCTTGATTCCATGCTAAATTACAACCACCATATTCCTACCATAGTACATAGTGTCAGGCATAAAGTGTTTATGTTTAATTATGTAAAATATGACTTGCCAAAAATGCAGCTGTAAAAATAGTGAAGACCATGGTTGTACCCATCATTGATTACTGTGAAAATCAATGATGAGGATAATGGATCAAAGACTGCTTATACAAAAAAGGGCCAAAAATCCTGCTCATTCAAGAAGTCTGAGATTCAGATTGGCTGGGGGATGGAATAGCGAATAAGGCCATTAGAGAGAGTACCAAATTCACCTCCTGGAACAAGAAAAATCACATAGACCTTATAACTACGTATGTTTAATTTATCAAACATATGTTTATCATAGGCTGATACGAACATATGACACAGAAAGCTACCATTGACTACCGTTAAATGACTGACCATCACTAAACCAGGACAATAACAACAGTCCAACAATGGGAAAGAACACCCTCCCCCATAAGGCAATACCATCTGCCACCCCACAATATATAATTAATACTAACCTCTTTACTATGACACTAATTCATGGCTCTAAGCCTATGCTCCTTTATTTATTTTATTGTATTTTCTTGATTTATATGTACAACGATTATTTCCTTATACAATAATGCATTCACTCCATAGACTGGAATGAGGAGAATACAGGTGAACGACCTTCCTGCATTTCAGTATAAATAAAATAAATCTCGATTCAATTCAACATATTAATCAACACAGCAACGTTGTGATTCAGACCTGCCATGACATCGTTCTCTTCAATCATGGGGTATCACTGCTTCAAGTGAGATATAAACAATCGCAGTGCAGTAAACTCTGAAATAACTCTTTTATTGTGAGAATCTGTCCCACTTTCTAGTCCTAATATCAATATTACATTGTGTAACCCTACTCAACTCCCTATACTGCTCCAAAACTACCAGCTGATCTCTCCAATACTCAAAAGCATCCTTCCTCGTGGTATTCATATACATAGATCACTTTTTTTTAAAATCATCTAAAAGCTATTCGGGTGAAGAACCCTCACTCAACAACCCTCATCCTTCAGCATGTCCCACTCCCGGCTGCCTTCTCTGCCTCAGGTAATACCTTTCATCTTACAGAGACCTAGCTCCTTGCTCTGAGAAGAAATCCCCTTTTTACTGAATAATGACGGTCAGCACCCAGTCAAGCACCTAATCGACGGGTTCTTTGATGCTTCCTTGAGGGAATCTGTTCACCAGGCTGTATGGTGAATGTCCACTGATTCCCCCATCAATCTGATATTGAATTTCCTGCACTAAAATTCAAATAAGTCTACATCTAATAAAACCTCATTTGGAATGAGAGAGTGAGCGCTGTGTCTCGGTAATGCGTAGAAAGGAAATAAAACACGTTCTTTGAATGTATACATTCAGCTCATCGGGACACACACACGTGGGAGCATCAACAAGAAAATCTGTCCAATCTTAAAAGTCTAGTGACAATCTTAAAGTTAATTATTATTTAAGATAACTGGTTCTGGCCCTCTCTACACGTGTAGGCCTATTGTGTCTTAATGTAGATGTTTTCTTTCCTTTTTAACCTCTTCTTTAGCACTGGTGGAACCCAAGTTAATACCAGCTAGGTGCCATCTGCCTAATATAGATTATCCAGGTAAGGTGTGTCACAATATTCAAATGGACTTTCGGTGATAATCTTAAATCAATGTTGTAGTCTTAGATTTAAGATTATAACGTTTTTAAGATTGGCCAGTTTAAGATTGGACAGATTTTCTTGTGAGCATATCCACGTGAGCATATCCACTCATGCATAATATTCAGTATGATTAGGAAGAAACATTACTTCGCCTGCTACCAGACTATAAACACCTGCTTGACCATCATCCCTGTCCTATTTTAGCCAGACAAGCGTGCAACACGACATTCATAGAATATATCCTTTATTTACATGTGTGTATCATATTGGATTTACAGCCACGTCTATAGGAGGAAAACAGGATTATATTAACATTATAGGATTATACTACTATAGAATCAGATGAATTGCTGGTACGCATAACCTGATTGTATTCCATGTTTTGCCAGCCATTTTCTATTGATTCAAGCTATTGTATTGACAATTGCAAATCTGTTTGAAAAGAATTGTCTAAACAGAACTAAAGGAGCAATGAGAAGTCTCGGACTGAGAGGCACTTACTTCAACTTTTGGTACTTTACCTTCAGCTTTGATATCTTGTTATCAAACGCCATGATGCCTTCATTCATGGTGCACCAATGCAGCACTAGTGAGTAACTCGCCAAAACTGCATTGGCACATCATGCTGACCTTTTAGGATCGGTATCATGGATGAATGCTGTATGAGTCTGGTTATTATCAAGAATGACGTCATCCATAACTATGGGGGCATATGGGTATGGGAGTATATGGAGATGATGACATGACTATGGTGCAATGAAACCCTCCTACAATACTGTAGGGACGCTGTCAGTTCATTCTAGCTCACATGCTTAGACTGAGCAGCATACTTGACTACTTGGGATAGATGGTAGTATATACCATAAGATACGACCGATCAAGACTCCCATCATCTTTCAAGCCTAAATGGGTTACTGCAACATGTGTATGGACATAGACAGTAGTGATCACTGTCTTGGTTTCAATGTACGAACTGCTTAGTTGACCATCCTAATTCAACCACAGATGATACCACCTGTCTATGGCCTAACACATCACTTACATAACTATAATTATACGTAACACCAATTTCATAAGTAGAACACGTACAGACCAATTCTTCCATATATTTGTAAATGATTTTCCCAATATATATACAAGAATCACAAACCTTTATGTACTCTGATGATATTGTCATTGTGTCAAGCACTGACTCACATGTCGAGTCTGAAAGTATGCTGCAACGTGAACTTACTAGGACTTTTACTATCAATGCCAAGAAAACCAAGGTGATGAGGATCTGTAGATATAATAATGTTAATATACCGGTGCTAAAAGTCAAAGTTGGAGTCACTGAACTGGAGGAGGTGCGTGAGTCGACCTTTTTAGGAGCCATCATTGACTGGGAATTAACTTTTAACCCACATGTTAATAGTCTGATTCGTATTATGAGTTACAAGTTATATTTGTTAGCTAGAATTCGAAGGTTCTTAGACGAGACCCAGGCAATTATCTTATACAAACAAATGATTATGCCTTATCCTGATTATGCTCATTTATTTAAAATCTAGAAATGCTCATGAGCGTAGCTCTGCAACCGACCTGCATATCTATTTTGACATGGTCACGCTGGATAAGAGAAGGTTGGGACAGTTGCTGTGTCTAAAAATGTCTAATAAAAAAGGTTATAGGATACTGGGGTAAAATAGAAGGACATGGGCTGACAAAACACTGAGTAAATGCCCACTGGCCAGGGGTTTCTCGGAAAGGGACCACCTGGATGTGGAAGTTCAGACCCTGAACAATGTAAGCAAGTTGCAACCCAGGTCTGTGTTAGTGTGGGTGGTCTGCCATCTCAGCCACGTCTCGAAAATGACAGGTTTCTCACAAACGATAATTGAGTGTCGTGAATCGACTACCCACCCCTGATGGTCTGATACCTCTGCCACACCCAATAAAATAGCTTTAACCATTGTGGTTACCTCAGCCACCTACATACATAACAAGAATCGAGCAAGTTAACTCGACAAATGACATGAAGGACATTGGGCACAGCACTGACATGACTATATTCTTTCCATGTAGATTTCCATCACACATCTTATATACCATATTATAAGGTAAACACATAGGTCTAGGGATCGGACATGTGAAAATCAAACCAGTTTGGTATGAGATTGGGAGCCAAAATCGGCCTCAAATGCAAAATCGGGACCTAAATCCGGACATAGACTTGGCAAGTTTATTTTCCACTTGAGCATGGAATATTTATAAACACAAACATGTTTATAAATATAAACCTACATACCTTTTTTGTTGTTGTTGTGATACTTCTTAGTGGAATAGTGCTCGACAGGCGAGTTTTTAGAACCCACTGTGGCCACTTTAGGTTTAACCCAAGTGGACGGTCCCCACTGGTATATAAAGGCCGGGGACCGACAACTTGTCAACAGATTGGTCTAGTGTGGTCTGTTTGCCTTCGTTAACCAGCCTTACGGTTGGTCCCCTTAAACCTACATACCTAGTATACATATGTATGATTCTTTAGTTCGAGTCCGATTTGTGAGAATAGCCCCTATTTGAGGGCAAAATCGGCTAGTGGAGCCCCAGCTATATACTACCTATCCGATAAAGCCTGCATTCTCATACAACACTTTCATATATAAAACCTGGCAAGGCCTGCATTTTACGTCACTTTCATATACTGCTTAACTGGTAAGGCCTGCATTTTACGCCGCTCTCATGTACTGCTTACCTGAAAAACCTGCATTCGACCCCACTTTCATATACTACCTGTGCTGTTTTACTATTGCGGCACAGAAAAGAAGTGGTAAGAAGTTTTACCGAGTAATGTCCTGTTTACAGGAAGGTAATAGTAGTCGTGTTAAGATACACTCGACACCTGCCCACATGTGAGACACCTACCTGTAAGACGTTTACTTAGCGTATGAGGCCCAAATAATGGTCGAAATAGTCAGGCTCCCTAAGGACATTTAAAAAGAATGAGTATGATATTATTTGGTGTTGAAATCAGAATAATAGACTTATAAACTGCAGAGATATTAGAGTCTATGAATGTCATCATAATTAACCGGCGGAAATCAATTTGTTTTAGTCTTGGATAAACAGATAAACTTACTGCTCCGGCCCTTAGTCTTTAGTCGATAGGTTAGTCATAGGAAGATTGGTCAGGCATGACCAAGTGTTATTCAAAAATGATTGAGACAAAACAACATAAATTATGACTAATGCCTTGCTCAGAAGCCTGATACTCATTTGAATGGAGAAGACTAAGGTGGTGACCGGCCTCTTATATTACTACTACATTTTTCGTGACTCCTATTTTGCGGCTGATCAGTTTCTCAGAATTAAAAGGTCATCTTCCAAGGCAAGGTGGGGTAGACTGTGGACGACCAACTTCTTTTTACATCACTTTGATATGCTATAAATACTTACCAATTAAATCTGCATTTTACACCACTTTCATGTACTACTTACCACCCTTTATAGCCTGGTTTTAACACAACCTTCATTAATATCACTTATTCGAGAAAGTCTCCATTTCACACACCTGTGTTTTGCTCCACTTATACATTGTATGATATACTGCTTGCTATCTTAAAGTTTATGTTCCATAGTAATTTCATGGCTGCTTATCATTGGGTTTACTGGAAGAGTTAGGCCTAAAATTGGTTTGCATGTTGGTGTCATCTTGCAAGGCATCGAGAGCATAACTGTATATATGTGCAACCCTATAAATCACATCTAGCCCTATAGATTCACTTGTTTTGACGCTTAAGTGTGCTCGGCCATATTACTTATGCTCTCGGAATATCTCGTGAGATTCAGACAGGTACCATTCTCACACGCTGCATTCGCCAGCAACCATGTGTCTCTTTCCCTATAAATATAAATGTAAATGTAAATATATATATATATATATATATATATATATATATATATATATATATATATATATATATATATATATATATATATGCTGTCAGCAGGTGTCAATATGAAGGGCATCATACTGATGGGGCAGGGTGGCTTTGGTATAGTGGGACTATGCATGGCAGCAGACCGCAGCAGATACAGTGGCACTCTGTCTGTTACGGCGTGCTGGGTGTTTGACCTTTGAGAAACATATCTTTATAGAATCCGAGCGGTTATGGACTATGGCAAAATCTCCATACACATCCATGTACTAACTAGTCCAAAAGTGGTGCCCAGTTGTCTGCAAACAGGTTAAAGGATTACACTATAGTCTCCAGTGTGTGCACTTAATACCAACACGAAAGACATCATAACTCGCCGTATATAAATACCAGCTGAAAAAGAATACGTTATTCTACGTCAGAATAACGTTTCGCCATAATAAGGAGCCATAGAGAAACGTTATATAACGTTGTATAACATTTTTTTGTTTACTAGGATATGGTACCCTATACACTACAGCACAGCACTTTAATGTGACCACAGTTAGGATGACATTGGTGGAGAGGCTAAGGCTGGTGGAGGTAATGGTGGGGTGTGTGAGGTGGGTGTCGGGGTCTGTGAGAGTGGATGTCGACTATAGCGATCTAACTGGTATGCACTTGTTTCCGCGACCACTATACGTACACTGACACAGACAGTCATATCCGCTTCCGGTTCTGCTCTGGCAATTTTAGCCTGTTCCTTGCAAGCTATGGTATGTGTAAGTGTGGTCATTGCCTAAATCTCACTAGAAATTCCGTGCACAGAACTAACATGGCCGCCCATACGGAGAAACCAGAATCATCGCTATATGACCGAGGATTCTACTAGCGCCACCCGGCGGCAAGTGGCAGAAGGAGACGTTGATCCATGGCCGCTGGTTACTGCCGGTCACCACTTGTTATCCTGTCAGCACCCAGCGGCAGCAAACCGGAAGTGGCCTGATCCCAGGTAGGCATTAGTGCTGGTCCCACCTGCCGTCATAAGGAGGTGAGGGTCCCGCTGATAAAACTCCCATTTTGTGTCTTGCTGACTATCTAGTGATGGTTATTGTTTGACAGCAGAGAAGGCATACCTGTTCTGTCTAAATGTGTTATGATCTCGTAAACGGGGGGCTGGTGAAATTTTCTCGCTGATATGCACTATGGACACTATGTGTTCATGCTTCCCCTTCCCTCTCTAGTGACCATGTACACATTGTTTTTTTTCTTGCGGGGAAAAGAATTTTTGGTTCCCTCCTTTGAATTACAGTAATATGAAATAGCAAGAGCAAGCATCATTGTGCCATTCTGCCATTTTGGGATCGAGGAGTGAACAAAACGGAAATGCCGGGAACTGTCAATATTTATCAGGAAGCATTAGTAAAAAAAAGAAATAGTACAGCTTATTTTTCAAGCTAGAAAATATATAAATACTCTATTTCAGATTTCATTTTATTTTATATACAGATGATGAATCCACATAACATTGATTCATCAGTGCTTTAGAACATAAACGGTGCATACTGTGTTAATGGAAAGGCGGATAATTCATTGATAAAAGAGAGCTCTGTGTCGCGACATGTTGGGTATACTATTGAAGCATGTGTCTCTTGGAGGGGAGGGATTCTGCTCGGTGGAGTGTGTGTATGCGTGGCAGGCCATGCTAGCATTACTACATACTATATATAGAAGGTCGGTGTGGATGGGGTAGGATGGGGATGCGGGCCAATTTGGTCGTAATGCCACTATGTAGGGTGCCGTGTACAGGGCCAGAATTGTCCAGGACCGACTCCAGGCAAGGGTCCCTGGGTGGGACTTTTGGTGCTGGGGCCAGTGAAGCCATCGTACAGGGAGTTTCCTTACTATGTGCCCCTAAACGGCTAAATTCGACTGGGCATTTTAGGGCCTAGTGACAAATGAGAATTAAAAAAGGAAACTGACTCTAAACTGACTCTCAATTCGTAGGGAGTCTTTGAATATGAGTCATAGAGTTATTATACAGTCCTGCTAATGTTAGGGAGTCAATTTAGAGCCCTTAGGAAAGTTTCCTCAGTGATCAAGTCGGGGGTCACAGTGATTCTACTTCTTTTCTCTGTGGAGACATGGGCCATGGATTGTTCTTGAATCGGACATGGGAATCTCCCCCGTCCCCCATCAAGGGCCCCTACTATCATTCGCCTGCTCGCCTATCTCACAGTAATATAGTGCTGTCTTTAACTGATTAGTAACAACAAAAAAGATGGCGCTGTTTCAGTGAAGACCCTACATGACAGAAGCAGTAGCATGTCAGGTACATGGCGGCTGTATAAGGCAGGTACTCCGGGTGTAGGGAGGTGCTAGGTACTGGAGAGGGTGAAATCACATCCTGGAGGGGAGAGCGGGTGTTTGGTATGCTGAGGTCTCCATGGCGGCTCTGCCTGGTCCCCACCTGGGGTCCAAGATAAGCCCGGGTATGGGGCATATGGAGCTGCCACCCAGCTTCAGTGCACCTCTCACAGCCTACGTCAGCAGATACCCTGCGGTATACAATGGTATTGGTGATGGTGAACTATGGTCCCCTGCTGGTGTGGGCAGTGCATGGTGTAAATATCGCTGCTAACCAAAAATGATACCTATTTGATACCCTACGTTGTTTCGTTTCTTTATGGTAGTAAGCAGAGACATCATAGATTGCTAACACGTCTGCTCTTACTATCCATGATATGGCCACACCTATCGTCAATCTATCCCCAGCGTTGATTAAACCATCCTAGTGCATGTTCACTTCAAATCAATCTTCGCGAATCACAGCAAATCCTACAGTATGGATCAAATCGCCTTATGGTTGGTTGGACATGATGTGCATGCTGAATAATATTTATATTGTTGCAGTCAATTGGCTTATAAGCCAGTTGACTGCAACGCATCACCAAGGTCATTGTTCAGCAACCACTCGCATACGTATTATGATTATTGCATCCACACTATGATCTTTGATAGTTCAGTGACATCCATAGTACACCTTCAGACCGCGCCCTCCCTATCAAATATCATGCACACGCCTCCACCACTAGCGTAGGAAAGGGGGGGGGCGGATAGGGGGGCCCAGGCCCCACCAATCACAGAGGAGGGGGCCTGAATGTTAGCCACCCGCCTCCTGATTTACTAACAATACACAAGACTTCCAAAAATTACCTCTCCCACAAAGAGAAAAGTTGGGACACATGGATCTGGCACCCAATCAGAACTAAGAGGGTGGGGGGCTCAAACACGACTCTTTATTACAATTCCTATATATGAGCATGGTATATGCACTAAAATAATGATTGAAAGCCAATGTTTAAGACTGGTTGGGTTTGGACCCTCTGCCCCCCCCCCCGCCTCCATGAAGATTTGCTTCCTACGCCTCTGTCTACAATAGTTACATACGATCCCACAGCGTCACCGAGAATCCAACGTCACCAACATATGCAACCTCCATCCTTTGCCTTTATCATTCCATATCCACATACAATAGCTCATTCCCCCATCACAGTAGGCCTACCAGTCAATCTCATCTCCTGTTCCCCAATCTCCCTATCCCAGGTCTCATTTATTATCAATGAACGTGGGTGATACATCTTGGATGTGCCTCCGTAGGGACAGTAGGTCAGGGTGGGCCCAGCTGTTGCCATGGCGTGCTTAGCATTAACACTTTAAGGGTTATATCACATTCAGTTATTAAGTCATGAGGCGTTAACTTTGCGCCAGTAAGTAACTCAATAACCCTGCATTGGTGCGTCATGCCAACCCTTTGGGAGCGTACCAAGAAAGTCAACATGGTGCACGAGACCTATGCTTTATTTAAAGCACTATACTGAGTTAGCCCTATAGGGCTCCTAGGTGTTAGGCCATTGGCGCAGCCATGTCTAACCCATGGTGCCTCCTTAGGTCATCTCTAGATAGTAATTGCTTCAGTCTGTGTTACCCTGGATACATGCAAATAGCATTGGCTCTCAGTACCTAGGCCTACTCATTGTAGTGCCAAGTCCTGGGAACCACTTCAAACAGAAGCAATGGTGGCCTGTCCCAGGTGTGATGTCATACCCCCTGGTTTGCTACTCCACCTACTGGCCAAGAGCCTGTACTGGAGGTTCCCAACTTAACACAAGTAGTGCTGCGGTAGACAGCCAGGCGCCCTATGTCCAACTGCAGGTAACAGACTGGGTAATGATAGTTATTATAACAAAATAGTCCATACAAATAACATTATATCTAAGTTATTGCTACCATTAGCGGATAAACCCATGGAAGTGTTATAAATATAATAAGCCTAATAAAGTAAAGCAATCCTGTCGCTAACGTGTAGCCCCTGCATGACAATATAGTGACACCAGAATTGCCCTGGATGGAGGTCTCACTGAACCCCGTGACTCCTATATTGTACTCGGTGTCTGTGACAATGTTATCATGTCACTGGGGGCCTCAGAGTATTGGGCTGGGTACAGTACTCCTATGTGTGTTGGTTATTTGATGGATGAGGTGGGTATGACAAGGGTGGGGAGGTCATAAGGGATTTTAGATACATTGGGACTGCCATAGTTAAATAAACACCGCATCTCTAACCCACTGTGTCCTTCCCTTACCATGTAAGATATATGGATTAGCGCAATCAACAATGGCATATGGATTTGGTGATCTGAAAGGTCGCTGCCGAACGAGGTAGACACAGTAATCCAACAACAGTCTTTGTGAAAACCTTTTTTTTCTAGATTTCTGCAGGACCATTTGAAGAGTTTGGATGCAAAACGACATAAGCGCCATTTTGAAATTGGGGACAAAGTTCTGACAAAAATATAGATTAGGGATTGTGAAAAATAATTTTCCAACGATTTTTCCAAGATTCATTATTTTTCATCTCATTAGGACTTACTTAAAACGCACTCTGTTACCATAGTACAAAAATTGACCTCAGGGTGTCTTTACAAAAAGCACTACATGCTTCAATTCTGGGATGGAGATATGTCGTTTTGCATCCAAACTCCTCATTTACTGAAATCAAACACTGTAAAAGGTTGTTTGCCATCTTTGTAGGTCTACATTCGATTCTACTGTAGGTGAACAGTCCATTGTAGATAAACAATAGAATCTACTGTAAATCTACAGTAGATGCTACTGTAAATGCATCCTGCAGTAAACTCTACTGTATATCTATACAGTAGATTCTACTGTGTACCTTCACTAACTATTTACAGTAAAGTCTTTCAGTCTTTAGGAAATTTAGGATAATTTACTATTTTACCATAGATGGTGAAAGAAAATAACTTTACTCTGCATTTAATATTTAATATTAAATCTAGGTCGATGCAGGGTCCAAACTACGTAATTATTGAGGGACCTGTAGAACTTTTACCTCTCATTCAATCTTTTACAACACCGGGAGACTTATCATGGGCCACCTAATATACATTTCGCAATCATTCCATGGTAATGAAAAAAATCCAAACGACCGGGTGGACTGACCACGCACACAATTACCCAGTGGTAGTAGTTGGAGCTATTCTCAGTTAGGCAGGGGGTGGGTGGGGGGGGGCGAGTAGTGGCCTGTATGCCTATCATACATGTAACAAACACACCATTGTGAGCCCCGCCCTTGCCCCACCCCAATTTCTTATGCAAATGCATCATTAAGTTAGAATATCACAGTAATTCGGATTTAGGTAAAGCAATGCGACAGGTGCAATTCCTGCCACAGGTAATTTAGATCATGTTTAATTGGCTTTGAATGAAGCATAAGGAAATGATCTCAAATTTCGTGACGTCATTGTGTGTGACGTCATTGCATAGGCGTTAGCTTAGACTATTTTATAGTCCACTGCTCTGGGTTAGGCTGGAGCGAGGGACTACTACAAAGCAACATCTGTACAGCCCCTGATTTGTTCCATTATTTGGCGCAATTATGACGTCATATAAGAAACCTATCGTGGGTGGTGCATTATGGGTAGGCTTAGACCATGAACTCTCCCTGGGCTATACGAGGTGAGTTCGGTAGCAGATTTTTATTGATCGGATCTAACAGCCTGCCTACTCCCCTAGACCACCCCTCGCAAACACCCAGCTAAGTTTTACTGAAGCTTATTCTTTGTGAGGGGTGGTCTGGGGGAGTAGGCAGACTGGTAGATCCGTCAATAAAAACTTGCTACCGAACTCACCTAACATTTGGTCCCTCACTCCATGAAAATATCGAGACCACTCAAGGGGTTGGCTGGTGTTTGTTTTACATTGTGCAGACTGAGTCACGCTAGAATGGTGACAAAGTGACTGTTTGGAGTCCAGAACCCCTTAAGACATCCATCTACCCCTTAAGACATTTTGTTCCCTCTAGCACATCACCCCTAGGATACCTATACTTTTAGTACACCACCCCCCCTCCCCCAGCAGTAGAACATCAACCCCTTATAGGACATCCACCCTAACATATTCGTGTGAAGTGTAGAAATGGAGACGAGTTCAAGACCTCTCCTGCCCACCATCAATAAACCAGTTGGAACCGTCTAGCCACTATTCTAAATCCGCACATTATTTAAACCTCTCACTATTCTAAACGATAACATCCTGTTGAAGATTGTGATTATTGATACATCGGAAAATATATTATTGATATGCTACAAAACTATCCACACTCAACTTTGTTGTTGTATTTGATAAATTTGATATTTAGTATAATAAATTGTCAACTTAATTTGAAACCGTCTGGTTTTGTGTGACAGTTCCACATATCAATTCTAAACAACATGCTACTCTGTCAGGTTCATAAATATTATCCCTATAATATTTAGGTATATCCAAGCGTTATACTTCAGAATGAAGGAAATTAAGAGTAAGGAGATCCTCACTCTAGGATATGAGGCCAAAAAAAAAAGAGGTTTGTTTCAGGTCACCCGACCGACCCTATGTAAACAGGGCCGACACATTTTCATACTTTTTTGGGTCAATTTTAGGGTAATGTAAAAAAAAAAAAAGTAAAAAAAGAAAAGAATCCGACCTACCGACCCTAGAGTTTCATCCCATGTTACCTGAAACAAAACTTTTTTTTATTTGGCCTGATGTAAATTTCGACATCACTCCAAGAAAAGTACCATGGTATAGGCCGTTCACAGTGGTCTCACACAGCGCGGACAACAAGCTCTCTCCCCTCATTTCCCCTCTCTTTGCACTTATGCCCTATTTATGGCTATTTGACCCCAATGACCATAAATATCCTTATAACGTTGGAAAGCTATGCTTTCAGTCTACACAATATGAAGTTTCTGCAGTGATTTGTACATGTTGAGTAGTGATTCTATTTGAATGAGTAAGTGGGGACTGGGAAGTGTGAGCTGCCTGTGGACTACCCACTTTTGGCACTGCAAATTGATAACTCTCCAGAAACACTCTAGAGGAGAATAGCTATTATGCTGGGGTCAACTGCCCTGACCTTTTTGTAAATGACTGATTTGGAAAGCCATGATATGTGAGCAGGCAAGCAGAAAGGATACTCCGTGCGGGATTAGTTCCGATTTTTGCCACCAGGGGGGCGCCACTATGGCCTTAAAGGAAAGAAAAATGGTAAAAATAGCTTTAGGGTACTTTTTTCTGTAGAAAAAAATGGCACCACACAAAACATTCCATTTCTGGTGAAAAGCCTCTATATTTGGAATGTAAAAAGAACGTTTTAAGGCCTAAATGGGTGTCCTTGTTGATATGTGTTGCCATGGAAACATGGTTTTCATTCCAAATAGAAAAATTTAAGATAGCCCTTGACAGAATGATTCATAGGGGTTACTATGGTAAAAACAGAATAAAATTACCATTCCTAAATCAAATTTTATGACTAAAAGAATGGAAAAGTATGATATATTTCACATTATCATCATTATGCTAATTAGATAGGGATATCTGGGAAAATATGAGACTTAGAGCTTATTGGGCTTTTTTATGGGCAATGCCCACACATATTCAGGAAGGCATTCCTCAAAAACTAGAATTGATATCTTCAAGTGTAATATATCACTGGAAAGCTTATGACATCAATTTTAAAGTTGACTTTTTCCTTGGAGTATCCTTTTCCCTTGCCTCTACACATATAGGCCTACATTTAATGATGGCACACCCTTTCCTCAGACTCATAGAATCAGAGCTACAGTAAAATCTTTCCTAAAGTACATCAAATCACCTTGAAATTTTAGGAGGGTAAAAGTGTGTGACCACACATTTAAGTTCTATATGTGTCTAGTATCTACTGTCCAAGAACCAAAGTAAACTGATAAAAATAAGTCAGCATAATACACAGATATGTGGAGCTATCCTGTCTGAGAGGTTGTACATTCCCTATGTATGTCACCCTCCACTGCACCTGGATCACCACCAGCTACACTCTGGCAGGGCAGGGCTATTTCTGACCCAATCCACTGCATGGCAAAAGAGGGTCCTCCTGTCCTGTCAAAACCTCTTATTTTCTGCAAGGAAAATTCATTTTAAAATGGTTCTAATGGTGCTAGAGCTACAACTCTTTCAGCATTCTCTTAGTTGAGATTCCGCCTATCTATTCCCCATGAGGAACCCAACCTGTCTACACTCACTAAAACCCATCTAAGCACCCTACATGGTAACGATCAAAATTGGTCCAAATGATATTCCGGTCGATATATTGTTGCTTCATCAGATAAAAGAAGAAATCAAGTTTCCAGAACGGACAGTTCAGAAAGCATAACACGGAGTCAAGTTGCATGTTATTTGCGTTAGGCATTCTGCCCGGCACAAAGATGGCTGTGGGAACTGTCAGTTCTGTCTGGCCATATGGAGGAGAGCAGACACTCGGCGGGTTAGTGGATGTGTATGGTGAGGGTCTGGATGGAAGGGACCCCGTATCGTATGTCGATTTTTTTTAAATGGCCACTTCGCAAGTCAATGTTGCTTAATAACACCATGTCGATTTTATAAAGTGCTCATGTCTCCTGTCACCATCTTTTCAAGCCTCATGTTGCATGTCACTAGGCCTCATTTCGAATATTGATTCTAAGAAATGGCCATGTCACCGTGTCAAATTTAGCCATCCAACCCCATGAAGATGGATGATGTGGCACTGACAGGGGCGAGGGACTTGGAGGGCCAGAGTCAATGAGAGTGGAGACATTGACTGGGTATCGCTGAATTTACTATACATTTCTTTTTGTATATTCTGACCTTCCCTTGAAGCTGTAGAAAGCAACTCCTTTCTTCCTGTCCAGTGAGACCTTGATATATATCAAAGCCCTGGCACGATAATTAATCAGCTGGATACCTTGAGTTCTATCTTTTAGATTAGGCCTATAACTAGCGTAGATTGTTATAAATTTAGCAGAAATACTAACTCTTACATCCTCTTTACCCATAACTTATACTTGGAGGGAGTATCACTTCTTAAACCACAAGGTACATGTAGCAGGGTGTCTGCGGTGATGAGAATCACAAACTCTAGAACTGGGATATAGTTAACCGGTTTTTATAGACCGTGAAACAAAAAGTATATAATTATGTCAGATCATTGTAAAGCTGGGGCTCAACAAACCAATTTTTGGGGTCATTCTCACAAAAGTAAATCTGTCCGATCATGGTAACATGGATAATGAAATGTTAGGGTTTGTTAACATTAATTTTACTTTTACCACATCTATTTGAGTCCGATTTGTGAGATAGCTCTGATCTGAGGACAAAATTGGATAATGGGAGTCCCAGCTTAAAGCGTGCACAGAACATTGCAGCACACTCTAGCTTGTACAATATTTACATTTCAGTCATGTTATAATTGTAAGATTGTGAAATCCCAAGGCTGTGTGATTCTGATAGCCTTGGGTAGCACATATTTCATTGTGTTTTCAGTTTCCAGAATTATTTGGTTAACGGAAAAAAACAAAACTAAATCAGTTTCCATTTTCAATTCAATTTCTAATGTTGACCCTCCGGGGTCACTGTACTCCCCTGCTATTGAAGGGGTCTGGATCCCCCTGCACCCTTCTCCTATGCCACTGAAAGGGGTGTTGCCATGCTGGCATACAGTGTGACAGCTGTGTGTCAGCTCCAATAAGTCACTGACAGACCCTGTGTGATTTACTGCGGATCTCAGACTGTAGTATATATAGAAGATGCACCAGAACTGCCACACCGCTAGTGCTACTTTAACTCTTTCCAGCCGGCTCTATGATAATTTAACCTCCCCAGAGTACGGCACATTAAATCCCTAGACCCAGCAGTATTAATATGTAGGGTTATATTGAGGTTGATATGAAAATAGTTATTTGTGATACATGCTTTCAAATGACTGATTTGCAATCTATATGTAATTTCCTTTCATATAGTATCTTAATATGTGGTTATATCTGTTCAAAATATTAATTGGGGGCGCTTAAGATAATAGTATTTCATACCAAAAATGCCCTCCTCATAGTGCATTAATGCACTAGCCGTTTTTTACCAGGTAGTGCATTAATGCACTAGCCGGCTGGAAAGAGCTAAGTAAGCTGGTGTCAACGTGAGTCTGTCTGACCCCATGTGTCTTACAGGACAGGAATGCGTAGGCTGACTTGTCACTAATGACAAAGGGAAAACAGATGTGTGTTGTATGTTTTATATCTTTTTATTATGCTTATATATTTTGTCATAGTCTTTACTTGTTGACACGGTCAATGTGTTAATTTTAAAGTACCTGATGTTATTCCACCCATGAAATTGCACTGTAACATACCTATGTTGGGGCCTCATGACACCCCATCTGTATACTAGCACGTTCATTCCATTGCCAAAATTGAATAGCAAAAGATCACCCATGTTTTGCCATTTTATCTTTTGGTCTGAAATGTGAAATATTTTAAGTTGCTGATTATTATGCGTCTTCATTGAACAAACAAAAAACATCAGTTCATATGATGTGATTATTAACATGGTGGGGGTAGCTCAACAAGTTAAGGGACCACAGTGGCAGTATGCATTAAAAATATTATAGTGAGACAGATGGTAGCTACCAAGTAAAAGGATTATAACAGCATTGAGTTAAGATCCATTGGCTGGTTAGGGAGTTGACATCTTTTTAACAAGGGTGGGGGTTGTTGATCTTGGCACAAGGGTGCCAATATTTTTTTGGTCCTCCCAGAAGGGTCTTAATTGATCACATCCGACCCCTTTTAGCAGTAGCACTATTTTCTTTAAAAAGGGTGACATATTTGTAGCCCTCTTCCTTAAGAGGGGTCCAAACTATTTTGGTTCCCCTTCTCAAAAGTTCCAAATTAGTTTGGTTCGCTCCCTCCATCCACCCTGTTGTTATAAATTGACTACACCCTTAGAAACCTGCAGCTAACAGGTGTAGCTGGTAAGCATTGATTCCTGCAACAGGTTAATAACTTAAAAATCTGAATCTGATACTGTCACTGACTTAATGTTACAAGGTGATTCTGTGTATTTTGGAGCATTCGGGTAAGCTTCTATATGATTAATTTCCAAAAACCAAGACAACAACTAGGATCAGCTAAATAAGATTCCTCATAAACAGCTTAACCCTTTAGGGCTGAGCATCAACTATAGTTGATGCCATGGCTGGCCGAGCATCAAAAATAGTTGATGCAATGGCTGGGCGAGCATCAACTAGTCAGGTCAGCCTTAAAGGGTTAAGCTGCAAGAAAAGAGTCTTCTTAGCCCTTTAAGGAAGGCAAGTCAATTTGATATAAAAGATTACATTTGTCATCATGATGCTATAATGTAACACCAGCGAGTAAGTTGGCAGGGCTGCATTGCTGCATCATGAGGAGCAAGGGCATAACACATTGATGCATTCTACCATCCTCAAAGGGTTAAGTAGTTAACTTTTGGGATACTGGCATATCAACATAAGCTATTTATGGATCTCACTCAAAACCAAAACAGTGAAACAGTAGAGTTCCCTGAGTCACCACTGAATCAAGGCTGCAAGCTTTACGTCATTAGCTCAGCTACAAGGGTAGCTAATTAAATCACTGTTAGGCCCCCATCTCGCTACAGCCCCGACAACTTTGTGTGAAAGACCACAGGAAATCTCTCCAGAAATTGATGAAGCCTCATTTATCTTTATATTCTCTGTCACAGAACGCCTATGCCTCTGGAGCCTCAGCTTCTTCATGCTAGCTCTAAAGTGGGGGAGACCGGGGCACGTTGACCACCCAGGCATGTTGAGCCGCCCGCTCTCTTTGCTATTCCTTTCAGAATTTTCTGGCAGTATGCCTACCACATTACCCCCTTATATAGACAGTTCAGATCAGCAACATCATGATGATTTTAGGATGCTGTTGAGAAAGTTAGACAACATTAAAGGTTTATGGCCTTGAATGTAGATATTTGCAATTGCTAAACTTTTGTTCTTGTGTCGTTAAAAAACATTGCTGGCCTAAGATCTCTATGGAGGTCAAAGTATACATATGAACCCTTGAATAGAACCCAACTTTACTACTAGGTGTGTTATGTAATTTGAATAACATCAATCTTATCTGTGATGACCAGCATGGGGCACATTGAGCCACAAAAAATGGGGCACCTTAAGCCATGCTCAAGGTGCTCCAAGCTCTGGGGCACCTTGAGCCGGCTCAAGGTGCCCCGATTTTCAGGGCTCTTTGGCAATGGTGTTAAGACAATTAAATGACTGAATAATGATGCAATGTTAGTGGTGTATCATGGGAAGATAATATGGATAATGACATAAACAAATTCAATATAATTTGGTCATAAAATTATGAAAGAATACATAGTTGACAGTTTGTGAAAAAGATTTCTTGTGTAACATATTTACAGTGTCTTTATTCCCAGATTCATCACTTTTCAGAGGCAGAACAGTGCATTACATTATAGAAGAATGTAATTAAAGATTTATTCAGAATTAACAAATAACAGGAATACTCTTAAACTGGTCTAATTTGACCCTAACAAAAATGGAAGGTACAAACTCGGTCACTTCTATGGAAACTATAATTGAGTGACTTTCATGCATTAAATACAGTCAACTCCCTCTAATGTGACCACCCTTGGGACTATGATAAAGTGGCCGCTTTGGTGGGGTGGCTGCATTAGAGGGTGTCATTTTCTGTACATTGTAGTATGTCTGGGACTTTGAAAAGTGTCTGCATTTTCTAAGCTCTATCCCTCTAGCTGGCAACACTTCCAATAGACTAATAAGGTAAATACTCTTAACCCTTTCAAGCCCAGAACTATTGCTGAAAGTCAGTTCCTTTACATCATCATTTGTAGATCGGGTAACCAATTAATATATTGTTTTGACATATGCTTGATTTTATATTTTTTGAAAGCTATTGATGTGCCCGTTTAAATATTTTTCAAAACAACATTCTATCTTGGGTTGTCATTACAACCAGAAACATTCTTTTCACCGATATCAAGCAATACGTTTATTGCCAGTTATAGCCATAATAGGAAAAGCTGTAAGACTACGGGAGATGATGCCTTTAGACTATGGGAGATGTGTATTTTGAGACTACAGGAGATATGCTTTTTGTCAAAACACTTGTTTCAGCCAGTCCCAGCATGTGTATCTTACAGACTCTACATCGGCCTGAAAGGTTAACTTCGTATAATAATCATAATAAGGGGTGTATCCATGAAACCTCTGATGGATGACGCCTATAAGAATATGTCCTCTCAACGTCTTTGATGTAGGTTGTGGTGACATGAATCAGTACAGGATTACTAGCCACCAAGACTGCGATGATATCCACTTCTTTATATTAATATTTGACAGACGAGGTTGTTGCTCCGCTACTACATCCAGAACTGACATCTTTATATTAAGTAAAATTACTTTTACTGGGAATTATCTGAGAGAAACAACTTTTAGTCGATTGGGTTTCTGGCGAAACCTGCCTTCTGCCCATTCCAGTGATCACTGTTGTGCATTTCTGTTTAAAGGGATTCAGTTAGCTCCCATGGGATAGTTGAAGCATGTGTGAAGGAGGATTAATAAGTCACTATATAGGAAAGTGTTCTACAAGGGCTGAAATAAAACAGTCTTCATCATATTTATAAAAGTATTCTAATAGTATCTAAAAGTCATGACTGTACTTGTTACAACCACAATGTAGGTGTTTCCAAAGCCTCAGCCACTGTCAGGGGGAGGTAATAACATACCCTGTATTTTGTGGTTAGCATGTACATACATTTGATATGATATGTAACAAAGTCCATTTTAAGATTAATCCCTTTGAAACACCTTTGGTCTGATCATCATACCTAATGTATCAATCAACCTGATATAGCTAGATCCATATTTCCGATTCCTTATGACACACCTACAGGGGAGGACTGGTAGCAGGTATGACGCGTGGGTTATAAAAGATCCTCCATCTTTATATTGTGGTTTCGCTGACTTATAAATACCCCTGTGTAGTCTGGTGGTGGTGACTGTATGGAGCAATCCATAAAATATGTCACGCTTCTTTTGGCCATTTTGGACACCCCCTCACTCCTTGTCATGCTTTTCCCCATACCTCTATCATTGGGGACCAAGACCCCCCTTATGTGTGACATACTTTATGGATAGCAATTATACTGTGCCAAGTCCCCAGGACTGGGTCACAGGACAAGGATGTCTATAATACAATGTTCTGCAATATAATATTCACCACGGCTTCTTTTTGTTTTCACCACCCACTGGCTTTGCAGTGAATACTATTTGAGAATTTGAGTTGATAAAAGTAAATAGCAAATGCTAATCCTTCAGTTTGACCTTCTGAATCACATTATAGACCCAGTCATTCAAGGATACCTAGTAGGTATGGTCCAATCTAGTAGTAGTACAAACTTTATTAAGTTAAAGACAGTGTGTTTTTCCAAGGGGCTAGCCGAGGATAATCACCCATGTCCACATCATTTAACACTTACAAGCTACTAAGGTGGACGCATATATCTGACTCATTCTCACTGCTTGGTTGAGAGTGACAAAATTTTAATGTTAACAAAATTATTACATATTGCTAGAATCTATAATTAGTATGAACTCTTTTTCTATCAGATCCTTCTCTGCAGTAGGTGACTTAGCTATTAGATAAAAAAAATTCAACGTATTATTTATGAAGAATTTCAGCTAATAAATATATCAATCAATCAATCAAACTATTATGTCCATTCCATAAGGATCCCAGAACTGAAAACAGAATACCGTTATTCCTTCCAGATCGAATTCTATATTTTATCATTAACATTCATTAGGGTAAGCTCACCTATTTCCAACCTACTACCATGTATCGACCACCTACAGCATTATATTGTCAAGTACCTATGGGACCCAGAGTACCAATGCTTTATTGGGAGGGAACATGAAGTGTTTGCAGATTCTATTGTACCATCATCCTTTGCACTTTTCCTTGTTTTGATATATATACAATGCCCTGAAGTGAGACTGTATGACCTGTCTTGATATTTGAGAAATCAATAATTCTCCATAAATGTCTGAACCAGTGCTTGTTTGTGTCCATTTGCTTTTACTAATTCACTTTTTCTTGATTTTATATGAATGGATGCATATCTAATGAAGATGAATCAAAATGCATTTTTACAAGAATATTTTTATGAATCAATTTTAGAGGTTATTCATTAAAAGTAAGAGATTTTACAATAAAACGACCACAATCTCACCATAAGACGACCTCTATATACAGTGTGTTAGCTGGGCCCTCAAAGTCATGGTGATTCCTTCAGGACTTCTACATGTTGACCAAATGCTTCACAATGTCCAAAGATCAAGAAAAAGGAAGATTGAGTGGGAAATATAAAACCAACATAATTCTACTATAATCTTTCTAACTAAATTAAGTTGGGCTGAATGAAAATTTAGTTGGCTTCATATTATTCTGATTGAGTTAAGACTGGTCGACTCGAGGTCAGTTTTGGTCGACATTGAGTGAAATTAGGCCATTTGAGATTTTCTCATGTAAGGACAGTGTTTTACAAATAATATTGGTTACAAATTATAAAACATGATTAATTTGGATCTTTGAATCCCTATCTGTTGACTGGTACATTATCAATGCTGTCACAGATCTATTACGTAACATTATCAAGCATCTTCTGATGGTCATGAAAAACTGTGACAGGAAGGGTCGACTTATGGTGAACCTACTCTACCTCATTTTCGAATATGATTATTTACAAGGCTTATTCTGAAATAATTATATTGATATCTAAAGTAGCTATGATCTATTCCGAATTTCAACGTGTTCCTACCATCCTCTATTTGGGAGGTCAGTTCTATGCAATTAATTTGACTATGTTGAAGACATGAACATGTAGACTGAAGACATGAACTTGAATAAAGGGGTCAGTCCCTAATGTTGTCTTATGCCATGTCTCGTCACCTCTGATGACTGGGAAGATACAGGATGTTACATGAAGAGTTGCTATTAGTTAAACTGAATATCTCAAGTATTTACCAGACCCTCCTCACATCCCTCACTTAATTTACAGCAGGTGCTGCGTGCTGTCAGAAACACTTTCTGATCAGCCATTTGGCATCCAGGGAATCAAGCGGTAGCACAGGCAAACAGCTCAATTTAAAATGGTGCTACATTAATAATTAGATGCAATTATTTCAGGGCAACACTTTATTGAAAACATGAAAATAGTGAATTAACAGGCTGGGAGGAAGAAACAAATGGAAGTAGCTATGGCTGATGGAAACAATGTGGGGCAGAGGTCAGAAAGGTGGGATGAGCTGAGTTGAGTTTTGTATGCTTTTATTGACTGAAATATGCACCAGCAAGTCATGTCAACTACATAGGAAAAACATGTAATTGTGTGTTCAACTGTTAAGTACATGCAAAGAAATTATGGGCAGTAAAAGAAGTGTACACTAATTCAGAAGTCCACATGGCACACCAGCTTGCACATATCCACATTTCATTTCCTCTTTTACAAAGAGGGGATTCTTGGTTGATGAACACTATGTTCAATATTTTAAATTGTAGAGTCACACAAAACCAATACTTTAAATAATTCACTATAATCGTTATGTATTATGCATAAACAAAGACTTCTCTTCGCCACTTCTTTATCATATGATATTCGTTTATCATGAACACTCATTTATAGTTTGGATTTGATGTTATTCATAACCAAACCATGAATCATAATCCTCTGCTCTCCAGGGGCTATTTTGTACCATACAGAGGCTCCAAGGTATAGCAGGCTGTCCGGATACAGTTAGGCACTAGGTATTTGTATAACTTAATTTCCAACTGGGTTTTCATCATCACAGGAATGTTTACACAACAGTCTAAGCAGGTTTTCCTTTCTCCTGACATAAAGCAATTAGCATACATAAATTATATATGTAGAATGAAGAGCATCTATGCTAATTAATCTAGAATCTCACATTCCCATGCAGCATTGAAAGCAATGGTTCTGTGTAGTTTGAAGACCTTTAAATATAGGTCATCACAGCTACTATCCAGGATATGATCACAGTAGTTGAAAACATGCTATAACGTTTGTTTATACACCAAGAGGGATAGCATCTGATACATATCCATATTCTTTCTGAGTCTCCTGAAATCATGTTCTTCTCCCGGCAGCATTATATAATTGACTTACACTGTCCATCACTTATGATGTGGTAGACAGTGCTGACTGTACAGACATGAGAGCTGACTCAGTTGGACCAAAATCACCTACTTCACAGGATTAGGCCCGCTACCCCTAAATCTGTTGTCGTTAGGCTGACCAGCATTTATTTTCTATATTTCAAGTATATTGTTATCTAACAACTCTCCGGTATATACACTGCACGTTATTGTTTACATGTGCTTATACACACCACATAGCCAACATGTTTATAACTTTATAAGTGTAACAGGTCAGTGAAAACATCGAGCCCCACGGGGAATCGAACCCCGGTCCCTCCGCTCCGGAGTTGAGAATGCTACCGCTGCACCACAGGGCCAGCTGCTTCTCACTGCTCTGCTACGGTACTTGAGCTACCACAGGCGGGCAATGCGCTCTCCACGCACGCTCGGGCTGCCCCGAGCGATACGTGCCCGCTACATTACTCCCCTTCAGACTTTTGCTAGGTCCGCGGACAGACATGTTACTCAGCAATCTGTGATCAAAGCTAATCCCTTACTTAGAATTAGCCGGCGAAGCCAGTCACCTGCCCTGAACATGTGTCTTTGGACGCACACATAGCACAAGCTGAAACCGCTCAGACTTCTGCCAGGTCAATGGAGGTCACCCGGACCTCCTAGCAGAAGCTGAACATGCTCAAGTACCCAACCCAGGTTCGGTGGATCCTGGTCAAACGTGCACCAGTGTAACAGGTCAGTGAAAACATCGAGCCCCACGGGGAATCGAACCCCGGTCCCTCCGCTCCGGAGTTGAGAATGCTACCGCTGCACCACAGGGCCAGCTGCTTCTCACTGCTCTGCTACGGTACTTGAGCTACCACAGGCGGGCAATGCGCTCTCCACGCACGCTCGGGCTGCCCCGAGCGATACGTGCCCGCTACATAACTATATACGGTAATTCTTTATTACTGTCTGTACTACTATTTTCCAGTGATTGATATTATTATGTTACCTCCTGATTGCCCATATGTGATCAGTCTGATTGTGTATCATTCTCATATACTCATGGCTATAGTATGTACCCATGCATTCAACATCATAGGGGGCACTGCCTATTGAGTTGTATCGTCTTCTTTAGAGAATCACTTTGTGGAATAAAGAGACTTTATAAACTAAAAAAAAAGTTAATTCACACAAGTACTGGAAGTAGAGTATTCAGGTATACAATCATAGATACTAGCGGATCTTGTGAAATGCCAACTTCAGAGTAACATTGGATAATCCGGTACATTGTAATAGTAACTCGATCTTGATAACCACATAGCATTGATCTTAGATAGTCTACCCTTGTGAAAGACCACACTGTTCAGGCATCAACTTGTCAGCTTCAGGTTTAGATTGTCTGGCACATTGCACATCACATAGAGGTATGGACGTATAGCAATTTAGATCTGGTAGCCAGTGTAACCAAATACCACACATAATTCTGGTCATTGATATGACATCCCTTCAATTACTGCCGATATGGCTCACATAGGATCTTTAGTACGGCACTCATATGATTAGGGTTTATGTTCTTGCTATGTTTGATATACATGCATACATGCTGAGAGACACCGAACCGGGTGGATAACAGTGGGATGTCTGGATATGATACCCTGGATATAGCTAGTACCCATCATAATTGACAATTATGGACAAGATTCATGATGGCACTTACAAATGTCATATTAGACAAAGTGCTATACAAAGACTAACTACATGGATGAGGAAGGTGCAGGAACAATCTGTTCATGTCTCTGATGATGGGACATAAGATACATAGACATAATGATATATTTCATATGGACACTCCTTGAATTTACTATTGGACAACACCCTAATATTCCGACCCCAAACTTGATAAAAAAGATTGGGCTGCTGTGAAAAGGATTCAAAAATAGTTTTATTTTAATCTAATGTATCAAAACTCCTCCTATGAGCTGAACCCCATCTTGAGGAAGAATTTTATCTGATAGGTGAGGTTTTACATTGCTATTTGTGATCAGCTTGCTTGTTCATATTGCTGTGTGTGTGATGGGCTTGGGTGTCTCCAACTGCTCCCTTTTCCAGTCAGGTTACATTTATTGGGATTTTGCTCCTTACAGGGGGGATGATTGTGTGAGGCATGGGCTGTGTAAGTTCATATCAGATCGTATGACCATTCATTGAATACAATGATATGACAACTGTCACAGCTAGTATGTGGACACATTGTAACCCGATGACCCAAAACAGTCCTTGATGTAATATGAGCCGTGCCCTTCTTCATCTAAAATTCATCACACATTCCTCATACTGTCCCAGAGAGGGTCTAGGCTGCCAGTCACCGTCACCCTTCATAGATGTGTATTTCTATGAGAACTGTGTATTCACGGTCAAACTTATAAAGCATGCCTGTTAGTCCACCCTTACATAAGCCTCATACATATTACACTAGGTGATGCCATTACTTCCTTTTCAAAACTGACATCAAAATAAACAGTCCAGATCGAGGTTAAAAAGTGAACTGTGATATGTTCAAAGATTCCTCTGATCACTACAAGTCTACACCCCTACAAGTGAATAAAGTGACACATGTGCTTATATGGACGGAGCTGTGCTCACACACAGAGAGAAAAGAAACCGCATCCGGGCTGCCTCCAGAATGACTCCCCTGTTTAGGGGAGCCCAGGTCCTCATGTGTCTCCCTTGGGTGAGTCAGGGAACTATGTCACTCCCCTAGGTGACTCCTTTAGGTAGGCCAGGGAGTCACCTAGGGGAGTCACAGACAGCCTGGGCTCCCCTAAAGAGGGGAGTCATTCTGGAGGCAACCTGGACTCCCTTTTGACGATGTTTCTTCTTTCTGTGCACCCTCCTCTGATTGTTCTCATTGATAATTCAACTGTGGGGCTACTGCCATCAGCATCCAACAATTTACTCCCAAGTCTCTTCTTGGAAATAAAAGTTTGAATCAATTCTGTTACTGTTAATGTGAATCAGTCAGCATGACATTTAGGTGCACTATACAGTGTTCACTTCGGTGTCAGGACAAGTACTCCAATACATCTACCCCCGGACATCTACCCCCGGACATTGACCCCCCGGACATCTACCCCCCTAGGACATCTACCCCTGCCATTTACCCCCTGGACATCTACCCCCTGGGCATTTACCCTCTCATCTGGAGGGTACATAATGCCCGGTGGTTAACATTGCGACATCAAATGCATAAAACGTGCTACAATTGGCCTTCGAGGATTGTACCTATACAGGGCTTCGTGGAATAACAACTAATACTACACAGATAAGATACAACTAATACTACCCAGATAAGATAACTCTAGGGCTTAAATGAGATGAGATGAGATGGGATGGTTCAGAGCAAATTATATAAGAATACATATACATAATTATGTAAGAATATAGGTATCAATATAAAACATATGAAATATGAAATTGTCTACTCTACAATACAGATACATGGCCTTTTATGACTAACCTTTGTCTACAGCTTATCTACTATCTTTCTTACGTTTAAACAGCTTGCTATAACTAAAGTTTGTCTACAGTCTATCCTATGTTTACTCAGTGTGTCTACAATCAGAGTACAGATATGTGGTGGCTTATAACTATAATAAACAATAGCAGGTGTATGAAACATCAAAAAGGATTAAGTATAAAGTTTGGTAGACTGAGCTGCTCCTTAGTAAGCACCAAGTGAGCACTTCAGTCCTGTAAGATGAGAGGAAATTGACCATTCAGATATCCTTTTAATCTGGCTTTAAAACTGTTTTTTTCCTCTGTGTTCCTCAGGTGAGGGGGGAGTGCGTTCCATGTGTCAATGGATTTGTAGGAAGGATTTTTGGAATGTCTAGTCAGTCTAGGATTTAGCTGTTTTATCAGTGGGCTATCGGCGGCTCTGGTGTTCCTATTTAGAATTAGGTCAATTCCATCTCGTTTGACTAATCTATAACATAAATTGCTTTGCAAATATTTTAGCCTAACATCAACCTTGGTGATTTTAACTCTCGAGTGAATCACATCAACATGGACCTCTCTAGGTACATAAATTTTCAGACAAATTCGAATTGCAATATTCTGAAGTACTTGTAGTGAGTTGAAATCAAGTTGGCTTAGCCCTGAGAGGAAAATTAGACTAGAATCGATTTGTGGTAGAATCAATGACTTCAATACTGTGATAGAGGCATTCTGGGTGAGCAATGGTCTTAGTTGTCTCAGGAGCCAGGTTTTAGAGTTCATTGCTTTATTGGTCTCCACTAGTTGCTCTTGGAAAGTATATATAGAAGATGCATCAGAACTGCTGTTGGTGCTGCTGGAAGTAAGTTGATATCACTGTGGTTCTGTCTGATCGTGTTTGTCTTACGGGACAGGAGTCTATATCTAGGCTGACTTACTACTAGGGACAAAGGGGAACCAATAATTTTAGATTAATCTAAAGTACTCCAGCATTGAAAAAACACTGTAACAGAACTATAGGCAATATTCCACTGGCAGAATCAGCCGTGATGTTTTTCTGTCAGGCGAGATTCCATCATAAGATTAACATTACTTTTATCGGATGACAGAATTACAGCCGACTGACGGCAGTGGAATACTGCCTCATATATGATTGGGCCCTGCACTTTCTATATAACCTGACATGATCCTCATTAGAGGGTTTTATTTATATACCTTTTCCACAAATTGATCTTTTTAGTGAAAAGGATACCCTATCTCTAGTAAAAACACATACTTTTGAGGCAAAAAAAAACCACCTAAGTTTAGAAAATCTTTATAAACTTCTCCCTTTCATTCACATGTAAAATGCACATATCTGAAAAATGTAATCTTTACCTAAACTGACTTTGGTTGGGGTCGCTCAGAAGGTTAAGGGACCACAGTGGCAGTATACAGTGGCCTGTTAATTATTGCACAAGGGCGCCTAGATTATTTTTGGGCCTTTTAGGGAGGTTAAATGGTTCATATCCGTTCCCTTTTGCTGCAGCATTAGCTTTTTCTTTTATAAAAAGGGGTGACATATTTGTAGCCCCCATATCTTAAGAGGGGTCCAAACCATTTTCGCCCCACCCTCTCGTTAAAGGTCCAAATTTGTTTTGTCCTCCCCGCTCCCCCCACCCTGTTAGAATACTGCGGAGAACATCACGTCTTCTATTTCAATCATATGACAGGTGTAGCTGGTAAGCAATGATTCCTGCAACAGGTATTGAACTAATATAGCTTGATTGCTAAAAGATTCAAATCTGATTGTGTTGCCCACTTTATGTTACAAGATGATTCTGTGTATTTTGGATCACTTGGGTAGGTCACTAAATGTAATTAATTTCGGAAAACCAAGACATCAACTAAGATCAACTGGATAAGATTAAGCTGCAAGAAAAGAGTTCATCTTCTTAACTTTTTAAAGAAAGGCAGGTCAATATATAAAAGATGACATTTGTCATCACGATGCTCCAATGCAGCCCCAGCAAGTAACTTGGCCATGCTACATTGATGCATGATGATGACCAAGGACATGATGCATTCATGCTATCGATATATACCACCCCGAAGGGTTAAATAATCAAAGTTTGGGAAACAGGTTTATCTAAATATGTATAAGCTATTTGTGTATCTCACTCAAAACCAAAAGAGCCAAACAGTAGAATTCCCTGAATCACCACTGAATCAAGGCCGGAAGCATTACGTCATTATCTCGGCTACAAGGGTAGCTAATTAAATCACTGTTAGGCACAGCCTTGGGCCTTCCATCTTGCTGCAGCCCAACAATGTGTCCTGACCTAAGTGTGAAAGACCACAGCAACTCTCTCAAGGAATCAATGAAGTCTATGCCTATGGAGCATCAGCTTCTTCATGCTAGCTCTACAATAAGCTATGCCGTGATATGACCTGTGTATGAATTCATAAGTGAATATTCATTGATTACTTCGAGATACTTTAGAATACTGGATAGCCTATCTTAATACACTGCTGGGAAGGATGGATCAAAGATGGCTAGACATGATATGCAAACAAAAGCAGATACTTTGTGATCATAATATAGATGAATTGTTCAATAAAAATCATGGAGAAAGCAGTAGCTTGCTACCTGGAATTAGTAACTTGTGCAGGCACCAGCCCATATGGGGCCGTTTTGTAAGACCTTTCCGTTAATCCCTAGGAATTACTGTATTCCAGGAAATAGTCATCAAAAAATAGGAAAAAGATCCAAGCTTAATAAAGATGGTTATGTTACCGTGAGAATGATTTCAAAAATAGGGATTGATTCAAAACTTTTAGCTAAGACCAGTTTGCTACATCAGTATACTACAGAAGCCTGAACTCTGTGTACTTCGTATAATCATACTAAGGGGTGTATCCATGAGACCTCTGATGGTTGACACTGTCTGAGTATGTCCCCTTGACGTCTTTGATGTAGGCTGTGGTGACATAAACAGGGCAGGATTACTACCATCCAAGACTGCCATGATATCTAGATCTCTGTATTAACTAAATTACTTTTACTTGGAATTATCTGGGGGAAACAACTCTTAGTCAATGGAATTCTGTCCTAACCTTCCTGTTGCCCTTTCTAGTGATCACTGTTGTTCATTTCTGGGTTAAGAGATTTGATTATCTTAATGTGATTAGTTGAAGCATGTGTGAGGGAGGATTAAGTCACCATATATGACCAGGGAGGTGTTTCACAGGGCTGAAATAGATCAAACTAATCTTGTTTATAAAAGGCCACCAGTCACAAGAACTAGCAAATAGTCAGTATAGTATCTGCAGGTAATGACTGTACTTGTAAGCAAGTTACAACCACAATGTAGGTGTTTCCAAAGCCTCAACAGGGGGAGGTAATAACATCCCCTATATTTTGTTTCATCTCAAGCAAATATTATTTCGGTGCCCTTTTCTACCTCAAATCCAAGTGTCAGATGTGATACATGTTTGTCTTGGGGCTGTCTTATGTCTCAAATAAGCCTTGCATTGTGATCCTCGAAAATGTTTTATCCCTGATGATCTATAATCAGTGAGGTAATATACCATACTCTGTTTATTTATGGACATATTTATTTTTTCCAAAGTAATTTTTCTATATAATAGCAAACTTACATTTTATCTAATTTGATATACACCAAAGTCCACTTTTGGTAGTTTTGTCTGATCATCATTCCTAATGACCTTGCATCCCTTGTAGCCACGAAAGATCAACGTTTTCCATTCCTTTCGATACACTTAGCTACCCGGGCAGATTGGTAGCAGACATGAGGCCTTGGTTATAATAAATTCCCCTCCCACATTGTGGTTTAGCTGACTTATACCTCTGTCTAGTCTGGTGGTGGTGACTGTCGGGTGTGCTGTGTCCCCAGGGCTACCTCATGGGATAAGGATGTCTATAATCCAATGTTCTGCAGTATATTCACCACAACTTCTTATTTCCATGTCCAAATGCCAATCCATCAGGTTTGACCGCCTGAATCACAATATCAACCCAGTCCTTCAAGGATAAACCGGTGGATATGGTATATCTCTGTATATAATAGGTAGTAGATATGGTCCAGGTTATTAGTAGCTGTATAAGTTTTACAGCCAAAGACAGGGCGTTTGCCATCATCTACATCCGCAGTACATAATATGTCCACTTATGAGCTACTAACACGACACATATCTGACTTATACTCACTGATTGGTCTGTTGTATATTAACTGTGGAATAAAAAATCTGTGATAAGAGGCCTGCTGTACGGTCTAGAATATCCTAGTTAGGTGAGTTACAAATTTGGCTACAGTGTGTGCGTTGTTAATCTAGGACATGAATATAGTTTGTATTATATAGAATGAAAGCCTGTGAGGAATAATATCGATTATTGCAACATGAGGGGCACTATCATGGCCTAAAGTAGGCTAAACATTACTCTAGGATACTTGTTTCACGTACCCTTAAACAAAAAATATCATTTTTGGTGTAGAACTTCTATGTTTAGAATCTAGAAAGCATAAATATTAGTATCCTTATCAATATGTTTTGCCATGGATACATGATTTTCATTAAAAATAGAAGAATCAAAAAGCCTATAATATTGATTCGCTAACTCGGGAAGACAGTACTGAAAATTAAAATTGGTATATATATATATATATATATATATATAGTATTTCGCTGGAAAACTTATGATATCAATTTTGAAATTAACTTTTTTAATTAAGGAATCTTTTCGAATGGCTGGACAGCCATACACTGTGTAATAGCATAAAATTGAACCTGTATATATAATGTCCTCTGAGTTCAGCGGGACAGGAATAACACAGAGGAACTGACCTTTAACTTCACCGCAGCAGAACCCACCTCTGACACATGACATCACTCCATCTAGGGTCCGCTCATATTATCTAATTCAGGATTGAATTCCACGAATGTGGCCATCGACGCAGATAGGGCACGCCCCAAGATAGAAGGATATGTAAAGGTAGTAGTTGAACATAGATCTGTGCTAGCTGAACTGATTTGTGACACAACATGGGAGATGGTAACACCAGGTGAAATAGCCATTATGCTCCAAAAATGAAGAGTTGCTAATAGTTAAATGTAATATTTCAAGTATTTGCAAGACCCTCCTCACATCCCCAACTTAATCTTCAGCAGGTGTGGCGTGCTGTCAGAAACACTTTCTGATTAGCCATTTGGCATCCAGGGAATCAGGCGGTGACGCAAGGAAACAGCTCAATTTAGAATGGTGTTACATTTATGATTAGATGCAATCATTTCAGGGAAACACTTTATTCAACATGAAAATAGTGAATTAATAGGCTGGGAGGAAGAAACAAATGGAGGTAGGTATGACTGACGGAAATAAAGAGGGACAAAGTGAAGAAAGGTGGGACAAGTTGAGTTGAGTTGTGTATGTTTTTATTAACTAAAATATTCACGAGCAAGTAATTTCTTTCAACAGTAGTCAATGTGATAAATCCAATTTCAAGCCAGAACTGACTCATGCAATTGCCACAGGTACATAAATCAAATAACACACAGTATATTAGTGATCATGTCTGACATTAGCTAGCAAATAAAGGCACCTTACTGGTCAACTACACAGAAAGAACAACATATAATTGTGTTTTCAAATACACACAAAAAGATTATGGGCAGTGAATTGAACAGCACTTAGACACAAATCCACACGGCACACCGGATTGCACATATCCACATTTCATTCTCCACAAAGAGGTGATTCTAGGAACATTCACCATAATCGTATACATAAATACATTTGTTGTAAACACTGATTTATAGTTTGGATTTTAACTTATTCATAAACAAACGATGAGTCATAGTCTCAAGTGACCACTTTGTCCTAAACCATTGCTCCACGGTATAATGGGCTGTCCGTATTATTAATTTTCAACTGGGCATTGCTCCTCAACACACAGCCACACACCAATTGGTTTGCATCATTACCAATATGTTTACACATTAGGCTCAGCAGGTTTTCCTTTTTCGTGCCATAAACACTGGCCTTAGGTGATTTGAGTCATGAGCAATTATCCCTATAAATGTTCATACAAATGTAGCATGAAGAGCATCTATGCAAATAATTCATCAATTGACAGTACAAAGCCTTCTACAGTATCTTAGAAAATATTGGTTGCCTAACAGGTCTCCAGTTACTGATAAGTCACTGGCCCTAGGTGATTTGAGTCACGAGCAATTATCCCTATTATTAAAAACCATTAGTTTTAGAAGAATCTCAAGTTTAGAATAATAAATATTGACATTCGAATTTTTCGGAGGTTGATAGGCCGTAATAACAACTCTATATAAGATGCATGTAGAAGGAGTGTTACAGACCATGTGGATAGAGCTAATGTATGTTATGTATGCAGAGAAGCGGACAAGTGTAGACCACTTCATGACATTGGCAGCACATTTAAATCAAACAGCAGATTCTGGTACAAACTCGCAGTAGGAACTTGTGAAAGAACCAGAATATAACAGAGACAGCTAGGATGTAGGCATGTCTGGTAGATAAATGATGTCATCGATCTCCATTAACTTGGTTCCACGGAAGCTGTTTTTTAAACTCGGATCAAACTTCTTGGTATGAGATCAGAAATCTCAAGGCCTATTTAACGATTGTATCATTATTATTTGGCTATGCATGCACCTTGTGACTTTAGTGTTTTACCAGAAAATTATGGGCAAATTCTTCATATCATTGAGAAACCTGATGTCCATCACTCGTCTAGATTGTCGGCTTCGTGTACTCCAGGTTTTTTGATGATTTGGCACATTGCAGGAGGTATGGATGAAGCATCACTAGTAGCCAGTGTAAACAAATACCAGACATAATTATGGTCATTGATATGACGTCCCATCAATTACTGCCAATAAGGCTCATATAATATCCTTACTACGGTGCTTGCATGGTCAGCATTTATGCATACCTGAAAGACATTCAAGCTGGGATATAGCTAAGATGCATCACAACTGACAATTATGGACCACAAGATTCATGATGGCACTTACTGATGTTATATTAGAAGATGTAGTGTACAAAGACCAGCTACTATACATGGATGAGGAAGGTGATCTGTCCGAGTTTCTGATGATGTGACACTAAATACATAGACATGATCAGGTCGATTTTAGTGGTGCAAGCTGTCTACTTTGACTGCTTCCATATTTCATATGGACATATATTTCATATGGGTGTCTCACAATTTCTCTTTTTCCAGGTCAGGTTACATTCATTGTGGATTTGCTCTTCACAGAAGGGTAGGATTGGGTGATACATGGGCTTTGTAGGCTTCTTATCATATCTTATGACCATTCATTGAAAACAGAGATATGACAACTGTCACAGCTAGTATGTGGACACATTGTAACCCAATGACCCAAAAAAGTCCTTGATGTAAAATGATCCGTGCCCCTCTTCATCTAAAATTCATCACACGTAAACCTCATCCCATATTGCCTCAGGTGATGCTATTACTTTTGTTCAAAAAGGAAAACAAACAGTCCAAATTGAGATGAAAATGTGATATAGTCTCTGATAACTCCGTCTAGGATACGGATATTTCACCATTGGCCTATTGGTACTTAAAGTAACACTATAATGTGACACAAATGTCCACACCATCACCACATATCCTCTTCTGATTGCCCTAATTGGTAATTCGAACCTGGGGATGCTTCCATCCGGGTACAATGATTTACTTTCAAGTCTGTTCCTGGAAATCAGAGTTTGAAGAAATTCTATAACTGTTAGTGAATCAGTCCCCAAATTGTTTGGGTGCACCAATGCATACAGTGTTCAGTCCATGTCTGCTACAACATGTAACATCTAGGTGAGCCATACAGCCAGTTCAGCTCACATCAGCTGTCACCTCTGGGTAGCGTGTTACATCGAAATGTATGGGGAACATAATGTATGGAACCATGTCAGTATTCTCTTTGTAACTGCCCTGAGGGGGTGCATTTTCGCTGCCCATGTAACACCCTGCTCTGAGTGCACAGTGTTCAGTCCATAAATATATAGAATGATGTATTAAACAGTGTTTACTCCTCATTTAGGTGGTCCATACAGTGTTCAGTCCACGTGAGTTGTTAGATTTAGGTGTCCCATACAGTACCTTTCCGACCACATCAGTTGTCACGTGCATCCCACAGTGTTCAGTTCACATCACATTTAGGTGCACCCTACAGTATTCAGTTGCTTCATCAAGGTTCTTTGTGATGAAACGTTAACATTCTACTCGTGTAGGCATTTTACTTGGGTCGTAGCCTTTTTAAAAAGTTTATTTATGAAAGTAAAAAGTTCTTCATTACAGCAACAGATCGCTTTGGGGGGGGGGCGATTATTGTGTTAGCTCAAGGGTCCTGACATAGCCTCATATTTGCATATTTACCTAATCCTATGTCACACTGTTGTATTGCTTTTAACACAGACACGTTTCAGACATAAACAAAACGCACACTATGCGATACAATTGATGAATTATAATTGATCCATCAGCCAGGAACCAAAACTTTTGAATGACATTTGCCTTGACCCACTTTTTAACATTTAATCCTAATGTTTTCAAAGGGGGAGTTCCGACTGTTCATTGGCCCTCATTAAAATTCTGGGTTATTATGAAAACCCATGTTTAGGTTAAATACACAAGGTCCTCAATTGAAATAGAATAATTGTATCATTCTATCAAAGCAATCCTCATGAAACATCATTAAACATCCTTTGATCACCCTGAAGACAGTTGTTTTTTTTGTTCTTAGCAATCACATTGCCTTCTGATCAACTTTTACGAGTGAAAAGATTTCAAGGGCCCGATTTCTCAGTAGAAGTGTCAAGATAAAATTGCTCCCATCAATGAAAAATACCGACCTATTTTGGATTGATTTGAGATGACCTGTTTTGCCCTTTTCTCCCTGTCATAATTATTCATTCAAAAGAAGATACCTATTCCTAAAAGAAAGTGCAGAAATCAAACCAGCAGTTTGGCCATAGACTCTAGCCAATGTGTAGTTATCTATTCACCGATGAGATACATAATCTCTATATGCATCTGCCGTACTATTCTTAGTAGGCTGCTGGATAAGGAAGGTTATGGTAATCTTTCTCCCATTTCCTGCATAGATTGGCCGTTAGCTTCACAGAGCGACTCATCCACTCAATATTAGTGGCAGCACACCTCTCTTTATGGTGGACAATGATTGGCAGAAACTCAAGCAGGGAACAATTTGTTTCTCATCTTGTTGGGTTAGCAGGGTTACTGTTATGGGCTGCCCCTGTCTAACATTCTGTACCCAGATGTCACTCTACTCACTGGTGTTGGTTGATTTAATCTGTCTCTGGCTAAACCTGCCAAATTTTGTACAATGTACCGCAATCTGCCCTTATAAAGTACCAGACATGACCAATTCATTTCAGTTGACAGTGATGACAATTAGGTGCTAATTAAGTACGATGTCATCAATAAACAGGGATTTTTAACACCCCCTGTCATTGTCTGTCATCAAGTCTATTAGACCCTCATAAGAATTAAGTTATTCTTCAGTGAACAAACCCCCTTCCAGCACTGTTAGAATTTGACATGCTTCTCCTATATTTTTGGTGTTTTTTTTTTACCCTGTATGAATTGGCTTTGTGACAGAGCAAGTGTGTTTTTTTATGCTGGGAAAGCACCTCTAGCCTTGAAAAGTCCTGTAGATATTCATATCCTGGAGTGGGGGCATTTCTTAAGTATGCAGGGCAGGAATATCCAACATTCTTTGTAGAACCATAATCTGCCCCATCAGTTGAATTGTTAATGTCCATGATCATCTATTTCCAAATTTGGTTCGCATTGCCTTGTATGTAATCTTATTGATTGATTGTTTCTAGGAAGTTCATTTAAGGGTTCACTAAGTATTATTTTTGTTGTAGGCCAAAGTAGCTCCCCTCCCTCTGGTAAGGAAGGTTCAACACCAAATAATTTAATGAGTTCATGACTTAAGGTATCAGGAGCTGGGAATAAAAGTGTTATCAGTCCTCAGACACCCCTTGAAACCATTTTGGAACGTCAGCAATGTCTTAACACCCCAAAAGAAACTGGTGATAACATCATATCTGGAAACTGGGTAGTGGTTATATGTTTAACCTCTTTTTAAATGTACATAGAAACCCTTTAAAATGTTCATATGAGGAGCATGCACCATCACAAAGATCGCTGATCCACTCTCCATTATTTTCACTTGGTTTTCATGTACTTTGAAAGCTGTTATTAATATCAAAATGTGTTTCATCTCACCTTTCGTTATACTAGTGTCGAACTACGAGCTTGTGTTACAGGTTATATTTCTCTTCTTCTCTTGAAATGCATCTCTGACAGCAATTTCTTTTGTCGATTACATCGTCACAAAGGACACAAAGGGACACAAAAATATAATTTTCATGTTTAGAAAATCCTAGTAGGGGAGAGAGGGGCACATTGACCACCTGGGCACGTTGAACCATTCTTCCTCTTTGCTATTCCTTTGAGAATTTTCCAGCAGTTTGCCTACCACATCACACCCTTATATAAACGGTTCAGAGCAGCAGCATCATTTTTATTTTGGGATGATGAGGAGCAACTCAGACAATGTTAAAGATTTATGCCCTTGAAAGTAAATATTTGCAATTGGTAAACTTTTGTTCTTTTGTTGTTATAAAACATTGCTGGCCAAAGATCTGTATGAAGGTCGAAGTATACATCTAAATGCTCAAGCAGAACTAAATTTCACCCCTGAGCATGTGATGTAATTTGAATTACATCAACCTTATCCATGATGTCTGGCATGGGGTACATTGAACCACAAAAATTGGGGCACCTTGAACCATGGTCTTGAAGTGCTAGTTCTATTATTTAACACATATGCGCCTGTGCATTGTAGTGCATAGAAGGACAACGTATCACTGCACCTCACCAGAGGGCAGCAGTTTTTGCAAGGTCTCCTCATCAGTTTATAGGTGAGAAATGAAAAGAGAATACTCGGTTCAACCGCTGGGTCTACCAGAGGCTGTATAGGACACATTCAAAACCCACATTTTATTAGGCACACAGAAAGACACAATTTGTTTATACTATCATGATAGAATATGTAGTGTGCCATTTGGGATGATAATTTCTTTTGTAGCATATTCAGACTATCTTTATCCCTAGGTTATCACTTTTTGGAAGCAGAGCAGCCTGTTACATCATGAAAGAATATAACCAAAGATTTATGTAGCCCTTGAAAATAGTAGCAATAATCGTAAGATGGTTTATATAGACGTAAATGGAAATCTGTAAGGCTCTAACCCAGTGACTACTCTAGAAACTTTGATTGACAGACTTTTGTGCAATTAATATGTATTTTTTATACTGAATTCTATGCAAAGGTAACAATAGCAAGTAATTACACCTAAACTTTCAATAATAGGTCCATATTGCTGATAGTTTGGACCATTTAATATATGTGGTTCAAGGTGCCCCAGGGGGTGGGTCAACCTGCCCAGGGCATGGGGCACATTGAAACACCCAAAGATTATATTTTTTGAAAATTCAAAATAAATACAAAAAACGATCATACTTGCTTTGTCATAGGTGATCATATATCACAACAATGTAAGGTAACTGCTAGATCCAAGATTACAGTTTAGATGACTTTAATAAGGCCAGGGAAAAAATTAATGTGCAGAAGTGGTTCAACGTGCCCCTCTCTCCCCTATCTCTAGTACAGGGGTTTGGTCATATTTGCATTTGTTTACATCTGTTTCGGTCTGATTTGTGAGAAAAAGCTCCGATCTGATGACATTAGCAGGTGGTGGAGTCCGAGCCTATCTCTATTCCAGAACACCTTGGATCAGAGACGGTGGGGGAGTAAGAGAGTGTGGCCGTGTGACCTGATTGCACGATCGACTGGGAGCTGTCCGTATAAAGCACAAGACATCAGTCTGTAAGGGATACAAGGTGGCCAGTCTCTGAGGACGTGTAGGGTTATAATGGCGTAGGAGGTGGGTTAACAACATTGTAGCCATCCGGGCTGTCAGCTGGATTATCCCTTTAAAGGCTGCATAACGCATTAATTCATCATTCCCTTTGTTGGGATGAGGATTGAGTGTGCCGTGTCAACCCTCTGGAAGTATAAGCCTATCTAGCCTAGAGTCGTGATGCTTAACATCCACAGTGGAACCTAGACTCCAAATGAGGAATTAGTATCTAAACATCTGAAGACCTGTGTTACCGTTATACTCGACCCACAACTACAGCTTACAGCACGTGCCAAGTACCAGTACCTGCTGGACCATTAGGTACTTTGAGCCATGAGATAAGGGCCACCTGTTGGCAAACAGCCATCACTAAGCCATCATTAGGATCACAAAGCAACTCGTCATTTAGATGTCAGGCCGCTGTTGGCATGTATGTGCTGTGGGCTGTTGCACACAAAATACCGATATCTTCAGAATAAATCAGCGACACAATTAAACATCATTACGTTAAGTTTGAAATAAATCGTTATAAAAGCATTCCATCGAATAGATATGTTATCAGTGCAAAATACACTTGAAACGATCACCAAAAAGAGATGGTCGTCATAGCATTATCTAAAAGATAATGTGGAGACCTTGAGATTGAGACGTTGTTTGCTCTGCAGAAGACACAGTTGATCTGTTTTTTTTTATCAACTTGAAAACGTGTAGATGTAATACAGTTTGATGTTTCTTTTTCGTGATTTATTATTATATAACAATGTTTTATCTAACGAGTGTTTCTTTGGTTATCATAATGAATGCCACTGGCAAGAAAGGAAGATTGATCAATATAATTTATTCTGTATTTGCAGTAGTCACAGATCCTTCTCATAATACCAATGACCTTGCAGACTGTGAAGCATATAATAATTTATGTTCATATGATAGTATTATAGGTTCGATTTGATAATTATGATGGCTTGGACAGGTTATATTTCATTATTCTAATAGTCTCTGCGAAATGCTGACTTTTATTATACAAATACCTCTTACAGAAATATTCTTGGAAAAGAATCAAGCATGTTGTGTAATTTAAGTGTACTTTACAACTACAGCCCCAGTTAATATTGATATCTTGAGCTTAATGACAACAGACTACAAAGTAGTCTTTAGTGCTTTCCTGATAACCCAATACCAGTCGTGAAATGTTGCCTTCAGTGAATCACACATTAATTCATGTAATTACAGTTGTGGCCCAGCGGTAGAAGATTGTTATGCCTAAGTGCAACATATCAGGTTGAAGGTTCAGATTATGGTCACCCCCGACTGGATGTTTTGTGCATTATGGCAAGGATCTGTGGAGACCTTGAGATTAATTCTGGATACAAAGGGAGGCGGACTGAGGTGGTCTCAAAGTTCCAGATGCTGAACATTGGGCCTGCAAGCTTCACCTGATAGTGGCCATGTCATGTCCCAATGAAGATACGTCGTTATATTTTGTTCAAGATTAAAGTAGTGTAGCTGGTTGAGCTAACTGCGTTACCAAGAGACAACAACTAAACAGGAGCAAATAAGATGTGATAGACGGCGACTTTATTGATATCTTGAACACACAACACAGTACCCAAGGGATACCGGAGCAGTAGTATTACCAGATACCGACGATAACAAAGTAGTGTGAAGTTAACGTACAATATTGAGCTCTAGAGCAGTTTGTCGGAGCACCGTCTGAACTAGACTGCCTTCCTGCAGGAAACTGCCTGTCTTATACTGTATGAACGAGGTCACGTGACTATCACCAGTAGCGTCATCTAGTGGTCGGTAGTTACATAACCTACAAAAACCCTTAACATTCTACCGAGCCCGGTATAGGTTAGAAACTTTATGTCAGTACATTACCTGGTACATAACCAACCTTATTATAACGAGCCTGTGGGTATATATAAGGAATTGAATAAAAACATTTGTTATAATTACTTGTTAATGTGTGACAACCATACCCATATATAGATATACACCACAATAATGGTATTATAACAACCCGTTACACTAGGTACACGGATAGTTTGAAGAAACCCGTCCCTAAAAAAGAAACCTGGTCAAATTCGAGGGAATGAGAGTGGATAGAGATAAGACATAGCATAGGTCTTTATGGACATTCTGACTCGTTTCTAAGAAAATGAATTTTAGAACCCTTATCATTGGATATACCAACATTGAGATACGTTAGTTATTTGTAGTTGACATGATATTTATGTGGACCTACCTCCGCATACTTAATTACATTTATAAATGTAATTAAGTATGTGGGAGTAAATATTAAGTGATGTTGTTGCTCAATAGGCAGCAGGGTCTACGTTAAGCAACAGTAATTGCAAATATGTGCGCCCGAAACGTGCACATGAGCCCTAAATCCACGGTGACAAGAACCTGCGTTAAAACTGTATCGCCCCTCTGCCGCCGCTATTTCGCCCTGCCGCGCCTTTTTCACGCCTGTGCCAAGGCGTTACAGGGGAGAAATCCGTGCGGCAGGGCCGCGAAACCATTTGAACGCAGGATCCTGCTGCTGTGGATCTTTGGCTTAAGAATTGCTGTCAAAAAGAAACATGAGGGGTATTTAATAAATTCGATATTCCTATAATTCTGGTCGGTTCTGACATAATAGTGTAAGACAAAGAAGAGGTTTCCCTGAACCCACGCCTATCGTTTGTGATAGACACTCAATCATAAGGACTAACAGTAACAGTGGTACAAAAGGTATCTCTGTATCTCTGGGCAGTTATATTTGTAGCATACTATATGCAGTCTATTTCATTCAGTAAAGCAAAATGGACGTGCAAAATATCAGATTGGCAGCCATGAATGCCAATGTGAACATGACCTTTCACAGTGGCTGGGGCTGTACAGTAGATGTATGGGATAATTTACATAAAGAGACCTTGATCATGAGTTACAGCCAATTATCCCTTAGCTAAACAGAATACAGAATATAATCTGTGTCCATGCGGGCACTGAAATTCAGTTGGCCGCCCTATTGCCTGTACAGATTTGTACCAAACAATCCTCTACACATACGTTGCTCATTTTTCCGTAATGGCAATTCAGAGAAAAAATGTGACTTGACTACAGGGCATACATAGTACTATTCTTATACGTAAATAGTCCTAGATAGTCTATATCAGGAATGTTGGTAGTTAAATAGTATGGTGCCCTTTCAATCATTTTTTTATTGGTGTGCAAAGACATCCTCCTCCCTTGATAAACAAAAACAGTTTAGCGAAGATCAATCGATGGTACCTGCTGCACTTAAACGCACCTGCATATCACCAGAAAATTACTTTTGAGAGTTAGCCGAATAATAAAGATGTAAAAGTCTTGCTTGGCCATATCGTATTCTACCCGTATGTGTGTTGATTTACATTCCCACGCGATCTTATTGCTTATCACCCACATTATATTTGATCAGTCACTAAATAGAAAGAACACTAGAAGGTGGTCTAGCTGTAGACAGTGACCCGGCCTTCATATTACTGTCTTGAAGGCCACACAGTGTTTGGACATGTCCCTCTCAAACAGGACCATATCGGACAATCTTCCTATCAAAAGGAGGGGTCTGCTTCGGTAGGAAAGTGACCTATTTTCCTATATAGATACACTGTGTGCACTCGCTACCTTGAGGTCAAATCCCACAACGCAAGAGAGGGTCAGAAAATGTTGTGAATTGGTCTTATTGCCAATTTTGAGCCCTATATTGGCTAGGACAGGCCCAAATCGCTGAGAAAGTGTTGCCTTTGTTTTGTGATTTGGGAAATTGCAAGGATCAAAAGAGTTAGATATTTTCCCCCAGAAGGGCTAGAAAATGTTGCTTATTGGAATATTTCAATGA